>JAXCHB010000118.1:2400000-3035000 GCA_036926305.1 Uropetala carovei | reverse complement strand
GGCGACGAATTTATGTTCGCTTTATCGGTATTCACTACTCCAGATGTTGTTTGCTTGCGCTACAGAGGAAGCATGCCATTAGTAAGTCTTCGTTTTTTTCACGACTGTAAAGCTCTCGAAAATATGTTGTCTAGTTAAGCACAGAAAGAGTTAATTAGCATAGTTTTAGTCCTTTGTTTACAGTCCGCTCAACTTTTGTGACAAAAAAAAACGTGCCGATCTCATTATCTTTCATTTTCACACATTTTCACATGTATTCTACTTTTCGCAGTCAATCCGTGGAGCATCTCATGATGCGTGCTTACACATCCGTTACGTAGAGGTGTCCCTTTCTCGCGAATTGTCGAACGTCCCCTCCTTTTTCAGCGATTTTTTTCGCTCTCGTAACTTCCTTTTGTCTACAGTGCCTCGCGTATATACCGAGTGCCGCGTAGCGCCGCCTTCCACCTAAAAAAAATAGGAAGAGAGAATCGTCGACAGTGGCGGATTAAGACCCTCCGGGGCCCCTAGGCACAGACACTTTGGGGGCCCTCCTCTTAGTTTTTGATGGCATAAAGAAAACTAGGAAATTCTGAAAAACGTTTTATTGACAAAATAATGTTACCTTATTTTTTTCTTTTTCGAAAAACACGAAAATAAGCCTCACAAATTCGCCTTCCGAAATTTTTAGGCAGCAAATTTTTTAAGCTTGGGGCCCCTAGGCACCTGCCTATTGGTTAATCCGGCAATGATCCTCGACTACCTTTTCCTCTCGAAATCTTCCTTTCTCCCTTTCTCTCTCCAGAGACACCACGTCTCACCTTCGTGTGTACCGCTCCAGGCATTGATATCTCCTCCCCGCTACTATTCACCGCCTTTACATAAAAAAAAAAGCATCCCCGCTCGTTTCTGCCGGATTTCGCGTTTCTTCTCTCCCGAACTCATTCCCCATTCCTCTCTTATCTTACGCGTCCCTCTCGCGCACTTTCTTTCATCGCAACGAAGAGGGCCGATGAGGAGAAAGAGAGGAAGAAACGCTCAAAAGTGCCCCTCCCTCGCTTCGCTCACCCGCCGTCCGCGTTTCGACTGTTGCATAATTTTGTCTCTCGCACTTCTTTTTATCCGGGAAAGAGAGAAAAATAAGGAGAGGCGCGCGCGCGTTTTTTTTATTTTGCCCCTGGCGAGGATGGGAGTCTGCATGACGATCTCGTTATTTCTTTTCCGTGGCGGATTGTTTCCCTTTCCTTTGACGCTCGTTCGTGCCGAGAGTGTTTTTTCTTGCCTTTATAATCAGGAACGGTTTTTACGGGATGGTTTGATAAAGTACGCTGTATAATATCCGGACAAAAGTTGTGGCGTTTAACCGATTAAATTTTTATATTTTGTCGAAAATGGCGAAAATAAATCGACGGGGATGCTCTATTTTTTTTTCATGCCGTCTCCATGAAATTGGGAATTGATAACGCCTGAGCGATTTTTATGTTCGTGATCTATTTTTATGTTATTAGGTAATTCAAAATATACGTAAGGGTCAGGGAAGTTTATTGTTTAAACAACATAGTGGAAGGTATATTGTATTTACGATTAAACGAAACGAGGATACTTTCTAAAAATTTTGAAATTTCTAGATATCTAGAAAAAATTCCGCCATGGTTGTCTTTGATATATCCTTTCTGATGTCCTATCTATTTGCCCCGCTTTTCGTTATCGGCGAAATATTTTCTTCGCATGCGCGCATAGGATGAGTTGGCTCGCTCGAAAGGATGTTCGAACGATAACAGTTTTTATCGTGAAACGACAACCGGTTTTTCTTCGTATTGCCCTTTTCGTGACTCTATGGCGTGGCGTGAAACTAGCTGGTGAGGCTTCCATATTTCGCAGCCCTCTTTCCCAACACACCTCCTCTTTTTCGCCATTTTCACTCTTCCGCTTGTACACCGCCCTCTTTTTTTTCCGGCCGAGCGACCTAAATCTCGTGGGAAGTCGTAAATTACGGAGGAAAATACCTCTACGCGGCCTTATATTAAAAATTAACCAGTTCCTTCCAGTTGCAATAAAGTGGCGTTATCCTAACTTCCAGGGTTTATCATCCTGCTTATATTTCATAACTCTCCGTCTTCGCCGTCTCTACCCAAATTTTTTTCCTGCGGCGCCGGAAACGGCAAAAAGTTCTTTTCGACGTCCAATATTCAAGCAGTATTTGCTGGAAGACGATTACCCCAAGAAATTTCGTCGAATCTATTCTAAATGGTGCCATTAAACTGTTGTCTTTCTGCAAGTGATTTTTAGTGTGTGAATGTTTTATTTTATGGCTCGTTAGGTGGCGGAAATTTTTTTCTGCGAGTATTAGGCGCGGATGCTAATTTTTGTGGCATCCGATCGATACGCTTCGTTTTCTAATAAATTTTCGCAAAATGTGGACCGGGCTGCTAGATGTTTTTTTAAGGCTTGATAAAAAATGTTTTTATGCAGTAGAACATTTGCTTTTGCAATTCCTTGCTATAGTTAATTGCTTTATTATCATAAAAAATATCTCGAGTCTGCGAATAATTATTTTGGTCGATAGTACGATTTCAGATTTTGTTACTAGAATAAGTAGAAGAAGAATAACTTACTGGAATAATGCATGATTTATGCTGCGTGATCTAATTAGTTATTCCCAATTAACTGCGTAAGAAAACACCGAAAATTTATGGCGCAATCCTCTCTCTCTCTCGTCGCAGCACATCTTATCCTTTTTTCCTGACGCGAAAATTATTGGAATTAATGTTGCGAAGCGTTTCATAAGTTTTGCCGTATGTGCTGCCACACCGTCGCAATTTCCCACTAAGAATAAGAAAGCCAAAGTGGGAGAGAGGAGCGAATTTGCGAGGTTTTCGGAAGTTGGAAGCTGGCTGAATTGAATTTAGGAGCTTTTGCAGGGCCTCCTCCATTATATACAGAAGGCGGCGAATCCCTCTCGAATACCCGCGAAGTGATTATTCTCGCTGAAGGAGAGGAAAGGGTTTTTGGAAGGGGATGAAAGATCGTAGGGTGCATCAGTTCCCTTCCCCGCTCATTCGACCCTCTATATTCACAAACCACTCTCAAAACTTATTCTCTTCGCCAACGGTTGGTTTTCTTCCTCGGAGAGGGTCTAATTCGGGATATGTTCAAGTTCCCGGTCCCCTCTCACCCATCGCCCTCTCAATGGCGTCGGGGAAATTAACCTCCGATCCTTAATCCGTGAAATAAAATGGACTGCCTTCTGAGGGAGCGAGATAGGATCGAACCAAACGGTCGCGAGTACCGTATTATCATCCAGTCCTTTTAGTCCTCTTCGACCTTACAGAATCGGGATTGCCCTCCCTTTATTTTTTTATTAGACCGTACCTTAGTTAATTTTATCTCTTAAAACATCCCAAGTTTACGGGCCGTAACCTCCTTAATCTCTTTTAACCTCTACGCCTTTTGCTGCACTTTTTTGCAATTTTTCTTACCTTGTTATCGCGAAAAAATTGGATCTCGAGATTTTGATGGAAATATACGTTTTAGGTGTACCCGAGTCCGCAAAAAGTGGTTTTCGCAATGCCGTCTGTCTGTCTGCTATTGGCTCTGGAGCCTAAACGGTAGAGCTAAAATGAATGAAATCTCGTACTTAGGCATTTTATCACACAGAATGGAAGCTTTGAAGAAATGGTTGGCATTGCTCAATAATTAATGGAAGTTTATTCTACGCATTTTTAACAACAATTTGATTTTCTCAAAAACTGTTTTAACGATTTTGATCAAATTTCGTACCATTACTTGCGTATACGTTTGCAATAACATTACATACTTCATATTTCTCAAAAATATGAATATAAGGGTAGTTTATTCTTGGGCAACTATAACAACAATTGTATTTTCTAAAAAACTCCTCATACGATTTTCATCAAATTTCGTAGTTATTTAAGGTGATGTTTATAATAATTCTACATAGTTCATATTTTTCAAAAGATAACTAAACGACGCATTAGTATCTATATGAGAAAGTTTGTACAGTGTATGTTGTACCGATTTTTTTATTCTTCGCCGCGTGCTTTCCCAGAATATCAATTAGCCGCGGAACTTTTTAAATAGTTAACTCCTTAACAGTCCTTTATCTTGAAAAACAAATTTATCGATTCGCCTTTTTGAGTCGACCCGGGCCGTGAAAAGTGAGAGAGGAGAGAGAAAAAGAATTAAGACAAAAAAACAGTATCCTATCCCAATGCGGTAATCGGGAATCGAGCGCCGCTTACGGCACAGGCTATTCAAAAGTACGGGGGAGTTTTTCTTCTTTCCAATTTATTTTATTTTTTGCTCTTTTTGAAAATAGACAATCGATCCAAGTCCTCGCTCGCCCGTAACCATGTAACTCTGCCCTCAATTACAGAAGCCATCCCTCTCCCGCCTACATTTTTATCCATACAATTTCGCGTTCGGGGGGAGTGTATTATCCGTTAGCCCCGCCCCGTCCTGTATCCCCCATCCTCCCTCTCCCCATCTCGTTCCTCGCGTCAAGCTTCGATAATGAGAGTTATAGCAATTATTAACCCTTCCACCTTCAATCGTATCGACCTCTTTCGCATGTCTCATGGTTAATTTGCGTATATTTTTCGTCTTCTTGTTCATAGGATAAATTTTGTAAAAAGTGATTGTCAAGAAAAAAATATGATTGTATATTTCGACAAGAATGTGTCCTTGTCCTTTTTGTGACACGTCTTTACACGGCATGTCTTTTGTTTTTTTTTTTAAATTTAAGATGATGAGGTTGTAAACGGTCGGAATGTGGCTCGTTTACTACTTCTGTTGAAATTGTGTTGGATCGAAAGGGAGACTTTTTTGTGAGGTGCTTTTACGTAGAGACCGATGAAAGAACGTGTAGGGGATCTCGTATCTCACCTCGACGATGAATATCATCGCTGGACCGCATACCTTTCTCGATCGGCGAGGGACAACACTTAGAGGTCAGGGACGACTTAAAAAAAGCGGCGTTAACCGAGGACCGAAGATAAAAAAAGCTCTTGAAAAATTCTTTCCGCCCCATCGCGACGTGCGCGCTTTATCGCAGGTGTCTAAAGAGCGAGACACAGTGGTAGTCGAGGTAGTTTTTTCCTCGTACATTTCACCCCGTCTCTTTAATTCCAAAGGATTTTAGAATCCTAAGGTGACGGATTCGGGGAATTTTTTATTCACTTCGTTTCAAGAACGAAAAAACGCACGTGTCGTGTGTGTGTGTGAATTCTCGTGTGCGACGCGGACGGACGGACGTTCGAGACCGAAAAAATCTCGACGTCGTCTCTCGAAGAGAACCCGGAGGGGAAGATTCCGTGTGTTTGTCCGGAAAAACCCGCCATCTTTTATTTCCTCCCTGGACCCTGACGTCCTTCCGCAGTTCTGTGAAAGTGCCGCGAGTTAAATAAAAAAATACATATCCTCGCCCGGCTGTCGAGGTTATAGTGGTGGCCGTCCATTCAGGGTTTACATCCCGGTTCAGCAGAAGGGCCGGGTGAAGAGGATTCTCAGTGCTTTTGTTTTTTCCGCACGAGAGAGGAGGAGAGACGCTAGAGGACGTCGTCAAAAAGGACGGTCCTTGCCGCGGCCAGACTGCCTCCCGCTGACCATTCTTGCAGCCGGAAGATGGAAACGGGCTCCTGAGGGTGAGTGTAAACTCTAATCTTTTTCTTTTACATGAATGTATAGTTTCGCACTCCGCTCGTCTTTTTTTCTTTTCGCTCTCGGGGTTCTCATCCGGTAATGGGGCATTAGGGAGAGAGATTTTTGGTCCTGTCTCGCTTTCACATATCTCTCTCTCCCATGAACGCTTTGTTTCTGGATACGACCTTCTTGTATGCATAAGTAAATGAGCGAGAGGAAAAGTGACCCTTTTTTGTCTTTTTCGAGGAGTGGAAAGGAAGAGGTGGAAATAACTTTTGAGGGCATTTTGCCCCTCTTCCCTTATATTCCCGATTTTCTGCGTTTCTCATCTTAATTCCGTTTCCATATTCAGGGATTCTCATCCCGACCGAAAAGTCGAGCTGTTTTTATTGGACCGAATCGAAAAAAGTGTGTATATTTTTTGCCGCAGGCCATGTCTCCGTCACGTACTGCGGGTAACACGCGAGTCTCTCTTCCCGTGCATTAATATTTCAGCGGTTCTGGGATGCCCGAATGTTTCTGGTAATGAGAATGGTCTAAGTACTTTTCGCTGCGTCGGAGCACGAAATATCTTCGCAAAATATTTATTTACCGCAAGATTGTGTGCAGGAAGAGCGTTCTTTAAAGTGTGGTGACAGCGACGTAGAGCACAAGCGACATTCTTGGCATCGATAGACCGAATATGTGTGTCCCTTATAGTCCGGAAGTATTTTTTTATGCGGTTTTCGTTTGCAGGCATATGATTAAAGCAGCTCGAGCGTTTTTTTTTTAGCTTTTGAACAATGTGTAAACTTTACATTCTTTCTGTGTAAAAAAAAACGATCGTGTAGATAATGTAATTTTTATTATTTAATGGTTTCACTATGTGATACTGTATTTGGTGGGTGAGTGTGGGTCGTGCTGCATCAGTAATGTTTTGTTTACTTTTGGTTGATGTTGTGTTTCTCAGGAAGTTTTTAGATTTTTCGGGAAGATATTTGATTGAGGATTCGATGTTGTCTATTCTGTATTCAATTGACGGTTTTCTGTGAGGAAGGGTGTATTTATAATTCTTTGTTGAGGAGGACGAATTCCTTTTTATAGAACGATTCTTTTGAAAAGTTTACAAGTTGTTGTATGAGGTATTGGGAGTTTTATCAGGAGTTCCTGTAGAATGTTTGTTTTCTTGTTTTCTGTAATTTTTGTGATTTATATTGAATCTTGGGTTGTACAACGGCGTGCATTTTAGCGTTAAAGTTGTCCCAGGTGACTTACTCGGTGCGAGTACAGTGTTCGGTCAATTTCAGGTGCTGATTGCATGTTTGTAATTCGAGTGTGCTACGCTTACTGAATAAATGTCGGATTTCCAAGTTTAGCCACTTTTGTTTTGCAAATAAGAGGGCTTTGAAGGAAAATGTTATGTTTATGTACATATGTTTATGAACTTCGGAGAAACCTTGTGTTTTTTGCTGGATTTTTAGAATTTGAATGCCTGCGCCAATGTTTCTAATTTGGTAAGTAAGTTTGTGTAGGCGGTTTGGCTCGATTGTCAGGAGAGAACATGTAATAAATTGGGGGTGCGAGACACGGCAAAATAGTAATCTAACTAAATACCCCTTCACCGTAAAATGGAAACGAACACATTCACGCTGCAGGTCACAAGCAAAGTCAAAAAGCGCTCACACTGTGTGCTCTTGTCAAAACTAAAACCACCCATGATTCGACAGCTAAGTTGCCATCTTCAGTACAGTGGAGTGTAGGAAAGGGGATATACTCGTACATAAAAACTGAGTGGCCGGTAGAAAAAGTGAAAGGGGGAGGAAGGAACGGTTAATTAAGTGATTGAAATAGGTGAGGAGTGTGCAACTGGACCTAGTTCGCTGTTCATGATCGTTTTTTATTTTACGGTGAATGAGTACTTTACTTATTTTGTTATTCACCATGTCTCGCTCCCACAATTTATTACTCGTTTGATGAAGGTAAGATCTTAGATAACTCATTTGCTGTTTCATTCAATACACTGCGGTTACACCGTAAATCTAGGATATTACGCGGCGACCTTCTACGGTATACCGTGTAGACGGTTCAAGTAACCCAATGCATTATTTACTTAGTTTTTCCAATTGTTACCTTTTATGGTCTCTAGAAAGAACGAAATACGAAAATTAATGCTGGAAATCAACCAGTGCAGTGGAATTTTTTCAGGAAAATTTAGATTGCAGAGAGAGAGAGAGCAAGGAAGTAAAGCGGTATATCCGAATCCGCGGTATAGGCGGCGGCATTACAGCCGTGGAGAACTGTGCTTCATTGCCACTCGGAAGGCAATCGACCATCGTTTATCGGACCTTAGGGACGCCTTGCTATTTAATTTTCATACGATGTTCATGATCCATTCCGGCCTGTTGTTAACTGGTCGATTATCGGTCTCGTTGGTTTTGTTTTTTAATTCATAATGGAAATATCGACGGTGATTGTCTCTCATTAATAATTGCCTCTCTTTTTAATGAAATTACACAATTAAAGCCAGTGGCCGTGTGCAGTAGAGGGTGAACATGGCTGTGTGAAACTTTTTTTTGTTTTGAGGCGCCACCGGGATTCATCGCCGAGTTGTTATAAAAATCTGAAAATAATTCAACTGTCAGTTGCTGGTGATTAATTATTTGGATCAAATTTACCGCAATAACAAGAATAGTTAATGGGAATGCTATTGTACTGCCATATTTCTTTATGTTGGTCTATGTAGAATAGAAATGATAAGCCTATATATATCTTAATGTGAAAACCCTTAATGGTTAAAGGGCATGCATGCTGTACCCAAAAACTCTTATGATAATTACCTTAAGTTTCATTTTGAAGATATTCCAGCGTTTCCACGATTCATTAAGCATTAGTTAAAATAACAAGCTGAATAGATTTTGTTCTATTTCCAAAGATCATGCCAAGCAATGAATTCATAGGAAGTTGCAGCTGCATACAAGTTTCGGGTATGTTTACGTCGATTGAACATATTGAAGCTTATCCTTTTACGGCTTATATATTTCAGATGGGCCAGATAAACCGATAAAATTCCGTTCTCTCTTGTTCTGCGAGATATATTTTTTTCTACGTTCCATTAGTCGCGAACGACTCTGCCGAATAAGAAAATTCCTCCTGCAATTCCATTGGCCTCGCATACTTCTTGCAGGTTGTTACCATTTCGAACGGCAGCGATTTATGAAACCCACGGCTCGCTCGTGCACTCTCCAGACGATAAGTGCTTGCTACAAATCAAGGGGTAAAACGGAACTGAGGATGTAATTTAAGCGGCGCTAGTATTGCTCAGGACAAAGCTATAAGACTTTTATTTAAATACGGCTGCATAAGTTGCGTAACAAGTAAAAAAAAGCGCGATCATGGAGTGGTATTATAAATTCCTTTTTTTCTTTTGGTTTGACATCCTTTGCATTTGTATAGGAAAATATATCCAGCAAAAAATAATCGCGTTCTCCGACCTTTGTTTTAACAGTTTTTTTTTAATTCCAGTGTTTTGTGTAGAGAATGGCTTGGTATTGCGACGACTCGAGGGAAGGACGATAATATTCCCTTTGGTCCCACCATTTGCCCATTTTTGTAACCAAATTCGTGACGCGGCATCGCCGCTGAATTCCGTGGGACAAGAGTTCGGTGATCGCAACGCATTATCGCGATAAACGCCGCTGCGTTCGTTGTTTACCTCCGAGATGGAACCACAATAACGGCCTCTTCAGATAAGATTAATTTTTCTAAACTCTTGTGTTTGTCAATGATGATTTCATCTCTTGTTTTTCGATAATCGTTCTTTATCGTGCTTGTTCTTATTCACGACATATGTTTCCTCGAGGAGATGACCTCTCGTCTTCATTGTCTTATTCGTGCCTTTGTAAACATTATCGCGAAAATATGATGTGTTTCGCTGTCGTGCGTATAATTAGACTGATGAAGTACCATCTGCGTGTATGGAGAAAGGACTCACCTTCTGGGGAAGTGTCCACAGTTGACAATATTGTCGATGAAATCTACTGATGACTGATTAGGTCGTAAACGTTTATAAATTATGGTGATGGATAGGAGCATCTCCTCATAGGTTTGCGATCGATTCAAGGGAGTCGTGTTGTACGCAGGGCCGGCGGAACGGGGTAGCAAAACAGGCAACTACCTAGGGCGCCATAAAGAGCAAAAGTTTTGGATGCCATGATACTTTTATATACTACGTATAATATATTTATTCACTTTTTTCTCTTAAGAGAGAGAGAGAGTACATGCTATATCTTTCCTTCGCGATATCTGTAAATCTATCTTCAGTGAGAAACTTCTCAGGTAGCTAGCGTAAACACCGATACTCCTCCCTCTCGTTCCCGCACGTTGTGGTGAGAATAAAAAAAATTGGAAGCGAAATAATGTAAGGGGGTATAGCCGTGACAAAGAAAAAGCGGGTAAACAATAGAATAGAATAGATGAAATCGTAAAAAGGCGTTTTTACTTTCTCCATACGAAGTAATGGGAAAGTATTGTGATCACGAAAAAAATCGACTTCGAGATTTCAACGGAAATACACTTTTTGAGGTCCCTAGAACACGTTTAGACTATTTTAGGAATGATGTCTGTGTGTGTGTGCGTGTGTTTTATTTCAAACAATTTTCCATAGCAGTTATTGTTTAGGAATTATTTATAAATAATCGTTTTTTCGGGGTCCGTCAAATATCTCCTTAAAAACATCGTTAATGGTAATCTTCGTGAGGATCAAAGTTGTAGAGAATAATATTTCTTCCAAGTTTTGTTTGAAACAAATTTTCGTAGAACCATCCATTTCGGAGATATTTTGCTTTTTCTTAATACCAGTATACAGCGCCACCACCATGTAGCGGTGAATTCTGTGAACATATTCAAAACATACGTAATTTACGGCAATAAGGACGACTGTATTCTTTTACGATACGAAATAATAATTTTGCCTCATAATGCTATTCATAATAATTTAAATATCTGTACACCAAATATGGAGAAAGTCATGTGTTGGCCACATCAGATTTTTACTTACTGTAATACAATGTATTTGATCAGCCTGCTCTTCTCCTACCGTTTCCCTCTACATTCATTAATAGTGCAGTGTTTCCCAACCGGCGTGCCGCGGCACCTTGGGGTGCCGTGAAGTGTTATTCTGTTTTCCCATTTTTAGACTCATTTTGCATAGTCGTCTTTCAAAAACGCAAACCAGAGTTAAGTCGGCCTTCATTTCGTCGCAAAGGCACTTCGAAATGAAAAGAGATACGGAGATTGGAGTTAGGGGTTCAACTTCACCACGATTATTACTGATGGTGGATGGGGAGGGGTGCCGCCAAATTCTGAAAAGTCACTTAAGGGTGCCGCGACTCTAAAAAGGTTGGGAAACACTGCATTAGTGATTGTTATTAATATTGTTTGTTCCTCATCATTTTGCTCTCTTTGTAAATTTACGATTGTGGATTAGTCTTTTATTTAATTTGAATCGTAAGAGCACCTTTATATGGACGAAAAGGAAGAATGCAAGATACAAAACATTTTTAAAAGAAAGCTTTGTAACTCGCGATGCACGCTTTGCCCAGGTTCAAGTAATCTTGACGGAGCCTTCTCGATTTTTCGGCAAATTCTCATAAACTTCAAAAAGAACAATTTTTACAAGAGCGTATAGCCCAGTGGGAAATTATTATTAATTCATCCTCCAAGTTCTTAGGTTCGATTTCCGGATCTTTACCAGAAGTGTAGTGTTTGGATTTTATTTATATTCTTGATCAAGAAAGTAAGAAATAATTCTTTTAAAAACAAAGGTGTTTTTATACAAGTATTTTTAAATAGTTTAATACAATCATTTAAATGTTTAAACAATTTTTCTTCAGTTTCACTTTTATTTATATATTACATCTATTTGATTCTAAAAAGTGTTCTTATTTACAATTTTAAATTTCGAAATATTAATGGTTGCTTAAAATCGAAAACTTAAGAAATTTTCTTATACTACTATTTAAGTTTTTTTTTAATGCTCAATTTCCAATTTAAATATCTTTGTGAAAGAAAGGAGCTTTTCTAAGTTAAGACTTTTTAAAACTTATCTTCGTTCGTCCATGTCTCAGCAAAGGTTAGATGGCTTAGCAACATTGTCTATTGAGCATGATTTAGCAGGTAATTTAAATTTAGATAAAGTAATACAAGAATTTGTGACATTGAAGACAAGAAAAACAATTCTAATTTGATTTTTATTATTGTTATTTTTTAAAATATTCATGTCTCTATTAATAATATTTGTGTATATATACACACACACGTCTGTATTTTTTTTCAAAGAATTTGTACTTGTCTTTAACCTTTTATTATTTCATGTTCATTTCACGAGCATTTGAGTTGTATGAAACTTTGCGTATAAGAAATAAATAACTTTATATTAAAAATTATTTCAATTCTTCTTCAATAACGTGCACTACAGCAATCCTAAAAGTATAAGCAGTTTAAACTAGCGGTCTGAGTAAGATTTGGAGTATAGTATATGTAATTCTTATGGAAGAAGTTGACGTACCAACGAACTTACAGGTCGTAAAGTTATGATTTGCGTAATCTCTTACCAAAAAATATTCTTCTAATGGCCGTTTTTACCGCTATTACTTACACTAAAGTTTTTTTAATGTTGAAAAAACATCGTTTTTAGCAGTGATGGTAAATAGTAGTTATTAAAAAAAGCGATTTTTATAAATATTATATAACACACCGGTGCTACTGGACTGGACTTACGGCGCTATACTTATGTAATTACTAATAAAATAAAATTTCATCTGTTAGAGTTTAGTATAATTTAGATTGAAGTAGGGGCGCCAAAATAAAAGTTTGCCTAGGGCGCCAGGATGTCTCGCGCCGGCCCTGGTTGTATGCACAATCACCGTGCATTGTATCCGCGGATGGCATAGTTGACGTAAAGTGTACGAGATAGCAATTTAGCCGGAAAACATCGTTGGTCACAGCCCGTTACACTGGAAAATCTTGTTAATCTTAGTATTATTGTCTTATTATTAATTAGACGTCATCAATCAGTAGTCGATGGGGCGAAAATACTCGAACATCCAGCAGTTGCCAAGGTGAAACATTTGCAGATTAAAGCAACACATTTGATTCGATACTATATCAATAAAAGGTTAGATTTAGTGCTGTCGTTAATGAACACTTTAAAGTAAATACTATGTTGATCTTGGAAACAAAAATATCCAGTGTAATGATTGGCTATTTATGGAAAAAGGCGCCTTGTTTTGGGATACAGAAATATAGGAAAAGTATATTTTTTTCTTAATGCATATAACCTTTGTCTTAATTCAGAACAAAAACCGATGTCGCAATTTTCCAAGAAATTCTGATCGCCGAATAACGTTCTCTGTTTGCTGCTTTAATAAGCAGCGCCCGGAGAAAACGGTCGTAATTGCTCAGATCTCGGAAAAAAATTATCCGTCTCGATATGTTATTCGCTGCATCCGGTGATTTTTCGATTTTTTTGGGTACGTCATCCCGTAAAACCCCGGTCATATTGCGCCGGAGGGATCCAGATTGCGTGTGTGCGCTCCCGGAGTCTGCGTGGTGGACCAGGTCCGCACGATGCCCTCCACCTCGCCTCTTACCTACCCCCAAAACCCCTTTCACTCCCGTCTCTCTCTCCCTCGAACCTTTTCTTCCTCTGCTCACCCCCTTCATGTTCGCTAATCTCCGCTGCACTCTCACTCCGCTACTTTCTCACCCCGCTACCTCCTCACCCCGCTACCTCCTCGCCCCGCTACCTCCTCGCCCCGCTACCTCCTCGCCCCGCTACCTCCTCGCCCCGCTACCTCCTCGCCCCGCTACCTCCTCGCCCCGCTACCTACTCGCCCCGCTACCTACTCGCCCCGCTACCTCCTCGCCCCGCTACCTCCTCGCCCCGCTACCTACTCGCCCCGCTACCTACTCGCCCCGCTTCCTCCTCGCCCCGCTACCTCCTCGCCCCGCTACCTCCTCGCCCCTCTACCTCCTCGTCCCGCTACCTCCTCGCCCCGCTACCTCCTCACCCCGCTACCTTCTAACTCTTCTACCTTCACTCTGCTACCTTTTCACTCCGCTACCCATATCCCTCTTTTTCTCATCGTCCCCGTTGCATCCCTCCGCCTCATCTCGGCCTTGGTTTGATCTTCTTAAATCGATCTGAACACTTCCCTCTTCGTTTCTTCCCCTCCTCCGCCGTCCACGCGCCCACTACTTCCTTCTCCCATCTCGTACAACTGCCCCAGCTCTTTTTCCCTTTTTTCGTGCATTATTAACCCATCTTCCCGGTCGCTTCCATCTTTGTCTACCGCAGGGTTTTTATCATGCTTTTTCTCTGTAGCGGAAGAGGCTGCGTCGTCGTCTCGGTCCCCCTATGTCCGCGTCGGTATAATTGTCGGGATCGTTTGGATCGATGAACTCGTTCGACTCTTCCTTCGCTTCACTTTTTCTCGGCAAGAATCTCGGCCATCGTTAAGATTTTCGCGATTTTCTTTTAGGTCTGCTCTATAATTTTCGATAAGATTTTGCGCAAGTTTACTGTAGCTAAAATCGTTTTTACGACGACTGTTGTCAAACCATCTTCGGTTATGTAAGCTATCCGGTCTCATACGTGCTTCAAGTTAGGAATTTGAGGTATTTCTATTTCTTTCCGCTTATAAATGGTTTTACATGAGACAAACCACGCGGAGGTAATTTTTTTATAATGCGGCGAGATAGATGGCCGTATAAAAAGGAGTCCCCGGGTTAGTAATGACGTATTGTGTAAATTCTGTGTTCAAAAGCTTAGTGAGAAGGGAAGATAAGACGAGTCAATAGTTGGAGATCTCATGGAAGAAATTAGTGATGATATAGAGAGCTTTATGTGTAAAGCGCTTATAGGCTGTATAAGGATGTGAATCATTATTTCACGATCTGGGAAATGTTTGAGGGGAACGTACATTATTGGCCTTAAAACTAACCATAAAATTCATATAATAACAATAATTCTGAGTTAAAATTGTTTAATATTTCGTTTAATGTATTCGTGAATATAATTTAGTCTTTAATGAAAATACTGCATTCGAAATTCGAACATACGACCATTTATTGTATCATTCTATATAATCACAACTAAATTAAATTCGTGATCAAGACATAAGAGATTGAAATTTGTAACCATAAAACTAATGTTTACAATAGTTAACTAATTAACACAATGTTTTTGTGGTACAAAATAAGTACGATAAATGCTTTCATTGGTTTTCGCCTTTCGTTGGCATGCCAACCAAAATCGTCTTGCGTGCCACTTATGGCATGCGTACCATAGATTCCCATCACTGGTTTGGGCTGTAGCCGGGCTTTCATCTCCATTTCCGGTATCTATTAAGTTTCTTATGCCAATTGAAGGGTAAATTATAACGGGACCTTGTTTCTTCATATGTAACCGTTAAATAAGAGTAGATCTTAACTTTTTTAAATTTATAAAGGGTCTACATACATAATATGTCGAGATGAACTAAATTCGTATTACAATATCCGCTGTCATATTAAAAATGCAAGTTTTTTTTCGAGTCATTGTCTATTCTAGGGATGTCCATCAGGATTTTAATGTCTCATGCACCTAGCAACGTACAAAATATATGCAATGTGAATAAATATGATAAGCAATTTTTTGAAAGTTCTTTTGAGATTGTAAACCGACATCAGTCAAGGCAGATGCTATACACAGTAAACCACAACAACTCATGAATTTTTAAATTGTGACATAAAAGAAGTATTTTTCTACCCCTTATACCGACACTTCGGGGATAAATTCAAAGTATTATCAATATTACTAGCATAAGTGCCCGTTGAATTTCAACGGGTTTAATGAATCTAAATTTTCGTCGATGCAACATGTAAAAATCGCAAGAATAAAATTGTGCACTGTTTTAACCATCGAATATTTCTATATTATAAGTTTTTTAATTAATTAACTTAAATCTCACAGAAATTCCCTGTGAATAAAATAGTACCTTTCTTTCTGCTAAAATAGCCATTGTTATTAGTTTGAAATTGATTATAGCATTAGGATTTCAATTTTATTAAATGAGCAGAATTCCGGTAACAAAAAAATTTGTTCAATCTTCAATTGCCTCTGATAATACTTTAAATAGATTTTGGAATAAAATGTACCTTAATATCGTTTAGCGTCCGCTCACCACTCTGGACTTCTCATTTTCTGAAACAACAACTTTCAATAGTTTTAAATTGATTTTTGCCTTGAAATGGTACTTTCCTGTTAACGGGAATACCTCAGAAAATAAACACGTATTATTGTGATATGTTGTGATATTTTGTTTGTTAACAATGCGTAACAAATCTCGTTAAGATATTTACGTTGATCCCTTAATAATGAATTTGTGGAGCTTGCCGAGGAGTGAAGAAGAAGCTGTATCTTTGCTTCAAGACCATGATATTTTATCTAAAGGGTGAATGTGCAAGAAGGATCATATTATGAAACTTTACTTCTGCGACAGAATATTTTGGAAATGCAACGCGAAAGCCTGTCAGCAGAAGAATTCATGTGGCGACAACATAACAAAGAAATCGACATATTTCCAGCTTTTTTAAATGCCATAAAGACATATTGGCCTCCTAGTAACATAAATTTAGATTGTATTAGTAATTATGTTGCTTTTATTAATAAATAAGTTTCAAAAAAGTGTGATTTTTAAGTAATTCCCCCGTTGTTACGCATTGTTAACAAACAAATACGTCGTAATATATCACAACAATACGTGTTTATTTTTTGAGGTATTCCCGTTAACAGGAAAGTACCCTAAATACTTGGGTCAATTCAGTACAACTTCCACTTTACATACTGTAAATTCCAAAGTAACTCCTTGTATAATAGGCAATGCTAGCCTAAAATTAATTCATTCTGTAAAGTGAATAAATAAAGTTCTTTCTTTAAACTATAATAGCCACTGTTATTAGATTTAAATGGATTATAAGCCTTACTCTGTATTAAATAAGCACCAAAATTCCTTTTATAAAAACAAATCAATTCATTAAAAGATCCACTGTTGTGTCTTGGAAAATTGCCTGTTAACAGTTTTAAATGTCCTTTTAATTTTAATTGAATTTTAATTTATATTCGTTTCCAAACTTGGGCCATTGTTACGAAATTAATTCGAGGAATAACGATATAAATTCGTAAGCACGTATGGTTTACAAAGAATTTAATTTAAGAATGCTTTTTATTTCCAATTTTTCTAAAATGACACTGATGATACTTAAATTTTTTTATATTTACGTTAATATACTTATTTTCCACAAAACACGCCAATCTCTCCCCTTCCTTCCCTCCCCCCCCCCCCCCCTCTCGTATTGAAGCAAACAATGATAATGGTCGACATAGCAACATCACGTTAAAATGGCGAGATTTCCACAAAATATTCAAATAAAACGTTTAACATGGAATATTTGGAACCGTGGGCGAAAAAAGACGAACGGAATAAGAAACTTTATAACTTTTTCTTCAAAATGGTTCAAATCCGAAGGTCGTCTGTTAATTTCTTCTAATTTTAATTTCCAAATGAATAAAAGCCTGCACATCGAAAAATCGCGTTTTACATGTAAAGTAATGGGAAAAGGAAATCTCTCTTGGAGACGAACCAAGAAATTTTTTCCCGATTTAAATTCGTCATCACCTGAAAAAGTGTTAATCAAGCATCTCTACCAAATTTCGAGTTTCTATCATTATTATTTCTCGAGTTATTAGCGTTTGCATAGCGTGATCACCCAACCAACGGATGACGGCTATTAATATATAAAATTATACTGTAAATTGTTTATCATCGTAAACATTTTCCACTCATTCCAAGGACGTATATTTCGAATATTGTTTCTTAATCAAAAAATATAAGTGATGAATAACATCAACTCCTCACATGTATATGGAAAATTTGGCACACTTGGCTAGCGACTAACGCATTAGACACCCTTCGTCTACTTCCTAAATTAAATCGACGTTTTCGCTCGGCAAATTCGCGTCAGTCTTTCTCGCAGGGAAGGATTAGATCCCAGACGACATTAATTGAATGCGGACATCTATTAAAAATACTGCGGATTTGCTTAGCTCACATCGCCTGTTCTAATCACTATGGTAATGAGGTGGGGGGATCTTTCTAGTATAAGATGGGCCAGGAATTTAATCAAAAATTTATTATGTTTAACTGCCTCGTGAGAGAGGAAAAAATCGTCTGGGTGGAGGAAGGCCACTATCTTTATTTACCAGTGGTTTCCTCCTTTCCTTTCCCCACCCCCAATAAATGCGTCACTCGCTCGGCGTTTGTTTTCGCGTGGGATTATGGAACGGAGGATTTCCCGTCGTGGTGTGGATGAGCAAGTGAGCGTCTCTCAGACTCGTGAAGGAATTCCGTCGACCTCTTCGGCAACCCAACCCCAGCTCCACCCACTCTTCCCCCTTTTCTCTCCCCCCTCTTATTCCTCACTCCTTTTTCCTTCCCTCCGGCCTCTTCGCTGGCATGTCCTCCCATCTCCATCCCAAAAGAAATCCAACGTCTACCGCCGTCAGCATCACTCTGATGCGGACCCTATATCGTACAGCTGATTTTTTTATGGCGAGATTTTTACGCGTGTCGCTCCTTCCTATCCTCTTCTCTTTCCTCCTCTCCCTCCCTCCCTCCGCGTCCTCCTCCTCCCACGCCTCAAATCCTTTACTCGCTTTCTATCTTAACATTCAGGAAACCTGCTTCCCGTGTCACTCTCGCATTCTCCCTCTCTCTGTCTCTCCTTCCTATTACGATGGTTCTCTTAAAAGTTACTCGACCAGAGATATTTTAATGTCGTAAGAAGTCGTTTTCTTCTGTCACAGGAGACGAATTTCCATTATTCGCGAAAATGTTTTTCAGGACCCTGCGTCGTTCGCTTTTTATGCTCGTTTCTTAGAGGAAAAAAGCGCTATAGCTCGCATGTACGTATTAGGGGGTTTTATCTTTGCAAATGTTATTTTTACGAAATTCGTCAGTTTAATATTTCACTCATTGTGAAGAGAGATATATTCACTCGGTCAGAGCTGCCGAATTGAAAAAAATAAACTTTTTGATCTAAGTCGTGAAACATTTACCTCAGAAAATACTTTTCATGTTGTCGAACGGAACAAAATGAACATTTCTCGTTGTACGATGCGCCATTTTTGAGAAAATAGCTTCCAATTATGTTCTTTGCGTGCGTCGTGAATCCGCTTCCATTTTAGCGACTTATATTTGTGGTATTTGTTAAAAAGCAAGACTAAAATAAGAGTCACCTCTCATTTAACCGCCATTTAACACGTATGTATTAAAATACCTGGTATGAATGACGCACTCGGGAGGCATGACTCAATCGGAACTTCCATTTGCAAAGAAGTAATATCCGAAATATTTCATATCCTGACTCGTACAACATTAAAAACCTCTTCAAATTCGTCGTTTAGAAATATGAAATAAATCAGCGAGATGACGGCGTACGTGTTTGTATAATGTCGGCATATCAGGTCTTCCACTTTAAGGGAAACTAAACTGGAAATTTTGAACTGCTAAGTATGACTGGAGAAACGCGCCCAATTTATGGCACTCTTCCTTGCTTGCTCCTATTTTTCTTTAATTCTCGTCTCACTCGGCGTCGCGGATCTCACGATCTTTTTTTTGCATTCTTTCGCGACTTCTTTTTTTGTTTCGAACGACGCGGCGAATTTAAGCGATTTAAACGCTGTCGGAGTGGCTTTAAGCGGTATCGGCAAGTAGGAAAGTGATTGTTATTTAATGGAGGAAATTGTTTCCTGAGCGTCGTTCGTCGTGTAGGAACCCCTCTTTCTTTTCGGAAACCTCCATCCCTGTTTTACTTCATTAAGGGAGGCTGGGTAGCGAGCATCTTGAGGCCAAGTGTGTCTTTCATTAGAATTGTAGGTCAGAACGCTCCGGGCTATGTGGACCCGAATCGATAAACGTAAAAAAGGGTAGATAGACGACTTGTGGGGAAGGGGGACGGGAAAGTGGTAGGGAAGGAATTTTGAAGTATTGTAAATTTTCTCGACTTTTAGCGACACTTATTCCCCTTTATTCGTGGGGTTGAGGAATCACGGAAAGAGAGTATTCGCCATCTAGTAGGCGATTGAGGTAGTATACCGTTTTTTCCTAAGAAAACTTTGAATCTCCAGGTTTTTCAAATAGACTGTGTTTTATTGCTCCTTTTCGTTTTCCGTTTATGTTTCTTCATGGTCACCGATAAACTGAAAAAAATTTAGGACAACAAGCGACAAACTATATCAAGAAGTGAACCTTTTGGGGGCTATTCATTTCCAGAAATATAAATAATAGATTTATTTCATTTAGGAACTGTATTTTACATACTCCCGAGGAATACTTTTGTTTTGTACACAAAATTAAATAAATTGGTCCACTTTGAGTGTATTATTCTTAATCTTCTTGCACAAGATAAATTAGAAAGCAACTTTTGTTTTTTTATATTACGGGCAATATACCTTAGCACGATCTTGCTAATGTTACATCTCGAAAACACGTTCAAGCTTTAAAAAATTAATAACTTGTGTTTTCTCTATGTTTCACGTTGCTGTCACTTTTATTTTGTAAGAGGGACTCTAAAATTGATGGATTTATGTGGTAACACGTGTCAGATCTTTTAAAATTTGAAGGCCTCTTTGGTGAACAAAGCAGAACGATAACGTTTAGATTGACAAATCGCGTTTTGTGAGAGGTATGTTAAAATCTTGATTTATATTTGCGGTGATAACGATATGGATTATCAAATTAATTAATAGTTGATTATTTAGTGATGTACATCTGCTTCCACTCGTAATTTACCAGATTAACTGCTCATATCAGTATTTATGTCATACCAGCGGTTATCTATTTAGCAGCTAACTCCCATTGCGCAGAAGCCAAGATAGGAATGAATTTTGACGAGCTGTCCTTGAGCACACCTGCAGGATTTACGCACGGAAGTTAAAAGGAAAGTTCTCGCGATAAGCAGTAACCGCCAAGGCTAATATTTCTTTTAAGGCATGCAACGGATTCCAAGCTAAATTAACTCGCTCTTTAGGTCGTTCAAAAATAACTGAATAAGGATGGCTATATTAATGATGGTTTAAGTATTAATGTATTTCATGTACGTGCAGATTGCTTTCATATATACCTTTAAAAAGTAGAATTCCCGCTAGTAAGGCAGAAATTAATTTCAATCTGAGAGTTAGCAGACCCAAAACGCGTAGAGTTTCGGCATAAACCAGAGGGTCCGATATTGAGTAAACATTGTGGGTGCTCTTTAAAAAATTAGCGTGAAATCATTTAAATTTTCTTTTGGTAGACACATCGCAATTTAGAATCCTGGGGATATTTAAACGTTTGCCTGTCTTATTCGAAACTTTTGAGTTAGCTTTGCCTTTTGGATGCCTCAAGCCGATTCAGCATGTGCTGCAAAGATGGAGCAGAGGGACAAGGGAAAGTTTTAATTTTGCATCTATTTCATATTTTTTACTTTCTCATATACGAAGTATATTGAGAAAGTATTGTTACCGCGAAAAAATTCGACTTCGAGTTTTAGGTGTACCTGAGTCCCAAAAAAGTGGTTTTCGCTTTAGAGCCTAAACGGTAGAGCGAAACGAATGAAATCTCGTACTTATTGTTAGGCATTTTATCACACAGACTAGAAGCAATGAGGAAATGATTTACATTGCTCAATAATTAAGGGAAGTTTATTCTACGCATTTTAACATTTGATTTTCTCAAAAACGACTATAACGATTTTGATCAAATTTCGCACAGTTACTTGAGTTTACGTCTTAAATAATACCAAATAGTTCATATTTCTCAAAAAATGAATATAAGGCTAGTTTATTCTAGGCAACTTTAACAATAATTTGATTTTCTCAAAAACGGCTCAAACGATTTTGATAAAATTTCATACCGTTCTTGAGTATACGTCTGCAATAATACTACATCATATTTTTCAGAAAATGAATATAAGGCTAGTTTATTCTTGGGCAACTTTAACAACAATTGGATTGTGTAAAAAACGGCTCATACGATTTTAATCAAATTTCGTATAATTATTTAAGTTGATATTTATAATAATTCTACATAGTTCATATTTTTCTAAAGATAAATAAAGGACGCATTATTGTATGAGAAAGTTTGTACAATGTATGTTGTACCGATTTTTCCGGACTGATTTTGTTACCAAGAGTTTTTACTTTTATTTATGCCGTAGATATCATTATTGTAAGCGTTTTTCTCTTGTTTTTCTCGATATTTGTACCTCGGCCCAATTTGTTGTTGATAAGCAACGTAGGTATTGAAGTGTAGGCGGAAGTTGGACGACGGGCGTATTGCTGATTTACTGAACGGTGACATGGAATTCATTGGCAGTGATTTGCCGATAGACTTGGAGAGTGAGTGATGTAGAATCATCAGATGGTGATATCATATCATCGTGCCCAAATGAAAATCAATACAGTGGCATGATAAAACTAGCTAATCATGTTTCTGGCGAAGTTTTGTGAGTAGGAATATAATCGCTCTCCGTAAACAACTTTCTAGTGGAAACTTATTGGAGTCAGATACATCTAAAGAAGTTTTCTCTGATCGTGAGATTGAATATTAATATGTCAAAAGCAATGGCAATCAACCTAGCCTCTGCTTTGGATTTTATCCGCTAACTGGTCGCAATGTAATGTAAAAACACTTTTTTATGCTGACTTTGAAAACTTTCGAGTTATACTCTTTAATTTAGGGACGGCCAGAAAATAACAACTTAGAGATAAAATACTGCTGTTGGTATGAAAACTATGTGCAAGTATTAAATTGAAAATTTCGAGAGGAAAATTTTATTTGACATTTTTTATGAAATTAAAATACGTTATAGGTCAATTTGAGATAACAGTTTTTATCCTCAGTATATTCTGGATATTAGGGAAGAAATTCATATCTGCAGAGTAAAAATTGTAGCGAATAAAATTTGTTTTAACAGTAGGGTATGTTTTAGGGATTTCAAGCGCGGTAGGCTGCACTACGCCATGGATCAAGAGGGATAGTTTCTACCGATTACCCCCTACATTTTCTTTCATACTCGGTCCATTTTTCGAATGCGAAGTCCCAGGGATCTCAAAACAAGTGTTTCATGTTGTTCGCGCATTTTATCGTGATGTGTAAATGTTGGTCGTATTTTTTGGTTCACTCCGTGCAGCATCTGCGTTTTTGGGCCACCGCATTGTTTCCGCCGTTCCCTCGGTTTTTAATAATGTACTACGTAACGTTAAAATTACTACGTGGAGGTTTGTTTTCCAATATTTGTGGCCTATTGTTTGAATTTTAATTGTTCATGAAGGACAAATAGTCGTTTCCTGGCGTATGGGGACGACGCAATTCAAATAAGTTCATCTTTATTTCCAGTCATATATTTTTTTGCATTCGGCGTCTAGTAAGTCTAGTTAGAGTGGTAAAAAAATCACATTCAAAATGGGTTCGTAAATATACACGCAAAATGTGTTACGAAAGTATTTGAATGCGATCTTTCCTCATTTTTCGTTTGGACAAACGGTTGAAGAGTATGTTACTTAGGAAAACAGTACTTCTTAAAGACAGTTGTAAATCAAAGGGGAGAGCGATGGAGTGAATGCCTCTCTACTCTGCCCCCCCCCCACCCCCCTCCACCCCCTTAAGAAGTCCGTGGAACATCCCTGCTTATATACTCCCGCTTATATACTGAGTATTTTATAATTTTTTTTAAGAAAAATATTATTAGTACTAGGGGGCAAGCCCCCTGCTCCCTGGCGCTGGCCAACCCCCCCCCCCCCTCCCCTCCCCTCCCTTCCCTTTGCTCGCTGTTTCTTCGTTCCTACCATGTAGCTATTGGCTTTAGATTGGTTTAACTGGAATATGAGTTTAATGAATATATTTTATAAGGGATGTATGTTTGGTTTTTAATAACAAATTAAGAAAATTAGTTGAATAACTCAATAAAAAATAAACTTATAGGGCTGAAATTCCCGGAGATTAAAAATGGCTGAGGTATAGAGCGTTAAAGAGAGAGAGAGAGAGAGAGAGAGAGAGAGAGAGAGAGAGAGAGAGAGAGAGAGAGACTACCAGAAATATGATTTTAGTAATACAGATAAAAAATATAAATAACATAAATCCTGCGTTCGATTTATTTGCATTAAATTCGTATCTGTAAAGATTCACCAACACTGAAATTCCGAGAAATTTCAGGCTTCTAATTATATTTCTAATCGAGTTATTGACAAAATTAGAGCGTTACGCATCATGATGACCATTACGATTTTATAATATAGAGAGATATGCTTGTCAGCACATTTGTCTGTTACGTGGTAAAATGTTAATGTTAAAAACTATTCTTATTGCGCGAATATGAATAGGTTTCAATAGGGATCATTACGAAATTGGAGTCGACGGCTACTTTAAGATGGCCCAAAATGAATAAGTTGATTTTATTGAATAACATTTATATAGTAATTTATTTAATTACTAGCATAAGTGCCCGTTGAATTTCAACGGGTTTAATGGGTCTAAATTTTCGTCAATGCAACGTAAAAATCGCAAGAATAAAATTGTGCAGTTTTAACCATCGATAATTTCTATATTATGTCTGTTTTAATTAATTAACTAAAATCTCACAGAAATTCCTTGTGAATAAAATAGTACCTTTCTTTCTACTAAAATAGCCATTGTTATTAGTTTTAAATTGATTATAGCATTAGGATTTCAGTTTCATTAAATGAGCAGAATTCCGGTTCCAAAAAATTGGTTCAACTTCAATTGCCTCTGATAATACTTTAAATAGATTTTGGAGTATAATACACCTCAATATCGTTTATCGTCTGCTCACCACTCCTGCCTTCTCATTTTCCGAAACAACCACTTTCACCAGTTTTAAATAGATTTCAAACTTAGAAGAGAACTTGATTCAGTTCAGTTAAAATAACCACATAACAAACTTCTTATTCCAAAGAAAATCCTTTTATAATATGCAATGTTAACCTAGAATTCATTCATTCTGAAAAGTGAATAGAAGTGCCATGTAGGTACATATATTTCTTTCAACTGAAATAGCCACTCTTAACAGATTTTAATGGATTAATGCATTATCATTTCAATTTCATGAAATAAGCAGAATTCCGGTAACAAAAAAATTTGTTCAATCTTCAATTGCCTCTGATAATACTTTAAACAGATTTTGGAATAAAATGTACCTTAATATCGTTTATCGTCCGCTCACCACTCTGAACTTCTCAGTTACCGAAACAACAACTTTCAATAGTTTTAAATTGATTTTTTCTTTGAAATATACTTGAGTCAGTTCAGTACAACTTCCACTTTACATACTGTAACCAACCAATTGGGGGGACCTTGTGACTTCAAACGACACCAGCGCTAGAAGGCTTCTCAGTCTAAATCACAAAGCAAGGGAGGAGAGAAACCCGGTGCCGGCATTAGCCTACTCTTAACGAGAAACACCAAGGGGACCAACGGCTTTACGTCCCTTCCGAAGGACGGGGCGCTGATTTGCGTGTTCTCCTCTAAACACGCAAATGGGGAGCCGGGCAACCCGGTTCGCACCGAGTTTGCTAAGCATAGCAGGCCAGCGCCCGCACCACTACGCCACGACTCCCCCAACATACTGTAAATTCCAAAGTAACTCCTTTTATAATAGGCAATGCTAGCTTAAAATTAATTCATTCTGTAAAGTGAATAAATAAAGTTCTTTCTTTAAACTATAATAGCCACTGTTATTAGATTTAAATGGATTATAAGCCTTACTCTGTATTAAGTAAGCACCAAAATTCCTTTTACAGAAACAAATCAATTCATTAAAAGATCCACTGTTGTTTCTTGGAAAATTGCCTGTTAACAGTTTTAAATGTCCTTTTAATTTTAATTGAATTTTAATTTATATTCGTTTCCAACCTTGGGCCATTGTTACGAAATTAATTCGAGGAATAACAATATAAATTCGTAAGCACGTATGGTTTACAAAGAATTTAATTTAAGAATGCTTTTTATTTCCAATTTTTCTAAAATGACACAGTTGATACTTAAAATTTTTTTCCATTTACGTTAATATACTTATTTTCCACAAAACACGCCAATCTCCCCCCTTCCTTCCTCTCTCTCGTATTGAAGCACTCAAGGCACGCTTATACCAAGAAGGATATATGCAGTAATAGTAATTTGAGGTGTAACAATGATAATGGTCGACATAGCAACATCACGTTAAAATGGCGAGATTTCCACAAAATATGCAAATTAAACGTTTAACATGGAATATTTCGAACTGTGGGCGAAAAAAGACGAACGGAATAAGAAACTTTATAAATGTTTCTTCAAAATGGTTCAAATCCGAAGGTTGTCTGTTAATTTCTTCTAATTTTAATTTCCAAATGAATAAAAGCCTGCACCTCTAAAAATCGCGTTTTACATGTTAAGTAATGGGAAATGGAAATGCTTCTCTTGGAGACGAACCAAGGAATTTTTCGCGATTTAAATTTGTCATTCTCTGAATAAGTGTTAATCAAGCATCCCTACCTAATTTCGAGTTTCTGTGATTATTATTTCTCGAGTTATTAGTGTTTGCATAGCGTAACCAACCAACCAACGGGCGACGGCTATTATTATGTAAAATTATCGTAAAATCTATGTAATGAGTAAACAACGCTTGCGTATTGATACAAAACCGAAATGTTAATGGTTAACTCGAAATTCGTCAGATTTATGAAGTTTCGATTTTGTATCACATCATTTTTTACCAGACCTTTTTAAATATCTACGAAAATTTTTGTTGGAGTATTTTATACACCACTTATTTCTGTTTACACCGCTTCCAATCGTAGAATCATCGCATCAATCTATTCACTGTCTTATGTTATTTAATTATAGAGCGCCTTTGTAAATTTTTCATATGACGCCATAGCTCGTTCCACCGGTAGTCTTCAATCCCCAAAACTCCCTCATTTTTTTTAAATAAACTTATTTTCCATCTGTGGAATGAAATTGAAATATTGACTGCGTTGTTGTATACATTGTTGAATGTACGTATATCTAGGGTTGTTTTTTTCTAACGACTAACATTATTTATTATCCATTCTCGAGATGCTTGTCCCTAGTTTTCTCGTGTGGGTACGGTCTTCCCGCTGCGCGCGAAGATCTTGGCGCGCACACAATCATCTGCGTCAATTTAGCATCCAATAGAGGGTGCTGGCAAGTGTTGTCACTGGATACCATGTTTGTCTGTCTCTCTCTCTCTCCTTAATCGTGGGCGTTCACAATGGGCATCCATCCGGTCCCTCACGGCCTCAGCTTGAAGAGAGCTCATAAATGGTAGTCGCACTCAGAATTTATTAGAAGGAGCCCTCATAGCCGCTTTTGAGTGCGACCCTAGGAAAAGTAGACGTATATCTCTGCTTGCATTTCGTTTCAGAGGGGGAAAACTTTCTCGAGTCTGTGGAGGAGAAGGACGAGTGGAGTTGACGTCGTCTGTGTGAATCCTACTACCTTCTTCGCGCTGCGTAAAAGAAAAGAGAGAGATAGAGAGAGATGGTGGTAGTTCTTGCGATTCATTCCATCTCTCTACTCTCACCGTACCACTCTACCTCTTGTGAAAACACCTACCCTCAAATCTTTTGCGTGTTCTCACGCCGTGAAACGTAATTCAGGAAAGGGGGTAGGAGGGAGAAGGGTTGCTTATAGGGACGAGAACGGCAGAGAGAGAGAAGAGGGATAAAAGGTTGTAAGCTGTCTGGCAGGGAAGTCGATGGTGGGAGGAGAGCAGGTGTTTTCGCGTTTGTTATTAAATGCGTCTTTTCCTCGTCCGTTCTACGTGCATAATAAATTCCATTCATACCTATCTCACTAACTCTCTCTCTCTCTCCCGAGTCTATAACCCTTCCTCAGTCCCTTCCTTCTTATCTAATAGTTAGCACCCTTCCTCTATTCCTTTTCCTGTCAGTCTATCTCTCTCTCTCTCCCATTGGCGCGCACACCCACCCACCCTCACACACACGCACGCACGCACACACAAGCATTTAACACGCGTCATCCGTGTCCTTGCGAGAGGACCATTTGCCGTCGCCGTTGAAGCCAGGAAAGTTGCTGGAGTTGGGGAAGGAATGAAAGGAGGAGAAAAAGGGGAAAGAGTTGAGTCGGACGAGGTGGAGGAAGGAAGAGAGAGAGAGAGGATGAAGGAGATTTTGAGCACGCGGCTGCTACGGCCGCCTATCTCAGTTTGTTGGGCAAAGTGAAATCCTTTCGTGGCTTTTTGGATCCAGAGTGAAGCGAGAGGGATAAACGAGGAGGGGGAGGCAGAGGAAGACGGATAAAGGGGAGAGTGGCAGAGAAAGATAGAGAGAGAGATAGGATGGGGGAGTAGACGGGAGATTAGATTCGCAAACGAGATTGAGAACTTGGAAAATTAGGAGGAAGAAGCGTATTTCGGCGTAATTTGAGGATGTCTCGAAAGGGTTTTTGGAGTTCTCATATCCGATGAAGTCGAGAAAGGCCTCTACGAAATGCCTCTCTCTCTCTGTCCGAGATTCTCGCTCTCTGTCCGAGATTCTCTCTCCCCAATTTTCCATACTGTCACTTCGGCTCCTTATGCGGTCAGAACGTCTCCTTTCCGTCTTAAATATTCGTCAACTCTCTTTAATTTGCAATCTTCTAATCTCTTTTTCGGTTGTCTCGCTCTGTTTTTCATTCCGTCCCTCGTTAATGTACCTCACCGCCGCCATAGCCTCACTAGATATCTCTTTTTTTTATTAACTTTAATATTTCCGGCCTTAAAGGCTCGCGCAAGGCTATTTTATCTTTTTCCCTGTCTTTCCTGTTGTCTTGTCTCGCCATGGGGGCGCTTTCTTCCTTTCTTCTTCCAGCCGTATTCATGCAGATGGATCCTGTGTACGGCGGTAAGGGAAACTGTCCGAACCAGGGAAGATTTTAATCGGAATAGGGGCTTTCATCGCCGAGATGCATTATTTTTATCTTTTGACGTTGGAAAAGAAGCATATAAATTCGCAAAGGTTCTTTGAAGTTTGTAATGGAACGTTGGATATTAAGGTTTTCACATCGTTTTTGTCGTTTGAATGTAGGTCGTTGTCGATTGTAGCGTTGGTTAACACGATTAAGCGTAAGTTATACGTAACTGTATTAACCTTTTCTTTTATTTTTTAGTTCATATTAAACGTTTCGTTTTCTTAGTAAATTAAGCCAATCCAATTCCAAAAGGTCCCTTTTTGAGTTATCGCGACGTATGTTAGTAGAAAAACAATAAATCTGGTCTAAAAACCTTTCATGTATATTTGGGTTCTTTTGATTAGCAGTTCGCATTTATTTTCATGTTTGGCGACTAATACAAATATTTGAAAAGGTGGAATCGCGCACTTTATAAATTAATGCAACAATGTAGAATTAGATGAGGGAGATGAGACCGACTTTACGAAAAAAATCCATAAAATGGAATTGTTTTCATTTTCACCTATTTTATAATGCTATTATTTGTTTCTATTGCCAAGTGAGATATTTCCTTGAGGCTTAAGGTTGAATTGTGTATCCCACTCCCTTTTCTATTTAGCTAGATGACGCTAAAAATACTTCTTTACGTTCATAACTATATAAGTATAAATAAAAAACATTTATTTCGATTCATGCCTTGGTAATAAATCCTGTCAATTCTTGTCATATTTTTTAACCAATTTATTCCTAAGCTTTATTAGGATTTTTCATCTCTTCTATTTGTTTCTGGTGGAAAGCTATCCAACGTTTGGTTTCGCACGCAGCTGGTATGTAATGGGATTAATTCCATTGGATTACCATTACGTGTAAATTCCTTCTTTGTGTCGAGTTCGGCTGTATCATTTTAAACTGCAATTAATGATGTGAAGCTAATGGGTTAACAAGCGGAAAAGCTCATTTTCGGTCCCATTAGTTTAATTATTTAAACGGAAATGAAAAAGCGAGCGACAAAGCTTTTACGACAGCTTCGAGATAAAAACGTGTTTACTTTTAATGTGATCTCCTAAATAAGTGATATACCCGGAAATTTTATTGTCATAGTCACTGTTCTTAATGTTTTTATTTTCCTGGAGTAATGGATTTTTGAGCTTTTTTTTATGATGTCATCGTCAAATTTTTTTCTCGCGGAATTATTTATTCATTTTTATTTACGTTGTAGACCACGTTATCGATGTTCGTGCTCACCTGACTCCCGATCGTTAGTCTAAACTTAAAATAAGTCGTAAATTGCGTCACTTTTTCCCGGGGAAGTCGTTTCCTCGATTAAATTGTACTTTTTCAGGGTACACAAACATGCCATTTCGATTGAAATTTTTTTTATAATGTTACAATAGTGGCATTTTGCTCATCCGTTTCTATCTGCGGTCACAAAATCTATTCGAAATCTGGCACGCGATCAGCATCTTGGAGACCCGTCAAAAATTATCGGACTCGCTTTGTCTTCTAGACGTCGGGCTAATTACTTTATTCTCGGTGCGAGGCCGGTTGCGATGCCGACGTCCGCATTAGACTGTAGTCGCGGCTAAACAGCCATTCTTCTCCTCTTCCTTCCGCGTATGTAAAATTTACCATCCTCGTAACTATGTTCGAGCCTACTTAAGAATCCGAGTCGTAAGCGTTTTGCTTGATATTGTAATATCGGTAGCACTTCTTTGAAGTGCTTTTGTATTGCGCGTTCGATACATCGAGCGAAAGACCTTCGCGTTGGTCGTGAAATACCCATGTCAAAATTCATATTTCCGCGAATGCTATTCATACCTAATTTGAGTTCAATAAAGCGATCAAACGGTCAAAAATAGATTGTACTTCTATCGTAGTCGGTTTATCAATCAATCCATGTGCCTCATAGTCGGCATATATCGAATTTCAATAGGTATGAGTATACATGCATACGTACAAACACACTCATCAATTAAAATACTGCATTGCTTTTCACTTTAATTGTTAACGACGCAGCATTTTCTCGGAACTCGAATATATTTCGTCAAACTTAGGTATTCCACGTCAAAATAAACATCTGTAAATTTGACGTCGGTATATTAATCGTCCAAAAGAGGGACTTTTTTCCTTCGATCAAATTTGAAGATGTATGACTGCTGACTGACAAGTAGGCAGGAGGCATAAATGTTTAAAATTACAGGAAAATCGCAGTTTTCCGTTCTCGGTTTTGTTTATTGGCGGTAACATTAACAGTGACCGGTTTTGTCTTTCCACGGAATTTTCGCCATTTCGCTTTTGCAGGCCTATCAGTTCTTAGGAGGAGATCAAAGCATTGCACTACGGTGGAGGTAGACGTCTTTTTATACAAATGGCCCCGTCTTTATTAGTGTGTGAGTGTGGTCGAATATCTTCAGAGAGGGTGATTGTTTGTCTAACAAACCAAAGTTTACAATCAAGACATTATCGAAGATCGTTAAGATGACAAATAAATTATATTAGAAAGTACCGTATTTACCCGAAAAGAGGCCGAACTAGATTCTATTTTTATGTATGCTTTTCTAGTAAAAAATTTAAGTAACGATGGTAACAAGTGTCGCTTCAAACTACATCCATTTTCTTTGTGTGTAATTCTAGACCGAAGTACAATTTTCAAGCTCTTTGGATAGGATAAAAACCGCGGCCTTTATTAGGATAAATACGGTAATGGAGATTGATTTATTCATGAAAAGGAACATCAGCTTAAACAGAATCATTGCCTACGCGATAGCTATCTAGAACTATAAAAAATTAAAATCAAAATGGAGGCAGGTTCATATTATAGCATTCCAGAAGCTTCTCCTTCCTCCAAATTCATCTAGCATCCTTTTCAAACATCTCCATCCCCAACATATTACATTTTTCTGCTACACCGTACATCGTGAGAATAAATTTTCGTATATTTTTTTGTCTTTTCTATCTTATGCATGCTTTTTCCTGTCTTTTTCTATGTCACTTTCTCTGTTCGATTGTTTCTTTGTCTTACGGTTCGTCAGCACGGTAAAAACATTGCGCAATGGTCCATTCTCACAGATTTTGGAAACGAACCCTATTTTTCCCATTACATTATTTATTTGCCGTTCGCGGTTTTGTTTTCGGTTCGCTGACTTCTCCAGGTATGCAGAGTCTGCGAACGACGAGGTATACCTTTATGGCTTTTTCGTAACGTCACTACAAATTCCAAAATGTAAGAATTGCAACATTATAAAATGAAAATGAGATCTCTTTCGCAAGCAAGTGTATTATAGCCTATACCCGAATATAACAATTTCGTCGCGTAATTTATTGGAGCAATTGTGTAGTTTACTTTTTTGTCGAACAAAATTTTTCTCTCCTTGAGGCATCTTTATCGGTCCGTGATTGCAGATTAAACCTGGTTCCCCTGTCATCTTTGACATTTTATTCATTGATAACTCTTTTCAAGTCGTCTGTCAGTTGTAAGCCTCGTCCTTCCTCTTGTCTTTATGTTTTCCTGTAATAGCACCTTCAATCCGAGACACTCTCTTCAGGGAATTTCCGATCTAGTTCGACTTCTCTCTCTCGTATTTTCACTGTTTTTATCTTCTGTTATTCGTAATACTGCCTTATTTTGTACTTTATTTTATTTTCGTTTTTCATTACTATAGTTATATTCGCGTTCAAATGTTCCAAAATATCGGCAAAATCCTTAGGAAATCGCGAAGTTTCGTGTTGCGTACCAAAGGTTCTTTTGTTCAAATTCCGAGAAAAAATGTTTGCGCTCCTTTTAAGTTACGATAGACTATAATCATCCGAACGCTTTGTCTTCAAAACCAGTGATCAGGACCCATTAAATTCAGCTCAGCGTCGGTGCCATGGGCGGATCGAAGGACCTCCTCAGGGAGAGTGTGAGGTGAGATGCCTTCTTACCGACGTCTTGGCACACGTCCCACTCAGCCCACCGACCCACCCTGCCATACACACACACACACACACACACACCTACACATAGCGACGTTGGCGTCCGTGGCAGTTTACCTTACTATCCCCTCCTTCCTCCCTGCCCCCGCCCCCTACTTTTTCCACCCTCCGCATTCTTGTCGTTCCCTCGCTCTCTTCTTTTTCTCTCTCACCCTCCCCCACATATCCTTCCCTTTATCCCCATCTTCCCCACCGTGCTTATTCCAATCCTCTTCGTTGCCCATCCACAGGTCCTCTCACTCTCCATCTCACGAACCCCACCTAAAAGCAATTTCCAACCGAGGGGGTTAATTATCGCGTTTCCAAATTTTTTTCTCGTGGACGGTTTGGAGAGAAATGGAGAGAATAAGGGGGAGTATAGCAGTAGAGGTGCCGAAGAGAGGGGGGTTCGGAGGGAAATTATCCTGGAATGACCAGTTCAAGTTCAAAAGGTTTTTATTTCCTCGATAGACCCATATATTTCATTTTTAACAAAGGATTTTACATGTCTTTTCAGTCTTGTACAGGGGCCTGACCGAGGAAAGCCCTGTTTAGGCAGAAGGCCTCTTCAGGGTCGGTTCAGGTAGCGAGATCATTTCCTTAATAAACCAAGTGATAGAACCGATAAAAATTCTTTCTCCGGGGGTGGCACACGTCTGGCATTCGCCCTGAGATGGAAGAGAAACCCGGCAAAACAAAGAAACCTCTCCCAATTCCCGTCCAGTTTTATCCCCATCCACAGTCCTCGTGTGGGGGAAAGAAGGGTTGCTTCCACTCAGCTCCCCCTTCAGTGGCCCCTCGCGGTGGTGTGATGGAATAGGGTAACGTCTCTTTCTCTCCCATTCGGCCTAAATAAAACAATTAAGGAAAGTGTACAGCGTATCACAAATGGGCGCGTTTCGTGCAGTGGAGTATTAGAAAGAAATGTTATACCTGTACGCATGGCCGGATTAAGCGGTATGCAAAACACGCAAGTGCGTGGGGCCCAGAGGACAAGAGGGTCGGCCCACTGCGGGCCAAACGTGTCTCGTCTCGCCCTTTCAAAGTGCTGCCGCACAGATCACAAACCTTACAATAACTGTTACTTGTTACAAATTTACGATTTGGGTGGAGTCTTAAATGTGTTTTGCTTGGGGCCCATGGGTCTCTTAATCGTGGATAGAACTATTAAATTACCGTCCTGACTCCCAATCCACTCCCAAACCATAATTTTTCCTGTTCATCGAGCTGTTCTTTCTTCTATTTTCCTCAAATTGTTGAAATACTGCAAAGCATCAGCTTCTTCGACATATTATGTTAAATGAGCGTGCAACCTTTTTATTTACACATTTAAAATTTCGGTTCACGGTGGACCGAATAATGGTTTTCAACTGAGCTTATCAACAATTTTTTTAACGGTTAAACGTCACCAGAAAGGTTTGATAACCATAATTTTTATTTAAAAGAGTATAAAATTGCCAGTATTAAATATAGGTCGATTTTTAAATCGAATATACGCTTTTCGGATCCAGTTCGACAAAATGAACTCGAGGAAAGAAAATGGAAATTATGTTAATCGGAAAAAATAGCAATCGTTCCGACAGAATCCGCAAAACACGAGGAAAAATTTTGAAAAGATGACAACGACACCCGGTGTTCCCAGGCGGTCACTCATCCAAGTACTATCCGGGCCCTACAATGCTTAAATTCGGTGATCGGAAGAGACCGGTGTTTTCATCGTGGTGTGGCCGTTGGCGAAGTAGACGTCCCTGAGAATAGGATTTATTCTAACTTACTTGTTTACAGGACCGGATTAGGCGGTATGCAAAACACGCTAGGACAAGGGGGCTGACCCTACCCCGTCTTGCCGAAACCCTTTCCAAGTGTTGCCGCTCAGATCACAAACCTTGCATAATGTTACTTTTAAAACAATTTACGATTTTGGTGGAGCCTTAAACGCGCTGTACGTGGGGCCCATGGGTCTCTTAATCCGGCCCTGCCTGTACGTAAGAGAAATAGCGTTTTAAATCATAAACAATCCATTTTCTTCCTATTTAAAAATATTGCATGCGCACGTAAGGAAGTTATACGTTTGTTTGAGAAATTATTTGTTAGCAACAATGAAGAAGTAACCATGCAAGAAAGTTCAACTCGATTTAAGACTTTCTTGTTTGATTTTCTTGATAACGGCTACTCCTACGATAAAAATGTATAAGAAAAGAAATATTCTAATTTATTAGTTCTATAATTTTTCTTTGAAAGTATTTTGATATGAGCAATACTTTACGAGATATGACGGAAAGTTCATTTGTTATCACGTCAAGTGGTACCCCTGATTGACTTACGTGATTCATTTATGTGATTTTCTTATTATCTTTGACTGTAAGTCCTTAATATCAAATTTCATGAAAATCCGTTCGGTAGAAGCCGAGAACGAACATGCGGACGAACGGACAGACAGACGACAATAGGCGCTCTCACGCTGGAGGTGAAACGCGCCTAAAAACGGACGGGTTTCGGTTTCGAATCCTGCATATGAGGAGCTTGCGGGTCTTCGTGTTTTAATGCGATTTTTCATCAGCGTTTTTATATCGCAGTCGCATCTTGGTTTATCCCCAGAGACGGTATTCTCAATTTCGCACCCTTATCTTTCTCTCTCTCCTCCCTCTTAAGACCGCCTTACATTCCTACGCTCCCTCCTCTTCCCTCTCTCCTCTTCACTCTCCCATCCGCATTCCCTATACTTTCTGACTCCACGACTTTTCTCATCGCAGAATAAGGTCAAGGTGTTCACCCCATCCAAAATCGACCTCTATATATCTCTCTATCTCTCATTTTTCCCTCGCCTCTCTTATAAACTCCCGTTCCGCCTCCTTTCTCATTACTCGCCGGATCCCCTCCTCCCCCCTCCCCCTCCCGCCTTTCGGTTTTGCGCCCGCCTCCTTAAAAAAAAGTGCTGGGTAAGGCGTCTGGATTCTCCTGTTGCCTAGTTCTAGGTTATTTTCGAGTGCGGAATAGCCACCCGATTTTTGTCGTGTGCGGTTGAACTCCCTGTCTAGGAGGACCGGGAACCAAATTTCTCAGATGCCGTGATCGGTGAAAGTATTCGCACGAGCGTGTTACAGACTGGCTCGTTTTAGTCCGCTCCAAGATGCATCGGCGGTGCAGTATATGATCGAATTTTCGAATTTTGGACTAAGCTGTTTCTGCAATATTTATGGTTCCGTTTTATTTTTTACCAGGATTTGAAACGTTCTGTTCTCTTATCGAGATATCTTGCAATCTCATTTAAATCTAATCATGATATACGATCAGTTTAAACATCATTTATTTCATCGTGTGGTGAATTTTTCGGATGTTTATTCGCGGATTTGGTGAATGGTCGTTATTTAATGCCGCATATAGATATTCATGCAATATATACTAAACTTAAAAAATCGGATGTGGCCAACACGACTTTCTTCATATTTGGGGTATAGATATTTAAATTATTATGAATAGCATAATGAGACAAAATTATTATTTCGTATCGTAAAAGAATACAGTCGTCCTTATTGCCGTAAATTATATTTTGATTGTTTCCAGAATTCACCGGTACATGGCGCTGTAAACTGGATATTACGAAAAAAGTAGAATATCTCCGAAATGGATGGTTCTACGAAAATTTGTTTCAAACAAAACCTGGAAGAAATATTATTCTCTACAACTTTGGTCCTTACGGAGATTACCAATAACGACGTTTTTAAGGAGACATTTTACGGAAACCGAAAAAACCGATTATTTATAAATAATTCCTAAACACTAACTGCTATGGAAAATTGTTTCAAATGAAAGTTGCAGGAAATTACATTCTCTATAACATTTGTATATGATGTTTTAACGGAGAAATATCGCAAAAACCGGATCGGGTTTCGAATAAACCTCAACTTCCGGTTAACCGTTATTGTCCAAAAACTAATCAGTTCTTTGTGCCCATGCTAAAGTGTTATATTTGAAGTTTGGTAAGGATATGGCAAGTACTTTTTGAGTTAGAGCGCCCACAATCACATACACGCGCGCACACACACACAGGCACATACACACAGACATCATTCCAAAAATAGTCTAAACGTGTTCTAGAGACCTCAAAACGTGTATTTCCGTTGAAATCTCGAAGTCGATTTTTTTCGTGATCACAATACTTTCCCATTACTTCGTACGGAGAAAGTAAAAAGTGAATGAGTTTAGTATTTGATGTTAGAATTTGTTGCTTTTTGCATTAACCGTGCCCGTTAAAATTGGGTGCTTGGTTTCGCTAAGATTGGATCAAGGAGGAGAATTCTCATTTTATATTTTCCTTTTTACTTTAATCGCATGGAGAAACGATGAAAAAATTATTAATTCATAGGAAGGAAATTCCCAAGTTCCACGCATGGTATTGATCCATCGGGTTGGCTTCCCTGACGGAACACCCATCCTGGCCGACATCTCAGGTTATTGTTTCTTGATCTTTCCCTCATCAATCATATCCATACTGTCACAATTTGAGTCAAGTTAGAGCGATTACCGAACGAACTCGTAATAAAGGCGCTACGCTATGTCATGAGCCTTCTCATAGATGGCGCCGTCGAAGGAGTATAATTGTGTTTGTTTACATACTCGGTATTTGTTATTTTTTCGTTATTATTATCATCACCTTCCATTACTGACCCCTCCTACATATTTACGGTCGCCTCGAAAGAGGCGTTATTAGGGTTAACAAGATTCCAAATTGTTCCGTCAGTTTAGAAGTCCGGAGTAATAGGATACCTCGAGCGGAGTACCGCACAACTGGCGAGGATATACGGACGTTATGTTTCCTGTCGCATCCTTGGCTGCTCTCCTATAGGGTAATAGGATGAGCGGAGATGATATATCCCCCGGGGCTGCCCCCGCCGCGAATTTCCTTGGCAGCTAATCTCGCCAAGGCGGAAGAGGTGCAGACTCGGGGAATCTGTTTGCCATTCGAATTCGCGCACTTTCGCTAATTACACCGCCATTTATCCGTCGCGGCTCCTCCTAATCCGCGTCGGAGTTCGATGTTAAGATTCTAACCGAAGCAAAAGGATTTTTTACCTCCCGGAATAGTAGTAATGTCTTCTCACTCGAGCGCTTTCCCGACATACACTCCCGTCTGCCACGCCCCCCATTCTCTCTCTCTCTCTCTCTACCCTCTCCCCCGACCCGTTCCCTTAACGCGCGATAAGCCCATTCGTCAACTGTCTTCAGGGCACGCGTCTGTTTATCCCGCGCCCTCCTCCTCCTTCGGTTCTCGCTTTCCTCTTCCTCTCATACTCTCTCTTCACCCTCTTTCTCACCGTCGCCTCGCAACCTCTCCCACTTCGTCTCGCCTCCATCCCCTTCATCCCTCCTTTAATAATTCAGTCGAACATGATAGAACGAGTGACGAATATAGCCGCGGGGTGAAGTTTGGCAGCCTTTGTCTGCGCCATGTACCTTCGGAAACGGGTTTCTGGAGCGAACTCGGTACGAAGTGCTCACCCACGTCGTCCCCCTCCCTCATCCTCCTCTCTCTCTCTGTCTTTCTCTCGGTGACAATTGGCGGCTTCTGAATACTTGATGGATCGGGTTGATAATGTCACGCGTTGGGAAAATGGGGGTGGTGTGTTCATGCGTGTGTGTGTGTGTGGGAGGAAACGCCTTAAGGAGCGTGTGATGGAATTTTACGCTCTCTTTAGTCACCTCTCGCGTCCTCCATTTAAAAGGGGTGGAGTTCACTCGCGTCACGTACGTCGAATGGTGCCTTTTGATACTGCACTGCGTTGTCTCTCTCGCTCTCTCTCTTTTTCTCGCTGTGCGAGCGCGGAAGCATCGTCGTCCATTAATCTAGCTTAAATGTTATGCCGGTTAAACGAAAGGTCTGCTCGGAGGTGCAGAACAATACGCGTAGAAACTGGTGGAATTTTAGGTATTGTTATACGGAAATAAATTGTAACGTATACTTTTTGAAGTTCAGCTGGGAAGTTTAAGCATCGGAAAATTGTCTTCCAGGATTAATTAATTCAATTTGGTTTGATCTCTCCGTTCGATTTCGTATTTTTTTGAGAGGGCGGCTTCATAAATAATTCACGAGTTTCACGTTGAGATATGCCGAACTGGAGCGTTAGGCATGAACCAGGTGACTACGTAGAAAGGCACAAAGGCATTTCGATGCATGCTATCAGTATGATGTTAGGATCCTAAGAAAAAATACTTAAAAATCCAGAATTAAGACCACTGCCATAAATTTAATCCCGTGAGGTTTATTCTGGATGCTGTAGCTAAATTTATAACATACTTATTTGAAGAATTTATGATACTCTAATATGAAATGAAATATTTACTTTGAGAATTTACAATATTATTTTAGATTAAAAGTATTACATTATGCAAGCACGGTTTTCGTGCAAATAAACGTTTCTGTTTTTTAGGCGGCTTTATTTTGACAAAATATTCATCGAGAAGTAATTTATCAGTTATACTATGAGTTATTTACTGCTACAATTTCTAGGAAATGCTGCCGCTTGAAAAGTAGTGGTAAAGATTGCGTTTTAAAATTCAATTATTCATTTAAAAAAAGGATGGAGGAATTTCAATTCATTTAGAAAAGGATGGAGGAATTTCACTTTATCATATTTTTTCTCCGTAATAATTTAGCTAATTACAAATTTCTAGAGGGTGAAGTCGAATTAAAAAATACAATTAGTGCGGAATCACATAATAGATATCACTGAGAAAATCCTATCACATGATAAAAATTAAATAAATTGTTAGTTTAGACACGATATATTTATTTCTGTCAACTCCCACCAAAATAATATTAAAACTAAAGACAATTTTAGCTTTAAATATAGTTGATCGTTGTCATATGGAATCACATTTATGTACTTGTGCGCTTTTTCTGTCTTTAATGTTAGCATATAACTTTTAAAAGGGAGTGATAAAATGTTTTCAGTTCGATATTTTTTAACGTTTATTCAATTCGCCTAATATTTTTTAAACATTGCATTGCTATTCCCGAGTTGCATGTACGGCTTGGAGAAACAATTGGTTAAAAATTTGTAGGATGATAGCAGCGGCCAACAATCATTTAAAAAATGCAGAATAATTCGGGTCATAAAAACATGTACATTTAAGTTTTAAATTCGCTCAACGTATATAACACTTAATTCCATCGGGAGAAAATTATTTGTGATGATGGCATTCAGAGGCAGGACTCAGTTACGTGAAAAGTAATATAAGGATAGTTAAAGTGAATTTGCTGTAATTACCGCGCCTATGTGGGATCGTTTCATAGTGGCAATCAGTGAAGCAACCGCCAGACCTGTCCATTGTCAATGTATTTACATTTATTTTGATATTCATTAGGATGCTAATTTAACAGCCCGTGAAAAATCGCGAGTGGGCTCGAAAATAAGTCATAAATTAGTAATTCAAGAGCATATCCATAGTATTAGGTTACGATTTACAAATGTTTTCGTAACCACATTCGTAAATATACGTTTTCGTTGTTTTAGACATTAAACTGTATATTCTCGTGTCATATGTTTAGTAGGATTATTCTAATGAAATAGAATTATTTTAAGCTAAGTTCACTTGTTCTAACATGCTCTCACCATGTCGTATACCCGCTAGCGAAATAGTTAAAATATGCCGAATCTTCAGAAGAGCATACGATTTATTATACCTCCATTAATTATTCCGTTAATATACTAAATTTACTACCAAAAATGGTTTTGGAATTGAGTTATCATTCAAAGATTGTTATTTGTCACTTAGTTGGCGAAAATGAAACTTAGGAGTCCCATAAGCAATAAAGTTTCGCTAAATGAAGCAATGCATCAAATAAAAATAACAAATGTCTCTTCAATCGTTAATTCACATCAACGCCTTTTTTACATTGCAAATAAAATTACCTCCCACTGATTTCCATTTATCTCGAAGGGAAGAGAGCTAATCTCCTGGAGGCGAGCCCGTTCTGTTTATAACGACAGCCGCCTACTCAAATCCTTCAGGAATTATTCTCAATAAATTCTGAAAAAGTGATTTGAGGTCGGGCTGACGGTCGTTGGCTTACTTTCAACATTCACATTTATGATTAACCATTTAATTGTTTTATTTATTTACGAAATTTTAATTATCCGTGAAAAATATTGATTGATTGATGGCGTAAAATAGTAATCAGTTAACGAGCTCAAATACGGCAGTATTACTTGCAGAGGTTATGACAGTCTTACATACAGATTAAGACCGTGATTTATAGATTTATATGTAAATAACGTATAAGTTATAATGTATATGTGTGTGTATGCATGCACATAATGTATATGTACGTATATCATGGATGTGGTAAAGCAAAAGCAACGCATCTTCTGCTATTCGTGCGCCAATTTTAATCAGCCGTATGAAGGTTAAAAATTATCAAATTGCACATTTTTGTTTCGTAAGCCCAAACGATTTCCTTAACCTCCACATTGCCGTAATAAAGGGAACTCCAACTCGGTAATAGGAAACAACAAAAAGAGGAACTCGGCCAACAAAACCGCGGCACTAATTTCAACCTTCCAACTTCCGTCTTATAGAGGGGATCGTGTGTCTCAATGCCGACTGTAGTATTTAAGTTTGCGTAAGCCTGCCTAAAGAAATTCTATTAATGGTTTAGCTGAATCATGCTCCCTCGTCATCGCGCCTTTAAAACCGCATCTCCTTGAAGTACCCAAGGCGACTGTCGGTGGACCGTTTTCTATTCCGCCTCGCCGAGTGACCCACTCGTCTCTCCCTAACAATGAGTCCCCTACGCTTCGCGTTATTGCGAGGGCGCATGTGGACAGTGGTCGATGGGAGGATATCCCGCGATTTCTCGACCGCTTCGAAACGACTACGGCCTCCGTAAGACGGGAGTGGGTTGGTCCAGAAGGGGGACTGCGCGCGGTGGCGGTTTTCGCCAGGAGACGCTTGGCACCCGGAAGGAAAAGTCTGGAGAAGATCAAAGGTCGGATTGCAAGAGCGAACGGAGGATATGGCATAGCTTTCGGGATAGACGAGGGTGTTTTTTTTTAGCTAGCTGGAGGTCTTTTGATGTCGGGATTTTTATCGTTAAGGAACGGATTCTGCTTGTACGCGGATCAGTCGGATGTACGTCGGTCTGAACTGGAGAACAAATTCCCGGAATGATTTCGGTTTCTGACACGTTCGTGTTAGATGGGGATTTATTCGATATGGAGGCAGTTTGGTTTATATTATTTTTTATGGGGGATTGACGTTGTTAGTTGAAATAGTTCTACAAAGGAAAATTTTTAATACATTCATTTTGACAAAATGATTACGTGATTTGGCGCAAGTTTCCTTGAGTTTTATTTTCGCCAGTTACTGACTATAATTTTTCGCGTCCTTCTCGAACCGCATCATGAGATTATTTCCTCGCATATCTACGCAAATCGCGAGTTTATCATTATATTTCTGCATTTATTCGCATATGTCATTTGCCAAAAATCTTATATCCCCGGACTTGCATGCGTTTGAATTTGACTTGCAAAATTTTTTACGCTCACAATTTGAAGTCCTAGGACGCCGTTCGTGAGATACGGCAATCGTTGAAAGATGAAACGGTTCCACGTTCGCCGGGCTATTTGATTCGTCAAGCATGGAAATCTTGTTTGGAATCCCGCGGAATGAAATTTTGCATAATAGAAAGGGATGGCCGCGGCAGGAGTTCGTCCTCACTCCCTCTTTCTCTCCCTCTCGAGATTTATGCGCTTTTATAGTCGGGGAAGGATGGAGAGAGAGAGAGAAGGAGATAGGAGGAGTTTCTCAGAATCATCGCGGGAACGTCACGGGAGAATCCGTATCTCGTTGAAGAGGTCGGGAAACGCCGTTTCTCGCAGGACGGAAAATGGGGAGTTTTTTTTTAAATAAAGGGAAGGAAATGCCTTCAAGGGAAAAAAAGACCTCTCTCTAGAGCGCGGTCGTGAAGAAGAACCGCGTTTATTTCGTTATTTTTTTCCCCGACCAGATCTTCGGAGCGGTTGCGTGGATTATGAAAATCCTCCTCTCTCCTTTATCCGGTTGATGCTACCATAGGTCAGGGGGTGGCGGGAGTGAGGAGGAGGAGGAGAGAGACTGTAAGGGAGATAAATGGAAAAGGGGAATAATCGTTGTGCCATTCCCTCCTAGCATCCTTGAGGATTGCTTGTCTTCCATTCCACTGCTTGACACGAGAGGAAGGCAAGAGGGACCATAGTGATTACGGTGGCTCGGAGGAGTGGCCTTATCCAGCATCCGACCGACGCGGAGGCCTAATCCTTTGGCTATGCGCTTCATTTATCTCGGCCTTAGCTGTCTTCCCGCAAGCCTCTCCATTTTCCAAGGTTTTATCAAAGGGTGAAATTACGGGGAATCTTCTGCGTATTTAGTCTGGCGGAATTAACTTGAGGATTATCGCGAAAGAAAAGAGACGAAAAGAAGGTTGATTAGAGGGTAGTTATTTTGGGTCGCGTTTGATTCGAGTCGGGCGATAACGATGCGGGCTCGATTTAGCGATGGAGTATTTTTGTTTTAACTCGAGTTTTCCCAATTACGAGAAGCGAATATTATTTCAAAATACTTGAGCGTTCTAGGAATTACCTCCCGCGAAGTAGGGGCACGTTCTAGAAAATGGCGTGTTTTATTACGGAAATACGTGGAAGACGAAACTCGCTCAAGTCATGACAGCTTCGCGGAAATTTGTACGTGAACTGATTAAATTTCCCCGTAGAACCCTTGGTAATATTAATTTCCGTAATGGAGTCGTTCTTGGAAACTTCTTTCTCGTCGCATTGGCATGCTTCACGCATCGCTGTCATAAAAAATGGAACCGAAGAGGGAAAGAATTGATGTTTATTTTGAAAGTTCGTTCTTTTTTTCAACGATAACGCTCGATTCGTTCCAGCTTCACATTTTTTTCTGAAATTACGCGCATTTTGTTTTCTTCGTCCCGTAAAGATATCGTTTAATCGGCGCGCGTCTGAATTTATACATACACACTCAAATCGAGTTCGCAGAGCGGTTTTCTCTTTTATCTCAAGACCTCCACATACATTTGGCGTAGGGCAAAACCTCCGCAGATTAGATTCCCAATCCGTTCCCACTCTCGTCTCGTTCTCGCAATGATGAACCGTCGTCGCAACATCTGCCACGCCTCGCAGCCTTCCTTTTTCTTCCCCTTCCCCTCCCACCCCCTCCCTCTCTCTCTTTCTCTCTCACGATGCATCTCCGTCACTGGGGACGCTCCGCTCGCCCTTCCACGACCCTCCTTCTGACCTCCCCTCCCCGTTCTTCGTTGACCTCCAGCCTCTCCTCTCGACCTCCGCATCCTCCTCGCGACCTCCCCTAACCCTCAAGCTCTCCTAGGACCCCTCCCTTATCCCTCCCCTTTGCCCCGCCCTTTCTCCTCCTACAGATTTTCCCTCTCTTCATCAACATCTTTTCTCCCTCCCACTCTCCGTTATCTCCTTCCCGTTGTGCGTCTCATTTAGCTCCAGTCCTCTCTCTTTTTCATCTTCTCTCTCTCTCTCTCTCTCCCGTCCTCTTGAAGCGGAGGCGTAGAAAAATACCACCCCCGCATCGCCTCAACTCTTCCGCATCCTTCCTTGCCGTAGCTTGTTGCTGCCTCCCGCCCTCTCCTCCGCCTCCTGCTCCTCCGTTTAATGTCTTACTGTGGTGGTTGTCAAGCTGTTGATCGTCGGCGGTTCTCCCCCTAATCTGCATTCCGCGCCCGCGTTCGCATGCTCTTGAACTAGCTTGCCGTCGCAAAGTTTTATCTCCAATTCCTACCTCATCTCTCTATCTCTTTTACTCGGTCTCTCATTCTCCTTACTTATATAACGGGGTATTTCGTGGTTTATGGATTTTGCAAGGAGCACGTCGACGGCGTGTGTTAGGCGTTGCTCGAATCTTGAATGTTTATTTAAAGATCGAAGTGAAAACTAAAAGTTGCAGGGAGAAAGTTCTGGAAGATTTTTATTCCTCGAGATCGCAGGAAAATTATCTAACCGAGCCGGGTAACCCTGTATATTTTATACGTGTTAGCGTTTAAGGGCGCTGTTTGTAATTTTGAATGAGTCATTATAGCTTGCGGTTGCGCGTATCGTTCGTATTTTTTTTTGTTAGCGCCTCCCTTGCCTCAACCCTCTTTTGCTATTGTAAGAGATTTTGAGAGGTTTTCTAACGGTCGCGGGTTGCGTCGTTTTTGTTATTTCATCGGCGCGTTTCTTTTTTTTTTTCAACCGAAGGTTTCTGGGTTTTTCGTGCTTCGGGGTGCGTTCGATCAGCTTCGCTTACACTCGCTTACAACCGCTTAAAAAACGCTTTTCTCGTGCCCGGCACATTAGTCACGCCTTCTCTTTCTCACGCAATATTTCTTTCTATCGCGATCGAAATGCGACGCGGTTTATTATTCGCGTCGCCGATTTCATCCTCTGGCGCTTCAATTAATTATATAAAAGCCGAGAGAATTTTAATCGATCTCCCTCTCTTTTTAACACGCACCCGCTTTCGCAGTTTTTCTTTGTTTTTTTTGTTAATATTATTACGCCTCGGGTAAACCTACTTCTCCGCGCTCGTTTGCATCGTATTCTTATCTCTCGCTCATAATGTTCTCAGTGTTTATTCTAATTTGAAATTCATTGTGTATTCGTTCGTGTTCCGCAACATTCAGGGCGCTTAAGAGTCGCCGCTCTGAAAATTCATGCAAAGCAGCGGTTGCTTTTATTTTTGATGTTAATGAGGCCGCGCGCAATTAATTTTATCTCATTATTTCCTAGGGTTGTTTTCTTTTTTTTTTTTTAGATAAAGAAATTCCGTTTAATCCCGATGGAAATCCAATGTTCGCGCTTAACATACAGCGCCAGAAACGTTTATTCGGTTCAATTTAATTAAACGAAACGAATATGAGAATGTATAAATTCCGCGCCTTTTCATAAAAAGAAAGTGAAGAACTGAAGTTACTAAAAATAATTTTATCAGAGCTTTGGCGTGGGATTCTTTCGTCTAAATTCGTCTCGGTGTGCTTTCTCAGATCCTTTCCTCCGCCCATTAGATCCACTTTTCCCCTTGAATCGCTCCCGCGAAGCCGATTTTCTGATCCAGATGTTCCGCAGTAGCAGAAGCCCTTTTCGTTTCGTTATTAAAAACCGAGGCGCGTTTCAGTCCTTGCCAAGATTGAACTCCGTTGTTGTGCAAACAACAGAGGCTGAGGTTGGTTCACGCCTCTGGAATCGACAGTAAGACATAAAAAGTTTTTTGTTGCGTAAGATGTTACACGAAATGCTTACTAAAACACCGACGTCCCTAAAAAAACATTAACAACGCATCGTGCGCGTTAAATGCGAAACGTGAAAGGGAAAGAGCGATCCCTTTATTGTGCTGTAAATAAACGTTGTTTTATTATCGAAGGGATGTTATTTTAAGCAATTCAAAGAGGTAGTGTTAAAGAATATGACGTTAGATGAAAAATTACTAAGTTCTGTTTTTAACAGAGTGCGAGTTATTTTCTAGCATTTTTTTGGTGGCCTTATGGCACGAGTGATTCTTTCTCCTTTTACGGAGCGATTATAGAATCAATGTTGTACAAATTGGATTAAAAGCTCGTGGGATATTTCTGTGAATATTATTCCCTTAAGCGACCGTACAAGTGGTCAATGATGATGAGCTAACTATCACTCGATCATTTAATTCACCAAGAGGTCTTATAATGGCAGCTGGTAAGCTGGGATAGTGGATCACTGGTTTTAATTTTAGGTTGTAGCGATATAACATTTTATTGCTTAATTTACTTTTCAAGGGGAAATTTAGCTGTTAAAAATGTGTGCCTAGAGAATTGTGAGTGATTTTTTTTAAACTATGCTCTTTTAAATAATCAACTTCAAATAAACTAAGACGTATTTTTGCTGGTATCTGTAAGTTTTTCTTTTATAACTGTTTAAATTATATATTTATGAAATTAAACTTTTAATGGTAAATCATGATGTAGGTTCGATAAGACGGAAGAGCACAGCAATCGAGAAGCAAATATGCCTTTTAATTTTTAAGTTCGGCAACATTTTTACCCTGTAGTTTGTATTTTTCGTAGTTTAACCTTTTAGAGTGAATCTGACTCTGGTAGGGAATGTAAATGTTTCTATCCTTTGTAGTCTTCATCTATATAAATAAAATTGTAACCTCTGTCTGTACATTTGTTTTTTTGTCGGGGTTTTACTTTTTTTGTGTGTTTAGCATCACAAGAAGACGTTTGAACCTGTTTGCAGAATTGTTGTCTGTCTGTCTGTTTGTTTGTTACCGCATCACGGAAAAATGGCCGGTCGAATTTTTATGAAACTTGCAGCGTATCTTTAGACTGGTCCAGCTTAAAATACAGGGTCTGTGGTGTATCTCAAAAAAAATTTTAAGTGGAGGTTTGGGGGGCATAGATTTGGTTTTTCGACGATAACTCTCGAGTAAATTAACTTAGGAAGTTCAAATTTGATATTTGTCATTTGCAATACAAGTATAAGATCAATCTCCTATATATTTATGAAAGTTTGTTTGTTTGTGAATCTATACATTTCCACACCGTTAAAACTAGAATAATCAAACTTTCAACAAATACTTTCTTCACAAATAGGAAGGTCGTAGGTTACTTTTTAATCCCAAATGTTTTATATTAATTGTACAAAAAGCAAAATAACTTTGTATGTTAATGCATTGCCATCTAGAGATGAGTCAGAAAGAACGGGACAGTTCTCTCCGAACTGTTCTCTCCAATAAAATAACTGTTCTCATAAACTTCCTGTTCTCAAAGAACAGGTAACTCTACATCTTATACACAGTGAGAAAGGTGGGAAACGATTACTTCCTTATCCGTAATTGGACGGCGGGGACTGATTAAACTACGCGTATTTTCCCAAGTCCTACTATTGATTTGAATCAAATTTGGTGCGATTGTGGAGGGCTCCTAGAAATAATTCATACGTGGTTTTTGTTTCTCTCTGCCCGTTTTATTCAAAACGGTGGCCGAGCGAATTCTTAAATACCATGTATCGTCTAGAATTCCGATCGGATTTGAACCAAATTTCCCCGGGCAGCGCCGGGAATTTCTGCTAGTCGTCAGTATTTTTGTTAAAGGACGGTCAAAGGAAGGGCTAAGCCTTTCTCTTGTGTACATGCTTAAAAACATGTGAAATTGATGTTTAAACCTTTTGCACGATTTCGGCTGAGCAACTTTCATGTTTCGCCTTTCCAGACGAAAGAAAAATTTCGTGCGGTTAGCGTGCAAAGAATTCGTTTGATCTGACGCACACACCCATGAAACCAGAATTCGTAGTCATCGCTATCATTGCAGCGAATCGATTCATTTTCGGTGGATGGCTAATGGAAGGTAAATTGACGCACGTGGGAACGAGGGAAACGTTGAAATTGTTAGGCTGTGAAAACGATCAAAGGGACGGACAAATGGAAACTCACTTGTGTTTATGCGAGAAAAAAGTATTTATTTGTAGGGAGGAAATTCACTAGCGTTTTCTCCGGTGAATTAGATGCTCATGCTGGTGCCCTATGCTCTTGCTTTGTGGGATGGTCCAGCGTGCTGCAGGCAATTAGGATCGACGGGCAGAATTACACGAGCTAGCGAGAGAGAGAGGCGTTATCGAATTGCGTTTCATGTTTCCGTATCTGAGGTATACGCCGCGCTGGAATTGGATTTGCCCTCGTATCCGAGGATCGTGCAGATTTCGCTGCACCGCAGCTGCTACGCTAATTATTCCAGATAATCATCTCATTATTTTGCTCTGCGCAATAATGTAAAGATAGGGTTATTAAAATTGGATGAAATATAATTGGAGAGGGCTATTTTAGTTTTCTTTATAATTTTTTCCTGGTTTTTATTTTTACTTTTTTGGATTTAAAGTAATTTTATATTATTCAAGGTAGGTATGTTTTATTTATGTTTGGGGAGTGTTTAACGAACTTAATCATCACAGCAGCTGTTATTTCTTCCACTTCTTTAATTGTCATTTTTATCACGAACCACTTTGTCTTCTTGCCTCTTGTAGTTTACAGTTAGCTGTAAAAATACACCGGTGTTAAGTCAAATAAAAAATGGATTAAATGTTTCGTTAATTTGGTAAAATACCCTTAACAGCGATTAAAGTAGGTATGCTTTTTCGGTTTCTCCGTGAAATTCTTGAAATCTTTCCGTTTCGCCTTTGTTTCAGGATATAAAAAAAATTGTTTATTTTCTATCCAGAAGAAGGAGGTTGTTATCTATAAACAGTAAATACACAACTAGTACTATAAGTTCAAAAGAAATAAAAAATTAATCCACCATTAAACTGTCTGTTCTCCAAAATTGGATGCGTGTATTGACTGCCATAATGATTATTTGTATGAACGGTAATGGCCGAAGCAAGTTATAGCTGAGAGTTAGGTTATCATATATTTTCTCGTTTGGTGGAAAAATTATCGAATAACTCCTGTAAAGACCTAACATTATCATTTAAAAGTCGTTTTCGTGTTCTCGTTATGCTCGAAAAGGCAAATGTTCTTATTATGGTCTTCGCAGACAATCAGCCTCTGAATCATCATTCCAAACATAATAATCTCGATATCCGCCTTCATTTTTTTATGTGCCGAAAAGTAGTGATGTATATATATGAGAAAATAGAAGAAGGATATTTGCCTTAGCACTCGGCTCACTCAATTGATCTTCCTTGAAAATCGCGGGAAGAGCTCTGGACAGTGATCGAGAGAGATAGATCGTCGAATATGGTCGACAGGGACATCCCTTGCATCAATCCATTCCCTTTTCACCCTTGCTCCATTCCCCAGAGACCATTCCTCACCAGCGCTGCTCAGAGAGCCACAAAGAGTAGAGTAAAAAAATAGGGAGAGAGGGTGAAAGCGATGAGATTAAATTTCTTTCTGGACCCTTTATATCTAATCCATGCGTCAATTTCTATCCATTGACACGTCTTCGTCACTCGCCGTAAGGCTTCCATACGTCTTAGTCCGCACAGCTTTAAAAATATCATTCGATCCTTCGCATCTTTTAGTCTCCTCCCTCCTTTCCTAACCAATGGTCGAAAGTTATTCAGAAGATTGCACTGAAGAATGGATAACGCAGGAGTGCAGGAGAAGTGGATGTAAGATTCTTCATCTCGTCGTTTTACGTCTGTTCCTCGCTCTTCTAGAGATGGGGGGGGGGGGGGGGGGGGGGAAGGGTGTTTCGATGGGAAACGTTAACGTTATCGATTCGGGGACTCGTTTCCAGACTCATCGTCCTAGGTAGTCGACATTTGTGACGGTTCGGTCTTTTGATTTCCGAAAATTAAAGTTAATAAAATGTGATACTCCAATTCGCATCATCCGAGGGATGATGTATTGTGTTTTGTTTATTGCTCGCAAGTGTCGCCACAGAAGATTGAGCACTCCGTCGGATTCTCACATCTGTTTTCACAGAATAGATTTATACTCGCAATCTGTCACGCTCCCATTTTGGTGTAGGGGAGCAGCCTCTGCTAGCTTATCTACTGTCAGCAAGATTCTATTATTTGGCGATGTTTTTTTGGAAGATTTCCAGAATTGAATTGGAAGTTAGTAGCAGGTGTTATAATTCTTTTTTTCGGTCTCACTTGTTCGTGGATCCTTTGGACGTTTCATTACTTATGAATCATTTTTGCCCTTTTATTAGTTTTTCTACCGGTAGATACGTTTCGTGATGTAATTACCAAGATGCGTGGTGATAAATACCAGAAGACCGTGAATTTTTAATGTGAAATGCGATTACTCGTAATGGAATTATGCCTAATGACCGTCTAATTATTTAATCAGCGAAAGTTTTATAGTTTTTAGTTGTGGCAAACCCCCAATTGGTCGTATTACAGTCGATTTCAAGTAATTATAGCAGCCACTTATCATTTCCGTCGTAATATTCATACATATTGATTTTGTAAAACTTAATACAAGATTGATTGTGGGTCAATTATTTCCGAACATTTTTATATTTCTTACAATCTTTTTTACACTTGTAAAGGAAAATTTATTGATAACAGGTAACGAATCGCAAACTTTTAATATACCCGTGTCTTTGAAACCTTTATACAAACCGCAGAGAGTCCTTCTTTAAGCTTTTAAGATCAAAGTGTCGGAGGGGATACGGAATTTTGATTTTTGTACTGATGAAAGTCGGTGAGGAAGAAAGTAAAGCATTTGGTTGGTGAAGGTAGACTTTTTCGATAGCAAAATGGGATTAGTTATTTCCTTTTACAGCCTGGCGATGATAAAAATTGTTGTCCTTTAAATAATTTTTTGATCGCGATGGCTTTCTTCAAATAACTCGGATAATAACATTTAAAAGTCAGGGTTCCCTGCCTACTCGACAGTGATTCGATTTAAGTATTTTTATTTCCCATGATTCACTGTCTATTGTGTGCCGTGTGATGGAGAAAGGGTTTCGTGACCGAGACCCGACATTTTCCTCCGTTGGTGTTTCCGTTCGGAAAACAATTTTATTGGATTGTAAATTCTCCAGAAACGTCTTATTATCCTTTATTGCTTTGCAGCCTTTCGTAAATTGGACTTGAAAAATCAAGCGGAAAATATTGGATTCTGTCTGCGAGCAATTTGTTATTCCTCTTCCACCTTCCTTGTTTGAGTTACCCCGATTTTCCCGGTATGTTCCATAAATTCGAACTAACAAATAATGGAAAATAATAAAAAAATATAAGCTGATATCGGAATCCATGTTAGATAATGGAGATTCTGCGAAGGTGTTTCAGCCAATCAATTTATTCCAAGGAAAAGAAAACAAACGCCATTTGTATTCGAATGCTACACGTGACTTAAAAATACATTTAAAACATGTGTATTCCGGGGAGGATCTTATAAAAGCATAAATTCTTGTGCGAATAACTATTCGACACCAAACGAAGAATGGGGAATGTGTATGTGAATGTCTAATTTAGTATCCAATGCCGCTAACTTGTTGAAGAAAATTATATTGTAAAAGCCGGTGATTTGTGGTTATTTTGACTCTGCTAATACCTGTGTTTGTGTGTGTGTGTCATTAGAGAGAATAAGACGTTAATAAATACGGGGTTATAATTCTTTTACAACATTTCATCAACTCCTTGTTTTCCGTCTGTCATTTTTAATAGGCACGTAATAGGTATGTAAAGCGGCGTCAGATCGGAACTGATAGCAAGTTTATTTTATTAACGGCATCCATTCAACATTTATTTATTTTTCTTCTTTTTTTAATGGAACGGACGAGTTGCAGGAGGCGGTGGGTATGCAAAGTGGGCGAGTTATTTACGCCTTAATGTATTTCCTTCTCAGAACGATAGCGGCGCGTGATCGGCTCATTTCCGCCGAATTTTACGAAACGAAAAAGTGAATTTCCCGCACCTGACGGCGGTCTGTCGTGCTTCACGCGGCCATCCACCCACGGCCGACAAATAAATGGGTAAAACCTGTTTGGGCTCCGGGAGATAAGGGAATAACTGAAGGGGAGGAGGAGTTCGTGTTTTGTGTAGGTGGCTGTTTGCCTTTTGCTCTACCCCCCCCCTCCCCCTCCCCCCGCTTGAAATTTTTTTCCTGGTAGGAATCGACGCAGTAAACGATGGATATATAAAAAAGATTTTTTCGTTCTCCATTCGGACGTCTGTATTTTTTCCTTTTGCCGATTGTAATGTTTTGTTTTTTTTGAACGAGGTGGAGCGTGTTCGTCCATGAAAATGTGCGGTATTTATCTGATGTGATTTTTAGCCGGATTCCTTGCTTGTAAAATTTATTGGCCTTCACATAAATTGAAAATTGCTTGTTTCGTTCGTGTATTTGGCATTTGATTTTCCTTTTTTTATTCCATGATCTGTATGTATGGCTTTATTTTGGATAGCGATTGCTATGGGGAAAGTTGCACAATGCTACTTTTGGAACAGTTGAATTATTATTGGAATAAGTTGAAAATGTTAAGTTACGATGTTAAGGAATCGCGCTTGTTCCGATATTAAATTTAAATAATCACATTTGTTGCATATTGAATAGTCTAGAATATATTTATTGAATTATAAAGGTGTTCCACTCAAAATATATTTTATAGTATGCTGCAAAACGTGGTAAGTCAGGATTATTTAAAATGCTTGAAAACATCGAGTTGTGGACATGGATAATAATGGTAAAGATAAAACGAATAGATTGGATGAAAAATGAGAAAGTACTAAGTTGTATAGGAGAAACTCGGGGATTGCAAAGATAATAAACTGGATTGGACATTATCTGATGAGATTGAACGTCATAAAAGACGTGTTAGAAGGTAAACTAGAAGAAAAATCGGTACGACATACATTGTACAAACTTTCTCATATACTAATGCGTCGTTTGGTTATCTTTAGAAAATGAAAATAGTATGAGCCTGTTTTTAGAAAATCCAATTTTTGTTAAAGTTGCCCAAGAATAAACTAGCCTTATATTCATTCATTGAGAAAAATTTAATACTCATTATTATTGTAGATGTATACTCAAGTAACTGTACGAAATTTGATCAAAATCGTTAGAGCCGTTTTTGAGAAAATCGAATTGTTGTTAAATTTGCCTAGAATAAACTAGCCTTATATTCATTTTTTGAGAAATATGAACTATTTTGTATTATTTAAGACGTAAACTTAAGTAGCTGCACGAAATTTGATCAAAATCGTTGTAGCCGTTTTTGAGAAAATCGAATTGTTGTTAAAAATGCGTAGAATAAACTACTCTTAATTATTGATCAATGTCAACCATTTCTATGTATACTCTGCTCAGTATGATAAAATGCCTAAGTACGAGAGTTCATTCATTTTCGTTCTACCGTCTAGGCTCCAGAGCCAGTAACAGACAGACAGACGGCATTGCGAAAACCACTTTTTCGGATTCAGCGACACCTAAAACGTGTATTTACGTAAAAATCTCGAGGTCGAATTTTTTCGCGAAAACAATACTTTCTCGATACTTCGTATGAGAAAGTAAAAAGAAAAGAGGTAGGAAAGGGTTTTAGTTCCTTGATGCTTTGAAGGTTAATTAGAGTTACTAAGAAATGAAGAACAGGAGAACCAGATTTAAGTATTAATAAACACGGTCTTTTGTGTGGGCTTACTACCTATGATAGCTGTTCTTTTATTTTCGATACTGTGTAATGGGAAATTCCAACGTTATCCTTTATAACCCTGTCAAGCAGAAATTAACATCTTTCAATCAATTTTATGTGCTATAGTTACGTAGCACGTAGAAGAAATCTAAGAAGGAAGAATATTTAACATTTCACACACACGTTTAATTTCCCGCCAAAAATTACGGGTATGCACGGATAAAGTATTAAATTAAAATTAAAATATTTCCCGTTCTCCCTCTCCTTCTCCCCTCAGCGTTAGTGATAAAAAACATGTTTAGACTTTAGCCTACTATTTCTTAAGTCTTACCGTCGGTTTTGTCTCCACCTTTATCACGCCAATTTCTCCGCAAAATTTACCCATTCTAAAGCTTATAGGCGGCAGAACGTTTTTACTTTCTTTTATCCGTCTCGATGCAGAGACCGCGTGTAGTTTTTTTCACTCGAGTCAAAAACTAGTTGAATGCTCCAGGAATTTCTTTTTTAAGTCTCTCATTCTCCGGCATATTTAAGAAGTCATTAAGCCCGGATTTTGAATCCTCCGTTCTCCCTCTTGAATTTTTTTTACCACGCCCTCTTCAAACGCTGAAGAATATTTATAATTAATTTCGACGTCTGATGTTTTCCGCCAACGCTGTTCCCCTTGCGTGAAGCCTCTGAGAAAGGGGAGGAAGGGGGAGCGGTAGGTACAAAGAATTTGTGTTCACTGTAATTCCGCGCCTCTTATTTTTTCCGCTCTCCGTTCCCTATCCGGCGCCCAAGTTTCTTCCTTTCACTCTCTCTGGTCATGAGGGGCAGGCGACCTTTGAATCCGTGCCGTAGGTAAATACATATTGGTTTTCTTGCTTTTTTGGGGCGCTTAACCCTTCACTGGCGTTTAGTTATCAATGCTCGACTTTATATTATTCAGGGCTCCACTTATTCCGTTCTTTCATTATGCCAGGTAGTTTTCCCGTAGCAACTAACGAGGCAAGATAAGCGAATACGATTGTTTCCTCCCGTTGCTCATGGAATTCACTCTAAGCCACTCCATGTATTTCTGCCTTTCCTCTCTCTCTTTCTAAAATAAAGCATGTTTATTATTTTTTTAAATTCACTCTTGATCCATAGCTAGGGTATGGCGAAGGTGGCATTTACCGTTTCGAAGGCGCCAAACGTTTCCTCAAAACATGCCAAAAGTCTATTTTTGATAAATAAGTATAAATTTAAGACTAATGTTAAAGGCATCGTTAATAAAATGCTATTATTCTATTTTAATACACAGGAAAAATGGTATTCTACGTAACTAAGGTGCTTCCTAATAATTTTCCAGGTTAGCCTCTGCTCTTGAGCTATTAAATAGATTTATATTAATCATGTAAGGGTGAACCCGAGTTTAGGCGGCCCAGTCTAGAGTTTACATCATATGTTAAGAGTTTCGGTGGTATCTTATGCTTGGAATTAGTGTTTAAAATATTTTCGACTCCAGTTCACTCAAAACACAAAATTTCGGTTCGGTTCGGCAATCATCAGTGAACCGGTTCGAACCGGTTTTTTTCGCTCCGACCTTAAAATATTTTTACGAAAATTTCAATAATTGATTTATTAATTTACGTAATTTTCTATTATGAAAAACTGATATTAAAACACGAAAATAAATATTTCAAATGTAAATATTTAGCAAGTACATATTTTATTTATTTAAGATTTATTTAGAATTGAATAACTACAAACCATACATGCGTCGCAAATGATTTCAACAGGTTAGGAAAGTGTAAGGTGAATTACAAATAAGCACGTTTCCTGCGATAGAGTATTCTAAACTTATTATTTTATGTAAACCATTCATCTCATTTTCTAATTTACTGTGCTTAGTCTTTAGCACTAAATTTCATTAAAATCCGCTGAATAGCTACGAAGAAAATAATTGCATTCGGATAGAAGAACGGACAGACCGAAGCTAATATGAGCTAAAGCTGGAATGCCTAACATTGAATTATTAATATTTTCATTCACAAATTGTGCGGCAAAATAAGAGACCGCTTCGTCTCAATAGTGTCAATAAGTTCAATAAGACATTAAGTTATTTTCTTTAATAATTTCTAGATCACGTGCACTGCTCATATTATAAAAACTGTCAATGCACGACTTTATTTTTTCATTCAAAGATCACGTAAATGCATGAAAAAATGTATAAAATATTTATGAGGAAGAAGTCCGCGGAAATTGAGGGTCCGAGAATCCAGGATGGCTGAGAAATGTTTATTAACATGATACAAATTTATTAGGACGGGATTTTGCAAACACGCAAAGAAAACATTCATTGACACTAACATAAAAGCAACAGGATAAATGTAAGATTCTTGAAAATAGCACTTAAAACAGAAATTTGACGCTTGAAACTTTGCTTTGATTTCAATGCCATTATCAACAATGAATTACATTGAATTAAGTTCTCACTATACCAAAAATTCTCTTGAAATTAAAGTACATACATACTACATATATAGAAAATGAGACTTACTTATTCCGCGCTGGATCTTTTCCTTAATGCTGGCAACACTTCGTTATTCACACCGATAAGCTAAATATTTTGATGGAAATAACAAATATACCTAATTTTTTATTCCTATTTTCAGTAACGATTAACATCCGATATAAAATTGAATTTTTCGAGTTTACAGTATATACCTATTTAAAATTACTAACCTGTAAAAAAGAGCAACTAATACAGAAATACGCACAAGGAACAAACGTGAAACATTCGTTCTTCAATAATTAGCAAGGCCAAACTGATGGATGCTAGTTCATATGAAGGAATGAAAGGTTGTGGGCATATGTAGCAGAGGAAACATTGGAGAAAACTTCCCTTCTACCACTAGGCATTCAAAGGGTTCAAGGAATTCTCAAATGGGTAAATTTCCCCAAGATGGAATTTCCGGAAGTCGTTAGATATTATCTTAATGTCATATTCGTGGAACGAAACAAGGGACTTGAGGATTAGTGAATTTGGTTGGGGTTTGGACCCCATGATGACAGGGTATGTTAGCGTGAGGGAGGCGATGACCGTTTGAACATGGAAGGTTACTGAGCGGTGGGAAAATTCCGTCTTTCGCTTAGTGTTTATGCGAACCGAAATAAAGGAGCGAAATAAATATCGGTTTTCGGTTTCGGTTCTGGTTCAACACATTTAGTTTTTTCGGTTCGGGTTCGGTTCCACTCCGGCCAAAAATATCGGTTTTTTCGATTTCGGGTTTTTGGTTCGGTTCCGGTTCGATGGCCTAATTTGAACCCTTGCGTAATGGATATATCCGGAGAAAAAACGGCACTCCGACTCCGACTTTGAGTCATCATTCTTGAAATGTAGTATCGTTTATCCTCCCTCTCCCTTACGAAAAAAATGCAAAAAATATTTTGATTTAAGTCTTAAGTGGATCTTGATAGTCAACCACGAGAATTTCAGTTATTTCACTTTCCGAACTCGGAGATACATAGTAGTCGATAAATAAATAAAAATGAATCTACGTGCGAGGAAAATTTTTATTCATCCCTTATTGTTATCGCCTTTTTTTAACTTTCCCGATAAGCACGTTTTTTAAAGGAATCTTTCAATGGCAAAATTACTTTTTCATTGAAGTTCTAAAATGGGATTGGAATCTATTTACACTGAGAATGTATCACACGCACGTTACGGCTCTCACGTCAGTCGACGATTGTGACTTCCGATAAACTTTCCCTGTGATTTCAAGGAGGGACGGAATTTTCTCCGTATACACACGCTTCCGAACCTTATTCTCATCTTGCTTATAGCCATGACTAAATATACGTATGTACTTATCTTCTCCGAAGCTGACACAGAAAAGGTATACTTGATGGAGGGTTTTACGCTTTGAGTTGCTCTTAATCTAGTTACTGTTTCGTTTGTTGCTATCTGTCGAGTACAGAGCCGGAAGTACGCGTCACGCGTCCATCTCAGCACCCACTCCCTTGCCTACAGCTGAAATGAAACATAAACGACAATTTGAAAATTTTGGCTTTGTTTTTCGGTAATGATTAATATAACTTTTGCAATATTGTTTTGATACACGAACAAATATGATCGCAGCCTTACCAGGTAAATTCATCACAGTATGTTTCAATCTTCTTTCTTTTTCAAAGCGTAACTTTATCTATTGCGTTTGATGAACTTCGGGCATTCGGGTCTGAGTGATAGTTTGGGAAGCGTGCCAAAAGCGAATGAGCATAATTCATTCTGCCCAAAATCGACAAGTTTCGGCGATTTTGCCATTTTTATTTTGGAGAGCTGGGTGAAGCTTTTGAGTTTGTCCCATATCACGAAGCAACTTTTGTAAAATTTGCTTTTAATGCCGAGGAAATTAGAGCATGTGACAACGAGCAAGCCTCTTACATAGTTTGGTGCTAGGACACTATTCTAGTCTTTGATCCATTTCATCCGAGGCGTTATTATTAATCTTACGTGGGATGGAGGTTTAGATGACGCATGGAGTTGTAGAAGTACTCTTCGATCGAAGGTCTTATAGCGGCAGCTTGGTAACCGAGTGCGTTGGCACGTGCCTATCCTTCTTGCCATCTGCCTAGTGACCGAATTTGCCGGATGGTCGTCACGGTTGCTCGCAAGCAGTACGGGCGCATGCGGAGGTTCCGCTATGAAGAGGGAAGTTCAGACGGCATTATGTAACTCTAAAATTCATGGGATCGATGTTAACGATGTGTCACGGCTCTACCATTCGATACTGAAATACAAATTGTGGAAATTTACGAAAAATCGATTAATGGAAATATATATCTTGTTACGTAAATTATCCGAGATTAAAGATCTTTGATCGCTCGATAAAACTGATGATGGTTACTTTAACTCTGTGAACCTAACTTAACAGTAGTAAACCGGTAAAAAATAACATCGAGGCCTAATAACTTTGCAGTATAATAGCACACTTTCATATTTTGTGAAGTTTGGACAATGTTAACATTTTTTATACGGTCTTTAGATTGTTTGGTAAATTTTATCGGTTTGTTAATCATCCCAAAAAACACTTGAAAGTTGGAATTGCCCACCGGCTTGATTTGTTTCGGTGAGGCAACGAACAATTTTATCCAAATCTCTTCCTCTCGCCTGCTGTTCCATTCTACATCCCCTATTCATTTTCATTGCATTCCCGGGCCTTGGGGAATTTAGGAAATGCCGCTTCCTTTGCACCCTCTCACTCTGGACTCGTCCGTGTGGGGGCCGCAGCTGGCTCCGAGCAATGAGGTGGCGGACTCCCTATTAACAGTCCTTGGGTTTCCATTCCTCGGCGGAGTGAGGAGGAGAAATGGCGGGTCCTGTATTTCGGACGGCGGAATGACCACTTCCTTTACCTCAGAAACGTGCCTCTCTCTTAAAATCAACCCACTTGCTACCTTATAACTGTGAAAGCCTCGGGCATTAAATCACACGAGTGAAAAGTATCTTCCAACGCTTCGTCGGAACGTTAGTGCCGTTTTATAGCTCAGGTTGATGAATATGATGCGGCAATTCGTTTTCCAAGGGAAATGATATGCTAACAGAATGTTGGCGACTCCATGTCAAAGACCGTAATTTATACTCTGTTAATTGCTTATTCTTTCATTTTGGCGAATTGAAATGATCTCGATGTTTCGTAAACACTTCATTTTCACCTAAGGAAGATTAATTTTAAATGACTGGCTGACGTCAGAACTTGTAAAAGGTTGCTCACAGATGTAACTTGCAGAGAATTTTATTTTGTCTAACGATAGAATTTCTAACTTAAATTTATTTGCATTTATTATTGGAAAATTATAATTTTCGATATTCAGTTTCGGAAAATTCCACTTGATCCGAAATAACTCTAATGTTTACGGCAAGAACTATTTCAAAAAAATTGTTAAGGATACGTAAATATACGCGCCAATGATTTATTCGTCTATTTTCCTAGCTTTTGAGAGAAAATAATCCTATTTAAGAGGTGTTGTTAAAAATTCAGAACGCTTATCGTGTTGTCTCTTGAAGATTAAATAAAAATAGTGTATAAGTCGATATTTTCTCAATTAAACAATTTATTATTATTTTCTTTAATTGTTTTGAATACGAAAACTTTGATTCTCAAAAGATTTTTACTGTGGACGTTCTATCTTGCTCGCCTTCATTTGAGCGCCATCTCTGATGGCAGGTGCGTAAAAGGCAAAGGTCTTTTTCATTTGTACGACCCCTGCCAAATTGCCACTACGCACCGCTTCAGGGATGGCGAATCGATGACGACGCTTCCCACGTCACGTGTTACGTCGCTTTTCTCATGTTGGTTACTCCTTAGCTTTTTTAAATATTAACAAAGCTCGAAACGTTTTGATTGGCGTTTCCATTTAGGAAGGTTTATTTTGACCTATTTACGTATTTGGTTTATTGGAATAGTTATTTTTTCTAATAAGTACAAATAAAATCTTGTTCCTTGTGTGTTGAAAATATTGTAGTGAAATTTGGCTGGAAGTTGAAAAAAAGTTGTTCATGCCCTTATATACGTAATTTGAAAGATCGGGTTCTCGGGTACATATTCTGACCTTCATTTGAGGTGGAATTATGTAATTACGGTGTAGGTCTCCCAGACCGCTGTTTTTTTTTACTCACTAGCTGTTTCTTCAATTGGATTGTCAATGTTTAACCCGTAAGTGCATGTGCAATGAAAAACATTAATATGTATACGGATTGGGCCATAGGTCCCCTAGACCAGTGTTTCTCAACCTAAGCTTCAGGAAATTATCTGCCTCCGACCTTTATATCAACAGGTAGAGGCAAAAGAAAATTCTATAATATCGACTAACAGTGGCGGGCTATTAAAAAGCTTCTATTTATTAAAAATTTAATTAGTTTTAATGTATTATTTTTTCACAAAATATTGTTCGTGCTATACTTTCGCGACAGTTTTTAAATGTCGTTAACCGATCTTGAATTTTACTTTTTCAATTTTTTTCTGAGAAAAACTGTCCTAGACCCAATCCGTTCGCTCCCGGGTTAATAATGCTATGAGGATTAAGAGGTAATTGAGAGAAAAACTTTAATATTCACTTATTTCTTTGTAACAAGTAGTGGGTAATTTGCACTAAAACTTAGGTCTCACAAATTGCATCTGTTAAAAGCTAATGTAATTTGAAATGTTTGACAACCGTATATTCTCGTTACACTTACCTCACTCACAATCAGACTTTTATCGACCTGTGCCTCCTGAGGCATGTTGCGGCGGGAAATTCTTTCACATACCGAAAGACAGATGACGCTACTTCCACTCCTCGAGGTCTCCCAATTTTATTGTGAAAAAATTCCTACGTTATCGCGCACTCGAGTAACCTTTACCCAAAGGTGCCCGGTGGGTCGGTCGCAATATAAAGTCAAGCTGAATATCAACCTCCTACACCTCCGTCTTCGTGATAAGGGTTACTAGACTGATGACTTCTATTTGCCAAATCAATTGCTTCTTTCGACACCATAAAATCTAGTCTGAAAAAGCTTGGCTAATGAATACTCATCTTTGATTTGAGTGTCTAGGCTCTACAATTATGCTCGCGGCATTTTTTTGTCCATACCTCACCAGAATATGGTGGGTGTCGTTTATTTTCGTAAAATCCCATTTCTCGGAACCCATTCCACATTGTTAGACTAGGAAATATGTATGATATCTCAATTGTCACGAAGAGAATGCGCTCCATAAACGTGTTTAAGTGATGTAAAAACTTCTTTGAATTCCTTTCACGGATAGTTTAATGTATTTCGAGAAGAAAGTGCACGTCCAATGTATATACTTGCCACTTGCATGATATCCTTCGTTACCAATTCGACTGCATTTGAGATACAAAGCATTGTTCCCCTTCCACTGTTTAACTTCCCAACGGTCGGAAGGACTCGTGATGTCACAGGATCCGAGGTCTTTTTCGTTTCTTAGTTCAGTTTAATTGGAGTTGTGATTGTAACTGGATGCACCGTGAGAGTTTCCGATGGTTGCCTTGCGATATGAAGAGAAGGTGAAGCAGTCACTCAGAATAGTAAGTTTTTTTGCAGTGTTACTTAAAAAATGGCAATTTTCCCCCATTTTAAAGAAATGAATAAGTTTAATTCAAAGAAATAGCGCGGATTTTCAGTTTAAATTCAAGGTTAAAACAGTTTCCTCGTGTGTGAAATGATGGTTTAATTAAAACCCTACCGTGAAATACTAAGAATTTTCGTGGCAGGTTCGAAGCAAAAAACGGCTTTTTAAATTCTGTAATGTGTTTTTGTGAGCAATATAAATTGGTGCTGCATCTTACCGAAGGTTCTATTAGAGTGGTCCGGCCATTACCGCGATTTCCGTTCGGCGTTTCATGTTTATATTCGATAGATTTTGTCTCATGTACGAGGTTGGTTCGAATTTTAAGGTTAATTACTGTTTCAGAGATTTTATTTATTTTTCAACAAGACTTGTACCTCGCCGTATTTTGCAGAAATGAATTGTTACGGTACATAGACGCATCAACAAGTTTCTCCTTGTCAATATTGCGAATGGTGTGTATTTAGTGGCTTCATAAGTGTATTCAGAAACAATTTAATGGCATGCTGCACTCTACGGAACTTTAACCTTTCTTTACGATCCAACCTTTTTGGAGTATACTCTAGATTAGAGGTCTGTACGGGCCGAAATCTTCGCCCCATTTTTGCACTCAGTCCCGGCCCGAGGCCCGAATTATTTAAAACTGGCACAAATTCGGCTCGACGGTGGACATTTTGTACATTCTTCAGTAAACATATACCCTTTATAAAGTATCTTTTTATGTTTAAAAATTTTCCAAACATTTCAAAGGTAAACGCAGTTTTTTCTGAAATTCCTTGATTAAATCCATTCTGGTATTTTTGAGATTTATAAAAAGTTTTAATAACACAAAATATATTTCAAACCAAAAATGTACGTAGAATACAAATTATGTCAATTTCTATCAGTACGGAAGACCAATATCACCTCTACCCAGAGCGAACTGACGACCAATGGCGGATACAAAAGGGAGGGTAATGGGATAAGGTGTAGGGGTAGGGGATGAAGTTTCGGATGTAAGACTTCCAAAGATCCCGCTGTCTCCTAAGGCAAACAGAACCCTTTTGATGGTGATATAAGTAGTTGTTTAATTGTAAGAGATGGTGGGTCGGTAGGAATTCGTGGGTGCTCTGGTGGCGGCCTGGAAGATGTGTCGCTTTTAAAGGAGAGAATGAAGAACTTCCCCTAAAAGAAATAGTGAAGATGAAACACTCCCTTTGCACAGTGGCGCAAACATCAGGGGGGGTCCATCGGGTCCTCAACTGGCCCGATGCGGCCCGAACGGGAAAGGCGTCGGATAAATCGTCTAGGCCCAAGCCCGGCCCGAGCCCATTACTTTTCAGTCTTACTCGGCCCAGGCCCGACCCACGCGCCGGGCCGGGCTCAAGCCCATGGGCCGGGCCCGGCCCGTGCAGACCTCTACTCTAGATAGCACTTAAATGTGACTCCGAAATAATTCTTACATTTTTTATTACTTTGTAATATTTTTAGTGGTAGTAAGTGGTTTATCTTAGGATTAAAAGTTTACATTCACGAATCGTGCGGCCTCTGTGTTCTGCAGTACTTTCTGGAACATCTCGTCATACTTATCTCCCCATTCAATCTGCCCATGACCCTTCATTCTTAAAAGCAGTTTCTCTGTCAGAATATTTTCAATGTGCCCTATGGACTTCACCTGCAGCGCGGAATTAGGGAATTTTGCGCTTAGGCCTCCCTTGAATCCGCTATTGCGCTATTGTCTTCACTCTATGAACATCTTGGACCGCTCTACTTGGCTTCCAATTCATGCATTTCCCTGTTTTATCGCTTTTCTTAATGTTTGCAATGGAAAAAGTTCTAATTGACTGCGATAATTAAGTAATTCATAAAATTTAAATAAAATTTAATACAAATGTTGCTTGCATCATATAAAAAAACACGTCTATGCTATTAACGAGGTAGAATTAGAAGGTAACTTGAAATATATTTTAGCAGGCATTTCAGTTGATAAATTGGCGCAACGTTTTTAAAAATGATATTGTAATTGGTACGTATAAACTTGTATTTCTTTGCTCTTAGTTTCGCGAAACACGGTTCGGAAATCAGTGTTGTAAGACTATTAAACAAATTATTATCGTTCGGATCCAAGATTGTCCCCCGATATAATTTATCGGTCTAATATTGCTATGCAGGACCTTTTAGTTTTAATTAACCGTATCTATTGAGTTTTGATGGAAAGCCTCACATCCCAAAGAACAAAACCTTGCATTACATTTTAAGATGAATTTGGAAACATTATTATTAGAATATTATTAGAATGAAATTCATTTACGTATGTTTATTTCGCGGAAATTATTATTATTATTTTTTTAAACACGACCAGTTTCGATGCGCTATTATTATAAATTTATGCTTTGTATATTCGGATCACAACCGTTAGGTTTTACGCCAAACCCGTTCGCTCGTGACTCAAAATTTCGTTTAAAATTCACCTGTAACATCCCGCGACTCGAAAAAGACGTAGAGCAGCCAACGGATTTAAATAACCCCTCTCCCCTCTCGATGGTCCTCCGAACCAAACCGGAATAATTACACGTTCTCCGCAGGAAATATATATATATATATATATATATATATATATATATATATATATATATATATATATATATATATATATATCCGTTTTCCGTTCTGTCGCACTTAGAATAGTCTTACATTTTTCCCATTCATATTAAACGAGAGCGGAGAACTTATCTCCAGTTCTTTCGGGAAGTGGTGTCGGTGGAGAATTGAAGTGCTTCCTTGTTGGGCAGGTCGCATATAGCTCGTCCAAAGAGAGAGAAGGAGGTGACATCCAGGAAGAAAGTGAGAGAGAAAGATTCTTTGAACGAGTTGCGTGGCTCTCCTTTCCCTTTTCGCCTCTTATTTCTCCCCCCGCCCCCTCCCTCTCTCTTCACCTCTTTTTTTTTTAGCTTTTGGAGTGGAAACGAAAGAGGAAGATGGAAACCGGAGGGAAGATCGAGACCCAAGCGCCAGGCGGTTTTCCTTAGCCCTCCTTCGACTTTTCGACCTCTTCGCCCTCTTACAACCTAACGCCACTACCCTCCAAACGAGCGCTTGACGTGCCTTGTGCCCTCGCCCGCTATTCCTTTTTTTTTCCCTTTTACAATCTCTCTCTCTTTCACTCTCACCCTCTATCCCAACCCTGCATTTCACAGTATTCTCGCTTCCACTCCAACTCTCTCTCTCCCTCTCCCCCCCCCTCTCCCCCCCCCTCTCCCCCCCCTCTCCCCCCCCTCTCCCCCCCCTCTCCCCCCCCCTCTCCCCCCCTCCGCAGTCCACTCAAACTCCCTTATTCTCACGCCATCCGTCGTCCCCTTCTCGCGCCACGCCATCATCATACCACTGGCGCCCTGGCACGACATGCGTATGCCGCCAAATACAAGAGAAGTGCATTACGCTCCCTCTTTCTTCCCCACCCACCCCCTCTCTTTCCTTCCTATCTGTCCGACCCAGGCGCTTATATCTCGCACCTCCCCACTCACTTCCCCACTCGAGTCCTATCTCTCTCTTTCTCTCTCTCTCATTCCCCACCCTCTTGGAAAACTTTTAACTTCCTCTTCAACGCCATCAAAGACCTCCTTTATGTCCTCTTCAACCCCATCGTCCTAAAAAAAATAAATTTTTTCATCGTTCCTCATCATCACGCGTTATCCTCGAGAATAGGACCGGGTGTGGTAGCTCAGCGTTGGGTTTTGGGAGGGAATCGAAATATTTGAGGTTTAAAGATCTAACAATAAGATAGGGAATAAAGAGGCGTATTCTTCATTCCGACGTTTATCTTGCGTATTTTATTTAACCTTATATGGCGCGTTTGTCACGTAAGTTTAAATCGTTTAAGTCTGGACGTCACTTAAATGTCTCATTTCTTCAGTGTGCTTAGAAAATTTTTATCGAGTGTCGCGGGATTGACGTATAGTCGCGATATCAAATAGATATTGAAGTGCAGCAAGGAAGATAATATGTCTTCGGCAACATATAGCAGTCTGCGCTTAAAAATCTTTTTCAACGAGCTTATATACAATTATCGAGTGCCGCAGAGCTTACTTATAGCCTCGATGTCAATAATTATTGACCTGCAGCAATGAAAAATGAAACATTTTAAATTCGACTCAGGCAGCCAGTGGCGCACACACGGGGGGTGGTGGGTCCACCGGGTCCGGATCACCCCTTGGGAAATTGTGATTTTTCTAAGCTGTGGAAACATTTATCGTTATTTTAAATTTGGGTTAATGGGCGGCGTCAGATAGGAATAGGAGACGGTTTGCCCCCTTTGTTTTTAACTTAAATATAATGAATAATGTAATACGCGACATTGATATTAATTGCATACAACTTTTGTGCTTGTCAAATATTTCAGACCCCCCCCTCCCCATTGAGAGAATCCTGTGTGCGCAACTGGAGGTAGCCATAGCTTTAGGAATTTCGTTTCGAAAACACAAAGTCAAATAAAAAAAAAACATTAAAACGGCTACGTGCGAATACCACTATAAAATCGTTAATAGTATTTTTTCGTAGTGGAATTTGTACGTAGTAATTTTTATATTTTTTCTTCAAATTTTGTCTTTGTGTTTTCCAAATATTTTAAGTTTTCAGCATTTTCACCTTAACCCTTGAGTAGTGGCCTGGGATCTATATGAGCCCATATTATAGTTTTTGTTAATCATCACGATGTTGTTTATTCTATTTATTTAATGGATTATTTTGATATAAAATATACTAAAATGACGCACGATAGCAACAAATTTACATATTTTCGAGTAAAAATAACAAATTAAATAAAGTTGTTTATGCTGTAATGGTCTATCAAATAGCCAGTGGGGTCACGCGCCTACTTAATGGTTAAATGATTAACGAACTTGAAAGAAATATCGAATAACCATTTTAATTGAATAAGGTTAAAAAGGGCATCGTCGTCGTTGTGGCACTCAGGACGCATCGGACGGGTTTAGGACAGTTCGGCACGACCGGTTCGGCGACGGACTATTCGGCGATGGGACTATTCGGCGCCAGCCGTGTTCCGCACGGCACAATTCCAATATATTTTGGAGGGAATTGCGCCATGATAATATTAATATTGCAACTATTAAGTTACCGAATCTATTACGTAGAAATAAAAATGACTATATTTCAATGAAAATAGATTTAAATTCTTTAAAAATATAATCATTTTTATTTAAGCAGTATTGGTTCGATGGAACCAAGTCAGCTAATTTAACTTAACAGTAACATTTGTATTAAATTAACATTAATATGATTAATTAATTGTGCAAATCATTATGCATATCATCCGGTGATTTTTCGTCGTATAATTTTTATCGTGTGATTTTTCTCACGAAAATTAATTTAAATCTATTTTCCTTTAAATATATAGTCATTTTTATTTCTACGTAATAGATTCGGTAACTTAATAGTTGCAATATTAATATTACCATGACGCCATTCCCTCCAAAATATATTGGAATTGTGCCGTGCGGAACACGGCTGTCGCCGAACTGTCCGAACTGCCGAATGGTCCCAACGCCGAATGGTTCCGTCGCCGAACCGGTAGTCCCGATTCGGTCGGGCCGCACTGTCCCCTTCCGCATCGGGCGTCCGCCCGTCCTCCAGCCGCTGTACGCATCTGCTTTCTCCGCTGTCGAAACACTCCTTTCCTTCCAATCTCAAACAGGAGATCCATATCCTATCCCTCTCTATCTTTATCTCCACTTTTCTTCGTTTTTCAACCCATTTTCTCTCTCTCTCTTGCCCCTCTCCTGCCCTCCTCTCGCACGCGGGATGGGGAAGAGTAAAGAGTGGGCGAAATGAGGGGTAGAGAGAGAGAGAGAGAGTCTAAAATGTTCTCTCAGTGATTCAACGTTTCGACGTTGTTGATGGCGTCGTAAGAGCGGAAAACTTCGCGTTGTTTGTTATTTTTTCGAAGTGCCCCTCGTTTGCGCCTCTTCTCCTTTTTTTTATATATACCTATATAAAAATACGGCGTTGACAAAGTATTACAGCCCCTCGCGTGGAAAAAAATTGCCTCACGCGCTCTTGTTTGTTTGGCCGGGTATGTATTCTTTCTGCTTGGAGTTGCGAAAATAGACCTTGATAGATAATTTGTGACCTCGACAGAAAAAGGGGGATGAAGGAAATTGAGTGAGGTAGACTACACGGGAGAGATTGAGAGAGGAAGCGAGAGAGAGAGAGAGGGATGATCGACTCTTATCCTTCGCTGCACCCATCGCAACCTTTCGAAGGAGCGAGATTCGTCTAAAGGTTAACGGTTTAATTCAATTCTGGGCGATTCGTTGCCTCCTATAGAAGCTTCTAACTTCCAGTTTATTCTTCCTCGGGCTTTTTGCTCGCGTCATTGGCTCTGTTCCGACGCTGTTATTTCGTTTCCTTCACGCGCAAAAACGGCTTAATTTTCTCGCTGCATCGTTAAGAAGTTAATCTACCCGGAAATTGCGGGAAACCTCGAAAAAAAAAATATATATCTTGACGGCATGCATTTGATCGATTAGAAAGATACTTCCGTGGGTTTATTATGTTTTTTCACACTCTGGATTATTTTTGTTGCTCGCTAGATTCCCGAGTACATTTATGGGCCTGATGATGGCTTATTCGAACTCTGCAATCCTTACCGACGTTTTATCGTGTGTTTCTCGACCGCTGCTTTGCATACCCATTTCGTAAGTTGACACTGTTTAACCTCATTTTTTCTGAGTGACCTTTGAGAGTCGACACTGTGTGGATTTCACTACGTAATAAAGGCCACCTTAGAAGCGAAAACTTTTAAAGAAGATTTCTGCGATCCTTTCGTCTCGTCAAAGCAACGCAACTTTGAGATTGTTTGCGGACCTGTCTTGCTTGCATTCGGCCGTTTTCGTTTCCTCTCGCGAGATCGTCTTAATGATTTGACGCACTGAGTGTTTGTTCACCCTCTTTGCATACTTTTGATTCGTGCGTTAAGGTTTGCTGCCTGTTTTACTGTAGCGAAAGTGAACTCGAATATGAAGCAACTGTTGTCAATCCTGATTATGATTCCTCGTAGAGATTTATTTTGTGTTTGTTTTCCGAAAAATTCTGCGACCATGCAATCTTAGCAATTGGAATATTTGTCGTCTTATTTATTTTAGTTTTCTTTATCTACCCTCGTATTGAAAATATTGTTTTGAAAATTGTAGTGCGCCTTTATTTCCGTACACCTAGTAGGTATCTGTTATGATCTCGTTATAAAAATTAAAAACGCTTCTTCGTTTATAAACATTGTGTATTAAACATCGATTGAATGCACTTGCTAGCGATATGTTAGTGTTGATTGGTCGTTCTGAGGCAGTGGTTCTCAACGTGGTGCCCGCTTTCCTCTGCACACATGATGATGTTCATATTCCCTAATATTTTGGTTTGCCGAAATTTTGTTAATGCCGTAACGAACGATAGCAATAACTCATTTGCTTCATGAAAATAATCGTTACTACCAGATCAGTGCCCAGACATCCTGTCGCCTATGACGAGATATAGGTGGCCAGATATAAGATTAGCGAAAGCGGGACAAACTATTTTAGCCCCTGCAGTGTTGGCAATTTACGACTTCATAAAAGAGTTCGTCGTTTTCAACGCGGGACTACTCTTTGGCCCTTGCCATCTTCTACATGCTTTCACTTCTTATTTCCACCAAATTAGTGGAACGCGGAATAAAAAGCTCAAAAAATGAAATATAAAACGAAGTACAGCGGAGTCAAAATGTCGAGATTTGGACAGGCCGGTTAGTTACAAAGTAGCACACCGTGGTACTATACCGTATAAGGTAGAGAAGAGATAATGACAAGATAACCTGAATATGTATTTGAAAAACTCGATACACAAGCAAAAAAGAGTTACAATATAAAAAGCTATAAAAATTTTACATAGACAATGATGGGCACATGTAACACGATCGACCAAACATGCCCTCTCGTTCAGTGAGGCGGTGAGGTGCGTTACAAAATTCAAGGCGCGCTACATACTACGTTGCATTACAGCGAACAGAATGTCTACAACTCCGGAGCGTCAACGCCGGTTGAGCGAAACGATGATTATCGATGGCGACGGTTATCGAGTTCCTACTTTACTTTTGTGCCTGCTAGAAAGCGGGACATTTCTAGATTGGATTGGGCAGTGGGACAGACTGTCAAAAGGCGGGACTGTTCCGCCTAAAGCGGGACGTCTGGTCACCCTAGATATGACCCGTTTCTTTTCGTCCAACTTCCTCAACTCGAGCTTCTCTCCCTTTTCTGGTAGAAAAAAGTATTTAAATCAGTTTGTTTTCTTTATACGGAATTTAATTAATTCAAGTATTATTCAAAAATATTAGTTGTTAAATATATTAAATTATATAACTCCTTGCGTGATTTCTAGCAATTTTTATGCTTGTGCCCGCCTCCATATCCCAGAATATGTTAAGTGCCCAATGGAGGTAAACGGTTGAAAACCACGGTTCTAAGGTCTTTAACGTAAACTTCATTTTGGCGAATCAATTCTGTAACTATAATGAGCGTTTAATTATTCAGATTGTTTCACTGAAGTGGGTGTGCCATCCACGAAATATTTTTCTTTGAGTTTTTATTTTCTTTTATATATAAAAGAACGCATCACTAATTCTAAACTCTTACTTGAGAGTAATACCCTCATTACAAACTTGAGAATGGTTATTGAACCATTCACTTCGGCGGATTCCGCAACGTTTTCCTCCTTGGGATGGGCTTTTATTAAATAAAACATTTTTGTTTGTTTATTCCTAAATATTAAAACAAGCGTTAATTATTTACTTTTATTTTTACTCCCCACGTTTTTGTCATCTTTATCAGGCAATATACCCTGTTAACCTGAATATAAGCGAGGTGTTTTTCAAAAATTGTCTTCAGGAAAGGGGGTCGTCTTATATTCGGGTCCTTAAGAATGAAGAACTCTTACGCATTCAAAGCCCCCAATTCTGTTGAAAATATATGTATACCATACACACGTCTGTAGAATAGAAATACCAGAAACTGTTCTGTATCCCAAATTCGCCCAACTGTTTTTCATTTCTCGTGAAATAGATACTTTAAATTTTATGTTTTTCCGATCGAATGTCTGACGATTGTGTCTCACAATCAGCTCGAGAGTTTTTCTTAAACAGCTCAGCGATGAGATAAAAAACGTACATATGGGTTCCTGACCGAATAAAATAAACTGATTTTGTCACATTGTATACATTTGTATTTTTCAAAAATTTTATACAAACATAAAGTCGTATAAGGGAAATTTGTAGATTGTCCATAACACTAAAATACGTTTCTCGAGGTCGTACGGTTGATGTGAGATTCGCAGTATTCCGCCCCATATTCCGCCCGCATTCAGGTTATTTCGCTTACGACGCAATGTCGTCAAGTTTCCAATTTCGCTCACTTCAACGGTAGCCGTGGACGAGTGAAGTTCTATTGGCCACAAACTTTTTTTTGGATTTTCTCATTGGGAAAATAAAGAGTCGCCTTATATTCGGGCTAATACGGTACTTTTATCGTTCATGCATTTAACCCGTAAAAAAAACATTCTCGCGTCGCGTCAGAAAGCGCTAAAATGTAGTTATTCTTCGGGTCCTGGCACGAAAGATCTCGATTTTATGTCTGTAATGGCTACAAAACGCCCCTTATTTATTTTCCGATCTCGAGAATGGGAAAAGAGTCGGAGATAATCGCGCACGTCCCCTTTTATTTGCCGCGCCGGACAAGGGAATCGCTTGACCTTTCACTTTTTCCTATCCGTCGAGTCCCACGGCAGCCGTCGTCGCCATTCTTCTCCACGCTAGCGTTTTAATTCGTCTCGCTGCGTAAAGTAGCGGCGTAGGAACTTCCGCGCACTCCCTCTTTTTCGCCCTCTGCTCATTCACCCATTCCTTTTCATTTCCCACCTCTTCCCCATTTTTCCGTTCCCTCTTCTTTTTGCCGCCTCGTTCGTCTCTCCACCGTGCCATAGGGCGCGTGCCATCGCTCAGTCCCTCCCTCGGACGATTAATGGCCCTCTTCGCCCTCGGATGAATGGCCGCGTAAGTGCTCAGGCAAGCAGCACGGGGTTGAAAGGGGTAGGGTTGGGTTGGTGGGAGCGAGGTTAGATGGGAGCGGTGAATGGACATGCTTCTTCTACTTCCTGGGCCGCCGTACTTTTCTCTCCTCTCGCTTCCTCTTCGTACACCTTTTTACCTCGCCCTTTTCAATTTTCCTTTCGACAATTACCTATGCTCTCTTTTTTTCTTTTCGACGCGGTTCCTCTTCAACGCCGGAAAAGGGGATGTTCATCTCGGGTCTAAAAAAAAACGTGCCCCGACTCTCACTCTCTCAGATCCCTGTTATCGATATCTACCCATTTGTGGACTCTTCTACGCTTTTCTCTCTCCATCACGAATATTTCCGCTTCTATCGTCCATAGTCTTGTTCCTTTTTCCCTTGTTTCGCTCTTATTCTACGACACGAGAAAAGTGGTTTATAGCCCATCCTCCATTCCCTCTCTCCCTCCTATCGTTTCTTCATTTCTCTACCTCTCACACCGTTCCACTATGAGAAGAGCTTTCGGTGGCCTCTTTCTCTCTATCTCCTTTTTCCTGCTTAAGTGACCAATTTGTTCTCTTTGGCCGAACGTGAAAGGTTTCGTTGTAGTTTGTTCTCGGTATATTTTCAAGCGCGAAGTATCTATAAGGCGTAGAGAATGGCGTGCCATTGTTGATGGAGGGCGGATCGATGTCTCGTTTTATGTTTTCGCTTGGGCGTTTCATCAAAATGTGGCTTTTTTTCCTCGCGGGAAGATGGGTTTAGTTTTTTCAAGGCGGTTTTCAATATAAATTTTACTAAATTGAGCTGATGGAGGGCAAGTGCATTTATGAAATTATGATTGATATCTTTCTCAATGAGCCAACGTTTTTGGACGTAGGCTTTCAAAAGGATTCCTTGATTTTTGTTTCATTAGATTACTTATGTTAGCTGCTCATAAAGTGTTCATTTTCAGCATGTGCATTGATAAGCTAGTTCAGAGGCGTACCTTGGCGATATGGCGCCTATGGCAAAATTTTAGGAAACGCCTTAATTATGTAGGATAGGTATAATTTTTTCTTCGTTTTAGTAAAGAATAATAGCGCTTTTATTATACATAAATCAATGTTTGAGTATTAAAAGGACACTTACTTATAGGAAAATTAACTTTTCGCACTTTTTGCGGGAACGTTTGGCACCTTTTGCAAGCGGCGCCTATGGCAAATGCCTAACTAGGGTGAGTTACGGCACTGAGCTAGTTAGTCGTGTACCTGAAAGGTTGAAACCACCGAATGTTCAAATGTAGGTACGTGGCTCCACTAGTTATTTGATGGATCATTAAATCATAAACAACCTTACTTAATTTGTTGTTACTTTTGTTCAAAAATATATAAATTCTTTTCTCTCATACGTAATTTTAATATATTATCCATCAGTATAACTCGTTAAATAAATAGAATAAACATCATGATGATTAACAGAAAAATATAACATGGGGTCATATATACCTCAGACGCCCACTTGTGTTAAATATGGGTTAAATATTCAACTTCCCCTGATTCTGTGCATTTGCAGATGCAGAAAAGTCATGGCCATTTGTATAACTTGAAACTCAAATAACTACTTCGAATTCTTTTATTTAAAAAATTTAACTATTACAGAATGGATTTTTTGTTAACTTAAATTATCCTTCCTAGATCTCGGAAAAAACTCAAATTCCAAAGTTAGTTCGAGCCTGTTTCATTTATATTACTGGTACTACTGGAAAGTTTATGGAGGGAATATACGACTTATTTTGTTTTAGTGTATTCGAAATGGCCTCTTGCTGCAGTGCTATTTATTCGGTTCTCTCTGCGTCATGAATCGCATGTACATGCGAGGGAGCTTTTTAGACTCATTACTCCAGCAACTGTTCGTCTTTCTTTGCATAACTTATCCTCTGTAAACTAAGTGGCTGAAGTTGTTTTTGATCAGAAGTTATGCCTTTCTTCGAGATATCGGGTTTTTAATGGAATTTTTTGTTCATTGCTTAGCAATTCCTCGCATTATGTCAAGGAATAAAAGCATTTACTGGTTTTAAAGGAAAGTCTCTTTGTTCCAAACTACTTTAATCGTTTTCTTTTCAGGTTTTTTACTTCCTCGTGTTTTTCTTTTATCTGGCATATTTCAGTATGGATAGGTTTTAAAATATGGTCTCTCCATTATTTCTAAGTTGTTGGTATGATTTTAAATGCTGGAAAAAGTGTTCGAAATTTATCATTTTTTTTACGAAAGTTATCCGAGGATACTGGTTAAACTCCTATGTTTACTCCTTCTCTGGCAAACGGTGTCCACATAATTAAAACTTCATTTATTGCTCTAATAGTCTGTCTGATTAGCCAGAAAAACAAATAAACAAACAAAACATCTTCATTTATAAGTTATTATTATTTCTGAAGTATTATTCACTCCGAGCTTCGTATGTCTCAACTTTTGAGTTATCTGTTAACCGGCCCAGGTATTTATTTAACAAATTCGGTTTCATCTCTTTCGAGAGCGTATAGTCAATATCCATATTAGTATTTATATCTGTGTAACTCACTACTTACTGCCCTTTCTTTCAACTGCAATTAAACCGCAAGAGCACCTATAATTTGCCTACGTCATATCTAGAATTTCTTCCTTCTGGAATACCGACTTTTCGTGGTGTTCGACCGTAATCTAATCCCCTTCTTAATTATCCTCGCAACATCCTTTCGTTATTATTCAATTTTCCTAGATATCTGTCCTCTTCCACGCTTTCTTTAACTGTATGCCACCACACTTCTCCATTACCGCTCTACCATACTATTAAGGAGGATTTTCTAAACTCTGGTGCCCTTCTTCTTCGCACGAAGCCTAGATGTCGTTGACGCGGCTTTGCATCCGTCGCCTAGCAACCGGCTCTTTTTCCCCGATCTCCCCTTCCAAATGCGAGACCTTTTTCGGCGAAAGTCTCTTAAATCCATCCTCACTCCCGAACCCCTTTTACCCGTCACCTCACCCTCTTCTTCCGAGAAAAATACATAAAAAGATTCCTGCCATAGATAAAGAGGGCGATGCGGGGTTTGGGAGGGAGAGAGGAATTAGGAATTTAGCGGTTGGTCTAAAATTAGCGCCCGCCACGTTCCTTACCCTCCAATATCCACACAGAGGCATCCATTCTCTCGGTACCTTTTCTTACATCTTCCACCTCTTTGTTCTTCCTTGTCTTTTGCCTCGCTTCCCCCGCGGCACGTCTCCCATATTTCTTCCTTTACTTAAAAGCGGCGTCGTGTGGTCTGGAAAGGGGCTTGGGGGGAGGTAAGGGTTTTGGGAGGCTTAATCCGCCTTTTCTTTCCTGGTTGTAAGGTAATGGAGGGTGGGAGAGTAAAGGATCGGCGGGTGGTCCAGCGTGTAAGGGAGCAGAGATGAGCGAGGATGAGATGAGAGGAGGGAGGGGAGGTAAAGTGTTAGGTCGTTGGTTGGAGATAATTTAGGGACGAGAAAGGCGCTCCATCACTTCCCTTTCTTGTTATTCATGCAAGAGGTGTGCATCGTTGCTCCTTAGTCCACAAGGATAGGCGAGAATGGTGTGCGAGAGGTTGGAAAAGAGAGAGAGAGTGAGAGAGAGAGAGTGAGAGAGAGAGAGAGAGTGAAGGAGAAGGATCTCACATGCAGACTCCGCCCCTCCACTCAGACACGCAACAATGTCTTTCTCTCCCTCGAGGGTTGGTGAGTTCTGTATCTCTTTTCCTACTTTGCTGGCTGTCTAGCTCGCTCTCCCCTTTTTTATTCTCGCCTTTTCCTCTCTCTCGCATTCTCCTTGTCTCTTTTGACTTGTGCTTCCTTTTCTTTTCCTTTTATTCTGGCTTCGTTCTTCCTTCCCTCCTTCCTTTCTCATTCCTCCCTCTTTCCTCCATCATCCTTCTCACCCTCCTCCCTCGTCATCCTTCCTCATCACCCTCTCTAATCCTCTCTCATACTCCTCTCTCGTGCTCCTCTCATGTTCCTCTCTCGTGCTTCTCTCATAATCATACTCCTATCTCATACTCATACTCCTCCCTCATGCTCATATCCCTCTCTCACACTCATATCCCTCTCCATTACTCCCCCCTCATCCTGTCTCATCCTCCTGTACCTTCCTTTCTCCTCCTCTCTCCTCACGTCTCAGCGTTCATCCTTCTCATCCTTCCCCCCTTCTCACTCCTCACGTCTACCCAGCTCTCATCCTCCCTTCCTCTGAATCTTCTGACCCTCCTGCCTTGTCCGTCACTCTCATCTCTCTTTAACCTTTTATAAATCTTAATTTTCTGTCATATCTCTCAATATCCCTCGGCAATATTCCGACTCCCATGTCCCTCCTCCATTTTGTCCCTTCCCGTCTATCCCCTCGCCCTCTCTTGATTTATTTCTCGTCCGCCGTCATCAAAGGATTGCCAAGTAGCTCCTCAAAACCCCCCTCATTCATTTTCAGTCTTCATTTTATATGCATATGTATTTATTGTATGAAATCGGGGGTTGTTATTCCGTCTCGTTTCTTTGCGGTCGGCATTTTCCATCATCTCTATTAATGATCCGGCTTCGCTAATTACGGAACTCCACAGCCAATGTAGCGTAAGGCTTTCCTGTCTTTCTCTCTACCTCGCGTTATTATTCTCCAGCTTCAGAACCGTCCGTCCCTTTAGAGAGGACGCGCCAAAAGTATTTCGTTTTCTCACATCGCTTCGCTCGAGAGTGATTACTGCGCCTGAATGAGCTGCCTAGAGGACTCCGTACCTCGTCTCTTCTTTATTAACGCGTCTTAATTATTCCGTCTGTTTTCGGATTCTGTACTGTTTAATTGATGGCTCTCTCTCCTACCCTTTCTCCGCTTTGGTTTAATCCTCTTTGTTATTATACTGTGGATTTGCTTAGGGCGTTGTCGAGAATTACTGCCTAAGGGTTGCATGTCATTTCGAGATTTAGAGTTTCGTTATCCCAATCTACGTAACCAGTGCCTTTCAGGAACCTTTTGGATAGTTATTTTCAATAATATTTCATAGTAATGTTTGGGTGAAACAGTGTAATTAGATGATGCGAGTTGTTGAATCCTGGGAATTGTAAAGTGTTAATTTAGGCAATTCGTTCCCAAGCTTTTTGTGGGAGGAGCACCCTTTCAGTGATAAACAGAATTACGCGGCACATTGAAACAAGTTGTAATTGTATGCATACGAGTATCGTCGTTTGGACGCATTCATCGGTTTTCATCACGCCACCATCAATTTGTTGTAGGAAGGAGTATTAATCTCAAGACGTATCAAAACTTCCAAATCGTTGATTTATTTATTAACTTGACAAAGTTTTTCGCGGTGCCATAAACAATCAGCTGCGGCACCCCAGTTCGGGAAACACTGCCATAGACTTTTATGTCACGATGGAAAATTTATGTAATTTTTATTAATCGACAAAGGTAGATTTTTCTTGTTTTAGCTCTATTTCTGTTTAAAAGATTTATTGAATCCTATTACAAATATAGGAAGTTGATTATGGTTTTTTAAACGTTCACGTAATAATAGTCAAATAGCTCTGGAATAGAAAGATCGCTCTCAGTCTGAAAAGTTTTAAAGATATCGTGTGAATTATGATTAGACGGCGAGGAGGGCAATAAAGCGATTTTGTCACCGACTCTCCTACCTTTCATATCGAATAAATTATTTAAAAATGTTAGTAGCCATCTTTCGCATTTATTTATAAAATGATGTATTGAAAAATCCTTCCTTAAATATGATTCCTCTGCAAAAATTCTTGTATTTAAGGAGTAGTAATTTAAATAATAAAAGTTGCTTGAAAACTTAATTTTCATGTGGTGAAATAACGGGTGTCTGAGGAAATATATTTTTCGCAGACTTCCGAAAAGTGCTCTTTAAATATTTAAAAATGCCGAACCCGGTGTCAATGCAAAGGAAAAATCCCTCGAAAATGACAGATACGACGTGTTTATCTCGGGTCGGATTTGGGCGTGTCGTCTTCTTCTGAGCGGAAGGTCATGCGGGCGGCAATCCCGCGACACCCTCTGCCCTAATCGAGATTCGTCTGCACATTCCATTTTTTCAGCAGTCTGGAGATGTAATCGAATGAGAGAGGTTGTTGGAATCGTGCCTTATTGTTAAGGGTCACTTTTACTGCACTCTTCCGAGGGAATTTTAGAGGTCTCTCCAGTTACACAAACATCCTCCCCGCAACCATATGAAAAAAAACCCCGAAGTTTCATTTTTTATGCTTTAGTCACCTAAAAGTGAGCGTGCGAAATATTGTTTTTTCCTATATAGGCGCCACTGTATACTTTTAAGAGGCTTTTGTTCCTTTGTGGCGGTCATGTTCTAGAATGTTTCCAATGAATGGTTAGCGCCGCGAAATCGTTAAATTTTCCATATCGCAGTTTTACGTCTTTGGCTGTGTTTCAATATTTTTTTTATAGTCCCATTTATAATGTCTGCGTTTTTGAAAGCGCGGCTGTTATGAATGTATCGGAATGACCAAAGTATATCTGATAGACTAAACGATGTTCCTCCTCCGTCTTGACAGCAATACTTGTTGCCATTCATGGGAATGCTTCGAACTAGGAACAACATTGTTCACCGACTTAATTACATTTCTTGTTTGCATATTAATCACGAATAAGTATTAGCTGAACTTTTCTCTTGAATTCCAACGCCGATGGAATCCGATTCGTCTTTTTTCTTTCGTTTAACGATTTTCATTCCGCGCATTTGGAATGCTATTTTTTCATTTTCCATTTAAAATTTTTATCGGTTACACCTTTCGATAATGCTTGCATAAAGTTTTACTGGCCAAATCAATCACGGGACTAAAGAAGCGCTCACCCCTCATGCTTACTTAAAAATCCCATTTGTCATCAATTTAAGATTAGTGTCTCTTGAACAAAATGAGAGAAAATATCACTTGATGTCTGTTATTATTATTTCTCGAAGTATGTGAGAGAATGGAATTTCACATCTTTTCATCAAAGTATCAACTGGTCGTAGGGGGATAATATCGTCGACTGTCTCCAAAAATCAATTACTGTGCATAAAAAAGATCTCATCTCAGTTCGCGCATTTGTTGATGATCCTTCCCGTCGTTAAGGAAAACCTTGACGCTATATCGCGCAGTCGAATCAACGCGGCTCCGCGATCCCTGGAGGATTTTTATGGCTCATCCGGAAAAAAAGTCTCTCTCTCTCGCGAATCCCTCGGAATTCATTTCAAGTCCTTTCATTTTATATTCGTTTGCGATATCTTGCAGGTTCGGTTTTTTTTTCTCGACTGAGAAGTTTTTAAATCCGCTTCCCCGTTGGACATAAAGATTCACATTCGCCATGTGCTAAGCCGGAACACTCGTTCTCATTTCCCCTGTCGCGCAACTCCTTGTTCTTGTTACCATGTTTTTTTTCGGGCTATTGGGATTGTCTAGGGGAAATTGTTCTGCTGTCTTCGTCCTTTGGAAGTTGTGGGTAGCGCATTCAACGCTGTGTGCGGCGTCGAGGCATCCTTTCTTCTTTTCCAGAATGAATTACACGATCCTTAACGTTCTTCGGTGACAACTTGGTCGTTTCGGAAGCTGTTATAATGGCACGGAGTGCTTTGAAGTGTTCTCTTGGTGGAGCGTATACTTTTTCAACATTTAGCCGTATCGTTAAAATTGGTACGCGGAAGAGATGAAACTGTTTTTCTGCAAGTGAATCGCTTTTCCGAGCAAACCGTCTTTATGCAACCACTCTTGCGCTCCTTCGACTTTGGAATATCATTGTTTCAGTGAAATTTATCAACTGAATATTGGCATTTGAAAGAGTTTACACAAATTTCATGCTTCGAGTGCGTTCATCGCATTAAATTATGTGCAATAACTAGATTAATCTGATTGAGAATGTTGGTCGGCTTTATTATGTCTTAACTTTGAGTTTCCATCACATTTAGCATAATATATTTCAACTTACTCGTATAAAAAAATCCAAGGAATTTGGATCAACTTTGTGGTAATTGATACTCATATTAACGAGAAACACTTGGTTAAATTCCACAATTTTTTTAATTTTACGACTGGTTTCGCTAAATGACTAGCATCATCAGGTGAGAAAAGTGCTCAAAATATCATTTATATACTAGGTTGACGGAGGGGAGGAAAGCAAGGAGGTGGGAGAAAAAAACAAACAAACATGGGGTAATTGGTGGATGATGGGGGTGGGAGTGATAACTGTTGACAATGTAATAGAGCAGGGGTCCCCAAACTTTTTATTGAAAGGGCCACATTAGGCTTTATGTACGACAGCCACTTAAGACTTTTTCAAATGACTGATCGGGCCGTATGAAAGCTTCAAAGAGCAAGTTTCGAGGGGGGGGGGGGGGTGTGTGGTTCGAGAAATTTCGCCGTTACAAATTATTTCGAGGGGGGGTGGTTGGGTTGGGTATGGCTGGCGGGCCGGATTAAATCACTGCGCGGGCCGGATGTGGCCCGCGGGTCGTAGTTTGGGGACCCCTGTAATAGAGCAACAAAAGTGGCGAAGGAAGCGGGTGATAAGTGGAAGAGGACGAAGAAAGACAAAGTGTTAACAAATGAGTCAATTTGGGTACACATAATAAGGGGGAGGGATTTTGAAAAGAAACTCATTAGTAAGTAAACTTTTTGACTCAAAATATACAATTTACGATTGCTCCAGAGCGTCCAACCCGAACCCCTTCGTTTCCACATGAGCACTTTTCTCACCTGACGATGCTAGTCATTTATCGAAACGGGTCGTAAAATTAAAAAAATTGTGGAATGTAACCAAGTGTTTTTCGTTAATACTCGTATAAATGTCGACGGAAAAGGAATTTCTCGGGTGTCAATCTGGATATACGTTTTTAAAAAAAACCTCAGATCGAATAAATGACACATTTCCCTCCTATAGCCATTATAGTGTTTAAATGATTTGTTTGATACACGTACAATCCACATGCTGGCGTGTCGAAGCTTTGTTTAAAAACATACATATATCAAATGGTTATATCTTGTAGTTTGTAAAATGCAGTGGGCATTATTATTACCGGTTATTATTTTCAGCCTGTTATTGAAATCACACTCAGAATTCTAAAATCATGCCTAGTTGAGGAGGCTGCCGTTTATTGTTATCACCCTCTTAATGTTAGCAACCAAATTGAATAGAATGCGGCACCGACTGTATTTAGTTTTAAGTATTATGGCGATGAATGAAAACGATTACATTATGGATGAGGTTGAGTTTTTTCAAGGCAGAAAGTATTTATTGGGCATATATTTTGTCTTCTTCAAAAAAGACAAAAAAATCTCTGTGCAAGCTCTGTTTCTTCCTCGATAGTTCTTTAACTTATAGATAAAACTCTCGACTGAGCCAATAAAGGGAGCTTATCTCTTTCTATGTCCATAATTTTGATAATTCCTCCTTTCACTCCATCTCGCCTGAATTCCATCCCTTTTGGTCGTCTTGCCCCTTTAAAATCTCCCTACCTTTACTTCTCCCTCGCATTTGCGTCTTGGAAATTGTCCGCATCGATCGAACTCTTCACATCCAGGATCTTCCATCGAAACACGTGCACGCCTTGCACTATCTCTCTTTGCATACCCCATGAAATACTTCGTCGATGAAACCTTAACTTATCGGCACTTGTGCTCGACGCGAGGAGAGAATGTTCGGCGGGTAGAAACGCGACCGCTCGCTTCTCGGAAAAATTCCGCCGCCAAAGAGCTCTAAGGAATCGGCACGGAGACACATGCGAGGTGGCTTCCTGCCAAAAAAAGAGGTTGTGGAGAAGCTCGTGCTGCCAAAAATTCCTCCGACCGACAAACCGTTTCCCTTCCCACCCTCACAAATCGCTCGCCCGCAATCCTTAACCCACGGCTCAACTTTCTAACTGTCATAAGATACTCCCCGCTTCGATTGATTAAAAAAATTATGACCTTCCGGAAACTCGACTCTTAATTGCTTGAAATAGGTCGCTGACGTCGTTATTACCTATGGATTTGAAAATCGGGGAAGAAGGTGTTCGTTTTGGAATTCTATTTTTTTAATATAAAGGGCGCGTTATAGTTTTGGGATCTATGGTGCTTTATGAAAGATGTCAGACAAAGGAATACTTTTTATCAAAGTGTCCTTCTTCACCTTTGAAACAAGAGAAGTAAACACTTCTAAATAGTTTTCTCGGATGGTGATAGTGTTGTTTAGAGAAGGAGATTGATGAGGGACGCTTAGGGACCTGACGCGAGACAATTTGGAGCTCTACGCCGTAGCACGATTTGGCACTGCCCCTTAGTTCCTGAGGATATAATCTGTTTCCACCCTGCGTGGTCGTGTCCGGGAGACGAAAGCCTAAGAGATATCGGAAGAGCTGATAAATATGGAGAAAAGGCCGATAAAGTAAACTACACGGAAGAGGAAAGGAGACAGAATTGGGATAGCTTTATAAAGTCCAAATTAAGATTGAGTATCCTCTTCCATTTAACCTTTTACGAATCTTGTTGGTATAGCTCCAAGAAAGTATTACAATGCATTTCAACTGCGTTGAATCAATTTCTACTTCTTTGGGTGCTGACCTACGTAATACTGGGATTAGATAATCGTTATATATTGGCATAAATCCCAGTATAAGTTGTATTTTTGCTCAGTTTATCGACATTCAAGAACGAGCACTTAAAAAATACTTCACTCAGGTATCTCCAACAAGTTTATATTTAGAATCTATTTTAGGTGAATTACCACTGAAGACGGCATCTTTGTCGCTGGAATGCGCGTTTCTTTTATAACCTTCTAGTTAGTATTGCAGGTACCTGAGATGATTATTTTTTAAACGCTTGTTCTTGAATTTATTTCAGCCATAAAGCAGGCTCGATAATTCTCTTTTGAATTAAGCTTATGGAGTAGTAAATTTTTTATTTTGAGAGAATCTTTTCTTATTGTAACTTACGTATTTATAGATACTAGCTGATCCCGCGCAATCTTTGCGCGGTGAATTTTCAATTGATTTATGAAAAATGTGAAGTATGTAAAATAGGTTGATCTCAATAATTCACATTTAACTCTAAAAATGCATTTCCTTACACAGTAATTGATCGCGAACTTTTATGTTTTTTATTCAAATATATGTCCTTTTTTATATAACAATCAATGCAACCGTTTATGTAGATTATCAATGAAGAGAAGATAACCATGTAATGTGTTTAAAAAAATAACGTGTGTCCCTATTCTCATATAATAAACATTACGGATGTATAATATAATGGTTCTACTTACAAAGAGATAAGATTCCAGAATTCAAACGATGATAGGAAGATTCAACTGCTTTGATTGAATCGTTAGAAACGCTTCCCATACGCAGTTAACTGTATAATTATCCGTAAATATTTATGTTGCTATGTATAAATGTTGACATTGCTACAGCAATAATTTCGATGCTTAAACAAAGTGCTAAGCGAATAACGCTATTCTTTCACCTATTTGAAGGTTTAATTGGCATTAATTGAATCGGAGGCAACAATGACGGTCGCCTTGACGACGAGTACGAAATATCCGTAAAATTTCGAAAACAATTGCGTATTTCAGAATGATTCGATCGTTTAACATGAGAACATCGTAAGAATAGGATAGTATAGAGTTTTAGCCGTCGAATAAAGCAAAAACGAAGAAAATCGGTCCACATTTACGTGTTTTAATGAATGAAGGAAAATACCTTGCACTCTGAAAATCCGAAAATCCCGTGTAAACTTATGGGAAAATATAAGTCTCCTGGATTCGAACCCGGGACTTCATGAAAATGAGAATAGTTTCTAAGGGCCTTCCTAGCTTGTAGAAACAAAACGCAGTTTACCGCATATCTCTATGACGAACGGCTTTTGAGATACAGCGTGGGACGGACGGACGGACGGTCGGCTGTTATAGATATAGACTAGTGTAATGCCCGTTGAAATATCAACGGAAGAATTATAGATGGATTGATTATTAATATTTGCATTTAAAATAATTATTAGCACACTTTTACATATAAAATATTTCGTCATATATTACATTTCTAGTGAATATTCTGTTGTCGTTTAGTAAATGCCTTTGGTTTTTATTTTCGGCTATAAAATTCTGTTCTTCTTCTCCCACCTTGTTCTCGTCAATGCTGCATATAAATGTCGGTGTGCAAAGACCGGGAAATAATTATATGTATACATATATAACGTAGGGAAAATAATTAAATTTCGTGCACTTAAGATTATGATTGTTTTAAAATTGTACTCTGTACTTACGAAGAAAGAAAGCTTACTCGAATCCTCAGTAATGTTCTCCGTCGTTATGTATTACATATTTAAAATAAAACTTTAAAATATTTAAATTAAAAACTAATTAATCAATCAGCGGAATAATTTCTTTGAATACTATCTGAACAAAAACAAATCAATTTATTTCAACATTTTAAATTGTTCCCTTGACGGTTGAATGGATTGTTGTATTGGAGATCCATATTAACAAAAAATAAACTAATTGTTTATCGTAGAAACCGTTAAAATAGTTTTAAATTGATTTTTGCTTTGAAATGTACTTGTCAATTCAGTACATAATGTAAATTCCAATTCCTTTTATAAAAACAAATCAATTCATTAAAAGATTCACTGTTGTTTCTTGGAAAATTGCCCGTTAACAGTTTTAAATGTCCTTTTAATTTGAATTGAATTTTAATTTATATTCGTTTCCAAACTTGGACCATTGTTAGGAAATTAATTCGAGGAATAACAATATAAATTCGTAAGCACGTATGGTTTACAAAGAATTTAATTTAAGAATTTTTCTAAAATGACACATTTGATACTTAAAATTTTTTTCCATTTACGTTAATATACTTATTTTCCACAAAACACGCCAATCTCCCCCCTTCCTTCCTCTCTCTCGTATTGAAGCACTCAAGGCACGCTTATACCAAGAAGGATATATGCAATAATAGTAATTTGAGGTGTAACAATGATAATGGTCGACATAGCAACATCACGTTAAAATGGCGAGATTTCCACAAAATATGCAAATTAAACGTTTAACATGGAATATTTCGAACTGTGGGCGAAAAAAGACGAACGGAATAAGAAACTTTATAAATTTTTCTTCAAAATGGTTCAAATCCGAAGGTCGTCTGTTAATTTCTTCTAATTTTAATTTCCAAATGAATAAAAGCCTGCACGTCTAAAAATCGCGTTTTACATGTTAAGTAATGGGAAATGGAAATGCTTCTCTTGGAGACGAACCAAGGAATTTTTTCGCGATTTAAATTCGTCATTCTCTGAATAATTGTTAATCAAGCATCCCTACCAAATTTCGAGTTTCTATCATTATTATTTCTCGAGTTATTAGTGTTTGCATAGCGTGACCAACCAACCAACGGACGACGGCTATTATTATATAAAATACTTTAAGTAAGCATATTTAAGGTAAGCATATTTAAAAAATAGTTTACGGTTTTATCTTCTTGTGGAGAAGGTATAAATTTTATCCAAAATCTAAGCATCAGCTCTTTATTTTTGTATATGAATACGTTGTTGTAGATATTGATTTGCGGAAGAGAAATACATTTCAGCATCAATTTTATTTCTCTATTTTTTCTTTGACCAATTATTAAAAATGAAAACTTAAGAATTCTTAACATCGAGATTTTCCGTAAAACCAATATATCAGTTCTTCACGAATGACACAAGAAAAAATTCACGGTTAAATTTTTCGAGGATGAAAGGGAAAAAAAGGTCCGATTGTCATTCCCCTCCGCTTTCGGGTCCCTCGTACCTTCCGCACGCGTCAGAAGCCTGAAAAATCCGCGGCAGGAGAGGCCGCATCCCCCGGGCCGTCCGTTCCCGCGGATTTGCGCGTAGAGCAGCTATGTGGGACGAGAGCATTTCCTTCAGGGACAGCGTGTCCTCCACATGAGATACCCTCCTACGTCTACCTTCTTGTAGATTGGCGGAGGATCTGATCTTGGCTCGCCTTGGGGCCGCCCCAAAAGCCGCAGAAAAGGCTAGGAAGGACATCCTCTTTCAGCGTCCACGGGGAAAACGGACACCGTTTTCCAAATGAGCGTTACTCTAGGGATTGGAGGCTGTCAAAGGTGAATGCAGGCTCGGATAAGAGAGGGGCATAAAGTAAAAGAGAATGTCACAAGAAGGAAAGGAGGGGAAGCGTAGTGTGTTCGTGCTTTTGGAGATGCCTGGCATTTCGAATCACCCTTTCCTCCTCCTCCGCCCCTTTCCTTCTTCCCTCCAAGTAATCTCTTATTCCGTCTATGTCCTCTCTCCTCCGCTCCCCCATCTTGCCTTCGACTCCGGAAGTTGATTATCGTGCTTCCTTCGCTTTTGCTGCTACTCAATTTGTTTCTCGTCCCCGGTTCTCTCCTTTGAATAAAAAAAAATACTGAAAAATGTTAAGGATAAAAGGATAAAAAGTGTTTACAGTTGTTTCATTCAACTTGATTGTCTCCCGCACGTCCGTTTCCTGACCGGCTGCTCTATTTGTTATTTGTTTTGACTTCTTCATTCACGATTTTTTTTCTGGGTCTCTGGGTTTACTCGGGAGTTTATGTAGCTGTCCTTGTTGTTTTTTGGACCGTCTTGAGACTTTTTTTTCTTTATTCCATGCGAAAGCTTTTTATCCAGTAATCTTTATGAACTGGAATGAGGTCAGTCCTTTGCGTGCAATTTTGTGTAATGGATTTCCGTTTTTATTCGAGTCGTCTGTAACGTGATTCTTTTTTTTTTTTTCGAGAAATGTTGGGCGTTATGCAGATTATTTAGTTGGTGAATGGAGTCCTTTTGAAAAACTCTGTTTTCTGGGTGCAATGCTTGAGATAACTTTTTCATCCTCGGTACATTTAGAACATTTAAAAAAGGTCTTTTTAGCGAAAATATCAGCATCCGTACTTTTAGTGGACATTCACGAAAAAAACTTGTAAAAAAATAAAAGTATTGGTTGTCAGTATGAATTGTACATATTATAATCCTATAGCCATAAAAAGACTGAGTCAACCATGCGCCCATTAAATTAGTAAACTACCCTCTGTGTTAGCTACATAATGACTACCATCACCGGTTCATTCTCGTGCGTTCATTGGCCGATCCATTATCCAATCTTCGCCAGGAAAAGTCATACCTGTCGAGATTGAATTTTTATTTGTTTCATTGAATTCAGTCACATAATCCCCGAGTAACGAATAATCGTCCGTCCATGCACTCCTCGTTCCCCCTCCCCTCTCACCGACTTTCGCTTTTATCAGCCCGGCAATCGATAGTTATCAATTCCGCTTTCAGGGTACGTCGCGTCGCTTTGAAAACTGCCAATCCGTTAAAGGCACCGTCGTCGCATGTCCTCCTGTCCTACCAGCGGCGAAAGTTTTCCCACACAATCGATAAATTCCTTTTTTTAACACTGAATCACGGACGACCCTGTTCCCCCCCTCTCTCTCTGTTCTCTATCTCCCCCTCTCTCTCTCCCCCTCTCTCTCTCCCCCCTCTCTCTCTCCCTCTCCCTCCCTCCCTCCCTCTCCCTCCCTCTCTCCATCTCTCTTCCTCTCTCTCCCTCTCTCTCTCCCTCTCCCTCCCTCTCTCCCTCTCTCTCTCTCTCTCTCCCTCTCTCCCCCCCCTCTCCCCCATTCTCCCTCTCTTTCTCTTTCCATGTCGCCCTTGCTACGGTTTCGATGCATGTCATGTAATAATTCAGAATACGTCACACACGTCCACCAAGGAGCGGATCGTGATCGGGAGTTTTATGGTTTCCTCACTCTCCTTCGTCCTCTCTCTTATACCTCTCCTTCCCCTCCCAGCACTTTTCTTTTTTATCTCCTTTCGCTACCTTTCCCTTGATGACGCCGCCGCTCGTTCCTTACTCTTACCTGGAAGGGGGAGGGGGTGGGTGGATGGGAGGGTGTGAGGCTTATCCCACGTGGACGCCGCTGCTGAAGCCTCTCGGTTTTCTAACCGATTCCACCCACATCCACTTCCCCACTCCCCTCTCCTCCTTCTCCTTTCCTTCCTCCTTCGCCGTCCCGACTTCTCCTCCTCTCCGCTCCATCCTCGGTAGACAATTATAGTCCCCCGAGACCACTTTCACCCACCGCCGACAATTTTTACTCACTCCCGTCTCCACGTCAAAAGGGTAGTCGGTCGCTCTCTCGCTGATTTTTGGCCTCGGTGCCGCTCATCCCTGCCTCCCTCCCTCCCTCTCTGTCTCTCTCCCTCCCTCTCTCCCTCCCTCTCTCCCTCCCTCCCTCTCCCTCCCTCTCCCTCCCTCCCTCCCTCTCCCTCCCTCCCTCCCTCTCCCTCCCTCCCTCTCCCTCCCTTCCTCCTTCTCTCCCTCCCTCTCTCCCACTCTCCCTCCCTCTATCTCTCCCTCCCTCTATCTCTCCCTCCCTCTATCTCTCCCTCCCTCTCTCCATCCCACTCTCCCTTCCTCCATCCCACTCTCCCTTCCTCTCCCACTCTCCCTCCCTCTATCTCTCCCTCCCTCTCTCCATCCCTCTCTCCCACTCACCCTCCCTCTCCCTCCCTCTCTCCCTCCATCTCTCCCTCCCTCCATCTCTTCCTCCCTCCCTCTCTCCCCCCTCTCTCCCCCCCTCTCTCCCTCCCTCTCTCCCTCGTTCTCCCTCCCTCCCCTCCATACCTCCTACCAAACTCGATCCCCGGACGAGTGGAGAAGGGCCTAAGAGTTGCTGTGAACCGGGAAAAAGCATCTTTCCCGACTACCATAAGGTGCTCGCTCACACTGTCCCCCTCTATCTCTTTTATTCTCTCTCTCTCTGTCTCCCTCTCCGTCTCTCATCCTTTTTTTTCGAGGGGTCTAATTTACTCCCTTGGATCCATTCCATTGTCTGAGTGTATTTTGGATTCTCGAGGAGGCGCTTCAATTTTCCCAGGCTCGCTTTGTTCTCTCTTCTCACTCACTCCCTCTCTCTCTCTTTTTCGCAATTGTACCCTCTTTCGTTTCTTCTCATTAAAAAAAATTCGTGCCTCGATCCTCTTCGTCCATCTCTCCCCCTATCATAAACGCATATCTTTTATATCGGTCCTTATCCACCTGGATTAAAAAGGGTTCTTTTTTAATAGGAAGGGAGCAGTATACAAGAGGTCCTTCTCGCTCTCTTTCTTTCTCTTTGTCTTCGCGATGTCTGAGCCGAATTTAATTGCCAGTAGAGATGTGTAACGACATTTTTCGAGTACCAATTTCACCGAGACGAATTTTAAAAATAAAGATCTACTTTTTTTTATGTCGTCGTAATGGTCGCTTTTTCGTATTTGTTTTAACCTGCCCCTAAGGTGTTTTGATAAGTTCCCCCCTACCTTTTGTTTCCCGGTCGATGACGTCCTTTTGATCTCGCGTGTACTGTTTATACAAAGCGTGCGCGTGTTTGCGTGAGGAGGGGGAGGGGGGAGTATTCCCTTTCTCTATTCCGTTCGGCTTAATTGTTTTTGTTGGAATGCGATCGATCGTTTGTGTCGGAGTCCGACTGATTCACGCTCCCATCTGTCCCCTTTTGTTCTTCGATCCCTCTCTCACTTCCCATCTCCGTGTGTTTGCTTGTTTCGCAGTCTGTTGCTGCTGGTGTTTCGAAGGCGGAAATAAAAGAAATGAATTAGACCTTCTCTGAATTTGACGTCCTTCCGATGCTTGCCGGAAGTTTCGGGAGTCTTTTTTTGCGTACAAAAAATCGTAAATTCATTATTAGGCGAAAAACAGTTTCAGGTGATATAGAGCTCTTTTTTCATTCAAAAATTTAGTTTCTTTTTTTCCCGTCAAACTGTACCTTGTTTCGTCTACGGGTTTAATGAATTCTTGTCGCAGAAGCGTTAGGAGTAATGATGAGACATCGCTGTATTTAAATATAACTTTGTGCGTCGTTTTAATTATTACTGCTAATACATTTAAATGCGTTAACTTTACGTTTTGAGTTCTTTCGATTATACCTTCTGAATGGATAATTCTGCCTCAGATAAAGTCAATTTATTATTCACGACTGCTTATGAAGGGAATTTGTGTTAATAAAAGTGGAAATATGGCCCCAAAAATATTTTTAGATACGTTTGATAACACCCACGCAGAAGTGGATTCAGAAACTTTTTGTGTGGAGGAAACTTTGTTATCTAACTGACCTAAAATGCGACTCATTATCAAGAGTTTGAGTGGCAGATTGCAAGGGGGCGGAAGTGACTTTGCCCTCGTATTATAATTTTACTTTCGTAAACTAGAAAAACTCGAAATTTTGTTGTTATCTTAATACTAGTTCAATAAAAACGCTCAAGTATAAGTTAATTCTTTGGCGCTTTAAGAACTTGCAGTTAGCGAAAAAAAAAAAAATATATATCATTGAAGAAGTATTTCTCCGTTCGACTCTTAGCTAACGGAGGATTTTAATTTGCTCATCGTTTCAAAAAGAAATTTAAAATACATTTTTATGACCCCGCAATTTATGGTTGAGCATGAAGTTGCACTCATAAAGCACGATCTAAGATTCTTTATGCAAATCCATTTGACAGATCCTGCGAAGCGTAAAGTTTATGAAACCACGCCGTCCCCAAATTGTGCACCGTCGAACATTTAAAATAATTTTAATTGCGCTAACAACTCCAATTAAAAGCTTTCCTTTTGAATTTCTGCAAATTACGACGTCGGTTTGGCAATTCGGACTCACTTTCACTCATTAAACCGCTCTCACTCCACGCATTGCTCCGTTCAACTCCTCGTAGTTAACGCTTTTCGCCTGTCGTCGAATTCCACCGAGCAGAGGGTGCTTGGGTTGAAATCATCTTCACTCGGATAACAATGTGTGTCTGTGTGAGAGAGAATTTAACACACTGGAAGACGTACTCATTAAACCTTTGTTATGGGGAACGATGAATAGACCTGCCGCTCTTGAGCCTGTTATTCCGCGGCGGATGTGGAAAACGCGGCTTCGCTTCCCTGAAGGGAGCGACCACGCCCATTCCGCGCGCGAGCAGATTTGTGTGTACCTCCCTCCCTCTCTCTTTCGCCCGTTATCAACGAAAAGGAATATGCTTTTCAAGAGTTTATATTTTGCTGTTTCCAATTTGTACGAGCTCGAGGAGGTGATGATGACAGACCAGTAAATATCTCGAGCGCTACGGGAGATTTCGAAATTGAAATGAATTATGCCCGAGTGTTATAGTCCGCGAAAACGGTCTTTGCTTACGGCCTCTGCACCCTTCTTCGTCTTGGACGGGAGGCAGTTTTCACGCTATTTGGGATTTTATGCGCCTCGAAAACCGAGCGATCCGGAAGGTCGGGGCATCGTTTCTTTTTTTATTTACGACCGCGATGAAGAAAGGCTCTCGCGATGCGCCTCTCTGCCCCTTCGCTAAATACGTCCGTTTTATTAGTAGGCGAAGCTGGCAATCCGATTTAAGAAGGGAAGGAGAAGCTCGGGGCGGTGAATGAAGATTTATTGCCCGCCTCGAATTCTTCGTCTGCCAGGATATATCGATTTGTACTTTTAAAATTTTTTTTATGGCCAAGTCGATAGTATTATTGCGTGAGATTTGTGACTCGATTTGACGGACTCGTTTTTTAATGGTGCGATCAGTCGATTTAAATTGTTACTACGGAATTTATACGGTTTTTAATTTTCTTTGTGAACTCAAATTTACGGCGAAGGATATACTCTAAATGAAAAAATGTTTATTGAACCACACACTAATTCAGAGGTCGCCTACCGCATGCCTGCGGACGCGAAGGTGCACGCGAATGAATGTTTAGACGTACGCTTGTAAAATACAGTAGAGAGCCGATTATCCGTGGTAATTGTGGGGAACCGGGACCCGGATATTCGAAAAACAGGGATAATCCAAATTGAATGTATTTATTAGAATTATTGTACCATTAATAGAATAGGTAATTAAAACAAAATGTGAATATAAGGTCAGACCCCAACGATGTAAACTTTTAAATACCTCGACAAAGAACCGCGGCAAACTAAAGTTAAAATGTACTTTTAACTCACCCATACTTATTCACATGTTGGAGTTTTTTATTCAGAGAATAAAATAATGTGTAAATACATCGCCAAAGAACGATGACAAATTAAACTTAAAATATAACGGGAGTGAGAATTAAAGATCAGACTCGAACAATGTAAACGTGAAAATAATTCGACCCCCCGCCCGGGTTGCCACCTCTCCAGATTTGACCCGAAGTCTCCGGTTTTTGGGACTGGTCTCCGGGTTAAGGATAAAATGCTTCTGGTCAACAACATACACGGACCAGAGTGACGCTCATAGGATAACCACATGCCCCGTATTTTATGGGACCTCTCGTTTTTCGACCAATTCTCCAATGTGAAATCAATACGAGACGCACATTGTTTATGAAAATAGATATGTTGATTTCAGATACAATGTGAAACAAGATAAATTAAGTTACAGTGATGTCCTCGCAGCAGTGAAAGGTGCCAAATTTAACCCAAATGAAAATAATCTTTACGATGAAATAAACAATCTGAACGCTATTTCGTCTACTATAAATAGTAATTCACCTGACTATCCGATGGACAAGAAATGGCTAAAAATATTCAATGATGCAATTTTACCAAATTGCCGAAGCTTATATAATTTTTTTTGTGTGTTCCCGTCAGTAATAATTCCTTTGTAGAATTGAAATTCTGGTTTCTTATCTGTGAAGAAGGAATTCAAATCCCTGTACATTTGTAGTTTTTATCGAAGAAATGTAGGAATTTTTCTGGGTCCTAACAATCTACTACCGTGGCAACGAGCTCAATGCTTTTATATGGGTAAGCTTCTAATGGGAATAAGAGGGTTATATTATAATGCCATTAATATTAAACTATGACTAGATTTAGCGTAAATATTTAGTTTTTACCGGAAAAAGTGGAAGTTTTTCTGGGTTTCAACAAAGGAAACACTGCAACCATTTCAACGAGCTCAATGCTTTTATTTGTACAGTGTACCTTCAAAATAGGCGGAAATGCTTGCAGAATGGGGAGGACTCTATATCAGACTGTGTTTTCAGGGGATATCTCGAGAACCATATCCTTGGTACAATTGGAAGGAGGAAAATATTGTTGCAAAATATTCCAAATGAAAAATAGATTCACTCGAATTTGTTATTGGTCGTTTCGGTAGAGAGGATAGTGTAACGGATATATTAAAGAAACTAGAATGGGTAACATTAGAGAAAAGGAGGAAAGTGAATAGATTAGTATGCTTTCATCGAGCATACATGGGTAAACCGGCCTGGAAAGAATTAACACTCAAAATAAAAGGTCCGACGTTTAAAGGGAAAAATGATCATCCGCGCAAAGTTCGTACAAACTTTCGAAGAAAATATGTTGGTAAATATTCATTTTTAAACAAAACCATATTGGATTGGAACGACTTACATGAAGAACTTCTCACTCCTTTCCCTAAAACTGGGAAAGCTTTTAAATGTAAAATTGTTAATTATTTATAGTTCATGATATTCATTTCAGTAGTCAACAATGTACATTTAAGTCGTTTTATGTTTCTTTTCTTTTTAGTGTATTTTGTGTCTCTTTTTTATTTTTTGATTGACTTTGATTTTTTTACAACGTTGTACATGTTATCTTAGTGGAATTATCTTAAATTTTTCAAATGTATGAAATGTAAAAATTTGTAAATAGTAGTATATGTAGTAACTGTATTGTAACTCCTGCCTACGGGAGGTCTTCTGAGGGGTTCCCTCCCCTCCCGTCCCTGGGTAAATACCAGGCAGGGAATATGTGCGCTCCCCTCTCAAAATGTTACACACACATTCGTGTCATGACGACGTTGCCATCAGGACGGATTTAGATAATACTTTTAATACTAATTATTTTAATTTTAATTAAAATTTTTAGGGAAATTGTAACTTAAGAATTTTGCACGGGCAATTGTAACGTATTCCATTTTAAATGTTAACTTTATTTTCAATCTCAATCTCTTTTGTGTAAAAACGTGCTTCCAGTAATTTGGTACTTTAATGTATTGTTATCGTATTATGATGTACTTCATTTAATGTATAATGATGTAGACCCACTGCCACCAGGACCTGCTCTTAATTGCAGCGTTTTACTTAATAATAATAACGGTGAGTCGGTTCTGCCGTTGCAGATATATTCAACGTTTCTTCTCGGTGGTCAACGATGGTCCGGAAAACAAATCGCAGAGTAAGAGGAGCAGACGAAATGTGTTATTTTCTTAGCGTTAGTTTCTTAAAGCGTAAACTATCGCAAACCTCTTTAAGTGTACGCTCTCTCCTGCCTTGGTGATAAACGTTTTCTTTCCCTTCTGTTCTCCTTCCTGTAAACCTAGTCTAAATCGGCGTCACTATAGGCCTTCTTGAATGTGTACTCCGCCTTCTCAAGGAGGGATGGTGCAACGTTTCCTGCACATGGCACTCGCAGACACGCGTTACACAAGCCCTTTAGCTATTTTGGATGTAAACCATCAGAAGTGCGGATGTAGAAATCACACATGCCGCCTATTCTCTGCCCTCTTTCTCTATCATTCGCTGTAACTCTTTCCTGGCTTTCCGGAGTGTTTCGTGAAAAAGAGTCGAGCACGTGCCGGGAGGTATCAAAAGGAAGTTTTAAAATGCACTTAACCGTGTAGTAAACGGAGTAGCAGTTCGGATTTCGTGGAGTAATGATGCATTTCGGAACGGCAACACGGCGAGAGTTTCGTAAGATGCACATTCTCGTGCATCGCGTTTTCCTCAACAAAACATATATATCTGTAATGACTGAGATTCTGATGTCAACTTGTCGAATTTATTAGTGAAAGATATCGCGATGTTTTGCATTTCTTTTATTCACGTTTGAGAGTGACACGCTCCTGCATAGTTACTTTGTGAATGTATCCCTAGAATAGCATTAAAAAAATTGATATTCCAGAGATAATTTTGAAATGAATGGCTGGCCGCACGTTATAATAATCAGCCTAAGCTTTTCATTGCAAATTAAAAACTCGCGATTGAAAATATATATTTTAATTGATAATAAATTAGCCATTCAGTTGCTAATTATTGAATAATTTTTATAGTTTCGTACGTCTTTGTTGCTCCGTTATTGTCTTTTTATCTTATACCAACTTAACAGTTGCATCAAATTAAAGAGAGGACCACACTTTTTTAACTGGCAGACCACAGGTTTTGTATGCCCTTTTTTATCAAAATTGCAGTGAACATGGTAAATGAACTATGTTTTGCTTCTTAACCCTCGTTTAAATCCATTGTAATAATTATTTTAGTCGGCTTCCGTTTTGAGTTTACCCTTTGTTTTTGTATGTCGAAATGATAAAACGCCTTCCGTGTATATAGAATGACTGTATAATTGATTCCACATATTTATGAAGCGAACAATGTAAAATATCAATCAAACTAATTTTGCATGAAAAGCACAACAAGAGCTCGCACAGAAGAAACATCGAAGTTATGGAAGGCAGCTCACACAATCAGCGTTGGTATTCCTCCTCAGTCAAATGACGAACTCTTTCCAGATTCGATTTATTTTAATAAGACATTAAAGAGATCGCGCTCGACGTCTCGGTTGAGAAGCACAAAGTCGACGTCTCTCTCAAGAGGCACTTTTGTTTTATGCAACTCATTTTGATTTCATTTACAGAAATAGAAATTTCTTATAAAGAGTCATTACGTAAGCTTTCTAGCGCCGCCTTTTTTTTTTAAACTGTCGGGACGAAATGGCGTTATTTATTCGTCGGCAGATGTTTTTCGGGCGCGAATTATCGCCTCAAGCTGTTAGCGCTCAGCCATTAGAATGTTTCTTTTTTAACTGCCGGTTATCTCATTATCGATCGATTCACGCCATTCCTCGAGTAGGCGTCTCTCTTAACATCTCCGCTTATATGCGTCGCGTTCTATCTCTGTCAACTCACCCAGAAACAGAAACGCGACTAAGAAGGGGTCGCCCTTTTTTATTCGAGATTAAAAAAAAAAAACATTTCCAATATCTGTATCCTGACACGATGTTTTCTTTCGTTTTGCAGGAATATGCGGAGTCGGTTTGATTTTTCAAACTCCGCCACGCTTCAACGGAGACTTCAACTGCGCATCGGAGGCTCCGTGGGGAAATCGCCCAGTCTCTTCGAATGCGGTGAGTGGCTCTTTTTAATAACAACAAAAACTTTTCGGTTTAACAAATACATCCTCCGCCGAGGAGCGAGCACTCGTAGGCGTGTGTATAGACCCGCATACCTTGGTGGTTTCAGAACTGGGACGCGCACACGTCAACATTGGTAGCGGTACCCGCCGGTCTGGTCTCTATGGCGATAAGATATGGGCGAGGAGGGGATTGACGTCAAACGCGCTGCATGAGGTCATTGCTATCTCCTGACGTGAATTGTTTTGTGCCGCGGGAGTGGGAAGGGGAGGGAGGGAAGAGTGGAAGGAGAGAGAGAGAGAGAACGTGCGTGTGCGAGTCGCAACCGTAAACTGTACAATGCCTGTCTTCTTCTTTTTTATCTCTTCCTACGAAGGGAGAGGCTTTCATAAACGCCTCTTTAATTTTCTGCTCTTGAAAAGGGCAAGACTTTTTTGCTGCCTCGAGGGCTTTAAAAGGATTTCCAATGACGACCTTCGTCTCTAAGTTTGTCTTTTGTTTTAGCGTCAGTGAATGGGTTGCGATTCTATTGCATATTGTCGTTTTATCTTATCGCGTAACGAATGAAACATTACCGCCGACCGTATTCTTTCGCTTCTTATGTAAGTTTGTGATTCAGTGATAGCGATTTTTGCGTAGAGTTTGTTTTCGTTGGCCATTTCCACTTTATTCGCATTGTTTAGAACTGGCGTGTATGTACGCTTCTTATTCGCTTGAGAACGCTGGATTGAATTATTGGGTGTGAAATTCTTTGCCTCTTTCGTAAACGAGGAAAACTTGCTTGATTCCAGTTTTTATTTTATTTTTTTTATTTATACGTAATTCCACATACAGCGTATTCGCCATTTTACAGTGAAATGTTAACAGTATCAAAGACATAAATGAACATATAACACAACATCCATGCCCGAAGCGGGATTCGAACCCGCGACCTTTGGGTTAGAAGGCAGAGACACTGCCAACGAGTTTAACCCGGCCGGCGTTGCCTGTATTTGTTTGGTTTTCTTATTCAAAGTATTTTGAAAATTCCTGTATGGGAGATAATGGCATAGAATATTTGCTATCGTCTTGGAAGTGATGTGCCAGGAATAAACATTATTTAAATTTAGTTTTTTTTTCCGCTTTGCTGCTAGTCGTGATTGCGAAAGGGATTCTCTTTTCCACGCACTTTGAAAGGATCGTTTGGCGAAGTTCTTCTCTCTCCGTGACGGCGAGTCGTAGCGGCTCGAAAATATAATTTGATGCCGAAACATATTCAAATGGTTGGGAACCAGCTCTTCGGGCGATTTTTGTCTCCACACAATTAGGAATGCCGTTCCGTGTTCTTGAGAGTCGGGTCCCACCGTAGACGCCATCTTAAAACTTGCTTTCCTTGTTCTTCAAGGACTTCCACTTCCTCCCTTGCGCTTGCCCAAGGAGAAATATTTCTTTTGCTCACTTCACTACGTTTTTCGGGAATACAAGTTCATTTACACGATTGGCGTCCATCGTGAATAATGCCGCATTAAAAAAAAAACGAAGCTCGAAATTTCGGTCGTTATAATTAAACGGAGGACGCGGGCGGAATGGCGAAGTTAACTCTTTTGCCCTTCAAAAAAAGAGAGATCTTATTTGCCATACGAAAATAAAATCTCCCGTGTTTCTCGTCAATCTAATGTGGCAACTTCGGCTAACATCGTTACAGCCTTCCCTCTGTCTCTCTCGCTTAAAACCCTAAAAAGATACGACGTCGAAACAATAGCGTCACGCGCGAGACATCAGATTGTACGCAGTAAAACATTTCGAGGGTTAATGGTTGCCGGATCCGTTATCTGCGACGTTAAAGATTTCGACTCATCTGTAATTTTAATATTGATGTCGGGTTACAATTGCCTGACGCAGACGTTCTTCGAGGAGATGCTAATAGCGTCATTAACGATGCGTTAAAACTTTTTTAAAGTTTGATCGGTCCGAGCGGAGAAAACCGTCAATTTTGTCTCTCGACGATTATTCGAGTTTTAAAGTTTTTTTCGTCGATTCACTATATATCGTAAGTGTGGGTAATAAAAAAATGTTGGCGACTTATTTTACGATCATTCTTCTATCGTTCATCTAGTTTATCTTTGGAATATTCTGTATTATAAACCGATTCTGCGACGTTTTAAACGTCTGCGCAATAAGATTTAACGCTCCAGATTCTCTTAACGACGTAGATTAAGTATTTAACGTCAAATTAATTCGACGACGGACGCTAAACTAAGATGTTTCAATTTTTTTGCTGCATCTTATCTGTAAGCTTCCCCGCATCTATCTCGTCTTCCGGATCACTACGTCCGCATTTCTCTACAGTTCTCTAATCTTCATCGTCGAGCCTGGTCGATCGATATATCGAATCACGGATGGGTACCTTTCCCAACCTTTTCTCGTTAGCACAGGAATCTAGCGGCACAAATGAGGAAGCCTAAAGCCTCCACCACCCTCAATCTGCGTTTCGTTATCCGCTCCTCCGGGAACCCTCCCACGATTGCGTCATCTATATATATTTTGTATCTCTTAAATACAAAAATTTTAAAATACCGGGAAAAATATAATGTTCGTTGTAAATAACCGGTTTCGGTATGTTTTATTGTTGCAATAAGGCTGTTCTTTTTATGCCTACTAACCCTCTTACTTAACAATCCTTTTTCTCTCTTGTCCCACCTATAATTTTGGAACGACAGAAATATATCGTTTCGACCTTTACTGGGCTGCTGTGGTTATGGGCTTAGGAAAGAATGTGGCAGTTTGTAATTGGAGGAAGATAAGGGATGCCATAGCTATGAGGTACGGGAGAGATTCTAGACCTTAACAGGGTGATTCCTCGTTCTGATCAAATCCCCTTCCTTTCCATTCCATATCCCTCTTTTCTCCTCCCGTGTACTTTAATATTAAATTATCATTTTTATCCTTCCAGGCGACTTCGCCCGTCAGTGTTTAGTATGTCAAGATAAATTCGTTGACGAGAATTACTATTAGGTATTGCTGGAGAATATAAATTAATTTTTCGCAACTGAAATCCATTGACAATTTCAGCTAACGTATGCCTTTAAACATCGTTCGAGGACAGTTCTCATTTGCATATTATAGTCATTTAGGTTATTCTCGCGTTGATGAAGCAGACGTTCTCTCTTACTCTCGGCTTCGTATTCTTCCTATAAATTTTCTTCTCTGAGTATATAACATAAAAATAATATACTTCAGCCTTGCTGAAGGATTAGGTAATCGAGTCTCTGCGTAGGTAAAATGTCTGCCTTCTTATAGCAAGGTCGTGTATTCGAAACATTTTGTGGCTATGGAAGTTTCTTGTAATTTCCCACAAGTTATTATTACTAGATAATGATAAAAGAGAGCATTATCAAAGGAAGGATGTGGCGGATGTGAGGCATCCGGCTCCCCGAATTATGGGGGCCCCAGAAGTTATTCAATAAATTATTCAAGAATCGAGAATAAATTTCGCAAAAACTTTGACTAAAAATCACTTGCAAACTAATTTCCAATAAAGAAACACTCCGTAAATGTTATAGTATTAAACTGAGACTATAAATCGTACGTTATTACTATAAATATTTATATCGTGGGACCCCATTGATATAGTATCCGGGCCCCCTTCAGGGCTTGGCCGACTCTGATTATCAGATCATTAATATAATTTGGTACAGAAAAGTTTGGTTTAAAAAATATTATTCGAGTTCCACTATACTGCAGTTTGAATGGCAATATTAATTTTCGGTACACTTTTTTTGCATTGATTTTCGACGTATATTGTGTAAGTAATCCTTAAAATAGTTTATTGTTGTCTATCGTGAGAGTATCCTGTGTTATGTAGAATTTTTCTGTTTTTCTCAGGTTTTTCTCTCTAAATTTGTTGGTTGTTTTGGTGGTAATGCACCTGACATGAAGGTACCTAGGAAGCTTGTTTGATTTTACGCAGAATTAATATGAAAACACCTTTTTTCGTTTGTTTTCATTTGTAAGAGAGCATTTAAAAATTCATTTTACAGTGATTCATCAGTTGCAATGGCAATGTTTACCGAAAAATAACAGGAAGAAATAATTTATATTGGCCAATTGAAGAAGTAATTCAATTGAAAATTAAATGTAACATATATTAATAAGAACGAGTCGGTAACGATGAACATAACTTTATTTTACCTTACTATGGAATAGGCACTCATACACTGAAAATTTGACTTCACTGTCGTAGTCACAGCGGATGGGCAAACTGAAAACATAGCGTCATTTTAAAAATAAAATTCGGTGAATTGAATGTAACATTATGATAAATGATGATTTTGTTAGTTGGAGATAAATGGAGAAGATTATATCTATATCTATCTATAGTTCACCCTGCAAGCCACCGCAATGGTGTGTGGCAGGGGGTGCAATAGCACCAAGGTAAAACGCATAATAATGTATAGTATCACTCTACGTCGGCTGATTTCCTTTCGTAACTTCTGTTCTGCTCAGCTATCGTTTTAGGGAAAAACGAGCCTTTATACCTCTCAGTCCTGCAGGCTATCTCTCTTATTTTACGAGGATGGTCTGTTCTACCAATATAAGTTGGCGCTCTTATTATTTCTTCGACATCGCTGGAGAATATATGCGTTCTAAATCTTTCGAGAAGTTTTAACCTAGAGCGTGATCGGCGCTCAGCTAGTGATTCCCATCCTAAGTCCTGTATCAAGGCTGTAACACTATTGTTTCTATCGTAACAATTTTTGACGAATCTAGCGGCTTTTCGCTGCACTCTTTCTAACTCTGAGATTGATCCTTTCATGTACGGATCCCATATGCTCGACGCGTACTCTAATAGCGGTCTTACTAACGAGAAGTAACATGTCTCTTTGACTTTTTCCTCACTTTTACCTACTATGCGTTTGATGAATCCTAGTTTCTGTTTAGCCTTCCCGCATATATTTCGTATGTGCATATCCCACGAGAGGTTGCTTGTTAAAGTAACGCCTAAGTATTTGACGGAATCGGCTAGGTTTAGCTGGACGCCTTCAACAGTGTAATTCGTCGTGTCAATGTTTTTGTTTCCCCAGAATCTCATAAAGGAACACTTTCCTAAGTTCAATTCTAACTCCTTACACCACTCGAGAATTGCATTTAAGTCGTCAGAAAGTAATAATTGATCATTAGGACTGTTAATCTCTCTGTAAACTACTGTATCATCCGCGAATAACTTGATTTTACTTTTAATAACCTTATCTAAGTCGTTTATGTATAAAAGGAATAGTAGGGGGGCGATTACACTTCCCTGTGGAACGCCTGAGGCTACGCTGACTGAATCTGATTTAAATCCATCTATAACTACTATTTGTTCACGCTCATTAAGAAAGTCCCTGATCCACTCGATTATCTTTCGATTTATTCCACAGTCATTTAATTTCTTCACTAACTTACTGTGCGGGACTTTATCGAAAGCCTTCTTGAAGTCGAGGAAAACAGCATCTAACTGAGTCTTACGGTCTCCTGATCTTAGTATATCGTGAACGAACAGAGCAAGCTGTGTTTCACAAGATCTCGTCTTCCTGAAGCCATGCTGATATTTACTTAGCAAGTTCTGACTATCTAAGAAGTCCATCACGGAGCTAGCGATAATGTGCTCGAGAACCTTGCAGTTATTGATGCGTTTAAATTTCGAGTGAAGCTTTCTTTGGTGTCTGAGGGCGCATCTAACCTAATTATGAGTAAAGAGAAAAATATTTTCCATTTAATAATAGCTAACAGGTTAAAAAGTAACAATATCTGCGTCTGTAACGTTTCATTTTTGCGTAAGTTCCTACTCAAGATCTATTTTCGTTTTTCTCTTATTTTTCTGCATTTATTGGTGTAGAAATATTTGACTAAAAATGTTATCGTTTTTAGGCCAATTTAAATGAATTAGAAATTGGAATTGCAAACAACGATGGCTAAATTACCGTGGCGATATTTTTCATGATTTTCTTTGTGTTATTGTAGAATAAGTAGCGGTCTGCATATACCGTGTTGTTGACAGTAAATTTTCTTTGACCTTTTCTGTGACCACAGTCGTTAAGTGTGTTTCTTTGAAGTACTCGTTTGTAGGCTTCTTGAGAACACCTTAATGCGTTAGAAAGACAAAATAATGTACTGGGCTGCATTAAGGCTGGTATAGATTAACGTCCTTTCTTATGACACGTGTCAGTTGCTAACTTATACTTATTGTTGGATACATTGTGATACTTCTGAGAGAACTTTAGTAGGTTCTCGAAGCGCGTGGTTTCTTTCACATTGAAAGAAATAAACTTTAGTGTGGTACGCATTCTATTTCTGCGTTTTTTCTCGAGTATTGTTTATATTTAAGGGATGGCATTTATAGCAGTCTATTATTAAATGTTTATCTATTTATCTGTTTTTGTTGTTATATACACTTTTATATTTTAAATTTTTTGCATTAGGTTTGGAAGGCACATCATCTTCGTCAGCACCGAATTAAAACACTTCTTCCAAAGCGAAAGTCGGACTTGTGGTAGCGCCATTGTTTTTAAAACCTATTAATTGAAATATTTAGAATCCGCTCAGATCTGCACCTTCATTCCACACTCATTTTCCGACTTGTTAATGAATTGCCTCCATCAAAGAAATTAGACCTGGGAACGAAGACTCCAATGAAAAATAATCACCCTGCATTATTTTATCATTCTACCGAAAAAGGGTATTTAGATATTAGGGTGAGATCGAGAATAAACAGTCTCTTCTTCCATTTTAGGGTTGAAATTAAAATATTAAAGCAATATTACTGTGAATTTTGGTATGTTACGTTTATTCTAGATATCAATCTTGATAAAAATAGTAATGGAATGTATTAACAGATAATTACTACGACTAACAAATTTTTACTGCAGTGATAGACTAAAGTCGAATGAGCTTTAATGTAAATATTTTTTCCCCTTAAATCGACGTTATACCATGTCAACAATTTTTAAGAGAAATGTTATCGCTGGATGCAGATTTAACGATAAATTAAATTTATAAAAGTAAAAAAATCATAAATTTTTCACAGGAAATGGAGAATATCGGGGTTAGATTGAAAATTTTAAAGCGGTGAAAGGGGTAAATCATATGCTTATGCCATTAGCTTTATTCGCCCTATTAAACGCAGAACTGTTTATAGTGCTATTATTCAGCTATATTTAAAGGATGTTTTAGGTAAAATCGCTGAAGTATTTTTGTTTTCATTATTTTTATCTCAAAGTATGCATTTCATGCCTCCATAATGTTAAATGCTAAAAAATTAATTTAGGCACAAAAATAACTTTTTTATTAAATTTTAAAATCCAGCCGGAGGTACATACTTCGATTTCGGGCTCCCACAATTTTTTTTAATCGAAGGAGATTTTAATTTAGTACGAGTTAGTTCGCTTGTGATCAAAAGACAATTTAAAATTTTTACGGCAATTCAAAGCTTCATTTCCATGTTTAGTTTCAAGAGTGCCGTAAATCTTTTATTTATATTGACTTTTTATCACTAGTGAACCCTAAAATTGAAACTCCTACGGCTAGAAAATTTATAGAACGCTAAAGTCAAAGAACTTCCTACTGGAAATTTGCTTTCTTCTTTTATTTTACTTTCTTTGCTCTTCATTTTCATTGGATTTTCGTTGCATTTGATTGTTTCTTGACTGAATCAATTTATGATATCGTCGTTCTTAAGTTTCCTTTGCCAAACTCTTTGTTTGATTCACTCGCAATTGACCTAAACGATGTTCACATTGTTGCTCTGCACTATGACTGCGCAGTCTCTTCATAAAAGCTCCTGTTAGCAGAGACTTTGTCAATTTCATATCTTTTTTGACTGGAAGTTTTAATCCTGAATGCAGATCCATCATTTGTCGATTTCTGCGTCGACGTGTTTGAAAGTGGTTCTGCGCTGATTTTTATGTATTTCATGTGGCCAAACTTAACTAATTAATTAATTGCCTCTTATTTTTTTCTTTATTTATATATTATAACCAAATTTATAACTCCAAAACAAAGTATAGAATATTACACGCAATTTCTCCATATAACATGATTATGTCCGCCGTATTTTGTGATAACAATTTTATATGACAGCCAATCGGGTTAAGGCAAGACGTTTTTTGACAGTAATATATGATGCATACACACCACATGTGAGATCGCGGGTTACTCGGTGCATTTTTTTAGTGATAAGCGTCTTCTGGTACAGAATTAACCTATTTATTCAAATCACGCTGTCACAAAATAGAAACAAACATTTAAGTCTGCATTGAAAAACACTTTTAAATAATTATTACGCACTCCTAACGTATATTCAAAGAGGATTGATGCCAAGACTTTATGTAAACTTCATAAAACGGTCGATTTTAAAGATATTATCAGTGAAAGTGAAAATGCGAATAGAGAAAGAAAAATGGACGCTAATAGTGCAAGTGTGGATGAAACTGTTCAGACGATTTAAATATGTACGGCTACCGTTTATTACTGTATGCCATTAATTAATTAAGTAAAACCAAGTGTGTTTAAGCGATACGTACCATGCCTTATGAACTTTTGAATCGTCGTAAAAATATTATCAGTGTAGCTCGTAAGAAGTAAGTTATAATTTAATTTATTACGGTGTTGCAGTTAAACTACGATGTGCAGTTAAATCCCGTTACACGATATTCCATATCTTTCTCTCGCTCTCTCGCCATTTCTCTCTCAGCTATTTCCTTTGTGCACTACAAATACACTAAAATTTTTTACTCATTCATTTAGTTGTCTTCTTAACTCCAGCCCAAATGTTTCTGCTCCCATCTCCCGATCTTCTCTCTCTGTGTTAAGCTACTTGAACCCACCGAAACCGCCTATTCTTTCCTACTACCCCTAGATTCGTCCCCTTAAGTTAGCCTCCTCCTCCAAATATTCTCAGCCCCCGCCTACCAAATATCCTTGCTCTCTCTTTCCTCCGTTCCACTCTCTTTACTCTCTCTTTCCAGGGATATCTCACGCGCACGCACGCGCGCACACACACACCCGCGAACGATTATTTCGGTCCCACAACCAGATAAGGCTGTAAAGTGGGGGAGTAGGATGAGGGGAGTGAGAGATGCTGAGGCCGTTTCAAAACATCTTCCGAGAGTGAGAAAGGGAGGAGGGGGTGGCGTGTCCCATCACGTCTTCTTTTCGTTCCCTTCTCCTCCTCTTTCTCCTTTTATTCGCGCCTCACCCTTTTTATCGCCTCTGCGGTTGGAATTGCCGGGAGATTGTGGCTTGGAGCGAGAATTCCTTTCCGACTTGAGGAAACTCCTACTCCTCTTCCTTTACTTTTGCCGGCGTCTCCCTTTCCCCCCCTCTCGCGATCGCACACCCTGGACCTTCGAATCGTCTTCACGCTCTATTTTGCATTCGTCAGTTTTATTCCGGCCACCCGTCCGTTTTCTCACCCAGTCTTCACTCTTTTTCACCCTCTTCTTTTTTTTCCCTGCGCTTAGGCTTTTCTCCACTTTCTCCCACCCACACTCCCACCCTTCTTCTTGGGTGTTCTCCTACTCTTAAGCGAGCACTCTTCCGCAACCTCTATGTCCTCTCTCGTTCTCTCTATATCCCCTTCTTACGCCCACACACAGACGCCGCAGTCTGTCCGCGGTAACACTTTCCATCCAAAGCTCGTCCCTCGCATGCTTGGACTCATCCACTTTGCGGGATCACTCTCTTTCTCCTTTTCATCCGCCTTCACTCCCACGCCGTCATTTCCACCTCCCTCCCCTTAAACACCACTTCCTTCCAACCCATTTCTCGGCGGACGCTCGGCTCCCGTTCATGACTTCCGGTATAGCAGTGGTAGAGAGAAAGAGAGAGACCTCCTTCGTGTCTCGCCTCCTACTTTTCTTGCCTTTTTTCTTCCTCATCTCCGCTCTCCTTCTCCCTCCATTTCTCTTTCTCTCATTTCTCTCCCTCTCTCCCTCCTGGGTGGGGAACCGCCCTCGCCGCTCGATTGTCTCGTGTTTCTTCCGCGTCACGGCTTGTGTGTGCCTTCTTCCGCGGATGTGTGCGCGCCCCAGTATCTCGCGCCGAACGAGAAAGGCAGGAGGGTCGTGCTTCGGACGTGCTTTTTCAAAAGGGTGTGGCTCTGCGCGTCCCTGCGTGTTTGGTCGCTAAGGGGTGTAAATCGCTATGGTGTATTTTAAACCTTGCTTTCGTATTTCATAATTTAGCTATTAATTTCTTTAACTTTCCTGATATTTGTTTAACTTTAAAGAATTGTGTCGTGTTTGACGCTCATAGGATGATTTGTGGTTGGAAGAAGCATGTTATTATTTGGGATTGCAATATTTTTTGTGTGACGTAATGGTATAATAAATATTAATAATGTGTTTCTGAGGCGTACTAAAGATTTTTTAATTTTTAATGTTCATATTTTCTTCTAAATATTTATCGGAATTGATTTTATCAAAGAACGCTTACGTAACGGTGCAGGATTGTATCTTTATCGATTTTTATTTTACTATAAATAATAATTTATCTCATTTTCTGTAAATAATTTTCGTGAAAATTGTTTTGCTAGTTTATTAATAGCTCAGTATTGTTTTTGTAATTCTCTCTGTAGAATTATGTAATTTTTAAGTCTGCAGCAGCATACGTGCTCTATAAGAATGTTTTATTTGTACTCGACGTAATTCATCAGCTATATTAACTGTGGAGGATGAATAAATAAATAAATTTGTTATGAATCAATCTGTAATAATGGTAAAATATTATAATAAATTTAAAGATATCACCAAAATCCTTATCGTTGTTATTTTATTATACTGCACTTCAAGATGAAAATGTCGTGTAATATTAATTTTTAAAGTTTAGGTTATAAAGTTTGGTGAGAAGATAATATTGAGCTTTAAAAGCTAAGCTTTACGAGCTTGTATAAGAATATAAGAGAAATTTTATGACAGGTTATAGAAAAAAAGAATTTTAATCTGATCAAGATTGAGTTGTCATGGTCTTTCAGAGTCACGGAACGAGTTTTGAATACAGATTTGCTCGTTGTCATTTATTATTCGTCCATTTTTAGCTTATTTATTCAGATTATATTTAAATGTATGGAAATTTTATCAGAAAGTGTTTTATACCCGTTGAATTTTATTATTTCGTTTGAAATATTTAGATTTATTAAAGCAAACAGGTTATTTTCAAATTTTATTCAACTACCTTGAGTTTAATCATCTGTTGGACAGCGAGATTTTTAAACCAATTAAAAGCGTTGAGCCTTTTTAGAGAACGATTAATTCTTTTTGCGAAATGGGTATTCGGTATCCACTCTTTCAAGAGTTTTTATCCTTTCTTCCACCGGCAGCGTTCCACGACCACTCCTCGATGTGCTCCATGGATTTGCCCTTCTAGGCTTCCTGAGGTATGCCACCCCTTCATTCGCTCTCTCTCTCTCTCTCACCCTGTTCATCCTCCCTCAGTGATTCTCTCTCTCTGCCAGTGTGTTTGTATGTTTATATGTTATTATTTTTTTATTCTCATTTGTAATTACTAACGTAGGGTTAAATGTAAGAAGGGACTATATAGTCTCAATTTCGCCCTCGGTAAAGTCGTTTGTCTGTCTGTCTCTCTCCACCTACACCTCCCTCTGCCCATCTCGCTCACTTAATTTCCCCCAGCTCTCTCATTCATCACTTGTTTTACCTCCTTCATCTCCACTTGCAAGATCTCACACTTTTTTTATTTGCACCTCATCCTCCGTCCCTCTCTCTCTCTCCTCCCACTTCTCCTCTGCCTCATTCTGCAAACCTTAAAAGTATCTCTTTCCCCTTCCACCTACCTCTCTATCTCCACAACTCCGTCTCCTTCCCCACCCTCTACCGTGTAAATCGTTCTCTTCCCCCTCCCCTCTCTCTCTCTCAGGAACTCTGCATATCCTCTCACTACCCCGACTCCTTTCCCCCCGTCACTTAAGTACCTTCCCCCCTTCTCTCTCTCTATCTACCGCGACTAGGGCATCCTCATCCCCTCTTCATTTCCACAGACGTGTCACTCGTGTGACGTGCGCAAGACCCGTGTGACCTTGGCGAGATGGCCTCCTCCTCCCGTCTACTACTACTTCGTCAATGTGCAGGTAAAAATAAGATTACCGCCGCTTCCTACGCCGTATCTAGTCTCGGAATTCTGCTCGATCGTTTTTACCGCGACGTCGGAAAGGAAATTGCTCTTCCAAAGTCCTTCCATTTCCTCTCTCTAGCTCTCTCTCTCTCTACATCCGTCATATCTTTCCTTTTCACTCTTTTTATCTCCATCTTTTTTTCTCTCAATCTCCTCTTTTTTCCTCCTTTCTGCTCCTCGCGAAGATCCTTATAAAACTTTTCAAAGCGAAAGTGAATAAAGCACGCGAGCACCTTCAAATCTCTTTCGCTTCGAGCACCTTTTTTTTTTGGAGCCCTTATTAAGACCGAGATTCTTCATTTTTTTTCTCGCGTCTACCTCTGAGCGACATCTTTATTTTTTCAATCGAAATATGTTATCCACGAGGTTTCTTTTCGCTTCGCCTTCGATTGCTTATTATATTTCATGTTTCGTTGTCTGTGTGGCTTACTCAGACCAGTTTTATTTATTTTTTCTTCTTCAAAATTCTTTTATGCGAAAAATTGCGTTTTTTTTTGCTGCGCCCTCTTGGCTACAACCCATGCGATTCGTTCTGTGCCAAGAGTTTATGTGTCCGTTCGTCTCATTCCAAACTCCCTAGACATTTTAATCACTCAATGAACGGGCGTTTTCCTATTTCTCTTTTCCGGTCGTCTGAGGGAGTTTGACTGCCAAATTACCCGTATCTTTTCTTGGAGGCCTTCCTGGAATTTGTTACCGAACTGCCATTAAGTAGTTTTGCGATGGTGTATCGGGACGACAATATATTTTCGAGAGCGGTGACATTTGTTGCTCATTTTTTTCCCTCGGAAGAGCGATATCTTTGGCTCGGTTACTTTTCTCGAATAACCTGTTAAACGTTTTCGTGAAGAGTACGATTCTAATCGCTCGTTGCCGTAGAAATAATATTCCCAAAGTTAAATGCGAGTTCTCTGGTGCCGAATGATAGACGTAGAATTTATTTATTCTGCTTAGTTTAAAATAATTGTCCACAGTCTATTTGTTTCAACGCGCGCCCTCTAAAGCAATATCATTTATTGGATGAAAATAGGATATAAGGAAATTCAAGGTCCAAGGCCTTTTAAAATCCTTATTACGAATTAAGAGGAATGTATATCACTTGTTGTTTACGGACAGGTTAGTTGTAGAATTTTCTTGTTTCATCTGGATATTTTCCTCTGTTTCGATATGTAGTCTTGAATGCATTCTTTCCACTTCAACAGGAAAAACTGGTTTTATATCGCGCTTAGTTAGTGCCAATTCCATTTGATTATGCTGGTATGCCATTGTTTCATCTTGATTTGTCAACCTTACGTCGGGAGAATGGTTAGAAAGGCGCAGTGTTCTAACTAAACGCTTTTGCGTCGAGCTTTCCCTTTCTTTTTACGAAGATTAATAAATGATTCCTAACCTTACCCTATGACGTTATGTGAAAAGTTTGATACTTTTCCTGTTCAATTGTTTTTATCATCATAAATTTAATTCTCTTATTTAAATAGTCACGTAGTCAAATCAGGTATACATTACTTGTAACTCGACGACGAAATCTTCCTGTTTTTATAACCTTTAATTTTATTTAACAGCTTATGAAGGATTATTCGACGTCGTCGGCGCAACTGCATTCTTTTCTTTTTTTCTAGAACGGAGTCCTCGGACATCTATTTTATGAGCCAATGGCCACTCTAGTCCGTCGTTCGTACCTCAAGCCTTTGGTATGTCCCTCGTTCACAATTCCTTCCACTCTCCTCCGGGTGATATATTCGAATGGCGGCAGCTTTGATTACTCTCCCACGCCGGCGTCTCCGGTTTGAATCCTTTTCCAACCCCACCGGTACTTAGGATCTCTTTTTGTGTCTAGGATTCCTCCATTATGGTTCACATATCCAGGTCATCGTTCAAAATCGACCCTAGGTGTCATAAAGTGGTAACGGGACGGTTGCAAAAAACCAATCCCTGTCCTTTCTCTTTCCCTCCCAGGAGCAGAGCCTGCCACCTAATTGCCCTCCTCCGTCCTCTCCTCTTCCCTCTCCCTTTCCCCTCCACGACCTCCTTTCTCGTCCTCTGGACCAAAATATCTCCCCACGTCTCTTCATTTTCCTTCTCTTTTTTCGCGCGAATACTTTTTCCTGTCTCGAATGCGACCCGGGTCCTTTACCTCCTCAATCCGGATAATCCGTTTTTTTCTTTTTAGTTAGGGAATTATCCAACTTTCCCTTTCCCTTAAATAAACGAAATTGTTTATTATTATCTTCGAGGAATCTCGTTTCCGTCGACCTCCAACTCAGCGGACGCATTCGCAGATGAAAGGTTTTTTTTTCAGATTATTTCGCTTAATCCTCTCAATATGAATCTTCGGCCGAATTGATAATATTTACTTACTTAGAGAAGCTTTAGGCATGATTCCAATATCCTTTACATTTTTTGTAAGTTTTGCCTTCGAATCTTAATACAAATACAACGAAAAATTTATCAATTTATCTTTTAATTTAAAAGAAACTTTTAAGAACTTGAGAGCATAGTACTTAATCGTGCCAGTGGTGGCAGATAGAAGTTTGTTGTTCGATTTCCGTGCGCAGTAACGAGAGAGCGGTATTCGTTGGAATTCATGGAAAGTATAAATAAAAAAAACAAAAATCCTCTCCTTGAAGAATCGCACGTTTTCCGCAACCTTGTTTTTTTAAAGGTGTTTTTCCGTCTCAGGTTGGTCCTGGGCGGGAGAAAGGCAAGAACATGAAATGGGGGAAGGGGCAGACAAAGAGGAAATATTTTCGGTATATTCGTGTGTCGCGATTTCTGTATCGATCTTATGACCTCCTTTTTTCGTCTCGAATATCCAGAGTCGGTTGGGTTGCGGGGAAATAGAGAAGAAGAAAAAAATAGCGAGAGGAGGAATAGAGAGAGAGAAAGAGAGAGAGAGAGAAATATGAAAAGCCGATACGACATTCTCATTTGTCATTGATGTCGATTCTATATTTTCTGTTGGGATAATGAAGGTGTTTCTCTCCCTCGGAGTTTCTTCATCTCGCCCCCATATTTTTTTTTCTTTTTTTCCAAAAGACGTCGTTATTTGGAGTATTTTAACGATCCGCGAGACCATGGCGGAGAAGAATGAGTCTCCGAGGCCAGCGATTCTAGTCCAATGCGTTCGCTACGGGTTTACGATTTATTTTCCTCTTCGGTCCTCTTCGGTTGGTCCTCGCCGTCTCACTTATCGCCTCCGCGCTCCGTTTCGCTCGCTCTGGACGGAACGAGAGGGAACGTAAATCTTCGCCGCTCAACAATCGGTCCTAACGATGCTGCTCGCCGCGAGCGTCGACGATGTATAAATTTATCTTTCAGGCCGCGGCACATCTGACCGTCCGCGAAAATATTTAGATTTCGATTTCAGGGTGAGTGGGAGCGAGTCGTGTGGTAGTTTACGTCGGAGGTGTCGATTATTCTTTCGCGAGTTCCATAACTTAATACGCAATCATCGAGCCGTCATCGTGCCTCCGTCATGAGTTCCTCAACGGGCGTAAAGGATTTAAAAAGCATGTCATAAAAATCTATATCACAAATGACGTGAGGTTACTGTCTTTAGATTGCCCAAGGAAATGCTTTTTTCGCGAATGGGGTAGTAATTTCTTTAAATTGAGAAGGTAATAGCGTTTTATTACCTCGGAATGAAAGATTATGAATGGTGAAGAGGTGGTTTGCAACTTATCTATCTATCAAATTCCGAAACTTTCGCGTAAATATTTTAGCAAGTCCCTTAAAATACATGACTTGAAAAATTGAGGGGGTCTTTGCGATCATTTTTAATTTGAGATGGAAGTTGATGCCCAATTCGTTTGTTTTAAATTAAGTTCATTAAAAGGATAATAGGTATTACGTTACATGATGCCATTAAAAAGATCGAGTGAAGGTTACTCTTCCGTTGTTAATACGAAATAAAACTTACGGAAGGATCTTTAAATGCAGACATGAATATTAAAATAAGTCTTACGTTTTGTCTTTGGTAACCATCTACAAAGAGGCCATTTGTATGCGATCTTATGTTTTACATACTTGATTTGTGAACTAGTGAAAGGAACAGCTCATTACATCACTATAACAACCGCCATTCCGAAGATGAAAAGACCCTGGCCTGGTCTCCTCTTCTTTCACTAGTCGCTTGCGAAGAATAACCTCTGCTCGCTGACTCCGAACCGCATTCCTCTTTTATAGTGGTCGACGCAACGTAAGAATGCTCTCTTCGTATTTTCGTAGGATAATGAGGCTAATTTTTCCTCTTAACATTGTGCTGGTTGGGTTTTACATTCTCTCTGTGACTCGAGATACCGTGAATACCGTATTAATCTCCCATGCTATTAATTCTCCTGTATTGTAACCTGAGCGAACTTTCAATATACTGCTAGACAACGTGGAATTTGAGCTAAAGAGCGCCATTTTTTATTTTAACGAGATATACTCTGTAGATAGCGCACCAAGTAAGCAAAATAGGTGCAGGACGAAATAAACCGCGATGACCGTAAATTTTTGGTGTTCAATATTAACGTATAATATTCTTTATAATACCCCCTCCCAAGTTTTTCTTATTTCCAAGACTTCAGTGCATTCTGTCATTCACTACAAAGCTCAGTATTACTGCTCTTTCATGCTTTGTCTGTTTTATTTTGTTTTTCCACCCTTTGTTATTTATTTTTATTGTTGTGTCATTTTGTGTTGTGTAGTTAATTTATTTAGCGATAATAATTCTTTGCATAATGGCTATCCCCGAAGGTGGAATTATATGAGTACATAAATAAAAATAAAGACACAAAAATCCCGTGTTTACCGGAAAAATCCGTTTTTACGAAATGAAAAACTAGCTGGTAGAATTTGGCTCCCTATAGTTATATAATTGGTCCCTACGCGGTGCTAGCACTTTAACGTAGAACATTTGTGCAATTTTGTATTGTTTTATGTATTAAAATTTTTTTAAATCTATCAACGTATTTAAACTCGTTACTTTCCATGTTTTATGCAGTTCACCATAATTCTACGGGTACGTTACCGGTTTTACGGAAAAATCCCTTTAATACGGAATGAAGTCGGTCCCAAGCCACTCCGTAAAAAATAGGATTTTGTTAGTAATGAACGTGAGATAAGCATGCGGTGTCATAGAAAGATTTTTGTCGGCTCGCGCCATTCATTGGTGGTATTAAATCTAAGCCGCTAGTTATTCCCCCCGCGAATTCGGTGTAACTTCCGTACTACAACTTCACAAATTGAAGTCGAATTACAGTTTTCGACGAGGTATTCCGTCTTTTTATTTCGTGCTGACAAAAATTACGTTTCCTCACATTACAGAATTATTTAATTCGATGGAGCGCGATCGGCTTAAATTGACTTTTCTGGTCGTTTTTGATCCTTTTGTTCGCCGTCGCGATTCATCATTCTGTTAGCGTCGGCCGTATTTAACGATCATGCGTCTGGCATTTATATCAGCCCTTATCCTTTGTAACGATATGTCTCGCGTTGATTAATCCTCGCATCCAGGCGTTCGCTTGATTTCGTCAGAGATCGTTTTTTCTCGACTATTCCTCCTTTACGATCCTCTTTTTTTAGCGCGTTTTATCATAGAAACTACGACGTACCGGAACGCCGTCTGTCAGTGTGTGTTAAGTTTTCCTTCGACCTTTTCGTTTTTACATACTATCCTGAAATCCATTATATATCAGGGGTGGGATATACTTTTTTACGTGACGGACATCTGTGGTCGCAAAATATTTGCAGGCCGGATTCGACTTTAAACCGGAAGTTACCTAGAGATTCTGTAACATCATGTAAGTGGAAATGAAGTTTGAATAACGTTTTTAAGGATAAAATTTCAGTGTTAAAATATTTGTCATGTTGTTATTAAAAATAATTCGTGCGTTAAATTTTACGGATTCTTTTTTATCGTGGCTTCGCGGGCCGCATAAAACGCTCCCGCGGGTCGTAGTTTTCTCTTCTCTGCATCGTTCTACGGATGGTTATTTTTTACGTATTGAAATTTTCCTGTTCATAGTTACTAGTTTTCTTTTTGCGACAATAATTGGAGGAAAATGCAAAAATTTTGACATTTTTTAAAGGTTGAAGTATCCGGTCTCTAAAGATTGTGATAGGGTCTAATCGGCCTTTTAAATTAATCGAGAGGCTCCTCTCAGCTTCCCTGCATCGAGGTAGAGTGGCAAAACAATTTTTTATGGTTTTTTTTAGGCCTTACTCTCGAGTTTCCTTTTCGGATGAATTATTAATTTCCACCGACTATAAATTTCCAGGCCAAGCGACGGTAATTTCTCTTGTTTAAATCCTTTTCATCGACCTCTCGTCTTCTGAGCTGTCGTCCGTGACCCATTTAGAAAAAGTAATTCCCGGCGAATGGCCGTTAAAAAAAAAAAAAAAGACCGGAGAGAATCCTCTTTCGCCCTCTCCGAATAGCGGGTCTTCTCGCTCTGTAGGTACAGAAAGGGCGAGTAATTTTCATTAAACGTCCCTAATCGCAGCGTACTTCGATGGCGATGCCGTGTTTTTTTTGCGATCGGTAGAAAAATAACTTTCTGCGATCGTCGTTTTGGCCGTGGAAAATTTTGTTGTTTTTTTTCGCTCCCCATGGAAATGATTGATGCAGTCGCATTGTGAAATTCTTGGGGAAGACGAATGATCCTAAGGGCGAAAAGAAAAGTTGCGAGATAGAGGAGCTTTCGCTTCCTTATTAAGGCAGAGAATGATGAGCGATTTAACCTGTCTACTTGGTCTGCTTCGTGGATTAATCTATTTTTGCGATTATACGTAAAGAATTGGCCATTGTATCAGCGTTTTGGCTCGTCACGGGGTGTAATCAGATACCTAATAACAGTTTGAAAGCATTGATTAACGAGGTGCGTTATTTTGATCCAAGTTTTTACTTTTCGGATTATTTCGAGAAAACTTGATTGTAACGTGCGTGTGCGTACGTTAAGAAACAAGTGAGGGAGGAATTGCAGGGAAAATTACATAAGGCGATTTTTTTCACCGGTTGCTATATTTTCATCGGAGATGCGACGTATTGTTGGTTGCCTACATATGTAGCAGCATGAACCATTTGGCGATTTTTCCGATTCTTCCGCGGTAGCAGATTCTAGATACACTAAATTTATACCATATCTATTACTAATGTAGAGGTATGTATCCTTTATTTTTGGCGATTGTAACTTACCGCATTTTTTACGCGGACAGATACACAGACGGACTCATAAGCGTTTACATCGTAGGAGAAAAACCACAAAAAATTGCAAATTCGGTTAAATTCTCTGTTTTGATTGAAAACGTTTTCTTTTCTTTCCTGTATTTTCATGTCATTCTTAAATTTAAGTTCATTGACTCATCTTTTCAAAGATGTTGCCTTGAATTAGCACAGTGCAGCCAATCTGTCACGTCCTGTTTAGCGTGTTCCTTGTATAAAAGTTCTGTGTTAGCAGTGTAGACTCCCATTAAGAAATCCCTTCTATCTCCATTATGTGGCCGACCTTTCATTTCATAGCTAGAGATAACATATATTTATAGGGCTGTTTTATCTTAAAAGGTTGCTGGAAATCATCCACTAAACGAAATAATTTTCTTTAATAGACTTTTGTTAGATAAAGTTTCATATTTATCGATGCTTAGAATTTTAACCGACGGCCCCAAAAATTTGCGGCTGTGTTGTTTTGTGTATACAAATGAGTACGTAAAAGCGTTTAATCCTCTTAGCGGTTTTAAAATAAAACCATAGCAACCGCGACTCGTAGAAACTATCAGCTAAACATCAAAGCTTTTCACAAAATCAGATGCCTCAGTTCCGTCGCGTATTTGCTCGGATTAGGAATTTCGCCGCCAGTCAAGGAAATTGTTTTACGTAGAAAATTAGTAGAGGAGCGTTTCAGGCATGTACGTGAAAAGGCTAATGGGTTTCCTTGAGGTGTATAATAGATTAATCCTGCCAGGTGAAAATGTTAATCATCTCTTGTCCTAAGTGAAGCGCATCGACTCTCTCAAATGACCCCGCCCGAGAGGCAATCGCCTAAAAGCCGCTTAGCATCACGCCACGGAGCGTAAAAAAGGGCATTCATTCCGTCGCCAACAATTCCTCGCCTCAATATCCGTTGGTAACTTTTTAAAAGGGATTTGTTGCTCCGACTTCTCGGACGCGATTGAGTTTTCCAAAAAGGAGGAGACGAATTTTCGTCGCCTGAGGGATAATTTACCGCCGACTCCGCCTGACGTCATTTCAGGGGTAATGTCCAATTAAATTCAAGCGTCCTGTTTTTTTTAAGGATTTTTTATAGTGTCTGCCGTATCCTTCTCCCCAGGCCACGGTAGTATAGCAAACGTGCAAATACCTCTGTGTCACGGACGTAAACTTGCGTCGATTCTTTTTTTGATAAGTTCGTTTAACGAAAAAGAAAAAAAATGGAGGGATTTATTTTGGTAGGGACTTAAAAAAAATCGGTCGTTCCGTCCATGAGTTTTATCTCTAGCATAATACGCTCCTCTCTTATATCGGCGACGTAAAAAAAATGATCTTCGACGCGAAGCGAAGGGAGTCGATCATCCTTTTCTTTTTTAAGGGGATCGCTATTTCGTTTATCCGTCTTCTTCTGCTTAACTCGGTACTATCTCCTCGTGTAATCCTATTGTCCATAAGACGAGGTTCGGTCGTTTTCGCCGAAAATCTTGTTCGATCCGCGGGTTCCGCCCAACCCATCCCCAGTCACGTGATCCTCTCTCCCCCTTTCCCATATTCGCCGCGCCTCGCGCTCTAATATTCTCTTTTTTTATTTCGATTCCGAGTAGCGAGTCACGCGAACACGGCTGCCGACCATTATTTTCCGTGAAGCAGATGCTCGAGAAAGAGAAAGAAAGAGGTGGGGGATACTTAATTTCGGCATAATGGAAGCGAATGTTTTATCATCCACCGTCTCTATGAATTTGCTTTTCTATACGTCTGTCTGTCTCTTTCTCTCTTATCTTTCATCCAGTGGAAAATGTAAGTATTCGCCTCTTCTGGGACAATGAAAATCATCCGTCCATTGGCAACGGTATAACAAAAGAGATTTTTTAAAAAAAACTCTTTATGACCAGACGGGGCTTTAAAGTACCATTTCTCACGAAAACAGGTACAGCTTAATCGAATGCTAGGAAACTGATAGTCCTCAGATCTCTCATTGTTCTGAACTGTCCCCTTTACCTAATTGGAGGGAGAATTACATATTTAGGTGAAGCCATGAGGATGGTTTTTGATAAGTTCGACCTTTTAGAAGGCTGTTATCACCTGGAGGCGAAGCAGTAGTTTTGTTTTTTTTTGAGATTTTTGTTATATATGACCAGGTTCCTCGTTGCGAGAAGTTTATAATATTATTGGAAAGGTATAAAGGTATATGAATTGAATGCATATGATTTTTATTACAATTCGTATAAATATTCACAATTTTATCTGGAACCTCCTAGTCCCTATAGCAATATACGTATATGTAGTTGTATAAATACGAATATACGTATATATAAAAGCAATTCAACATGCAAAAAATACGTTAAGTCATACAAGGTTGAAATATATACACGGTAATAATTATTTGAACACTTTTTCTTTACATATTCCGCATAAATGACCCAAAAAGTAGCATTTTTTGTAAACATCGAAAAAAATAATGCCTCCCAAAATTTTGCCCGCCCTGAGGCCTTGGCCTAATTAGCTTCCGTGTAAGCCATCCATGGTCTCTGTCAGTAGATGTGCGCTCACGGGAAGAAAAAAATAGCATTTTATTTTTTTTTGTCGGGTTAAACTAAGAAGGTCCCGAACCACCTTGTTTTTACTCTTCTCCCCCTTAAGGGAAAGATATCTGGTCGTTTGTAAGGTTGTTGTCTTTGCATCTTGTTGGGAGTTGTTTATATTTTTTTCTCTTTCCGCTCCGCTCTTCTCGTAAAAGTTGAATGTTTTCGGAATTTTTCCATCTGCCTCGAGAACGCGACAAGGGATTCTCTTTAACCCCGTTGTCTCGCGGTGCGAATTCTCGGATCCACCTGCATCTCCATCCGTTCTACCATTGCAGCGGTGCTCGAAACTCGAGGAGAAGAGGGTGGGATGGGAATAGGGCATTTGAATCCCAAATACCGAGTCCCGCACCTCAATCGAAAAGAAAGGCGATTCTTTTGTTCGAGTGGTGTGGTGGGTACGGATGAAGAGACGGTTTGGAGCTACACATTTTGGATCGGGGAAAAAATACAGCATGTGGTTTTCTTTCATTTTTCTCCCTAATACGATTTGATGTTTGAGTTTCTTACTTTTCCAGGATATTCTGTTAACGTAGGACTTGTAGTTGGAATAGGGGTGTAATGTTTGTTTTCAAGTTACCTTTTTCCGAAGAGAACATGTATAAAAAGTCCCGTAGTAACGAAGAAAGGTATGTACCTGTGCGTTGAACTAACGAGATGAATTTTATTTTGGGAGAACTTAACGGATAAAAGGTCGTTAAGAACTTGTTTCGGAAGATCCTGATTCATTTTTCAGGGATTTATTTTTTCTTCGGGCTCTTCGATTTTTCTCTGTTGTCATTAATCCTGAATGTGCATTCTCCGTGACCTTGATTAGCGTTTCTCTGTTTGTTCATCGTGGCGTATTTTTCAGTGACGCATTCATCGATAACAGAGAACTATATAATAGGAGGTTGTCAAGGCACTAACAATTTTTAAAAATTTCCTGTGAGGTTAAGTTTTGCATAAAATCGACGATTATCTCGAGAGCAAGGTATTTATTAAAATCGAGAGAAATATCGAGAAATCGCTTTTGTAATCTGTTTCGTATAGGAGTTTGTTAGTTTAAACCTCTTGCTGTAACGATTTCCCACCTTTAGCGAGGAAATATTCAAGTTTAAGCGTGAACAAAAACCCATAGAGATGAAGTGAATCTGGATTGAATTTCTCTCCTTGGGCGAGGCGGATATGAGGTTGATTTTGACGTATCTATGGAAACTAGGACGCGCTAATTCCCGCGAGTCAAAACTTTTACTTAAAATTTTACTTTCCCATTTAGAAATTTTGAATTTCTATTTATAGAAAACCATCAACATAAGATGTATTAATTATTTTAATTAATTACTCCGGTATTTCAGTATTTATCATACTTCCTGTTTATTTGTCTGAAGTCCGACGGTAAGAGCTAAACATACGGTGATATTTGAACCTCTTCCAAAAGAACGGGACAGAAAAATTCGTGGAATGCAATCCAATTACGAATTTCGTTGCACATTTCGTTCGTAAACGGCATCGGCCGATATTGGAATTTTTAGTTTCCTACTAATTCTATGTTAGTCTGTCGAGCATACGTTTCATAATATTCACCGCCATTTTTTTCGAATCATTATTCAGCCGAGAAACCTTTTTTTAGTTTTTCAGAAAAAAACACATTAAACGAACTATCAGAGCGCAAATAAAATAGTAGACCACAAGAAGCGAGGCGAGAGAGGAAAAAATATCCCCTCTCACCGCTGCTGACCTCTAGCGGATCATGACGCTACGGATGGGTTCTTACCCGACACGCGGACTCCTGCGTTTCCGGAAAATAAATAAAAAGGTCGCGCGAATTTTAATCCGAGCGCAATTAGGATTTAATGACGCCGCGCCGCAAAGCGAGACTCCAAACTCATTCCGTGTTTTTTAAAAATAATAATTTGGTTCATTTCGCCGTCGTCTCCCATTGCAAAGCACCATCATCCTCCTCTTCCCTATCTTCTCTCTTACTAATTCCATCTCTGTCTGCATATCTCCGTCTCCATCTCTCTCCCTCCTCTTTTCTCCCCCTCTCTGTCTCTTCTTCCCTCTCCCTCCCAAAGCTGAATGCAGACTCACTCTCTCCCAAGGAATCCGTTTAAAACCAACGGGCGGCAATGAGTCCTCGGACGATTTTAGGCGCCCCACTTCCGTTAGCGGAAATCCAATAAGGAAGCCCCTCTCTCTTTATCTTTCTTTCTCTTTCTTTTTCTCTTTCTTTTTCTCTCTCTTTCTCTCTCTTGCGATAGGGAAAGGAAGGAAGGGAATCATGGGAACAATCGAAAAGGAAGGGGAAAAAGCGGTTTCGCGAACGAAGTTGGGTGGAGTGAACGAAGCATACAAAACGAGTTGAGATATATATATATATATCATCATCATCATAGGTAGTCTGTCCGTTGATAGGTCCGTGATTATTCTAGGTTAAACTTGGTTCTCCATATACTCCTATTTTCCGCAGTTTTCTTCATGTCTTGATAGCTCTCTTTCCCTTTCAAGTCGTCTACTAGCTGAAACCTTTTCCTACCTCTTTCTCTTTTTCCATCCATATATGTATATATATATATATATATATATATATACACACATATACACATATACATACATACATAAATACATATATATATATATATATATATATATACACATACACACACACACTATATACGTATATTCCCTGGTATTAACTCCTCGGACGAATATTTAAGCACGGCTCACGCTAGCGTTTGAAGTGGTTCACGACTATCAAAATCCTCCTTCCCTTAAGGAATTTTGCGCGACTTCGTGTAAGAGGTAGAGAGAGAGAGAGAGAGAGAGCTTCGTTGTCGCGTCTCCATGCACGTAGAGTGCCATTGCCGTCGGCTCGCATTGTTGCGTAAGTGTAAAAACGCCTCGGATGTTTCACATCTCGCCCGGGAGGGGTTCCGGTTTTACGCAGTCTTGTTTTATCGCTCGCGAGGATAGAGATATATACGGTTTATTCGAATATTTTTTCCCCGCGTCCAATTCCCCTTTGTTTCACCGCTCGCTTATACAATGGGACTAAATTACATTCCTCGTCGCGCCTCAGGATTTAAAAAAAAGGGACAAATGAGAAAAAGAGGAAAAAAATAATAATGCCGAAAGATCGCACGGGAAGATTTAGCGATGGATTTTTTAAATTCTGAGCCGTTGGTCTGGAATCAACGTATTCCGTCGGGAATTTATTGCGCAGTTCTGGCTAGCATTCCGGAAGAAACGAATAAACCTATTTTGGGCAATTGTAAAACCCTTTTTATTGTTCGATGCCAGGAAAATTTCGTCTCCGGCGTTTTCTTTCTTTTGCGCTATTAAAAATTCCCGATTTATATCCTCGTCGGATTTATTCCGTCCCTCTGGGGTCTCTTTAAAAATTACAATTATCTCTCCCTCCAGCTTCGCGACAAATTTTTGCTGATTGTTTTTTTTGCTGAAACGGTTTGCCGCTAATTTTATTCGCTGTCGATTTTTAAGTAATTGGAATGTATTTACCTAAAGGAAGCGTTGATTCGTATCGGCTGTAAAATGATCAAAAGAAGAGGCACAATTAAGTTTTTTTTGGCAGGCAATTAATTTGATTGGACTCCAGTTTTGAATATAATTATTTATTTAATAACTGCGCTGTTGAGAGCAGTGGAACGGTCTATAAAATATATGAGAAAACCGCTCGTGTTTTGCATTGCTATGTCATTTATTTTAGAATTATTATTCGCCTACGCAATTTATATATATCATTATGGAGTCATTCAGGTACAGAATGGAATTCATTTGTAAGTAGCACTTTCATGGAATCACGTGGTCATGAAAACCAAACGATTCTTTGAAATTGTTGGGAAATTAATTAAATGCTTTCATTAATCAATTTAGAGAAATTCTGTTGGCAGATTAATATAATTATTTGAGCTTATAATTTGTATAAACAAAGTGAGCATTTGAGAGGATTTATTATTGTTTGAACGTTTTTTTTCCACGAAATAGTGGTAAAGATTTTTAGCAATTTATTTTTGTTTCTATATATGTTAAACCTTTCACAGTTTGTTATTTTTCTCTCAGGATTCAGTATTTTATCTGGTGATATTATGTTTAAAATTGCGACCAAAAGGATCTCATCGTTACAACTTTTAGAATTGGAGTGTAAAAACAAGGAAATTGTCATTTCCTGAAATATTACCGATCACACGTATTTTCCTGCTAGGCATTCCAGCAGTTTTGTTTATTTTTCGGTGCCAAATGTTTATATTTTTGGAATTATCGTCTGTTTTTGCAGCAAATGTATTTATGTATTGGATGTTTCTCCGCCAATAGCCTACAGTTTTTCGTATTATCTTAGTTCTAATGTTTTCTGTGAACAACGACTTTTATCGCCATATTTTTTTTGCTACGAAGTATTTCTACATAAGCGCCTTTTATCCTAATCAAGTCAGCATATTAGTTTTTCGTGGTTTTTATATCGCATCATTTGCTATCATCCCCAGATTTTAGGACCTCTTTTTCCCCATAGACGAATTGCTGCCCATAACATCGAATGACGTGACGCACATTCTCTCCCCCCCCCTCACTCCCCTCCCCGGCACTCCCCCCTCCCCCTCTCTCTCTCGCATTTCCTGTCACTCTTAAGTCTCTCGCATGACGTGATACGTTCGGAAAATAATGCGAGATAAAGGAATAAAGCGCGAGTCTGCGGGTGGTCGCTTCTTTCTTGTCTATCCCTCCGATTTCTTCCACGCGGGAACGAAAATGTCCAACGTTTTCCTCTCCGCTATCTCCTCACTCCGACACATTTTTGCGAAAGAGTTTTTTTAAATTTATTCCACCATTTCGAACGGATGAGAAAATATAAAAGCTTTATCTATTTATCTCTTTTTGGCACCGAGAACTCCCTTTATTTTTTGCTTAACCCATATTTCTCCCCTCGCCGTAAAAATGCTTTCTATTTTTTTTGTTTTTTCGTGCGTTTCGTCACAAGGATTTATAAAAATATCCCTTATTCGCCAAAATAGGGAAGGCGGTCTTAAATGTGAAAGGGGGGAGGGGTGACGCGCGACACGATTTGTGTGAAAACTATTGTAACATGGATTAATAGATAAAAATGGATGATTTATGTATTAATGTTTTGGCGGTAATGCCGGATTTTTATATTTATCAATCCACTTCGTAATAATAATGATTTGCTCGTTAAATTTATAAATTCGGGCGTTATTTTTGTCGTAGTGATGAACTTCAGCAAGCGTATATAGACTCCCTAGTCTACTTTCTCAGTGTTGCTGGTACGTATGTTACAGGCGCGTTTTTTTTTCTAATTAAAATTTTTGGACTCGTTCCAAAGATATTTAAAATATCTCAACAAGAAAATGCAATCTAAACTTTTTAGTTTTTAATGCCTCCAAATGACGTGTTCACACCTCGGTTCCACCAAATTAAAAATGCAAAAGTAATATGTATTACGTGGATTCACCTGAAATTTTGAAAGATAGACCTATCGGTAATAATAAGTAATATTCACCCTATGCTAGGTGTTAAAATTTGGATACATATGAAAACGGAAGGGATATATAACAATCCGAGTTGAACTGAAAACTGCTTAGATAAAGAAATGCTCGGAAAATGAAACTTTGAATGTTATCCAACGTGGCGCAGATAGGGAAACGGAGAGAGAGAGAGGTAAAGAGAGATAGAGAGAGGAAGTTTCTCCCTCAACCTAGAGATGCAGCGGAAGTACGTGAATCCTTCCCACCGACGCTCGACCGCCCCTCCGCCGACCTCATCTCTCAGTTTTTTCGAAAAAAAAAAAATATATATTATCCGAAATGAAAGGGTGAAAAATAACCTTCGGCAACCAAGCGTACGCGTGGGAGAGTGAATGAGGGATGAGGTCGGGTGGGAAAAGAGGGAAAGAAAATAATAAATACCATGCGCGCGCACGTGCCATTCTATTCCGTATCCAACCTACACGAGCCCTTATTTTTTCCCTGTCGCTGTCGTATGACCTTTGACCCTTTTTCGCGCGGCACATAAACGGGTTATGCGTTCGGACGGATGGGGGAGCATGCATACGTGCGCCGGCGGCAGAGCGGAAGCGTGCGAGGGAGGGAGGAAGAAAAGAGTATTAAAGTGAGAGAGAGAAAGAAGTAGAGGCGGAGTGTTCCTCCTCTTGCGAGCCTTAAGAGAGAGAGAGAGAGAGAGGGGGAGGTTCTGAAAAGTAGGGAGTAGTGGAGTAAAGAGGGAAGGGTTGAAAAGTTTCCGGGTTGAAAATGTTAAAGAGGAAGAGGATAGAGGGGAAGGAGGTGAAAAGGGGAGTGGTGGAATGGAGGTGGCTTAATGTTTAACCCGCTCTACCTCATTTATCGATTAGGGACTTCGCCGTGTTGGTCTCCCAACCACCCTCCTTCCTCCTCTAAAACACGCATACTGCATCTCCTCCCTGTTAAAGCATCACCTTTCTCCGTCTACCTCTCTCCTTCACCCGCATAGATTCCCCTCTCACTCATCCGCCAGAACGCGTAAGGCCCAACCCAGAAGGGTGTGTAAGTTATGATCTGCCGCGGCGAATAAGAAACAACTCGTTCACCCTTTTCAAATCCTTGGTTCCATTTATTAGCGTCCTAGGAGGGTAAAAAAAAAAACGCCTGAAACGGTTTGCCAACCTGTTCCATGTTTCTAACCGCATAGGCAGTCGCCAATGGCCGGAGTAGGTTTTAAATAAGAAGTTATGAAAAGATTCGGATGTATCATAGAAATAAAAACCGAGTCTGAGTAAGGATTTCAGGGTTAAAATTGCAGAATTAGACGTTTTGATATCGTAATTTTTGCCAAAAAATATTAATTAGTGTGCTAAATTTTATGGATATGATTTTCCATCGTAGCTTCGCGGCCCATAGTTTGCCCATCCAATGGCCGAAGCATATTTTGCTCCGCACGCAAATCATTACCGCTATTGAAATCCGTCCGGTAAATTGGGGCGCGTTGATGTTTGTCCCGCATGCTCTCATCGGTTAGGTAACTTCGTCTACGCTCTTCTACCGAACACACACACACCTTTCCCTACGCCTCCATCCTGTTTCGTCATTTCCCCTGCCTCCCCCTCGTTTCTCATTACCATCTTCCCTCCCTCCCTCCCCTCTAAAGGGTCGCCCTTTTCGCTTTCCTTATTCTTCTTCCCTACCTGTTCGTTCCGCTCGGTCTTTTTTTCACCTAGCTAGATTGGTTTGGGTTGTCTCTTTCCCGTGGCGGTGTCGTAATCAAATACATTTCAACCCGCTTCCTTGGATATTCAATTTATTTGTCTCTCAAAGGGATCCTCACGGTTGGGTCGATTTTCTCTGCTCTCTCTCTCTCTCTCTCTTGGGTCGTGTTAAGTTTCTCCCTTCGTATGTCATCCTCGCCTAACGTTTTCCCTTTTAAAGTGTAAAACCTTTGTTTTTTTCGTCACAGGACACTTAAAAGCTTCAGTACAATGGAAATCGGATTTTGATCGCGCCCGAAAAGTATAAACCTTCTTTTCCCTTTCGAGAAAATCTAAATAGGCCGCCGTTGGTCAATTTTCCTTGGCATTTACGCCTTCTATTTAAGGAAATTTGCGTTTTAAATGAGTTTTAAGAGCCTATTTCGCTACCTCATATCGCGCGCATTTTCAATACCACGATTAAGAGCTCAACGAGATATTACGCTTCGATTTGTCTTCGCACGATCTTGTGCGGTTTTTCTCTGCATTTTTTCTCGTCCTTCGCATAATTCTCTCCGTCCGTCCTTCGCTTTTCGCTTCTATTTTTGCGCGCTATCTCTGTAAAAGTGGAAGTTGCTTTTCTCACGCGCCTCCTAGTTATGCTTGTCAGCTCCTGTAATTCTGTCTCCATCGGCCGATTATTTATACGCCCCAGTGTGTGCCTCGTACGCTCGTTTCTTTTCGCATCGAGTCATTCGTGCCAAGTCGAACGCCATGCCGGGGCGACATCCCGTGAAATGTTTTTGAAAAATAATCATCCGCGCATTCTCCCAGATTTCCGCGTAATTATTTTTTTTGTATAGTATATACATTTCCCGTCAGAATTCTTCCCGAAGAAAGGTCGCAATTCACTCGCATCGCCGTTTTATTTGTCATGTTGTATAAACTCGCCGGAGTAATTTGCGATTTATATTTCTGTTAAAATAATACGCAGTTTTATGTCTGCTTGTTGGGAAACTCCCGTTAATTTCGAAATAAAATCCGTTCTCTTCACTGGGAAGGTGACAAAATAATTTAACAAACGAGCAATTTGAATTCCGAGAGGGGTTAATTTTAATTTGATAGAAGTAATATTTCTGCACTGTTTACCGTGGGAAGTGTTTCAAACGAAAACAAATTCTACGACTATAGGCTTGTAATGGTAGACGGTTTCTGTGTATTCTCTGCGGTTTCGATGTTATTTTTTTAACAGTAAATTATTAATTCTTAACGCCCGTATTCACATTCTGCAGCCTGTTTCTACTAATTTTCGTATTCACATCGCATTTTTTAATTTAGATCTTTTCTATAAAGGTCATTGCAGGACAAGCAACTATAACCCTTTTTTACAGATATATTTAATTCAGTAGCTTAAACAAAAATGCTTTTGTCTTAACTTTCGATGTGGCTGCGAGGCAATAGAATTGCAATTTTAATTTTTATAAATAATAAATATATTTTTAAATAAAGGAGAAGATGGGAAGTAGGTAAAGTGGAATAATTAGCTTTTAATTAGCATGTTTAAAAGTTCATTTAATATTTTAAGCACGTATAGTTTTCCCATTCATAAACTCCTCTGTTCACCCTATTCCTGCTGGTTTCTCAGGAAGTGGAAGCTGGATTTCCATCTATTCAATTCCACTTGTTGTTACCTTTCCTTTTCATTAAATATCCATGCCGACATATGCGTGTGTGAGCGTGCGTTTGTGTGTATATGAAAAATTACTAGGGTGGCCATTTCTAGTACGTAGTATTATTATTCATCCCCGTTTTGACTTGGTTTTACATTAATTTAATCTCGAATCGGTTTTACTAATATATTTTTTCCTCTTTCATCATCATTATTCAATTTTCTCAGTCGGATTCTTTAGATTCCCGATCATTCTTCCTTCACCATCCAGGTCATTAACAATTTGTATTTTCTGCCATTGAGGGATTTTGAAAATTTCTCTTTGGTTTATGGCAATCCGTCTTCTTTTCCCGCTCTCGCGGACTCATCCAGAATATTTGCAAGATTTTTTTGGGAGATGTGTCATAGAATCGTAAAAAATCGGTTTTGTTATTTTTCGGTAAATAAAATTCTTTGCTATAAAACGAAGGGGGAATGCTTTATGGCGCGGTCATCTTTTTTATGTTTGGACCATTTTTAAAAGAAATTTCTGTATGGAAGAGCGCCAGTACGCGTTAACCTTGCAAACGCTTTATATATAAAACAATAATTCCTAAAAGGACCTTAAAAAATAATTTCGACGCGTAAGTTACTTCAATCGTTTTATGAAATCATGGTGCTGCCGTTCATAAACGTTTGACTTGTGCCGTTTATTGGCAGATATAAGATGAAAAACCCTTCGGAATGTTGTGATATAAAATTATATTTTTTATTATCACTGGCAACTGATTGCTGATTCAATGTTAATTTACCTATCATAAAGCGAATCTTATTATCTTTAAATTTTAAAACCTGTAAGTCGGCAGAAGCGTCTGGTGAAGGTTGTCATCTCAATAAACCTACATTCTAATAAAAATATTAATTTAATCGAGTAGCCTGTCCATTATCCTGTGTAAATAAAAAAAACATGAACTCAGGTTTCTCATTAGGCAGTATTTGGAAATAATACCCTTACGAATTTGGAGAAAATACAGTCACTCAAAAAATAACCATCGTAATAGTTTGGCTCTTCTTCAGACAGCGTAATCAGTCTGAAACAGTGAAAAGTCACAGGGTGAAGTGAATCTCTTGTCCCTTGTTTTGTCGTGGATAGGACTCAAAACTGTTTCGAAAATTAATGTGTTATAATCTTTTAAATATTTTATGATATTTCTAGATACTTAATCATTTTGAGGCTTCCACGTTCGTCAGTATAATAACCTGTTCAAAGAACTCTTCCTTCCAATATGCATTTTGGAAATCATTACTTAAATATGTTCTTTTAATTACTCATTTCCGTTTTAGCATGAATTTATTATCATCAGTTATTGTTTAGGTGGCAGAATTAGCTGATGATTCATTGAGCTACTTATACAGAATCATAAATGTTGAAAAGAGAGATTATTCAATCGTATGAGCGATTTCTTTAGACCTCTCAATTAAAATAAGAGGCTAATTGTCATAGTAATACTGTTTTATGTTCTTGTTTGATTAGTCATTTCACCAGTGGTGGATCCAGGGGGGGGGGGGGGGGGGATGGATATTCTTTAGGGGTAGCAAAAGGGGAAGCCGAGAGGATTTTCATGCTGCAGGAGGTTTTCCCCAGTAGGCTTCACTGTGATAATTATCATACTATTCTATCGTGTAACATGTTTTATTAATAGAAAATAAATTTGACCAGCATTTAGTGTACAAATTAAAAATATCCCCCACCCCATGGGAAAATAGTCAATAATCGGCCTCCCCCCGGGAAGTTTCTAGATCTGCCCTTGCATTTCACACATTATTTTCATAAATTTACTGGAAAACATCTCCGCTCGTGCTTCTATTCACCTGATTCGTTTTATTTATCCATGTCTTTTATGAGATTGTTGCGTAATTGTGGTACCTATCGAAGAGGGAGAAGACGCAGAAGATTCTGGAGACGTCGTTATAAGTCAGTTGATCATGTTGGTATATAAATTCTATATTGAAACCAAATAGAAATAGAGCTACAGACAAGGTAGACTGTTAACTCAAAAACGAACGATAAGAAATTAATATCGGTGCATTTTTAATAAAAATTTAGGCAGAAGAATTTTTCCTAAAATGTTTACTATAGTTATTAATTTATAGAGTTGTTTTGTAACTTCTCTAAAATCCATTTAAATTCTGTAATTTTATTTATAAATTTATCATTTTCAAAATTTTTAGCTCACTGCTATTTAAACTAATGAACACGGAAAGTAAAAACTGTGGAGTTCCACCCTTTATTAACTTTACAAGGCCTAGGTTTCATATTCGTTGAGAAAATTAGAACTACATTTTTTACTTTCTCATATACGAAGTATTGAGAAGTACATATTGTAATCGCGAAAAAATTCGATCTCGAGATTTCGATGGAAATACACGTTTTAGGTGTACCTGATTCTGAAAAAGTGGTTTTCGCAATGTTTGTCTGTATGTAGGTCTGTCTGTTCGCGGCTGTAGAGCCTAAACTGTAGAGCGAAATTGAATGAAATCTCGTACTCAGGCATACTACATAGTTCATATTTCTCAAAGAATGAATATAAGGCTAGTTTATTCTAGGCAACTTTAACAACAATTGGATTTTATAAAAAACGGCTCATACGATTTTTTGTCAAATTTCGTATAGTTATTTAAGTTGATGTTTATAATGATTCTACATAGTTCATATTTTTCAAAGGATAACCAAAGAACGCATTAGTTTATGAGAAAGTTTGTACATTGTATACGTATTGTACCGATTTTTTCTATTTGCCGCAGAATAGTTTCGCTTAAGTTATGCAGAAGCATGCAATGTAACGTAATTTAAAGTTGACATTTTTCTTTTCCATATATAAAATTCTGTAAAAATAAGAATGTTTAACTTCGTTGGGTCCGTTTTATTGTCCATGACGTAGTTCGCGACGTAATAGAACTCCAACCGCGATCTACTTCCCTCCGCAAGTATCATTTTGTCTCCGTGGCGTTACTCCTATGCACGGTGTTGCTCTGTAATGTCGTATGCTCCCGGCTGATTCCCTGCAGCCCCTTATTCCGATATACCTGCCTCAAATTATTTTCATACCGGCCGATGCCGATGCTTTTACGCTTCGTCTCCCTCGCCAAACCTTATGTCATTTTGTGTCAAGAGCTTTATACTGCGTCATTTTCGCCGTAAAAATAACTTCACGGGTGCCAATTTTCTTCGCTGTTTTTTTCGACAATATATGTACATATTTGCGCGCGTTAACGAGCCAAAGGCGTGTCGAGAACGTAAATTGAGCCAAATGGAAACCGTTGTTAATTGCCGTCCTATTTCACTTCTCATGATTTATTGAGTTGTTTGGATATCATCCATAGTTTCCAGCCGGAGGGATTGTTTTTATTCGCGTCATTATATGTCCTCAATTGGCTCGCATCGGTGAAAATTCCCTCGTGAGTTTTTTTGTTTAACTCCGTCGTATTTAGCAGAGATATCTCTACGTTTAGGAATCCGATACTCCGGCGGTAATATGCCTCTTCTTGCAAACGAGGTCGATTGTTTACTGCGACGTCGCAGGGATGTTATTTTCGGGTCGGTTTATATGGTCACGAAGTTGCGACGCGCGGAGTAAATGAGATAGGCCAAAGGGAGAGAGGTAAGGTATGTCATTCATCTTGCGCGTCGGGAGAAAAATATCAGTTTAATCCGCTTGAAGATGAATAGTTTCAACGGGGGCCGCACGAATTCTCATATATCTTCGAAGTACTCGGACATGAGAGAGAGAGATAAGTTCCCGAACGTATTTATACGCTAGAAGGGTAATCCTCTATTCAGACCTATGGATGGTTAATTGTTCGCGTGTGACTTTAAAAAATAGCGGAATACCTCTAAAATATCGTTCTTTCGATTTTGTCTTGTCGCTGTGAAAAGCTAAAGGAAGCAACATTTCTGACCGCAATAATCGCATTCCATCCGCAGAAACAGAGAGAACTGCAAAATTTCCGCCTGGTATACGTCAATCGGGGAATTTTCCGAGATTGAGACCAACTTTTTGATAGTCGGAGGGGTAAAAAAAATTTTTTGGTCGGCTCAGAAAATGTGTAAATCGTCCGTAACAAGGTGCGAAAAAGGAATCAATCTTCCAGCACGCGCCGGCTTTGGGCGGAGGATGAGAGTCTATAGTGTCGAAAATTTAATTTACCCTCAATCTCCCGTGAATCCTCCCTCCTTCACCTCCTATACCGTTCCCTCCCCAATCGAATCCTCTTCCTCCCAAAAAACCCTCTTCAACTCTCCTCCTTTCGGCTTTTCCCTCATCACCGTCCGCCCATCGAAAATTTTTCGCAATTTCCTTCTCCAATTTTCTCCCCTCTCTCTCTCTCTCTCTGTCTCTTTCTCTCGCCTCTACAAATTTTCTCGCATCTCGCCTAAACCTTCTCTGGACTAAGCCCCGTTCTCATATCCTCTCACACTCTTCGACCTTTGAGCTATATGAGCCTCTTTACCGACGCATACACCGCACCCGTCCTGCGTCATCTGTTCTATTCTATGTATCCTTCAGCGTCCCGTCAGTTTCGCTCATACGATCCTTTGATAGGCCTACACTTTCACTCCCACTTTCACCCACTCTCTCTCTCTCCTTCCCTAACCCTTTTACCCTTTTCAACCTTCACATATTCTCCTCCCAGTCTCTTACCCCCGAGGGTGCACACGTGATCCTCTTTCTCTCTTTGTCCTAACCTCCATTTCCCCACCCTCCTCCCCTCAATCATTCTCTCATCCTGCTATTTACTTAGCCCTTCCTCTCCCCCTCTCATTCCCTCCCGCTCCATTCCTACGTTTACCCATCTCCGTTCTTTGTGCATCAATTGAGCGCTGCGTCCATTTCGTTTCCGCCCACGGGCAAATTGGTTTATCCCTCGGAGCGAGGCAGGAGTTGGGCGTGTGCTCTTTTCTTCTTTCCTCGGGGCTGCACTTTGCCTGGTATTGAATATTGAAAAAGGATCTGCTTTAGGTGGGAGCGTAAGAGGGAAGAGTGGTGACACTGTTGCGGAAGCGGAAGGACCCTCGTAATCCGCATGAGGAGTTTCTTTTATTTTTGTTTCCCCGGCGCATGCGGAATTATTCCCAAGTTTTCGAAGGCTGGGCACGAGTCGATCGTGGTTTTTTCCCCGAGGTTTTCTCACTTGTTTTGGCAAACTGAGGTAAAGCGGATGAATTTACGAATCTTTCGTAAATCCATATCTAAAGGATAAGTTGAATTGTCGTGAGGTAATTGCGTCGCTATAAATTTCTAATAATCCTCGTATTAAGGCGTAAGATTCTTGATATTATTTTGCGATTAATTTTACGAGAAAAAGAAATTTTTAAAGCAGTAAGCATGTACTTATCCGTGAAGGTATGGGGATACCAGGTTAATTCAAACGAATTGTCTCATTTCTTTGGCGTATGTTTATAAGTTCTTTTGACGTATAAACTTCTCATTATTCCTCTTTGTGTACTATCTCCTCGGCATTTATATATCTGCCATAGGTTTGTCGTCCACACATTCAGAAAATGATTCTTGTGATCGCATCTTCTTTATTGAATTTCTTGTCTTTAGTTTCCTCAAAGGAAATTCTTTTGATGGCGCTTCCATAACATTTTTTTCTTGAGAGAAGCCGTTTCGCCTTTCCTTGTGCATGGTTGTCAATACTGGATCTTGACCCTATTTTCCCTTTTCATCTCTTTTTGCTTTTCAGTCCCTTCTGCTAAGGGCAGGTCTCTCGAGGCGAAGGACTCTTATTTTGCCCATTCCACCTGTTCTGCGTTACGCCACTTCGGTCGCTGACAGCATTGTGGGACTGTTATTTTCTTTCGTCCTCTTCCTAAGTACATTTCTTCGAAGAGCTCCTCCACTTAACTTTGCTCGCATAAGATGTGCTCAATCACGTAGGCGCTTTTCGCAAGTGATTTAGTGTTAGTGAGTGAGAGGGTAGGTCTGCGCGAAAGCTCAATATAATAGCTTTCTCGTTCGGAACAAAAACAAAAAGGCATACGAGGCAATAACGTGATTTATTTTAACTTTCGCTGCGTAAACAAGTTTAGGCTGATAGTTTTAAGAGCTAATTGGAATATGTCGTTGTCTTTTAACCACGTCACGGTAAGATGCTGCGCGAAATTAGACGAAAAGTTTCACTTCACTAAACTAACGCTTCCTCGTCTCTTTTCTTATCGATCTTTTTGGTCGACTTCATATTATTTCCTAGTTTGCCGGGAAATTTTCCCACGCCGAACTTTATTCAGTTTCCGCCTTCCTGCTTTTGCAACATCTTGCTCCGATTGAGGTTTTTAAAATTTATGCATCGCGCATGGCAATGAGACTGGCGTCGGCATCCATTATCCGAACGAGTCGTTTCGCGGTGACTTTCGTGCAAAATCCTTTGAAAAACTTTCGCTCCGATGCGGACACATATCGTATACGCAGTCTTCGACGCGGCGGCGCGCGTTGGAGTTGCCATTTGGCATTGTCCATTTTCGCAGCGATGAACTTTCATGGTAGTCGACGGTTGCGCCGTCTCTGTTGGGAGGCCTAACCTCGCCATCAGTTTGCAGCGCAGAAATTTTCCCGTTCAGGAAATGGAATCCTCAGGTCAATCGGACGTGATTATGCGGAAAACTGCGGCCCGCCGAGCCGATGGCGAATGGAATTTCGGGAAATGGAGTCGATATTTGCTTCCGCCCTTAACGTTGAAAGTTTCTTCGACCTACGCTCCGAACACAATGTCGGCGTGTCCCGGGGAATGTCGCTTTTATTGGATTTCGGGCCTGTGTTAGCATCCGCTCTGAATCCGTGCCAAAAAGTCCGTTCATGGATCATTTCTTCCGAAAAATTTCGGGAAAATAAGTAGCTCTTGAATCCCGCGAATGGTTTAAGGCTGAAGCATCCATGCATGTAATTACATATGTAGTATTGGTGAAAAAACGCTTTTGTGATGTAATAATGTGCTTTCCTCTTAACCTTTTAACCTTCTTGTGTATTTAAAAAATCATATTTATAAATATACTGTGTTTACTCACGTAATCGCCACCATCGCGTAATTTCCCAACCCCAATTATGAGGAGGAAGTATAATGTTATTTTTTGCACCGCATAATTGCCTCTCTCTTACTTCGACATTAGGTTTCCATTGGATGTCCAAATGTCGAGTTTTTATCTCAATTTTAACAAGTTTAGAAACGATAATCTCACTCTTACCGTGCTATAAGAGCTTTTAAATCATGCTGTTACTACTTTGTCCCTTTTTTACTTTGAAACAATGGTTATCATTGTTTACTCTGCGTGACTCACTTGAAGACATTGCCAAATTTCTATAAAATGAAAGTGTCCTTATAGGCCAGTTTATTTGGGAAAAAACATCAGTAGATATTTTAAATTGCATTCTGAAAAGATCACTTTCTTACCTCAAGGTTAAAACTACGTATTCGCCCACCCTTGTTTTAGCGTAAAAAATCTTGTGAACGAGTGGGGCAACTACGCGAGTATATAATTTAATCATATCATACGAATTTTGGTTTACCTAAATAAGTAATTTAAAATTAATTAATATGTGTAATTCAAATTCCACGAATTTATTCTTTGATTCAAGGTTGTGTAAAATGGGCTGAATTTCCAATCTTTTACGTATGAATGCATTGACATTGACATTTTCCACATGTGTCCGTCCATTCATAGGACTTTGTCTTTCTCTCTCTATCTCTCTCTCTCTCTCTCTCTCTCTCTCTCTCTCTCTCTCTCTCTCTCTCTCTTATGCTGATTTCGTTTTTGATGTAATAGTTCATAATCTGGCCATGCATCACCCTCGCCGACACATTCGTTAAATCACAAAACCCTATTTTCGCCGAAACCAACTTCATGCTATGCTCGTATGCGCGAAGTCGAGAAGTCATCCTGTTGCAGCGATTGGATCCGAGGGAGCGGATATATCCAACCCCTTTCCCCTTTCCCTACGCTCCCATTTCGCTACGCACGTTGCCTCGAGAGCCGTGAGCGGACTTAAGCTCTAGCGCGCGTGTTCATGAAACCATTCCCATGCGTCGTACGTGGTAGTATGGAGCGTGTGGACAGGCGGGATGGAAGGGAAAAGTTTTGGGGGCGCGTGATCTTAAATGCAGATCTCAAGTGGGAGGCCGAGAGAGGAAATAAAAGGGGTTCGGAGAGAGGATGCGCGTGTCGGATGGGCTGCCTTTGGACCCCTTCCAAAGGACTTTATACCCATTCCCTTCCTCTCCTACGCTTCCCATGCCTCTCTCGCTCACTTTCTCCCTATCCCACGCTCTCCGCAGTCTCCACTTTCGTTTCCGTCAGGATGATGGCCTAGGTTATGAGCCGGGGTCTCTTCGAACGAAGAGTCCAGATTTTTCTCTCATTCACATTCCCCTAGGGACACTTCTCCTTCTCTCTCATACGCAGATCCTATCGGATATTCGCAGTCCCATTCGTTCAACTTTGCCTCGTTTTGTAATACGCCTTCCATCTCTCACTCTCAATTTAGTTTTCCAGCCTTTGTTTCCCTTCCCTCGCATTCCTTTCCACGTATTTATTCCTCACGGGTCCATTTTCTTCGTTCCCGTCTTTCTTCCACTGTCCATCTATATCCTGTTTTTTATTATGTCTTTATATTCGCATTGTCTAGTTTTTTTTTTAGGGCCTTAAAAAGGACGTTGATCCTGTCCATTGCTTTGGAAGGGGAATAAGGAAGGAAAGAGGAGAAATCGGGGTCGAGTGGGAATAATATCCTCGTAAGGAAGCGTTTGTAGTCGTCGCTTCTCTTCCGCCACCGCGTAACGCAAGCAGTTGAGAGATTTCGGTCGGAGAGGTTAGGGTTTTTTTTTACGGGGTTCCTTGTTTGGGGTGTGGTATCGTGCTTTGTTTTCCGCGATAATTGCACCAAAAATTTATGTAGAGCGTTTACGGACAGGATTTTTTTTTGTTTTCTCGGGAGTGATTTTGTAATTTCGATGTTCAGATTTAGATTTGCGGTTGTAAGTCGCAAGAACGAATTATCGGATTTTAATAAATTACGTATTTATGGCTTTTATTGCGAATTTTCGGTTGGAATCCGATATAATATTCGCTCATTTTCAACGATTTTACCGTAAACCGAGCGTATTCATGGGGTCAAATGAATAAATTTTGAGGCGTGACGGATTTAATTAGTCTGCAAATCGCAGCATTTGAACGGGGAGACTTATAAAATAGAATGATGCTAGAAATGGTTTCTGTGTCACAATCGTAATTTTCGGATTCTCGAAAAAAAAAATTTTAATATTAAAAATCGGTAAAAAGATCATATTTAAAAAATAATTATTCCGCTGTGGTAGTGTAGAGATTTTGAAATGCTGATTTTACTCTAATGAGACACTACTACGTTTATTTAAAAAAAAACAGATTGTTTAAAATATTATTCATTATCATTTAAATTAGTTACATTTTCTGCAACTATAAAGCCACAATAAATATCACCTCGTGCTTGACTATTAAACGCGAAACACGAATGAAAACGAAATAAAGCAGAATAGATAATTCTTATTATTCTCGAGATAAATGAATTCAAGAAAACATCGGGTCATTTGATATACCTTTGTGTCACATTGAATTTAGAATTCAAACCTTTAGTTTAAAAGAATGGAACCTTCGAAATAAAAATATGATTATTTTCAAAATTGTCTTTACTTTTATAATAAAATTGAGTTGAGTCATTAAATCTGACGTGTTTGAGATTCTTTTCGAGGAGGATGTGCTTAGTTTGAACAAAAAAATTGCGCAGGAAGGATTATTTTGCAGAAAAAGTTTCAGAACTTCTCCTTTCCTGTAAAAAGTCGCCCTATACCTAGCAAGAATCGTGTTTGTCCTGAATAATTTAAGCAAAAAATAGATTGACTACGAGAACGTTCTCCCGCTTTCTCGAAGCATCCACGAAAAACTCAAATTTCGAAAACACTCTACGGGGAGTTTTACTTATTTCCCTTCCACTTTCGGAGCAGAACCCGGCACTCTGCCGCTCCCCTTCACGAAGAAGCACAAAAGAGTTTTATTTGTTTTGATTTCCATCCCTCTCTTCTTTTTTTCGGGCGTTAAAGCTCCCACGGCTAATGCAATTTTAGACCCGTAACAGATACTTTTCATCTTTTTATTTTGCATGCCGCAAGAATTAAATTACCCGTATATTAAATTTTTTGCGTCTGTTTGTTATTCACTTAATTCACGTGAAAATAAAAATCGTCGTGGCTCTTATTTGCATATTTCGCTCTAAAGAAAGGTTAAGGCGCAGATGGCGCCTTTTAAATTAAGTAATGCATTATTATGGCTTTTTAAGTTTTTTACGTTATTTATAGGATACTGCATTTTCGAAATGCGCAGCCATCGTGAGGTGGTTTAAAAATAAAAAAATAAATATTTTTCACTGCGGAATTCGGTGGCCAATTTTACTATCTCCTCCCTTATCATTCTCTCCTTCACTGACTTTTATTATGAAAATTGGATTTTTCGCGTCAAATGATATATTTTGCTCACTTTAGAACATTTTCGTCTTTTCATTAGTTATTTCAACTAAGCATTGTTTTACGACAGCCCAGCTTACATATTAAAATGATTCCAAGAATATTTTGAGGCTAATCATAGCATTTGAACGGTACACGTATTCCAGTTTATTCTTATTTATTTTAACCGTAAAATCTATTCCTCTCATGAATGTTTCACGGCTGTAGGTCAGTTTGTGTTTTGAATAGAAGTACCTATAGATTTTTCAATTACTCCCTGGGAGACTACCATTTTTATTTCCTTTATTAGTATCTCATTCGATTAATACACGCGCACTTAAATTAAAAGCTCTTAATTACGGAAAGCTCATGACAGAGGCTTTCAGTAAAATCAACTATTTTGTCAAGTGGAGACACACGACGTATGGATGATCGGGATCCTCATAGCGAGTATCATGAACATCCAATCCGATTAATTGGAAATTTTAGCTTTAAAAACGGTCAAGTTGTAGAAAAAACTACTCCGGAATATTGAATTAGGGACTCCTGGCAAAAATTCCGCAATACCGGTAATTTCTTTACATTCTGATCCAGAAATTCGACCATTTTCTCTTTGGTTGTGCGTGTAAACATGCATTTCATCTCATGAAGTTGGTTATTTCTTTCAGTGTCCTCCTCGTGACTTGGAATGCACCCTAACCTTTGAATTTCTCTGTATCGGACTCTTTGTTCACTACGCAACCCTGACTTTGCGAAATTATTTTCTATCTCATTATATCTCTGGAAGTTATAGGTAATAATCATCGTTCATTCGTGTTTCTTCTTTCTCGGCTCGAGCTATTTCAATTTCCCCTCTGTACCAATGGTGAGCAACCCACGGGCCGCGGGCCAAATGCAGTCCTCGAGGTCGTTTTATGCGGTCTGCAAAGCTATGATTTAAAATAGATTTAATACAAATTCATATAATATACATTCATGTTAAGACAAAAATCACTTGATTTTTAAATGTTAACCTTAAAACCTAATTTAGACTTGATTTCACTTATTTCTCTAGTTAATGTATAAAGTCTAATATGGCTCGCCGAAGTATTGAAAACTTGCAATGCGGCCTCAGGAGGAATTCGCAACCACCAATGCAGTCCGCTACGTAGAAAAGGTTGCCCATTACTGCTCTATTTCCTCACGATGCAGCCTATTGTAGAGCCTATACAAGTATACTTATATACTTGCTTGTGTATATATAAAGCCACCAAACAAGCGTGGTTATCTTATTAAAAAATTTTCTCCACAAGTTTCAAAATTCGGTACTAAATTTTCGTTTTTATCCCTAATTAAAACAGGAGTGTCGCCATGGAAACTATGAGTAAAAGCTGAAAGGTCAATTTCAGCGCATTATAACAATAGTTTGTCTTCATTAGCAATTTCCGCAGCGATGTTTCGTTAGTGACCGGAAACATGATACGTTCATTTAATGAAAAAGAAAAACATATTTTTTGAGCACGAAAACACATAAGCGTAGAATGCGCGACCGGATGTGGGGGGGGCGGGGGGGGGGGGGGGGGCGAGGCGGGAGGGAACCAAATAAGCGAAGAAAGGAGAGCTAGCGGGGGCGGAGAGTAGAGGAAGGGGGGGGGGGAGAGAAACAACCGAGTAACGAAATTTTCGGGGAAAGGTAGCGGGAGGTGGAAGAGTGTATTGGGAGAGTTGGAGATGGAGTGTGCACCTTCCCTCCATCTTTTTTTTCTTTCCGTTGGGGGAGATGGAGGAGGAAGGGGTGGAGAAGGGGGGCGTGATATACTGAGAGCACGGAAAAAGAAGTGGAAGAGTGAGTGTGGGATGTCGTGATTTTTTTCTGCAAAGGAAGTAGGTGGGCGGCGTTGAAGAAGGAAAGGGGGTGGGAGTAGAAGAAAGGGAGGCGGTTTCGATGGAGAAGAAAGATGGAAAAATGAAAGGTTGGGAAATTACGGAAAAAAAGGAGGAGATGGGAATGTAGAGAGGAAGCCTTCGAGTGGCTTTCGCTATGCGAAAGGAATTTAGCACAAAGGGACTTTTTTTTTTTTTTACACATCCGGGAAAGTAAACCCTTAAACAGAAGGGTGAGAGAGAAAGGGGAACAAGGGGGAAAAAAAGAATAAAGAGTTTCCTCCGCCCTTGCGGGTACTTGCATTAATTATCCACGGTATTTAAGTCCTATTTTTTTTATGAAACATTTGCATCCTTCTGGGATTCGCCCGTAAGAGATGAAAGGAGTTTTAAAACGCATCAGAAGTCTTGGGGTTTTGAGTCTCGCAACAGTGCACTTAAAGATGGCGATAAGGCTCGCGGAGGAGACGGTTTTAATTATTCCGCCTCCTTCAGGCCTCTGCCTATATTTTTTTCCGAATGATACTGTGTTTGCGAAAATAAAGAAAACGCTACGAGCGTTTCTCGCGCGTGTTAACAATTAATTGCGAAATTCAGCCTCTCTCTCTCTTGGAGTTCCATCGTGTCTAACAACTCCGTCCCACTGCATGGGTTATTATTATTATTTTCTCTTTTAGACTTCGCTCGTCTATTGCCTCTGCGCTCACGTCATCGTAATTAGAAGGCCGAAGGCCCGGGTTTTTTTTTTTGGAGAGGAACGACCGCGCGTTCGCAGATAATGTGGCCTGACACGTATTCCCTTTTACTCTCGTTTCCCTTTTGTTTTAAAACCTCCCTAATAACTTTCTATCTCGTTATTTTTGGCCGACGCTGTGCGAGAGAGAGAGAGAGAGAGAGGGAGAGAGAGAGAGAAGGGAGAGAGAGGGGGGGGGGGAGGAAGGGATATAGTGAGATCGAGAGGGAGGAGGTGTCGAGCGGTGGGGAGAGAGAGAGGTCCCGTGCTCTCTGATGCAAATGTCAAAGGTCAAGTCTTTCCGGCAGACCCTGCGAGATTCCAGTTGCGCTCCGCGTCACGCTCTGCGTCAACGCAGATGCGGGTCCTTGATGCCTGGACCGAGGGAACGGAATAACCCGTGCTTAGCCGGTGTGGCTGCCGTTTAATTGTATTACCATCCCAGACTCCCAGAATGTGCACTATTAAAGCGACCTCGGCTTACACCGATGAGCTCAATTTAATGCGCTCCAGGGGGTCGTTGGGGTGTTGGGGGGTTTTTTTTTGTAGGGGTGATCCGTTTGTCTGAATTTCTATTCGGACTTTTTCTGATCGATTTAAGCCGTTAACTAATAGATTCAAAGCACGAGAAACGGTTTATCAGTTAAATATAATTCTGATCATAATTTGAAAATATAAATTAAGGTGTAGTCGAATAATCTTAATCCCATCAATTTCGTGTGATTGGGAGGACTAAAACTTATCCGTATCAAATTTTGCGCTCCTTAAAAATCCGTAAAGCATTTTTGTGCTAAGATTTTATGGGTTACATCTAATCTGAAGAGCGCATATCACTCGACTGCGTAGTACATTTTGCTATGGATATTCCAGATCCCGCCGACCAACGGACACCGTGTTGTTTTTACGGTCTCGCAATACATTACCTCTAAAAGCAATATTTGTCTTTCTACGCATCCGATTTGTTTCGGTAACATTATCGTTCTTTTTACCTCTCTCTATTTACTTCTCTCTCCTTCCACCACTTTCCGAATCTTTCTCTTTATCCCTCAATTATAGGAATGAGTAAAACTGCGACAAAATTTTCCAGGTCATTTGACATAGGAGCCCCTAGATGCGTTTTATTTATGTCCATCCATTCGGCCGTCGATGCTAAGATTTCGCCGAAAAAATAAAACGGCGCCGGGAGGAATTCCGATTCGTATTTTTTCCCGAATCCTTTTGTTTTGAGGGTCCTTTTCCTATTGGGGTTGTGAGCAAACACGCGGAAGCATGCTCGGGGGACGGAAAAAAAGGCGTGAGATTTACCCGTTTCTATCTCTTTTAGACGACGTATGGCTTCCAAAAACAGTCTTTTACTCGCTCGGTTCGTCTTCAGTCGCCCGAGACGATGAATGTTTCTGTTGGTTTTAACGGGCAGAAGACTGGAATAATCTCGTAAATGAAGTTTTCATTTTTATCGAATTCATTAGATTTCTCCATATTTAATTTATTTAATACTAATGCGTATCGGTTAACGCGATTTTTTTAAGATTACCGCTAACCCCAAGCTTTTGATCAACAAGTCTTTTTGTCTCGAAATTGATTTGTTTTAACGTCTCACAACCATAGAAAACGCGATTCGTGCGCGGTTTAATTAGTTCGACTGGACATTTTAGTGGTTTGTTTCCACGAATCATTTCATTTTATGGGATAGTGATCCATCCACCTGCCTCTCACGTTTCTAAGCTGTGCCCCGGCCAGGCTACCCGGGTCTGATGGAGGGTGTGGAAAGGGGCACTCTCCCTCTTTCACTCTAGTCTTTCTCTCCCTCCTCTCTCCTCCCTCTCTACTCCCTCTCTACTCCCTCTCTTATCTCCTTTCTCTCTCATTTCCCTTTCTTCTCTCCTTCCTATCCCTTCTCTCGTTACCTTCTCCTTTCTCTTCCTCTCTCCTTTCATATCTTTCAGCTCCCCTTTCTCTTTTATCTTTCTCTTCCTCTTCTGTCTCTCATCTCCCTCTCTTCTTTCACCCATCTCCCTCTCTTCTTTCCCCCTCTCTCCTGTCTCCCTCTACTCCTCTCACCTCTCTCTCTCTCTCTCTCTCTCTCTCTCTGTCTCTCTCTTCCCCCTCTCCCCCCTCTCCCCGTTCTCTTTCCCTCTCCTTTTCCATCTCTCTTCTCTCTACTTTTCCATCTCCCTTCTCCCTCTCATTTCCCATCTCTCCTCTATCCCATTTCTCTCCTCCCTCTCTCCCTTTCCTTTCCCATCTCCTCTCCCATCACCCTTCTCTCCCATTACTCTTCCCTCCCTCCCCTCTTCTCTCAATCTCCTCTCTTTCCCTCTCTTCCACCCACCCTTCTCTTCATCTCTCTCTCTTCTCTCTCCTCCACCCACTCTCTCAGTCCCCTCTGTCGTTTACCCCCCCCCCTCCCCTCTCTCTTCTTCGCCCACTCCCTCCCTCCCCATCGCCTCTCTCCTTTCATCTTTAGTTTCCCTCGCCTTGCGCCCTCTGACGTTGCTGCCGCAAAGCAGTTCGTCACCGTCGAGAGGCCTTCCCCGGTCAATCAATCCATCCAAATTCTTCATCCTCGCACTCTTCCATCCTCTATCCTGAACCATCTTTCATCCCCTTCTCCCTCTTCAATCTCGCCCGCCCTCCTCACCCTCCCCTTTCTCTTTAGTATGCACCTTTATTCAACCTCACGCCCCTTCGTCCTAACTCTCCCTCATCTTCGCGTAGGTATCTGTTTTTCTCTTCCCATTCACCTCAGCTTTAATTTATTCCTCGAAAATACTCGCTCTACGAACTATTTTCTCTCTCTCTCTCTCTCCACCGCTCCCATCAGCATCTTCTCTGTCCTCTTTCTTTCCCTTCCCTTTCTCCATTAGCGGTTCGTGTTTTTTTTACTCTCCCCCCTGTTAGTCTCTCGGTAGAAATAGCTCTCTAGTGCTGCCATTAAAAAAAATATTTCCCTTGCTCTCCTTGATTAGTTACGTTTTTCTCGTGTATCCCAGTGAAACTCTACTTTGTGATTTTTGTCTCCACGCCGCACGAGAGGTGCGGCTGTTGGTTTTTTTTTTTAATCCTCTCGGCTGGTATCGCGGGAAGGTTATGTGGACCCTAATTGATGCGAGCAATTGCCGCCGTGTATCTGGGGCTGGCAGGTGATGTCTCGTGTTATGTTCATTCCTTTATCTCTCCTCCCACTCTTGCCGTTCGGATCCACTTCCCCTCAAACTCCCTCGCCGATACATCACTCTTTTCCTTCCCCCTCCCCCTTACCCCTCCCCCTCCCCTTCCCCCTCCCTCTTCCCCCTCCCCTTCCCCCACCGATCCCGCTTCACTGATTTCTCCCTTCCCCGGTTTTCATATTGCGAATACCATTTGGCCGAGGTTTCTGAATTTAAAGGCGAACTCCCAGGGTTTATTCTCGCGGTATTATTCACTCGATTCCGAATCGCTTTGCGGACGTCACACTTAATTTTTAACTAGTTAAGCCTTAAATTCGTGCCCGTGTTGCGATCAAAACTAGTAGAGTGGTAGGGTGATGTCCCTATTTTATAAATATAATGAATGGATTGGTTGTTATTTGTCGGATTCTGTTTTGTGTGAGAATGTGCGACCTTAAACAACGTTTTGAGGTGTTTAAGCCTCGGAGAAACGGCGTTTTGAGGCTTCGGGAGTTTTTTGTTTCGAAAAGACTCGCTCATAATTCGCACCGCCCTCGGTTTGCATTTTTTCCCTGTGATGTCATACCTCATTAGCGCAATTAGTCGAATTTTCGCAGGTCTCCAAAATTTAGAGAAGGCGACTTTTCAAGTTACAATCAGTATTTTTAGTAAATATTTCAATTTTTATTTTTAATTATTTATTGTTTTTATTTTCGGGATGAGATTCGCAGTAATTATTTCCTGGAGAAATGTATGCAAAGCCCGTTAATATATATGTAACACTTTCAAAATACGCCGTTGGAAATTGTGTTAGAAGTTACGTTCCTGTGCTTTGATTTCAGACTATAATCCATATTCTGCCGGTAGCATTTCTATATATAAAGAAAACGATTTTTAATTGCCGTTAAACTTCGTTGCTATTCTTATGAATGTTTTATTACAATCTTTTTGTTTTATAGGGAATAGTCGGTCATATGTTATAATGCATATTTCATTAGATGATTACACACACACACAAGACGATTTTGGTTGGTACGCCAACGAAAGTCGAAAGCCAATCAAAGCATTTTCATATTGATTTAGCGCACCAAAAACATTTGATATTTAGCCAACTATTGTAAACTTTAGTTTTACGGTTACATTCTTATGTCTTGATCACGAATTTAATTTAGTTGGCACACAAAAAGATCAACCACTTTTTGTGCCACGCGAGGCGGATAATATTCCACAATTTTAGTAATATTGACTCGCGGGCAAGAGAAGGTTCGCCATCACTGGTCTAGTCTGTTAAATGAGCACTAAAAATGTTATGCTCATTGAGATTCTCGATACATAGCACTGACATATTAAGTCGGAATGTATTTTAAGGACAAAATATAAATTTGCACATTGAATAAATGCACTTTCTACTTCTTGCAGAATACGTATTAGAAACTCAATACTGTAAGACGGCGGTTCCTAAACTGAGGAGTCGCGAATTCGGAAAGATATTTTTATTTTACAATTTTACGTATGTTTAGGATAGAATGAATTCTTATGCCAATTAAGTAGATATTTATTGTATTCTGATATTAATATTACATTTTATATGTACCGATTGATGAGTTGATTCAGAGGATCGCTCAGCTTATGTTACAAAATGGTCGAAGAACCACATGCGCATTCCAAATACAGTAGCGTCGAATACAGTGGTAATTAACCAATTTAGTTATCAATTATTTGGAAAAAAATGCCCCAGTTTTTCGTCTCTCTCGGTCTTAATAGGTGGAATTATACTATTATACTATACTATTATATACTATCTATATAGCGCGGAGGATATCAAGCATAAATGTAAGTTGTAGCACTGATCAAAAAATGTCAATTGTATGCCCTTTCTTGTCAGCTCATTGTTTTATTTTGATATCAAGAGAGTCGAGAATAATTGATCTTGAGGCAAAGATTTGTAACGGCTTTATAAAAAATATCCTATGAAACTTGATTTTATCATATAAGTGTCTATTAAAAATTAAACATGAAGGCACTCTAAAGCAGCGTTTCCTAACCTTTTGAACTCCGCGGACCACTTCAGCAACCCTTCCAGGCCCTGCGGACCACCTCATTTCTTACACTAATCTACTTACTGTATCTACGTTTAAGAAAAGGTGTTACTTGGTAGTTTATTTGACCATTTTCAAATATATTACACACGTTATTACAAGCTGATAAAATTAGTTTGTTGTAAAATAAGAAGTTTGTTTGATAACTATATTTTTAATATAACATTAATCCCGCTAAATCACTGCAAGAGGCACTTGATGATGTAATTGAAATCTATATACTTACGATAAAATGTTTACTCCTCAAGTGTATGTCAGTTGTTGTTGCCACTGGTTTATCAGCCGGATATAAATAAGGTAAAATTTTATGTTTGTTATAAACTAATGTTAAATTGAAAATTTATGCTCGAATCGCTTTTTTACATGCTGACTCTTTAAACATGGGTGTGTCCACTTCTCACGAAAGAAATAATTCAACTAGGGCAGGGATGGCAAATACGTGGCACAGAAATGGCACGCAAGCGAATTTACTTGGCACGCATAAGCTCGCATTTTCTGTATAAAATATGAATTTCCTTAGAGAGTGAATAAACTAATGCTACGCGAAAAAATTCTGATGCTCGCATTACTTTCTCGGCACGCGACTCAAAAATCATTTGCCATCCCTGAACTAGGACGAGGAAGTAATCTGCGATGCTGCGCATACCGAATTGCTCAAATTCAGCCTTGAACAGTAGAGCGTACTCAATACAATGTAACAATATATCCTTTCTGCATCTATACGTAAAATTCACGTCAGTTGTGAAGTACCACAAACGATATTCACGGCCTTGCGGTAAAGCTTAACAAAGAGTAACACAGTGTAAGCCAACCAAAAATACACAAAAGAAAATGAAACAACTCCAAATGTTAAATACGCAGGCGAACTCCAAACGGCAGGAGCACTCTCACAGCTTAATGAGGCACTAAGATCAGTAAGTGTAAGTTAAGGATGTCAGATAGGTGGAATCAGGAGATATGAAGGAGTAGGAAATTTTTAAGTAAAACGGCTATCAAGAACAATATTAAATACCCGTGATAGTGTAAAACTTGCTTAACTTTTCCCAAAAATCCAACTGAATCTGAGGTGCGGCCTAAAAAAAAACTACTCTTGGAAACCTCCGCGGACCACCAACAAAACCTTCGAGTACCACAAGTGGTCCGCGGACCAAAGGTTGAGAAACGCTGCTCTGAAGGCATTGATGGATTTTGATTTGCTATTGATATTATAAAGTGTAACACAGGTCAATTTCTTGCAGTGTTTAAATCTCTATTTTAATCCTTTAATTTATATACTTACCTTTACGTTAGATCAGTGGTTCTCAACCGGGGTGCCATTACACCACTGGGTGACGAGACGGTTATCGAGGGGTGACGCGGATATTTAATAAATTCTCAGTGTATCTTATTCTGGCTTATAAACATAAAACCAGGAGAATAAACACTCGTACCTATTTCAATGGCATAATTTTATCTTTATGTGTTAGGGAAAGCCCAATTTATCTTTAAAGGTGATTTGAAGATAATGGAACTGTAAACGGGGTGACGCATAACGGAATGTACTGAACATAGGGTGACGCAGACAAAAAAAAGGTTGAGAACCACTGCGTTAGATACTCTTATACTTGTTTTTAATGGCGCAATATTTTGATATATTAGATTTTTATATAAGATGTTTTAGTGATCCTTTTTCCTTATTTAATCATACGAATATCGATCAAACATTTCATCTATTTTTAACTATCTTCATTTGTTGATAACCTTTTTCGGTTTTAAATTGCAGTCACTACAATTTCTCAAGCAAGTGGGCATTGTTTACTCATAGGTGCATAGTACATTATGAATTAAAACTAATATTTCGTTTCTTATTACAAAATCGTTAGATTCACTTTACCAGTGAAAATACTTTTAGCCATACTTGAATTTATAGGTCAGTTTACGGAAAAATTTTTAGTGGTCTATGCAGTTGGATTCCATTAACAATTGCCAGAGGCGTGCCATGGCGTTATGGCGCCTATGGCAAAATTTCACAAAACACCTCGTTTATGCAGGACATCATTTTTTCTGCATTTTAATAAACAACAATAGCGATTTTACTATAAATAAATAAAAGTTTGAGTGTAAAATAAGACATTTGTGGGAAAATTAACTTGACGCGCTTTTTACGGGAACCTTTGGCGCCTTTTGCAAGCGGCGCCTATGGCAGATGTCACCTTTGCCATATCCTAGTTACGGCACTGACAATTACACTCCTTAGCTAATTGTCTTTTGGCCACTCATGGCGCTTTGATACGAGGTGTTACAAACGCTTCGAATTCAGAATCAGAATGGAGGACATATAGTCTGCCGCTTTGCCTGATGGCGCCGCTAGTGTGTAGCGCAGGCATCGGATCGATGTAGTTCCACTGACGTTCGGGCGCTGGCGTATACCTTAGAATCACTTGGCGGGAAAATTTTTCGTTCGTAGTGTTTGATTCAGCTTTGTTATTTAAAATTTGATCAGAAGTTTTCATTCAAATGATTATAAAAGTTTTTAGCATGTCTTGACTTTGAAAGATGCGTAATGCTAATTTATTATTGAATTTCATGCCAACTATAAAATCCAAGGAATTTGGCTGAACTTTGTGATAGATAACTTAGTTAAATTCCACAATTTTTTATTTCACGACCGGTTTCGCTAAATCACTAGCATCATCTATGATGTTAGTTATTTAGCGAAACCTGTCATGAAATAAAAAATTGTGGAATTTAACTAATTGTAAGCTGTTTTTCTTCGTTAATATCATGCCAACTAATTTCCTACCCTACTCAAGCAATTGCACCCTTACCTGTATATGCATTAATACGCATTCTTATTCTTGTGCGATTACACACAGATTCTATTAAACACAATACGAAACCGTTCTCACAAATTTATCTCTCAGTTTTTCGTGGTGCTGATAATTAATAAAACCAGACATCTAATAACTTTGTTCTTTTTTTCAAATCAAAATAATATTAAATGAACCGGGTTCGATGAACATCCTAAGGTAGCATGTTTTCACTCCAAAGGTTTTATAATTCTATAAGAGAACGCAAATCGGTGATTTAATTTGAGGAAGGCTTTATATAGGAGATCCTGGAGGGTAAGATAAGGGGAAGGGTTGGGGACGAAATGGAAATTAGCTGTAGGGAGGCATGGCTAGAGAGGGGAAAGCGAGAGAAGGGGTCTGTTGCAGAAGTGGTGGAGTATGAAGCCAGAAAGGGGGAGGGTAAGAACCAGAGTGAAAGTAAAATACGGAAGAGCAACCAGGAGTATGAGGTAATGAGACGGCAATATAGGTTATCATTGTTTCCTCCTGGAAAGTGATTATGACGTAGAATTTCTATTTTTTCCAGATTTGTGAGCATGGGACTTTCATTGATCGTGCCAAAAGTTTTCGGGAAAACAGATTGAGACCGTTATTGAAATGCCCAATAAGTGATCTAATAATTTTAGCTCAAAAAATTACAGTGAAAGACTTTTGTTTCGATAAAAAGTGCAATGATTCATAATTCAGTTGAAACGCAGGATAAATTGCCTGTTGTATTTATGCGGATTTTATCTCATTCTGTTACGTAATTTCAGGTAGATTCGCGCCATGGTCTAGAGCAGGGTTTTTCGAAGTAAGAGCCGTGGCCCAACGGTGAGCCACAAAACTTTCAATAAGGGTCTCACAGAAGGGTTGATCCAAGATATTTTGACGCAAAATTTAGGTTGACAAAAATAATCAAAATCAAATGATGGGATTTGAAGTTTATGTAATTGTGCCCATTTCATTTTAAATAAATCCTTAGAAACTCTTACTTAACAATAATTTAAAACGTATAATTTTGATTGGTCGAATAACACATTTTCTATTATTTTTGGGCCGCGGAGAAAAATGTTTGAAAAACCGTGGTCTAGAGAATTTTTCTATAGAGCACTGGTAGTTCTTAAGTCGGCCACTAGAGTATACAGGGATCTGGTCCACTTCCGATTATGGATTTCATATAAAATTGCCTTGACCTCTAAATGCGTGGTCCATTTTATCAGGTATTTCCATACCTTCCATCAATTTTCTTGTTTATTCCTTTCCTTTGTTAGAAATAGGGTGTTTTTTGCTCTGTTATGTGCATTACCTCTAAGCGAATATTATATTTTATTTGTTAACTGCGTACTTACTTCGTTTATATTTTCTTTAATTCATTGGTATGCAAACTTGGAAGTATTAAATTTTCCGCGAGATAACTGTTTCCTTCCACTACATTTTTATATTCCTCCTGATTAAGCTTTTGCAGTATTCATATTTGTCAGGGTTTTGCAATGAAAAATATTATTTTATTTATTGCATATTTTCAAATAAGATGTTTTAAGTAGAGGTGGTGCCGAAGGTGCTGGTTAAATTGGTGGTAGCTCTTCACATAACATTACTCACTAGTACCCTGAATTGTAATATGTAAATCATAGTATTTCAGATTCCTGCACTTTGCATTCGCCTCAAAACATTCATAACTTCACGCCATGATTACCGTGAATCTTATTAATTTTGGCTTTTTCTAATATCTTTATATAAGAATTCTCAAGCGTCAGTCTGTCTGTCCGTATGTCTCTCCCCGTGAAGATGAGCGGAGAACGCAGGAAAGAGAGAGGGATGCGGCCGCTCATAGAATTGCCCGTGAAGATGAGGAGCGGAGAGTACAAGAAAGACAAAGAAATAGGGAAACACGTCAAATGAATAGGGAACAAAGAAGATCTAACCTAGGGCCGAACTATTTAGATTATTTGCAAGGATAGCTGCAACGGGCTGCTAGTAATTATTAAAATTTCGCAGTGACATATCGTCATTCGTATAATTCAGGGATGGCAAATGATTTTTTAGTCGCGTGCCAAGAAAGTAGTGTGAACCGTCACAATTTTTTTCACGTGCCACTAGTTTACTCCTTCTCTAAGAAACTTCGTGTTTTATATAGAAAATACAAGCTTAAACGTGACAAGTAAAATCGCCTGCGTGCCATTTCTGGCACGCGTGCCACGTATTTGCCATCCCTGGTATAATTCCTCCGACTGTTTCCCATAATTTTTTCCTCATTTCTTCCCTCATCTTTCCCTCTCATCCGGTAATATATACCTCTTATTTAATATTTCATATCCCGTTCCCTCCCAACCATCCCGTCTTTCCTGCATAATCCTCTCTTCCTTTTCCTCGAAACCTGCCGCACGCCTTTCCTCTTACGCCCAGACCCTCCGCCAGATGTCACTCCCGTCTGTCGTAATTCCTTATGATTCCTTACCCGTTTTTTATATCGCCTTCGTTTCTTATTCTTGACCTTTTGCCTTTCAAACTCTCTCAATATCTCTTAAACTTAACCTTCTAAAAACTCGAGTTTAAAAAAAAATATATGGAGCGTCTCTCCTAGAGGTTTTTCTTATCTCGTTTACGGAAAATAATTAAATGCATGACGCGATCCACTCGTACCTCTTTCTTTCCATTGTTTGCGCTCGCACAATGGATGGAACTTATTTCCTGAATGATCCTCTATCCCCCAAAGGGGTGTACTGTCATTTTAATTGCGATGTAGTTGATGAAATAGTCTCGTATTTGCTTTAGGCAAGGTTCTTCAATTTAAAACAATCGAAATGGGTTTTTTTCCATCTCTTTTCCGTCGAGTTTACCTTTAATCATCCAAAATTCTTTCCATTATTCATGAAGGCTATTCTATTTGCGAGTCGGTCGTCTCGTGCGTTTACGCGCTTCGTGGTAGCTTGGTTATGGGTTAGAAAAATTAATAAATTATGAACCACTACCTTTGCTATCTCTGCTGTCTTGATGCATGGGAATTATGAAACCTATGAACGACATATTAGTGAATGTGGAAAAGTTTAACGTTGCGTTTCGAGGCGATGCTAATGAGAAACGTGAGATTTTTCTTATGAAAAGATACAAATCTTTTTGTTTTCATTCGATCTCTCTGTCAATGTATCTAGCGTTCTAAAGATAGATTTGATTTGCCCTAATGATGTCTTCATGATACAAAGCTGTTAATGCGATTCTTTCACATAAAGTAGCATACGATACTGTTATCGACTTTCGATTTCTTCTTCATGTTTGTTTGTCGTCGGATTTGTTTGAATGAAAAGGGGATCATTATATTGATAAAAGTTCTTTGCGTTCCTTCGTAAGAGTATTGTGTGTCCGTTACTGAGAAATTCGATGCTAACTTCCATATGCGCTAAAAGATGGTATTGCGGTTTATGTGAAATGCGTATTCCTTCCTCTTGGATTATTGAACAGTAATCTAATACCAAATATAGTATATTATTATTATTACACAGAGGTTACAAGTTGGCCATCAGGCCAGGAGGAAACTTTACCTACTCTGATACGTTAACAAATATTTTTACAACATACCACAACACATTTACAGTTTTCGTCTTCTAAATCCTTTGATAAAGATTTGCCAGAAATTTTTTCCCTTGCAAAACGTTATTGCTGTTAAAATATTGCAAGCGACACCGAGCGATGTAATTTGTCGTGTGAAAATTTTTAAGGAGAGAGTATCGTTCAATTTGCGGTTATATGTGTATTAATAAAAAAAACCACTTCGTATGACGGCGAAGATTTTTGTGTTAAAATCCAAACGACGCCTCCCAATAAAAAGGCGTGTCATTTTCTCAGGCGGCTCGTTCACGTTGAATAACCCGCCCCTTCATTATCTCACGCCGTTATGCGAAGAGTATCGCTTTGTAGTAACCGTCCTCGAGTCTCCGTTCCAGTTTATTCGCCCTTGATTACAGCACCTTTTTTTTTATTGCCTCCGCCTCATTCGTCGTCCCCCGTCGGCGTTTTTCGTTTCCCGCTGTCGTCACATCTGCTCCGCTCCTATACCTCCATTCCCCCTTACTCCCCTCTCGCTCTCGTGTACCTGCCGTTTGCGCTAACCTCTTCCTCGCGGGAGATAGGGAAAACTGCCCCAATCCATTATTCAGCAACGCCACGTCCCATTGTTTACGTCTCCGCTGTGGAGGGAAACTTTACGCTCACGACGCACACACACACTGGAGGGTTCTCTCTCTCTCTCTCTCTCTCTCACACCATCTCTCTCCTTCTTCCCCATTTCTCTTCCCTCGCCCTTGTCTTCTTCATTACCCCCTTTAATCCCCTTATACATCTCTGCTCTACTTTGCCTCCTTCATCCACTCCCACCTCCCTTTCGCGAATTTTCTTCATCCACCCACGTTTTCCCCAATTCCCTTTCCCAAACTCCCGTATCCCTTCTTCTCGTTTACCTTCCTTTTAAAAAAAACCCTCATCTTTTCCATCGCCCTTTTGCCTTTCCCACCTCTTCCCCACAGGTCGATAGATCTCCGTCCGAGATGGAGCTGGATGGGTCTCCTCATCTCTTCGTCCTCTCCCGCCTCCTCTACTCTCGCCTCCCCCCTCCTTATTTTCCCCTTCTCGCCTTCCCCACCTCGCCACCCCTTCCGCCTCTCCTCTTCTCGCCTTCCCCACCTCACCGCCCCTTTCTTCATTCCCCCTCATTGCCCCTTCCTATTCCTCCCCGAATTCCACCTCCTTACCTTTCCTCACCGCCTCCCACCCCTTTCTCCTTCACCGCCTCCCACCCCTTTCTCCCTCACCGCCTCCCACCCCTTTCTCCCTCACCGCCTCCCACCCCTTTCTCCCTCACCGCCTCCCACCCCTTTCTCCCTCACCGCCTCCCACCCCTCTCTCCTTCACCGCCTCCCATCTCTTTCTCCCTCACCGCCTCCCACCTTTCTCCCACACCGCCTCCCACCCCTTTCTCCTTCACCGCCTCCCATCTCTTTCTCCCTCACCGCCTCCCACCCCTTTCTCCTTCACCGCCTCCCACCCCTTTCTCCCTCACCGCCTCCCACCTCTTTCTCCCTTGCCGCCTCCCACCTTTCTCCCTCGCTGCCTCCCACCTCTTCCTCTCTTCCTTCTACCCTCCCAACCATACCGTTCTCTTTGCCCTTCACTTCAAACCTTCATCACTCTCATCACCCATCCCAAAAACCCTCCCGATATCACCCTCCTCTACCACCATCTTTCCCCTTTTTCCAAGACTGTATAGCCTTCCTCGACTCTTCCTTTCCAAAAAAAAACTTCACTTGCCTCTCCTGCTAACTTTCTCCCACTCTTTTTCCAACCGCCTCTTTCCAACTCCTCTCTCTTCTCGAACACGTTCCATTTACCGAACCCTGTCGCTTACCGCTTTTCATTTGTTGCTAGACGCTGTAATCCAATGGTCTGAAGTTTCCGTCCAGGAAGAAAAAAGTTTGCGAGACGTGAAATGGAAGGAATAAGGCGTTAAACGAATTTACTGCTTCATCACCGAATTCGGCGATCCGGCCACGTGTTCTCCTTGATTTCTTTTGTATTTTCACGTTGGCCCTCCTGTCGTTTTTTTTTTCATCATCCTGTCGTCTTGTCTTTTTAACTGGAATGACGGGGGGTTTCATCGCAGGGCGTTTATTTTACGAGGAAATGTGCTTTCTCAGTTTACGAGAAAAGTTCCTTAATGGAGTATTAAGTGGAGAATTTGTTGGGGGGAAGGTGTAATTTTCATTGGATTAATGCTGCTGCATAGGCATATACGAGGTGGGCTAATGCAACGATGATGGCTTTTTCATGGCTATGCTTTGTGAAGATTGGCAACGTTTAAAGTTTTAGGCGCTCAATATTTCATTATTGGTGGCGGATATCAGCAGCAAAACTTAGCTTTTACTTTAAATATTCAATCAATTTTCATGACGAAAGAATAAGTGCCTCGAAGCATTTTCCTGAAAATTTAATATTTTCGTAAATTGGAAAGCAACCATATGGTGGTTACTTTTGCGCATGACTCATGAAATTGAGAAATTGACGCGTTTTGTCTATCACGTCCTCTATTAATGCTTAAAGAAAGACTCTTGTCTCACTTTTGGGGAGAGTTTTAAAGTTACTAATTAGGCTTGATCACTGTTCTCAGGAACTCGTCTTTTCATCATCTCTTTATTGTAGCACTCGGGAGCCTCGGAGTGATACGTTTTGAAACAATTCCTTCGCTTTTCCTCCGCCGTTTTTTTCCCGTTCTTTTTACCACGGGCAACGACGTCTACATTTTCCTGCCCGTTCTTTCGTGTCATCGCCGCAAGTGAGACTAAAAACACGCGGAAAAAACATTTCGCGCGATTTTTTTTCTCTCGCCCCCCATGAATGACTTTTTGTGTGGTCTTCTTCGTGGTTGCGGCCTCGGGAATAAAAGTATTTTTCCGACGGAAATAAAATTGGAAAACCACAGGGACTCACAAAAAACCCTTTTGGCTCTCTCTTTCTCTTTGCGAACATCGAGGAAACTGCTAAGTCAAAGAAAATAAAAAGAGAAGAGGAAGCAATCTTTTACTCCGCGTAATCATTCCTTCTCTCTCTTTATGTCGTCTCTTCAGACTTCATAAACTTTTTTATCGTCTTGTTTTTCATTCATTCGGATGTAGTCAATTTTTACGCGTACCTAACTCTTCGAGTGATTATTTTTCTCGTCGGGCGTGTTCGTGTTATGAAACGGAGGGGAGTAGGTGGGGGGGGGGGGGGGGGGGAAACGCGTGTCTCCACGTCGTTTGTTTCGGCGCCGTACGCAGTTGCCATTTCATTCCTTTCAGCCTGTTCCGATTTCGAACGAGGTGTTTCGTGGCATGTACTTCGTTAATACCCGTGTCTGCGTGCTTCCATTCGCCTCGACATTACCTGGCCGCATATCTCTTATCGCCGCTCTTCTCTCTCTTTTTTTTTTAACGCCCTGCACTTACGTTAATTGCAATTCAGACGCGATGTTGAGTGATGCGGAGGAGTAATCGCGCTAAAATGCCTCCTTGAAATCTCTCTCTCTCTCTCTCTCTTTTTTGAAAATATCTTCGAGAATGGAGACGGAGCGAAGAAATGTTAAAAGTATTGCGCCCTTGGGTACCCTAGAGCTGAGGGTGGATTTTTTCTTCCCTCGCTTTCGCACAATAAAAAGACGTGAGAATTATGATTCGGAATTCATGGTGATAAGAAAATGAATATGCCGCTATGGACACCCGAAATGTTGATGGTTGTGGCATCTTGTCATGTATCGGAGAATTATCAGACAGATAATAATTTTGTTGCATGTTTCATCGCTGCATGTTTTTGGCCGCAGTTGGGATTTCCTCGCGTTAATTCTACCGAATCCTGCATAAGGTTTTTACTGAAATATACTGGGGAAATGTCGTTTTTTAAATTCTTTCGCTTAAAAATGGTTAGAGAATCTAGTTTATCGATGTATATATTTTCAACGTGGCGTTTTTAATTGGAAGGAAAGCTCCATTTCCATGTTAACCTATTCTTTCTGCATTGTTCCTTTTGTGATTTTTTCCATTTAGTGATTGTATCGCTGTTTACTAATACCTCTCTCTGCATTGTTGATCCATTTGGAGTGGAATTAGAGAACATTCGGCAAAATTGTTGTTGGCTACGGAAGCCCATTATTTGAATAGTGACGGTTGAAACGATCGTGTTTTTGGCGTTATCATGTAAATGTGATGCGGAATTTTGTTTCTTTGCTTTAAACGGTTTACAAGCTTGTATCGGGAGTAGGTAATTCTATTATTGCGAAAAAATCGCCTCGTATTTGGTGAAAAAAGTTTTTTGATTTCGCGTGACATTAAAAATGTTTTGTTTAGAATCATATAGACATAAAGTAGGATAATGAAGAAAAATCATTCATGTTAGTGATTACGTTCCCCTGTGGCGTCATCTAATATGCTAACATATAACATTTAAACCTTGAAATGAATGCCATATAATTATCGAATTTTAAAGTGTATAATGATGAACTATAGCACTAGTTTTTTGGCTAGCAACCCCCTCGGATAATTTTTGGAGTGGCAGAGGATTTCGAAGGAGAGTAGGTGATATATTATTACACTTCTAAAGAATAACATTTAAATACAAATCGTTAATGTTAATTTCAACTTTAATTTTAAAATATGTTGCGCCTTAAGTTACGCTTTTCTTTTCAAAGGCAAAGAAAAAATTAATTTCATGGATATTTAATGAATTAAGTAATATTGGTGATCGTGGTGCAGTTCACACAGGCAAAACCGGGAGAAGTAAAAATTAGAGAATCTTTTTTTTAACACCCTGAAACCTAGGTCATAATATAATATAAAAATAAATTTGATATTGAAAATTTTATTATTAGTATTAATTCATTATGAGAAAATTTTACTATCCATTACATGTTCCAAATAATTGTGAAAATATTACTTTGATTATGAATATCGTTACAATTTCATTTCCTTGGCCACGACACTAATGTAGGCTGAAATTAAATAATAAAGACCTCGAAATGTACACATTATTCAAGCGGATAGATCCCCAGATGGCACGCCTGTGCCATTTTCCGTTTAGGAATAAGTTAGGTAAATGAGAGAAATAAAACTGTATGACGTTCCAGCTGGGGACGCATTTTGTGGAACAAACATTTTCCCATTTGGTGCTCGTAACAAAACATTCTCAGATTCACTCCGTTTCGTTTATATTCAAATATAGGTACGTATACAGAACAGGAAATATACGTACCCATGTTTTGCTCGAAATTACGGCGTTTCTCCTTGAATGGTAGCGCATCCCGTGGTAGCATTTTATCTGCAATGAAAAGAAACAAGCGTGATTCGACTGCAGTATTAAAAAGCGAGGTCGTTGGGAAAGAAAATTTAAAATAATATTTTTGACGTAAAAGAAATCGCGCCTTACCCTGTCTCATTCTATCAACCGACGCATTTTTTTGTTAAATCGCAAATCGATCATGAATATAGATCGAAGGAAAGTAAGCAGGAAACCACTCCAATTAAAGGCCTTGAAATTTACCTGTTCGAGGATCTCGGGAAGGTTCATTCTCCTTCACAGCGTCTTCAAGGTTGGAACCTTTAGACCCCGAGTGTTTGCTTTCCTCCCCCTCCATCCCTCTCCCCAATCACCGCTCCCTACCCAGCCGTTAATTTAATAAGTTTGGTTTCTTTCGCGCGAAGACCTACCGTGCTCCATTCGCTTCGTTACCGAATGGAAGGTCCCCTCTTCAACGCCTTTTACGCCCCTTTTCCCTAACATTCCGCTTCCCTCTCCTGTCCTTTGAATCCTCTCCGAGCGCCCTCACCGACTTATCTGCCGTTTCTCATGGGATCCCAGTCAACCCAACTTGCCTTCTGACTAGTTTCTGCTTCGCCGAAGAAACTACTTCCGAGTTTGTAACGAAGTTTTGGCAATTTTCAAGTTCGCGGTTAGTCTTGAAAAAAAAAAAAGATAGCGTTGCCAGCGAAAAAAATTGCCTCAGTTTTTTTTGCCCTCAGCACTCTTGGAAGTTAATTATCTGTCCTATTACCACACTTCACCGGAAGCTGAAACCATTTGGATTCGAGTAGTTTTTTAACGTCCACGAGGCGTCGAGAAGTAAATACTGTTTACCGGAAGGTATTGCTTTGGAGGAGACAGGGAACAAAAACCTTCTATTTCGAAATTGCTTGGTTTAAAAAACGTCACGTTTTCGTATTTCTAGCGGAGGGTATGTTCTTTTGTCGGCTTTGAGTTCTTAATATTCTTCCCAGGTTCTCATATGATGGCTTATTGGCACGACGGCTTCTAATTTTTACCCATGATGAAGTTCTTTTTGGTGTTATTTGTATTGGTTACGCGACGTTTCGCTGGCGATGGTTTCCTGGCCTCTCCAGCTGTGCACCCCTTATTTTATTTTTATATATCAATTTTTTTAGTTGCCAGTTTTTCTTAAGAATATAGTTTTAGATACGGTGTGTAATTTTAATTGTCGGGGAAACAATTACTTAGTATTTGTCGTTTGACCCTCTTGGAAAAAATAATCTCTAGGTATTATCCAAAACGGGCCGCAACTCATAGTTGTTCCCGTTTATTATACCTTATTATTACCTCTTTAACCTCGGCTTAGCATCTCTAGCGTCTAAAACGGTCAGTTCATACCCGAGAATAGTCCTGGAAATTTCCGACGTGCTCGCAAAATCTTTCCCAAAACCCTACGTCGTTCTCATCCCCGCTCCCCATATCCGCCTCTGCGGTGTCGACTGTTTATGCGGACGCCAGTTGGCTCGGATAGATGGCAGAAGCCATTATCGCGTGCGCACGCGAGTGAGAAAGAAGAAGCGAAAGCATTTTCGCGCCCCCTTCAATGCACCATGAGGGCGGGAGAAGTCGGCTGCAGCCGCGTTGGAGTTCGGGGGTGGGGGGGGGGGCGTAAGAATAGTCATCCGGAGTTCCTACCCCACCTCATCCTCTCTCTCTCTTTCCCTCCTGCGACCGCCATTTATCGGAGGCCGATAACACGCGCGCCGCCATTTCTCTCCTATCTCACGTCCACCTCGCCTCCTCACCCTTCACTTCCCACGGCGGCGAATGATGTCATAGGACGGACCGAGAGGGAGGAGGAAGGTGAGGGGAAGGGGGGGGGGGGGGGGAGAGGAGATGAGAAAGTGTTAAAAAAATAACTAAAGAATGGAAGAGAGAAAACCGATCAATTGTCGCCGTTAAAGGCTTCGAGATTGTATCTTCGAAAATGACAACGTTTTTATTCGTGATCCCACGCCATTTTTACCCCTTTAGCTTCCCTCGTATAGCTCTCGAAGAAACCACGCAAATGGCGGATTTTCACCTTTTCTCTCTCTCTCTGTGTCCTCTCTTTTTATCTCTCCCCTGTGAATTCACATTCCCCACCTTAGTCATTCGCTTTAATAGTCAAGGAGAATTTTATACGTGTGGTTGATTTAGGGGAGAAGTTGTTTGCGTGCGTGTATTCGTGTGGTTCTTTAATCGAATTTGAATCCCTTTAAGGGAGGGATCGTTCTGCTTCTTTTTACGGGACATTGTCTCTGTAGAAACTTCGAACGGGAATAATTGATTTCTCGAGGGGTATTTCTGTCGGTTATTACGTCGGTAATTTTTGAAGTCTTCCAAAGTCGCGCGTTAAATTCTCTCGTAAAGTCGAGTTTTCAAAAAAATTAAATGGTAGTCGAGAGTGTGGAGGAAAGGGGTGACGTTTTATCCGCAAGAGGTGGTTTAAATCTGAAAAATGCAAACTCCGTTATTTTTACACCGGAAATTGTGAAGTCTCTTTTTACAGCAAGGAAAATTTATGGGGCATAGTCTAAAACTGATTAGAGGATTTTGGTTCATGTTTTGCATTGTGTAAAAGTTAATAAAGAATAATGGTTAAAATTCAGTTAGGAAACAGGCAAGAACTCTTTTAATATGTCTGAATTAGTCGTAATTGTATTTCTTTAGTATTTATATTAAAAATATTGATTCCAGCTCGTGTTTTACCTCTTTTTATTCTTCGAAATCCACGATGGGTAATACTTTCGCTTATGTCGTACCTTCAAGAATTCTATCTTTATACGAGAAGTAATATTTATCGCTTTGCCCAAGACTTCAGTTTTTGTATATGCTTTGTGTAGATATTTTCCGGTTAGGGTAAGGCACAAAGTAAACGCAACGGGGCAAAACATATCAGGCGTTACATCTTCCAATAGAGGGGTTTTTTCGCTGGAAAATTAAACTTTCAAGCGTAATTTCTGGTTAATTTCGCAGTGAATTTGTGGAAAATGTTGACATGTTGTTATGTACATTTTAGTTGATAACGGAAGTAGTTTGTTGTTACATCATCTTTTTTCAATATATGTCAAAGTTATACAGTATTTGGAATTTCTTACACGTGGTAGTGCTCAAGTCGACTACGATTTTATGTTAAGAACTATGCTTGTTCATTCAGAAAATGGATTTAAAAATACATTTTATACTATTTAATAGTAGCGCAAATTTTAAAAGCATCAGTTTATTTCAATTAACGGTGAAAACGGGAAGAAATAATACCTTGTATTTTGGTTAAATTTGGCTACTAAGCGTAGTTCATCCATGACGTTCTGATATTACGCATCAACGGTTTGATCCTTGTATTGTCTGAAAGCTCGATATGAGCCACGCTTGAATTAATACGAAACGTGCCAGAATTTTAAGTAAATAACGCTTCAGTTGTAACACTATGCAAATACATTACAATAAATGCGGTATTTAACGAGAGTTGTGCTATAACTAGTGTTTTGATCATCATAAATTTAAATACAAAATATAATAAGTAGACATTATGCTAATTTATTTTTCTTATTATAATGTCTTTCCACAAAGCTTCTCCTGATTGAGATGAATTTTTCATAAATTTTGTTTATAAAATAGGGTGTTCGAATAAAATGAGAACTTCGCCACATCCAGCATGTTTTATCATTTTGATAACTCTATAAACAGGAGTTTTCGTGCAGCTGTTTCAATAAACCCTAAACAGAAATGGGGAAAAAATAGAATATTTCATCGTAAAATTTTAACTTTCTGTGCTATTTTATCAGAATTTAACATTTCATGGGAAAAATGTCTCATTTCACCCAGTTAAGCATACGCTGAAGGTTACAATAGTTCACGCATTACGTTCTACTGCGAAATTCCTTAGCTGAAATTATCCAATTTCATATTTCCATCATTTCATAAATCAGTTCACTCTTAACGAAGATCCTAATTTTTTTCATTTGCGAAACCTGCGAGAGAAACAAAATTTTAAGCGCTCGCACGCCCGTAAACCAGCACCTTTGTAAAGGATTCTTTTAATTACACCACTGATTGCTGCCTACCTGTTGAATAGTCCTCACAATGAAATGGCTTCTAAAGCTCTCTCGGTGTTTTTCCTGCTTTTCCCGGAACGGTGACTATCAGGAGAAATTATTATTGTTTAATTTAACAAAAAATAATTTCTCTGGAATAAGAAACTGAATATCACCATATTCTCGTTTTTCGCCTGGGACTTAAAAATATATACCAAGTTTTATTAATAATGTTATAAAATTTTAGCCACGTTTTTAGAGGCGTAGAATAAAGCAAATTAGCCATGCAGACCACACTTCTTCCTTTCGCCGCAAGCTCTGTTTAACTTTCATCGTCCGCGCGTGAGGGTGTGCACGTAAGTGAAGGGAGGATGGGCTGCGTGGCCGGGATTACGTCCGCCGATGTCACTCACAGACGTCATACGTAACACGAAGGCCCGCCCGGGCGCGAACACCTGGAGGGGAAAGGGGAGGGTAGTCTACGTCTCCAGACGTGACTTAAGGGCGTGACGTGCTTTGCCTCGTCCTCCCACCTCCCCATACCTCTACAAAACCCTATCCTCTTGAGAGGGGTACTTTCTTTCCTACTCTATTCTCCTCATAACCTCAATCTCTCCGCCATTTTCTCTCACTACTTCCGCTTTATAGACCGGTCCCCTTTGCAACGTTCAACCTCTCTCTCTCTCTCTTGTCTCCCTCCCTTTCATTCGTCCCTCTATCTCATGCCTTCCTCTCTTCGCTCTCCTGCCTCCCTCTCCTCTCTCCTACGTCCTTCTCTCTTTCCACACTTTCCTGCCTCACCCTGTTCCCTGCCTCTCTCTTCTCTCTGTCTACCTCTTTCCCGGCTCCCTCTCCTGCCTCCCTCTCCTCTCTCCCTCTCCTCTCTCCTCTCCCCTGCCTCCCTCTCCTCTCCCCTGCCTCCCTCTCTTCTCTCCTCTGCCTCCTCTCTCCCCTGCCTTCCCCTTTCTATCCAGCCTCTCAATCGTATTTATTTCTTTTATCTTTTTCTGTTCCCTCTCAGCCCTCTCTTACCGTTCTCACCATTCTCTTTCCTCTCTCTCTCTCTCCTTTCAATTCCTGCCTCTTGCTTACCTTCTCCTTTTTTCCAGGTCCTTTCCTCTTTCCAATTTTCTTTTAGGAATTGGTATTGGGAGTCCTTGTTCGCTTTAGTGAAGGCACTTACCGACCTATCTGTCCCTCTTTTTCTTTCTGTGTGTCGTTATCCGTTTTGCCATTCCTCCTTCCTACCGCAATCCGCGTAATTCGACCTTAAATTCACAGAGCACGCTCTGACCCTCATTCCATTTCGACGCAACTTCTCGGTTTACCTTCCATTACCCGAGCCTCTCCATTCTCCCCCTCCCTCCCTCTCTCTCTCTCTCTCTCCTCCGATTCGTACATCAGCAAAGTGCCCCTTACGCAGTGACCTCCCACTCTTGGTCAGTGCCATTCTCCTAAAAAATTCCCCAGTCGGCCGTTCCAAAGCCTGCTTTGTCTCTGAGAGTGTGTGCAACTACATCCAAACCCTCAACATCACGTGTCTAATGCGCCGTAATTTGTTCGTTTTACGCACATAACCTTTGGAAAAACAGTTTTAGCTCAGTTTTTTACTATTTCTGTTAGAAATATTTCCTCTGTAGTTTAATACAGCGGTATAGCCGTGTGTGTTTGTTTGTAAGCACACGAACCCACACAGCTGAATTTTTGTTACAGCTTCAATCATAAACTTGAGTTTTATCAAAGCGTCCACATTCTAGGCCGGACATTTATCCAAGAATGAATTTTCAAACACAGTTTCTTTTTGCGTAATCCTCCCGCTTTTTTCAGTATTTTGAGAACGAATATTCGGGTGAAAGGATTTTCGCTAGATCGACCATACTCGGGATTTTCTCCACAGCCGCAACTTCACAATACAATGCACATTTTGTCGGAAAACTATATGAGATAGAGGTACTTTTTTGTGTTACTAACATGAAGTCTACATTCTAAATATTTATTTGGTCTAATATGTAATTTTCATGTACTTCTTACATGTGCAGTATAACTGTCAACGTGAATAAAGACAAAATATTGTTTCACCGTCCTACCGTCGACGTGGCAACGCTAAGTACTCTTGTTTTTAGCGGAGCCTTATACTGCAGTGGTTCCACAACTTTTTGTAGGTGCGACCAGTGGCTTTGGAGGCCCTCCTTGTAGATTGTGATGGTACAAAGAAAACTGATATAAGTATACTGAAAAATGTTTTATTGACAAAATATTTTTATCTTAATTTTTCTTTTTCAAAAAACACGAAAATAAACCACAAATTCACCTTTCGAAATTTTGAGGCAGCAAATTTCTTTATCAATAAAGAAAAATATTTTTTTAACAAAATCATGTTCTATGCATATTAGGATCAATGCATTTCGTAAGAACCGTCAGTACACCATAAGCGCACTGCGCGGTTCTATCTATCTCAGGGGTGCACAAAGTGCGGCCCTTGGGCTACATGCGGCCCTCCGTTGATGTTTGTGCGTCCCGCGGGAGATTTTGCAGCATAAGGTTAATATTGAACAATGTTATGTTAATTTGGTAAATCATAAAGTGAAAATAATACGAGAGTGCAACATGCTGAAGTTAACTAAACGTACTACTTTTAGCAAATGTGTACTGAAAATTTACTCCTTTACTGCTTCTTTCACAAGAGTTGTACAACTTTTCAAATTCGCACTGCATTGTATATTTGTGATGATTTTGCGTTTGATTATCGATAAGTAGAAATGCTTTAACTTGTTACCTGAAATTTTATTATTGTTTAATTGGCATTATTCAGGTTTTAATTCAGTGCGGCCATAGGATAAGTGTAAACCATCAAATGCAACCCGCAGGTGTGAAAAGTTCGTACAACCTGGATCTCCCTCTCTCTCTAGCACATGTGCGCTAAGTAGTTTAATGCTCATTCTTTGTTCAAAGAGTAAATTGGAAAGAAAAATACATTTGGCAAGATGACTCAAAGAAAAGAAAGGGAAAACGAATTTCTATGATTCACTTTCTATATAGGCACCAAAAACCTTCCCTTTATATTCGGGTTCTGAAATAGTTTCCAAGGAAAATTGCTGCGATTCGTTAAAATGTATTACTGGACTACACATTGAACCGTACGACCTGGCGTTGTTGCCTCATAAAATCATTATAAACACCAACCTAAATAACTCTGCGAAAGTTGATAAAAATCGTATGAGCCGTTTTTTAGAAAATCCAGTTATTGTTAAATTTGCCCAGAATAAACTAGTCTTATATTCATTCTTTGAGAAATATAAAATATGCAGTATTGTTGCAGACGTAAACTCAAGTAACTGTGCGAAATTTGATCAAAATCGTTTAGAGCAGTTTTTGAGAAAATCAAATTGTTAAAAATGCGTAGAATAAACTTCCCTTAATTATTGAGCAATGTCAACTATTTCTTCATTGCTTCTATTCTGTATGATAAAATGCCTAAGTACGAGATTTCATTCATTTTCTCTCTACCGTTTAGGCTCTAGAGCCGCGAACAGACAGACAGACGGCATTGCGAAAACCATTTTTTCGGACTCGGGTACACCTAAAACGTATCTCGAGATTGAATTTTTTCGCGGTTACAATACTTGCTCAACATACTTCGTATATGAGAAAGTAAAATACGAACATTTCTGTAGATTGCAAAGTTGACTAGCAAGCTTTTGGCAAGAGAATTTTATACTTATTTGGGCTGATGAAATTGTCATCTACTATACACAACTTATAGCTGAATAAAATAACATTATCAATCCACGTTTATTTTGCCTTTCTCTTGCACTATACGGTCAGACAAAAACAAGACACCCGGGAGTGCGATCTCCTCGGCAGAGCTGCGGTTCGCTTTCCCGTCCAAGTGTCAGGTCAGAATAACGGTTACGCTTGTTTTGACACGTCCGTTCTGCTCAAGACGTTTGTAATGCCTCGCTGTTATTACCCTTGTATTAGACTCTCTGGATGAGCTAGAATCTGAACCTTTTACGATTTGTCTCCGTCGTGACGAGTGGCATCTCTCTTGCTTTGTTTTGTGTGCCAAGATTTTTTTGCGTTTGTTGGCTTCTTCCAAAATGCTGTGGAATAAAGAAAAGAATATATCGTGTTACATTCCTGGTATTATAATTATTTAATTTTCCACGCAGAAAACATCGCTTTGTACATTTGCATTTATTTATATTTTTAAAAGTCAATTCTTAACATTATGCTCGTAAGTAGGGAATAGCAAAGTTTAGCGCAGGAGACCTTTGGAAAGTCTACTGCCTACGTCGTTCAAGTTTTTTGAAAAAAAACTACGAACAAAATTTAAAAAATAAGGTATTACTATTTCCACAAATTCCTTTTACGCGACCGCGAATAATCACAATCATCATAAACCGTCGTGTAACTTAAATTTGTGGAAATCGTACAAACTTCATAGAAATCTTGTTAATTTATTTAATTTCAAACTGCACCCATCCCCCGAAATTCCGTTATATTGCGTGTATTTTATATACTTGATCCATCCCAATTTTGATTACTTCAACTCATTGGCTTTTTCAATAAATGATTTTTATCTTGAATAGCCGTAGAAGTTTTATGGAAACGGAGTTTATATTTCATCTGTGGTGAATGTTCACGTTATTGTTTTTCATAAGATTTATTCGATGTTTGCATGAATTTTTGAATATATATAGAGGGAGTTTTAATAGTGAAATATACCTATATATTACAGCGTTTCCTTTTTTGTACTCTAAAATTTTAGGAAATACGAATGATAGAACTTAAAGAAAATTCCACGCTACCGAGTGAAACTTTATATTAATTGAAGCGATACTCAAAATATAGAAATTTAAATTAAAATGTTTAACTTTTTACGCCAAGTATTAACGCGGAGAATTGTTCCCATAAGATAAAAAGCGTCTTGTTTGTATTTTTGCTCCCGAAATAGTAATAATGCCGGGGACAGAAATGTACTCGTTCCGAGTATAACGGGAAATTAAATCTTCCCCGAGTCTGTCTGCCGCCGTAATCAACAGCAGAAAAATATTGCCCCTGAAAAGCGAGCATGTTACACTGCAGATACGCCCAGTGAATGTTCGGGCCATTTATTTCCCGCCCTCTTCCTCCCGTCGTTCCCATGCGTCAGTCGTGTAAATATTTGACAGGCGGAAGTTTCGCCTCCTACCACTTTCCGTACGTAGCTTTCGCCCTCTTTTTATTGCCTCGCCCTTCCTCTATCTCCACATCGCTAACTGTGGCTTTTTTGTTTTTTTTAAAACACGAATTTTTTCCATAACCTTCCAGTACGGTCCCGCGTAGTATTTTTTCCACTCTGTATATTTATTTCGTGGAGTAGAAGTTTCAGAGGGTTCAGATCGATGTTTGCACGATTTTTTATTTCCCTCTTGATTTTTTTTGTTATTTTACAGTTCTATTTCCTAAAGTGGAGAACCGTCATTGACTTTGACTTTCCGTTCCGTTGCGACGACCAAAAAAATCCTACTTATAATTATTTGTCCTCTAGTGTCTTTTAGCTGCTGAGCAAATTCTCCGTGGACCCCCGAAATTTACTTCATACAGATGGCAAAGAGCTCAAAAAACAAAGTTTGAATATATACTAGCGTAGCGTATTAGGAATATCAAATCATTTTTTTTGTTAGCGTGCAAAAATATTAGTTTAACTTGGTCTCATAAATTTAGCGACCTATTACATTTCGTGTGTTTTACTCGATTGTTTGCAGTACATACAGATCGCGAGCACCAAGCCATATTTATAGATTCAGTGGTTTCGATTGTTAAAAGTTTTGATTTGATTTTCTCAAAAGTATGACGGATTGAATAATTTCTCTTTTTATAGTTTTAAATTTAGGTAATGGTATATTTTTATTTTCATACAGATAGTATACGTGCTAAAATTATCGTTATAATTTTTCTTCGCTATTTCGATTGCAGTTATTTAAAATTCTTTAAGAATTTTTTCAAATTATATACCTTAGAACAGTGCTTCTCAACCTTTTTAACTCCACGGCACACCTTCATGCATGCTTAAATACATCGCATCACACCAAACCATCGCTAATGAATTTCAATGCGCAAATACTCATTTTTAAAGGTAAAAACTATCATAACAAGTAAAAGTCGCAGTTATATTAGATTGTTACGATTGGTAAAGCAATAATTGTATAATTTTATTGTACATTAAATACATACATAATTTAAAAATTAAATATCTTCGGAGTGTGCGGCGCATTAGTCCCTTCCTCGCGGCGCACTATTGTGCCGCGGCACACCGGTTGAGAACCACCACCTTAGAATAACAAAAAAGTATCTGTACGATGCTCTACTTCCTTGAACCACAAGGTTCAAATTAAAATTCACCAAGAGATAAAAACTAATATTGTATTGATAGTCATACTTGTTTCCCCCTTACTGTGAATAGAATTGCTTATTCTCATTTTCCTTAATAATTTCATTAACTCTCTCCTTCGCAAATTAGTCTATTAATACATTTTGTTTATCCATTTCAGAATTGTTGCGGTGGTCATTTTTTGTCCTGACGGCAATGCAGGGGATAACTCGGCTCCAGCAAAGGTAATTTGATTTTGCAATATTCCTATTTTTCATAGTCTCTGCTCCTGTGTTTGAATGACTGACGAAGATTCACCAATATAAATTAATGTAAAATTTTAAAGAATTTTATATAGTTTACGAAGGATATCAGCCAAATATATTATAACTAACATATTGTTATTAAATCAAGAACAATGTACATCTTTTCTGGCCATTGTAAATCATACATATTACGTAATCATCGCATAATTAACGATAGATTCGAGATTGTATCTAAAGCTCTCTCAGATTAGTTTAGTGAAAGATTCTGAGTAGAATGAAAACGTTTTTTAAATTGTTAAGAATACTATTTTGATGCACTCGACTGAAATTTTCCACATTTTATGTACCGAACTGATATTTAAAATGATCTAATAAAAAGGTAATAAATTCTTATATAATTTTCTTAAGTAATTTTATCGATGCGGAGATATTTCGGAGCGGTTATATTGAAGTTTTGTAGGAAATTGCGCTAGAGGTTCGAGGAACGACCGAGAGATGGCGGATGCGCTTGAACTCAGGGAATGCGTGCGGGGAATGATCATAAGTTCCTACCGAATGATGGCGTTGCAGCCCCTGCAGGGGCAGTGAAATTGTTATTTTTGGCCCAAATATTAGTTTTTTCTTAAATTACTCAATACTCGAAGTGATACTTAAGTTTAACATTGTTTTAAAATTCCTCGATAGTTGACGTTAGGTATTTTCATGTAACACCAGTTCTATGTTAGAACGATGTAAATAGATGCAGAGATTTTTATCAGTTTATAAAATGCATTCATTTTGAATTGACTAAGCGTTAAATTGTTTGTAAATAATACATTTTTAATCGTTGGAAGTGTTTCATATTTTACTTTTTCTCTCGCATAAAGTATTTTGTCACAAGTTCTAGTTTTAGAAAAAGCGTTTATTTTATCGCGCTATTCAAGTTGCCCCACTTATTTTTTTCTTATTGCAAACGAATAATTTCTAGTTTTATCTTTGCATTCCATTACATCTTTTAATAGATGAACGACATGTTTTCGGGTCTCTAAATTTTGTTTTCCTGAGGTTACTTACAGAAATGGTATATATATTTTTCATTGGTGTTACAACTATAAATAAATGTCACCAGCCATAGCGCTCTCCCATCGTGTCTCTCCCGCAGTAAATATTTCATTCCTCCACATTTTCGTAAACCCTCGCACCAGTGGAAATTGCGCTTGCGCCAGACCTCGCCCAGCTGTTTTCTGAGTTTCTCGCTAGATGTCAGTTCCGTCGCCTCCGAGGCCGCCCCAGCAGCACCGAGAAAAAATCCACGAATCCATCGCCCTCGAGGCGCTCACCTCAACCCTTTTTCGACGTCGGATTTTCCTGCCCAAGTAAACCCCTCGCCTCCTTCCCGGACCGCCTACGTCAAAAACCCTTGCCCCCAAATCTCCTCCCCTCGATAAATTATGTACGCGGGGCACTGATGGAGGTTGCGAAAGAGGCACAGACGACACGCGGAGTCTCGAGTATGTTTTTTCCCCCTTATACATCGGAACCTCGATCCTTCCTACCTGCTATGTTGCGGAGGATGATATTCTTGCGTTTATTCGTAACTCAATAATTTCTCGACATCTTTCTCAGATTTTCGACAAAAAACTCGTTTTGTGGATTGGTTCGCGCGACTCACGCCATTCTCACCTCCCCATAAAGTAAATCGCATTTTCCGTCGTTTCGCGAAATAACCACGAGCCTAACTCGATAAAAAAGGAAAACATGAACGTACATAAAAAAATCCTCCCTTTCGGAAGATTTTTTACTCTCCTCTTTAAAAAAAATAGGATATCGGCCACCCCTGAGGGATTATCGATTGTGGCTCTCCGATGGATACCATTCTGTGCGGTAGTTAGGTTATGGCGTGTGCCGGGTGCGGAAAGCCTTGTATTCAAGAGTCTCAGGCTCCCACCTACCTTTCACATCAATTTGCGCCCTTCATCTTTTTACTTTATTTCTCCCTTTTCTGCATCCTTCTCTCTCTCTCTCTCCTCTTTCTGCTTCCTCCCCCCCTCCCTCTCTCTCTCATCTCCCTCTTTACCCATTCTTCCAACTTCCCCGTGGGGTTTTTCTTTTCGGGATAATGAACTGTCCAAAGTTCCATCCTCTTAACGTCGCCCGCAGATGAAAAGAGGACTTTATTAGGAATCCGCTCATTTTCAGATAACAACAATAGTTCCGCACTCGAAAATGAAATGCGGCGAAAGAAGAAAGAGGTCGTTCGAATCACAGCGTGCGTTTTGTATGATCTCGCGTTACACTCCTCGTATGTGTTCGAGATTCGGCGTTTCGGCAGAGCCGTGCGTTCGAAATGAAAGTTTACGATCGGGATCAACGGGGTCGGGGTTTTTCATCGCGATTCCCCAACTTTAATTGGATTTCGAATATCTTAACCAAACCACATCACGTCGCTTCCTTACTGCTTTCTCTCTCTCTCTACCTTCCTTCGTCTCTCCCCCCCACCCTCTTCTCGCGTCCGCCGGATTAGTCACTCGCATAATTGAGCGCATTTCTCGGCAAACTTCGTCTCCCAACTCTCGCCTCCGAGAGACTCATCAATCTCGTGAATTCTCCAAAATTCCTCGAGATGCCGTGTTGAGATTACGCGCGCGCGCGCTGCTCCGCGTCGGAAGATACCCCACGTACCGCCCCCGAGTATTGGGTTTTTACGAGCCGCATCGTTGCGTGATTTATACTGGTCGGAAAAGCCCCGGCGAAGTCGTGACCGCTTTTGTTTTTAATTCTCTCGTATTTTAAGCGTAAAGCCTCGTATCGATTCTCCGCCCTTTTTGTTTGCACTGCCGATCGAGAGTGAAATTATAGATTACGTGCGCTTGGAATAAGGCTTCTCTTGTGTTTATTGGACTGCGAAAAAAGAGGGAGATTGCGAAGCACGATGCACTTTTATTTTAAATTCCATCTTTCGCGGGTTATCGATTTGACGATATGTCTCATTAAATCAGTTAAATAACGTTATCTTAAAAAAGGGTTGGAGGCTACGGAGAGATGGATGTTTCAAAATTAAAAAAAAAATCTTTAACCGTACAAAGCGAATATTTAGAGACAATACAAAGAGTAAAAGTTAAAAAGTGGGCAAAGGAAGAGAAAAAGGAACAAAAAAGGATGGTATACGTACATGTATACGGGGTATAACTCCAGGCCAGGGACCTGTTGTCAATCGCTCATACACTCACTCATTCACACAAGAACTAATCCTAAGGTGGAAAGGATAAAAGGGAAAGGGTTTACGAGGCGTTAACCTGCATCAGTGACCCTTACACCTTTGTTGGTAAATGGTAAATGCGTTTATAGGCTCGATTTGTTTGTTTAGTATACATTTTAATGGATACGTTTTGGATTTATTTTCAAGTTTAACGCTGTATTGAGAGATAGTAAATTATCCAAACAAATCCGGGAATAATTAATTATTACAAAATATATTAAATTTGATACATTTTTCAGTGACAACTTATGGTGTGGTTTAATTTCGTTTGTCGTTCAGCATTTTTACGCGGATTTTGGAATGACTTATTTGTACACAAATTCATAATTTTCCTTTTCGTGACCGATTCATTTTCTCACTTCAGAGAATAAGTACGTTGCGTATAATCCTTTCCCTCTTGATTATCGGAATCTTAATTTATTCACTACCGTTTCTGTAAATAGTACCTTGACCGTTCGGGCTCGTCTGCTTCAGTATCTGATCATTCGGGACATCCCTCGCCCCCCCCCCCTTTTTTTTTCATACACTCGCCCGTAAAAACTTGGAAATTTGCAGCACGAGTGAACACGGACATAACTCTCGTCTTCCCACCGACGCGAGCGTATCCTTTAAAAGAGTCTCTTCCAACACGGTCAGACCAATACCCACTTGCCTCGTAACTCTTTTTTTTCATTCCTCCCTTTTCTTCCTATCGAGCGCCACTGGGTTATTCCCGTGAGACATGGGCTTTTCCTACGGCGGGATAACTGGAAAGAAAAGGAGGCGCGTGTCGTATGTTAGGGGGGGAGGGGGAGTGGTGAATTGTGGTTGTGGCAGCAGGCGTAAGAGGAGTTGGTGGGTGTGAGTGGATTTGCGAGCGTTGTATGGAAGTTTAGGTGGTCTTGGTAGGGTGTGCGGAGTTCCGCAAGGTTCGTGTGCTCGCGTCGAGGGTCGATTTTCTCGGAAGGAGTGGGAGAGGGGGAAGGGGGGTGGAGGGGGGGGGAGGGAGGTGGGGGGGGAAGAAGCGTAGAAGCCTTTCAAGAGCGACGGCAGCAACTCTTGCATATAATTCTCCTTTAACGTCACGAACGCGATGATCGAGGTCTTAACGATGGATAGCTGGGAGACGCGTGACGAGGAAAGCCCTCTCGCAGAGCAATCTCTAGCGTCATAACCCTACTCATCACCGTCGTCGTTGTTTATAAAAGGCTCTCTTATCTAATCCGGATTGACAGACATTAGAAAGGGTGCTTTGTTAAGACGGTGGCGCGCACGAACCTCCTTCCCGGATTTAGAATTAAGGAGGAACGGGCCGGAAAATTGATTCGATTCAACGTTATCATCTTTCGGGGATGGGGGATCGAATGCGGCGGAACCGTTGCTTAGGTGCGCGTGGATTAACGAATAAGTCTGTGGAATAGCGTTTCTGCTTCCATCGCCTTTGGACGTCTGTGCAGGTCATTGTTGTTTCTAGACCTCAAGGGGTCGCTAAATTACGGCCTCCGAAACTGGGATTCTAAAACCATCTGTAGAATTTAAGACCGACAATACCGTTTTTGTTGATTTAAATTATGGTAAAAAAAACTTGAATGTTGATGTTGTAACTCTTAAAAAATGTTTCATTAATACTTAATTTTTTACTCACGCCATTCCATATTTCGGACATAGGTTCTTATGCTTCCAATTGAAACGCTCGCAGTTTTTAATGCGATCAGCCGAAGAGATCCCAACTTTCAGTGCAACCCACAATTTAGGAATGTTTGCCGGGCAATTTTCTAGACCAGTGAGTCGCGACCTTTTACAGCAGAGGTTCCCATCCTGGTGCTCGCGACTCCGCTATGCTTTGTGACAGCCTGACTGTGCTCTTCTGCGGTGCTTAAAATCCCGTTTCTTTTAACCAATAATTTAATTTTATCGGTTGCTTTCTTTATAAACGTATCTAAAAACACTCTGACGTTGGTTAATTTTTATCCACGAACATTCCTATTCCTGCAAAATTAAAGTGGCTTTATATTCTAGCATAAAACTTGGTGATCGCCACCTCGAGATGGTTGGAACCCCTGCATTACATCTTGCGTCCCACCAACCATTTTGTCAAAAAAACCTTGGTAAAAACCAATAACCAATCTTTTCCAAGAAATGGGTTTTTTACATCAATCACATCAGTGGACATTTTTAAGGAACAAATATTGCAGTAATATTGTTGAGAAAAAAAATTTATAATTATTTTCCAAACTTCGCGTACCAGCGGTTGAGAAACGCTATTCTAGAAGGTCATATTGGCTCCTTTCGTTAATTTTTTTCGTGCAGATTAGAGATGCCATTTTCTCAATTCTCCCTTCTCGGAAAGGGGTGGATCCCACGTAGCCACCCACACTCGGGTGTGCAAAATATCCAATAGGGGTTTACTTTCGTATGTTTCCTGTTTGATAAATTGCCACCTTTCGATGAGGAAAGGCTTTCTCTCCCCCCTCCGCCACGCTCTCCCCCTCCCCTCTTCCTCTCTGAGATTGGATGGAGAGAGAGAGAGAGAACGACTTAATCCGACGTTTTTGAGCCGGAATCGCTCATCCCCATACCGCTTTGAGATTCTTGGAATGTCGACTTGCCTCGCTAAGGATTTCGCACGGATGAAGGCGTGTTGAACTTGTTAACGAATTAATTTCCGAGCTTCCTCCGCTGCAAAGAACGTCTTTGGGGTGTCTAAATTCGGGTAATTGTGAATTTTCGCCATTGTAGTTGCTTCATTCTGTACTGCCGAAGGAATTACGTTCCTTTTGATGCTTTTGTTGTCATGTATTTCATAATTTAATCCGTATTATTTATTGATGTAACGTATCCATCGGTATAACAGAGACTTCTTAAACGTGTGTGCAAGTCAGTCTCTTTATATAATAAACTGACTAATTTTAGAAATGTGTCCTCGTATTATAGAAAATTTTAGTTAATCGTATTTTTTTACATTTAATAATTTGCTCCAGATTAATCATCTAATCGCAGAATGTGAAGATTTATTTTTTTAGTGCGCTGTATAAAAATGTTTTCTCAATTTGTTCATGGATTTCAACGCAAATTTTTACCTGGTCCCATGTCGATTTATTTTAACTTTTCATCTATCGCTCGATAAATATTTTCATCTGTTTGATCGCGAAAACATTATTTTAAAAATTTACTTGCAGAAATCTTCTCCCTCTCTTTCGTCAGTTCCGTCACATTTGCCTTTCTTTCCGCCATTGTTATAAAATCCTATTCTTTCCGTCACTCAACTCGCCAGGGTCGAGGTGTCCTCCTCATGATTTACGTATAAAGACTACATCTGTCTCTCTGTCTCCCTCTAAAACCCTTTGGCATCCTCTGATTCCGTTCAGAGAGAGAGAGAGACAGAGAAAGTAAGGAAACGGAGGGAGGGGAGAAGGGCGTGTCACATCTCGTCCGAGATGAGGTCATCGGGGGCCTTTGGGGGATGTCCCTCGTCCTCCTTTCGGCCTCTCCTTCTCCCATCGCCCCTTTTCCCACCCCTCTTCCTTCGACCTCTTTCCCTCACACGTCAATCACCGTTTCATCGCCGTGTCTTTTTTTTTCCACCCCGAAGACGACCTTTTGTGTTTGCTCTCCCATTCCTCCCATCTTTATCCCTCCTCTTTTTTTTCCTATCTCCTTTCCTTCTCTCTCTCTCACCATTTCACCTTTCTCTTCCTAATCCTCATTCGTGTTGGAGGGAAGGGAAGGCGACGAACGCCTCGACGACTCCCCCTCCTCCTCCCTCTTTCCTTTCTCGACTATTTATTTTTGCGGCGTGGAGAGAGAGAGAGGTCGCTCTCATATACGGATCTCTCGGCAGCCTTTTCATCTTATGCCGAATACCCTTAGGCTTCCCATTGCTTCCACAGGGAGCAGTTTCCGCCGCGGCTAAATGCGACGTAAAAGGTTACGTTTCCTTTTCATCGTCACGGAAGTCTCTGTGTGCTCGTTCAGCTCTGTGCGGTTACGTTTGTTCCCTGTTATGCGAGCGACCCCCCCTCTCTCCTCCCCTCCCTTTCCCAACACCCAACTCCTTAAACCCATCCCTCTTCGCCTTATCCATTTCTCACTTACTCCTTCCCCTTCGTTTCATCGACTCCCTCCTCTGCCTCTCGGTGTTTCTGTCTTAAGTGCGATTAATAAAGGGGAGTGGTTTTGCCGCAAGATTCATTGGTTATCTGCAGCATCAGGTGCGTTTTACAACGTCCTACTTGTACTTTATCTCGGAAATAGATATTGCTTGAATTTTTCGTTTCAATTTACGAGGGGTGTGATACAGTTTCGTTGAATCGACGAAAATGCAAGAAAACATGAGATATTGCAGTAATACTAAAGGTTCAGTCTATATAACCCGCTGAGTTAAAGGATTGTGGTGGGTAAAATCAACATGTAGCACAAAAAACTAGGTATTATTTTAAAATATTATGCAACCTAAAGCTCAGAGTTTTCACTTCCTGCGCTCGCAGCGTCCCTGAAAAATTTCTAATTAAAATACAGGTGAAGTACAAAAATATCGCAGAATTCTGGGATGAAAATGAGTCTTGTAAAAAATATTAAAGGAAAAACCTAATTCAATAACTTTGAATGTAAAATTCCTTTTGATGACGGAAAGGAAATTAAATTATGATGATAGCTGAGGATCAAAGAGAAAGTTGATTAGTAAATTAAGTTAAAAGCGAGACGTCTTCATCGTCAGCTAAATATATATATATTGTAATTATAGAATTCATTTTGCAGCTCAGTTGACAGCAAATCTTGCTATAATTTGGAACGATCCTATGGAGTGGAAAATGTAATTAGTCGAGCAAAAAATATTTATTTCAATTTTTTGTATCCCAACGGCAACAGTTAACAATTATTGTTTTATATTTTCTATAAAAATAGCTTTAAATATCCTTTTATGTAGTCATCAAATGTTTCATTTATTGTTGATGATTTGTAATCATTCACGGTAAATATTGTGTGAATGAAACCGTAAAACGATGTCTCAAATGTTTTACTGGAAAATATGTCCACTTGATTTAATAAAACTTGAGTGTCTCGCTTTGGTAATCGCACATTAATGATTTTTAACAGATAAATTGAGTTTAAAAATAGAAATTTTTAAACGATTTTAACGCGACGCTTCATTAAGCAATATTTCGGTTTTTTTCTTACTCATTTAGAGTCGACTTTGACGTAATCAGTACACGTCGTTCATAATCGAGCCACTTCATGCTAAGGCAAGTGCTTTTATGCATAATTTTCATCATTTTATATAGTTCTTGACCTGAAGCCTCGTTTTTTTCGTTTACGCTGCATTATTTCGCTTTTTCTCTTTGCCTTGACGCCTTAATCTCGTAGGAACCTAACCTCTCTCCCTCCCTTCATCCATCCCCTCGCTAATCCCTCCCTTTCCCATCTCACTCCCTTAACCTCCGCGGCACGCGAGAGCTGGTTTAAGGTCGGATAAAACGTTCGGCAGCCTCGGTGGGCGTGTTGACCGCCGACACGTAGCCCTTGGCCATCCCGATCCGACTCCCATCGAAATCCACCCCGAGAGATCGAGAGGGAGGGGGAAAAAAAAGAGATAGCGCCGTGAATGTAGGCCACCGTAGCTTCCGGGCAGCTCTGCAGGTTGCCAGGGTGCGCAGGAGCGGTCGGCCGCCACACTACTAGACAGCCAGGCCGGAAATTAATGGGTGGAAGAAAGGAGGATTGATGAAAGTGCTTCCTCGCGTCCTCTCCTCCTCCCTTTTACTTGCCCTCCCCCTCCCTCCTCCCCCCCTTTCATCCCCCTCTTCCTCATCGCGAACGGAGATTGGTCGTGGAATTGTTGGAATAAAGAACGGAAATGGAGGGGATTATACGCAACGTCGTCTTTCATTACCGAGTTTGAGTTTAAAAGTTCTCCGCATACAAAGGTTCTTTTGTTGAATCTTTTGTTGAATTCCTGCTACGCGATCGTTATAAATATATAAGTAGATCACGTAGAACGGAGGGGTCTCGTTTACAGGTTGTAGACGTTTATATTTTTTATCGACGTCACGGTTGTAGTTGCGTTTGATTAAATGTAACGAAGTGGTTTAATGTCGTATAATTTTCTTTAAGAAATAAGATTGAACGGATGTGCACGTTTTCGCTTTAGCTAATTAACCGTTGTTTGTTAGCGATTTTCGATCAGGACGAATTTGATTTTTTTTTAATTTGGTGTGTTTTGGTTTTTTTCATTTGTTGTATGAAGTTTTGGATTATATGAAATGATTCTTACAATTGCCCAGCCAAGAAAAGCTGGAAAATGTTTAAAGTCTACAGGTAAACAGAAATGCACAACGATTACGGCATAGCATACAAGTTTAAAAATCCTTCGATGGTGAATCTTAGTATATATGTATATGATATCTATAATATATTATATTATGTTGATTATCACCTTGAATACCTAGCCTTTGTTGCAAAACACTTCACAGGAACAAATATTTTTCATATTTTACTAATTAAGCGACTCCACTTATAGTATTTTAATTTTATTTTTATCTTGTGGCTGCATTTCTCTAAATCAAACATAAAGAACGCTAGTGAGAGATTTTTATGAGTCACGCTACCTGAAAAATCATAATTACTGAGGATAGTTTTTTTGCCCTTCACGATCGTATATATATATATATACTCTGAAATTTCCCATCCTTGCATTATCTTTACAGTATTAATACGAATATTAATTCGCGGTATTTTATTTTGGATTTCTTTGAATATAAAATAGGAGTAGCACTCTTATAAAATTTTAACTTATCGTATTATTTTCCATACTCTGTAGGTGCTACTGTCTGTTTTTCTATTTAATACTCGACATTACAAAAAAGATTTTCAATGATTTTAGGTTATTTGTATTTATACAGGATTTGAAATATATGTGTAATGTTTAGGAAGCATCGTGTCGGCCAAATGATCTTAACTATTTACAATAATAATTGCAATATTTTGTTGTTTGGATGCAATTTAAATCTATAATCTAAATCTGGCATTGGTGGATGGGTAGCAAACTTGTCTGCTTAGTTCGCGGGTTTGAATACTGCTGTCTATACGAATGTCTGATTCTCTCTGTTGCTCTTTATTTTAGACCACGAATTTGCTATTTAAGAGTTAATGGAAATAAATGAAAACTCTACCCGTTAAATGATCTCTTTATATTTCCGTTTGCTGGGAGATAGTAGACTTATGTCGGCGGTTGTGATTGGTTTTAAAAAATGAGCTTCCAATTGTTCCGGTTCTTCGTGAATGCTCACCCTTATCGCAGAACACGCGAATAGGATATGCCTTATTACGTCATTTAAAAATGGATTGCATTTTCACTCTTGAAAGACTCGAAGTGTGTGTGTGTGAGAGAGAGAGCAAGAATTGGAGATTTCTTCACAAAGCCAGGAGTAAATGTTTTTAGGATGTAATAATACCTCTTTCAGGGATTGACCTCGGAATTACCATCTCGTTGGCGCAAGAGGCGGTGTTAGCAGGTTTAATGCCCGAAGCTCCACACGTGGCGACCTTCTGAAGGTAATTGGATTGCACAATATCTTTCGAGGCATGCTCGGATTTGCGATTTGGGCGTATTGAAGGTTCTTGTGCGCCAGAGTGTGCATACGTTATGAGGTGGAAAGTGCAAAGCGGGACGGGAATTCACGCTAATGACAAATCGTTGCGCCAGAAAGGGTGAGATGGAGAGAGAATCTTGTTTGTCCCGTTGCCACATGCTTTGTCGGTGGTGTAGTTTCCGCGGTTGTGGACACCCAAGTGCATTATGGGCCGAGGTGCAGATTCGGTTACTCTTCACCTCTTATTGGTGTATGCGAGGGGCGTTGAGCCGATTAAACCGTTGCAGAGTGGTCATTCCATGAAGTCTGAATGCATACACGAGGTTAATTCGAGTAAAGTTAGTCCAAATGTTGTTGCGACTAAAACAACGATAATTTTTTCGGATTACGTTTAGTATGACGTCTCAAAGCCATTTGCGCTAATGGAACTCGTTTTAAAAAATCATTATCTGAGGGAATATTCTCATGTGAATTAATGTTGCCCTCATTTGGAACATTTACGCGTGAATTTTTTCTATTCGGGTGGTAGAGGGATAATCCAACGGGATACCTTGGTCCAGAATCACATGTGAAGTTTCGATATCTAACTAACCTATTTTGCCATAAACATTTCATCGGTTCGATTGTTCAATCCTAATTCGTCCTATTCTCATTAATGACAAATGCGCGGTTATCTCTTGCAAATCGTTTCATTAATTACTGCTGCGTAAAATTTTCCTTTTTTTATTTGTTCAATAGTACCACTTTCGTGTTTATCATATAAATTGTATTGTTTTTCCGAGAATCGAGACAAATTTTATTTCATTATAATATAATTTAATGACATTCTGCTGTATTATTAACATAAGTATTAAATTTTTAGAGAGATCGAAGAAAATAATAATTTGTGTTGAAAGGGGATTTATCGAGTTAATTTAAAAGAAGCAATTAAAAGTATTTTCTCGGGTATCTCCCAAAATAGATTCATTTAGAATATATTTTCGTTGAATTATCGCTGAAAACGGCTGATTTGTAGCCGAAAAGCGCACCTAGTTTTACATTACCTTGTTGTCGGTCTTGAAAATACCTTAGATAAGTAAATTTTTAAATGGCTATTATTGAATAATTTGGGTATAATAAGTTATTTCAGTTTCGGTTATTTCAGAGTTCACATCACGCTGTAAAATTAGTAGGATTCAGTTTATTCGGTTTGTTAAAAAAGGAGTTTTACTTTTGCATGCGCACTACTGACTTCAGACAGTTTTCCAATCAAGAAAGATAACTTCTTAAAAGTTTTCAACACTCCATTATAAATTTTCGTCTCTAAACCACTTAGTGCTGATTGACATTAACTCTTAATTTTCGCCCATGTTGAACTGCTTGATATCCTGTGAAACGCCATGGTAATTGTTTGAAATGCTTTTTACTCCCAAATTCAACCTAATTATCGATTTTAACGCGCATAGAAAATGAAAGCAGTGTCATATGAGGAAAAATTTGTACGGAATTCTAAGAAGGTTTCTTATGCCAATTTTTGCATTGTTGTACGTCCTTCGCAAAGGACCTATTATTACTCAACTTTAGTCGGATTTATAACGATTCACTCTTGTATTTATTCTTACATATATAACAATATTTTATTTTAGAAACTATTTCTTTACCGAGTGAATAAAAAACCAAATATCGTCTCTTAGTTTTGGCATTAAGTTAATTATTTCTCTTTGAACAGGCACAAAAACAACGCACTGGACCAGCATAGAGGTAGTTTAAACAGCTGCACAGTTACAACCGTTGCATTTCGCCCACCCAATGAATGACCAGCCCTGCGCTGAAAATAAAAACGATTTTTCCGGGGAGCGTTTTCCCTGTTCGGTTACTTGGAAAAACTTAAAACCACTGAACCTCGACCGTAAGAAAGAGAGAGTGTGTGTGTGGCGTAGATGTTTGCGGTTTCGCTTTCCCACTCACCTTCCGCACCGCGAACGTGAATTCCTTTTCCTTTAGCGGCGAGACTCCAAAACGCGCGCGGTAGAGAGTGAGTGTATGCGAGCGGTGTGTGTGTGTGTGTTGTGTCGCGACGGCGGACTTGGCGTGAGGCGGCCCGTGGTCGAGGAGCCTGCTCACACGTAACCAAAGGCATTCATTACCGTCACTGTCCCAGAACACGACCGCATGCAAATTTGGCGCCCGCGCGCTCTCGTTTTATTTATTTTTTTGTATATATCCTCCCTCTTCCTTTTTAGGTGCAAAACTCGAATCTGCACCACTTTACTTTTTTTTTATTCTCCCACCGTCGGTTGTTTCGCTTTTGCTTTTTTTGTTTGCGGTTCGCTCTTCTTCCGTCTCCGTCGCCCTCTATGCATCTCTACCTTTTCCCTCGTTTGGAAAAAGAGGGAGAGTGAAATTCACCGCATGTGCGTGCGTGTGTGTGTGTCTACGCGAGCTCTTTTTTTGTTCCCTTCCGTCTCCTACTTTCGCGTGGATCATAATGCCATCTATATTCGAGAGAATAGATTTGTCGGAGGATGAAAAGTGTGGGGCGGAGAGGAAGAGAAGTTGGGAAGGGGAGGAGAGGAAAATTGTAAGAAACACATCCGCGCATTTCAGTTGCTAATTTGATTAGGTGTGTGTGTGCGCGCGAGGGCCGTTATTCCTGGCAGTTTCACCGTTGTCCGTCCCTGCGCCCGTCCAGATTCTCCCCGTCTCTCTCTCTCTCTTCCATTTTGAAATCTTTCCTCCTCGAATCCCTCCCACGTTTATTGAATATAACCGATGACAATTCCTCGTGATTGGTGGATGGGATATTTTGGAGTGGAAACGGAACGCGGTGCCATATTTTACTGTTTTTTTGTCTCCATTTTAATTTGTAGGCTCCCCGAGCGAGTATATCTTACGAGAGATACTATTTGTTGTTTTCAGCTGTTTTCGTTTTTTTTTCTGGATAGTCATTTTTATGCAAGGGAGGCTCCCTTTTATTTATTAGGCTCTCTTTCATTTCTCCGCTGTGGCTAAATTGAAGTTTTGTTTTCGGTTCGTGTGATATTGATCGTGTCATGCTAAGTGTATGTTCCTCCTACGCTGCAGAAGCTTTGTTTGGCACGCAGTGGTCAATTTTCAGCTATTGAAGGGAGAAAACTATATTTTAAAGCATCTTATAGAGAATATTACTGGAAGCATGTCTTTTTAAATTACTCAAATATTTTTGTATTTATTTGCATGTGTTTTTATACAGACCGTATAGATTTACAACCTAGAAAATATAGTTTTTATTCCAAAAAATCAAATTCAACAAGAGGTACATAAAAAGTTTTACGAGGTTTTACTGTAAATTTATTCCTGTCGTCTTTGTCTATCACTTAGCTATAAAAAACATTTACCTTAGCTGCAGGGGCTTGCAGAATGAAAAAAATCTTCCTTTTTACAGAAACTCGACTCGTCATTTGTCGTAGTGAACTTTTCGAAGTGTTGCGGCAGGAAGGTGTTATGCAACCGACTTCGTTACAAAGCAGGCAACGTTTGCTTGATTATATTGTAACGACGTTTAATATAGTGGATTGTGATGAGAACATTAAATGAAACATAACTGAGTGCATTAAACAGTTTACGTGTAATGTTTTTACGCGATGGAAATTGAGTCACAGGAATGAGACTGCTTTTCAGAAAAAGTTCTCTAAATGGCTTAATGAAGAGTTTGTCATTCCAAATATCTTAGTTACGTGCATGTATTTTTTGAAACTCTACTTCATTCATTTCTGTTATTTTGCGTTGTATTTCATACACATTAAATAACAAAAAATGTTTTAAATATGAAATTTTAAGAAGAGAGTGTTCAAAATAAATATTTTTCCCAGAGCTGCAAACCGAACCGAACCGCTGAACTGAACCGAACCGCGGCCATTTTGCTGAACCGCGAACCGAACCGAAACCACTGATTAATTTTTCAGTGAACCGAAAACCGAACCGTAATTTTTCGCAAAAGTGGTGCGGTTTCGGTTCGATCTCAATCCACAAAGTACGGACCAACGAAAAGACCAGGAATTTCCATTGGAAAAACCAGCGGGTTTGCTTCAAAGGAAAGAATGCCTAACTCTTTCCTCTCTGATACTGTTGTTATGCACATAAATACCATGTTAGAATAAAAAATACCATTTTTTACTTTCTCCATACATAGGATGGGGAAAGTATTGTGATCACGAAAAAAATCGACTTCGAGATTTCAACGGAAATAGACGTTTTGAGGTCCTTAGAACACGTTTAGACTATTTTTTAATATAAATAAATGAAGATGATGATGGGATTGTAATATATTTAAAATATAAAATTTTCCTTTAAATAAATTCTTCTTTCATTAAAAATAATAATGACTGCTGATTGGTTTACTTACAGATTGATACTGAATGTGTAATGTTTATGTTGGATAAATTATTTCTGGTTAGTATTTCAAATGATTAATTTAGTTGAACCGAACCGCGAACTGAACTGCAAACCGAACCGAACCACTTGTCAAAATTCCCGTCTGAACCGAACCATGACCCGAACCACTTCCAAAAATTTAGAACCGAACCGCGAACCGAACCACTTCCAAATATTGAAGTGGTTTTCAGCTCTGATTTTTCCTAAATTCAGTTTTTTTATCAAAATATTTTTTTTTCGTCAAAGTGAACAAATTGACCTCTCTGCGGCGGCGGATGCCAACATTTTTTGCTTAGCTCAGTTACGTAGCACTAATGTAAAATGACGGAGAGTAATTTATTATCGGAGTTAGAGTGCAGGACCGATGTTTTTATTACAATTTAGAATTATTTTTTCAGGCCTTTGCTACTCATTCCCGTTAGTGCTATAACTTGACTGGTTGTAAATCTCATTGTAAGATACTTGTCACTCTTGTAATTCACGAGTAAAAGTAGAGTTGTCTTAGTTTTGGATTTTAAATATTTTAGTATAATTCAGGATGTTCATAGATATTTTTAGGGTCTGGGCGACCAGTTAAATTGATTTGTACGCTCCGTAATTCTTATTTTGTGCAGTACTATGTTGGTATAGATGGGAAATTATTATTCGCTATTTTTTCTTATCCCTCTACACCTCTTAGTTATATGGGTGGTTTGGTGACGAAGTTCCGAGCCTAAATTCAACTTTAAAAAGTTGGGATATGCAGTGATTAATCAGAGGTGTTGATGTTCTAAATAATTATTTATGAACGAATGCAATCCCAAGGCTTCAGAAATTTATTGAAACGCTCTCAGCCAGTGGCGGATTTAGACATTGAGGCCCCTGGCGCTAAATAATTGGGAGCCTGCAATCTAAGTTTATACTGAAACCTCACCCTTTATTTGACTCCCCGTTTCAATAAATTGGGTATCGCAGTGTAAAAAAATAAAATTTCCTTCGTGATTTTTAAAATTTGATATTTAATATTCCGAGATTATACATAAAAACATTTTTTCGGGCCCCCTTACTTCAAGGGGCCCATGGCACGCGCCATGTGCGACCCCCACTAAATCCGCCACTGCTCTCAGCACTCATTTTCCTTCCTCGGTTTTCGCTGTCGAGGCTTAACATGCACATCTTGAAATGTCATGCTTTGATTATAATTAACAATCCGGGAAGGAAAATCCAGGCGCCGATGGATCTGTTAACTCGCCGAAGTTGTCATTTAATACATATTAAGTGAGATCTTGGCATGCATTCAGACGAAGTAGTAGGCTATTCCTCTTTTTCAACTAATTTTTAAAAGTAGACAACGATTTTTAATTTACGCTGTGCTAGTTGCCATACACTCGTCCAATTTTCTAGTAGTTAAACTTATTTGACGGCAGATCTTAACTCGAATACGGTTATCCGATTCCTCAATGCGCGTGTATGATCGGCGCGGCGGCCAGAGGGTAGATAGTCACCGTCATAATTTTGACTTTAACTGAAATTTCTTCCATCTACTCCGAAGTAAGAAGAGTGGATGTCATAATTTCTGATTTTTCTCAATTTCATCCAAAATTTTATGAAAGAATCTTATATTCAAATTGGCAATTTCACTGGGATATGCAACTGTGCATGTTAGGCTCTAAACAAAAAGGCAAGATGCCGCATTTTCATTTGTTTGCGGGCTTCATCTGTTGGTACAGAATGTAGTAAATGTCCGTGAACATCGCTAAATTTCTCTTGCAGCAAATTCTCTCGGAACATCGTAATTAAATATCGCGTGGGATCGCGCACATTCAAAACGGTTAATAATAAGGTAGACTCCACCCTATAAAAATTATGTTTATTACGATCAATCGATATTCTTTAAGTATTTTTGACCTATAACTCGCATTGATATTTGTCATCACTTTGAGCTTGAAATATCCCCGCAGGAATCAGCTAAAAACTTTACACGCATTCGGTCGCGTAAAATTAAGCAGTGATGCATTTCTACTTTTAGCAGCGGCTGTAAACATCCGATTCCTTCAGGTCGACAATTGCGAAGGTGTTTAAACACAACAAGCGAGGAGACAAATGTAAAGCCTAATTGAAGACCTGAGTGCAAGAATCGGATAATGACCACATTTGGCAAAAATGAGTTTTTGAATGAGAACTGTTGGAGATGCTCCCCTCTATTGGGTGACATTCTTATTATGCATAAGTAGTGTTTCTCTTAATGTCTCGGAAGCGGTCACATCTGTTAAAAGGTCCGATCGAAGCGGTGGTCGTGGCGGCGGTGTCGTTGGACACAGGTAAGGTCCAACCTGCAGCTCATTTCGCGTGTGGGTTTCTTCTCCCCTTCCAACAGAGCGGCGTCCGATACAAAGGGCTGCAAATGTAACGCTCCCTTCTTCCGCCCCATTATGTAACTCCGGTGCGGGCTCAGTGTGTGCGAGCGAGCCTGCGTGAGAAAGGGAGAGAGGTAGGGAGTGGCGAAGGGAGTGAATTTCGGAGGTTTGAGGAAATGGAGTAGGAGAGGGAGGGAGGGAGGTTATAAGAGAGGTGGACTGGGCGGATGCTGGGGGTTGCCGGGTAACGCGCGAGGTGGCGGTCAGGGAGGCAAATGTCTGTTTATGGCACAGCAGGATGGGGAATTGTAAGCAGTTGGGGTTGTTGGGTGAGTTCGGGTGCGAGTCACGTTCTTGGTCTTCCACTCCCTTGAGAAAAGGGGAAAAGAAAGATTACCCGTAGGAGAAATTCGGAGGAAGAGGTTTGTGTGTTTTTGTTTTGCGTCAGGCGGTGAGGTCAGGGAAGGTGGTTGCTTTAAGGGGAAGCCAGAGGAGGGCGCCCTTTTAATTGATGGACCGAGGTTTGTTTTTCCCTCCGAGCTTTGGGCACTGTGTGGTAAAGTGTCGAGGTCGGCGCGTGCGCAACAAAGGCCATTCGTAGAGACTCCGGTGGTCCGGAACTTAGCCCGGAAGGAGTCTCATGTTCCACTCGCTGATTTATTTCGCTTTACTCGCTGGTGATTTTCGTTTGTTGTTTTCGCCGTTTCGCTTTTGCATTTTTGAGTTTTGTATACTTGTCCTGTTAGCAAATTTTAAAGGTCCACTTCCTTAACTTTTGCTGCCCCTTGTTTATTATAGTAGATATCGGTAATGAGTGTGCATATGATAATTACGCTGGAATTTTCCAACATTACTTATTGGTTTAATTATTATTAGTATTATTAGTATCACCTAATGACATTATTTAATATAAGTTCCGCTTACCTAATTATTGTATTAAGGTTCGTCATTTATTTATTGCTTTTTATTACTTAGTTTTATTATTAAGTGCGCTTTTGTACAACTTTAATATCAAAAATATAATTGAAAGTCTTAAAAAACCCGAATCGCAGAAATCTAAATTACAGAAATCAAGTCTTCAATTAAAATTTTGTTGGCTTTGCCTATATGATCAATGGCTGTATAATTTTTGACCACAGTTCATAATATATTTAATAATGTAACTCTGAAGGGAACATCTGTGAATCGGTCTATCGAAAAAGCTGATTTTTCTTGACTTATAACGGTGAATGACAGTGTATACTTGAGATCCAATCACAAAAGTTAACAAATTCTTCTGGTAGAAAATCGCATTTAACTGCCTGTCGTTATAGGGTGTTTTTCTTATTATCCTTTTCGAAATAACTACGTTAATTATGGAGCCTGGTTTCATTTTGATGAATTATACCAAGTTCCTCATTCCGCGGTATGTAATTAGGTTCTTGCGGACGGAACTCTCCGAGACTTTTCTTATAGGCATTACGGAACTCTTTTGAGAGTAGGAAATTTAGGTATTTTTCGACGACATACCTACGTAAATCTTACGTTTGCTTTAGTCTCAGTGCACTAATTGGCTAATCTTATTGCTATCTCATGCGGAAGTTGTGGTGTCTTGTGGAATGATAAATTGCTTTGACTCGTTGCATCCCACTTAAACGTCCGTTTATTCTCCAGCACGTTCTTTAATTCACCCTACTCTATACTTAAGGAATACCTCGAAGAGACGCGCCGGTTATCAAGTTAAACGACTGTACACTGTAATTGGAACTTGGACGATCTCATTCTTAAGACGTTATTTATTTGAAGTCACACTAAGAATTTGTATTTTATTTTTCCGCTTTAAGGACGCGTATGTATTCTAGCATCAAGACTGATGAATAATATTGCCGAATGTTTTTTTAGACGAGAAATGATTAAGAGGAATGTACGTAATTTGCCTTTCACCACAAAAGGTAGCTTATATCTCGAAAAGATTTTATATATCTAACACTGCTACCAAAGAAAGGAGGGAGTTACAAAGCTTCGGCGTTTTTTAAAATAGTTTAAGTTAAAATATATCAGATTTAAAAAAAATAGTTTCAGTTAAAATATATCAGATTTTCGTAATGTTTTGCAAACTACAGTTAAATGAGGTAAAAAGTTTCTGAAGCATATAGGACTACATGTCGTGGCAGGTTGACGTTGAAAACTCCTAGAATGTTTCAACGACCGATTCTCCTACTTCCGATACTAATGACGATTTCGACAATATCGTATAGAATAAAATGTTCTGACCGTGATGACAGTGATAAAGAAATTCTCAGATTTTAATTTATGATTTAAATGTACTTCCGTTACGAATGTGTAGAGTATGTGCAATCTAATTTCATTTACCCTTTTATAAAATTTTTCTGTAGTTTGCTCTGTGTACAATTCTGTTTTAAGAGTTCAACACCTAGTGACATGATCAATATCGTCGAACAATACTTTTTTTAGTTTTTTAAGTACTAATTTAGTGCCTTGACTGAAATAATTCTTGTATTGTTTATTAATATGTGTATAAAACATATAAAATGCCACTTTATAGCTTTAATATATCTTATTAAAGTTTTTGTTTCATGTTTAACTCGTTTCCGTTTTGAAAAATAAATCGAAGCGTAGTCATTGTGGCCCATGCAGTCAATCAACCAATTTGCTGGTAATTTTCATAAAGAGGAATTAGTCGCGTGGGATCAGGGTCAGTTAATTTTTTTTAAATATGCCAACCGTAAATCAATGAAGTCCACTGCGTTAAAGGTACCGTATAAGTGGTCAAGGTCAGAATCCCCGTTTATTTTTTGCCTACTACAAAACATTGCGTTGAACCATATTGCCCTCACTCTTATTAACTACGGTTAAAGAATTAATTCGATGCATTCGGGGAGTTATGAATATGTAGGTACAATTATATTCCTCCCACGACGACATAAACCGATCTGACCCAAAAACTTGCCATTAAAAATATTACTGGGATATGATAGCCTACGCTGAAAATTGTTTTTCCAAGTAATTCTCCTCCTCCACTGCGCGAAGCGTTTTATCTCGTTTATTAAAGTGGTAGCAGCTTCTTGATTCGTTCGCTCCGCCTCAATTGACGAAGTAGGACGCCCGTATGAGGAGTTGGCGTGCCTGCACCCTTATCTGGCTCCTATTCCGCCGGTGGCGCTGGCGGCCTCCCCCGATCCCCTCCCCCCTTCCATATCTACGCCCACTCTTCTTCTTCTTCCCACACACACTCACCAGCACCCCTTGACCTCCTCACACCCTCTGTCATTACTGCCGACCCCTTTCCCTCCCATCTTCCCCCCTCTTCTCGTTTCTCCTCCTCCTTCCCTCTCTCTCGTCTCTTGTCATTTCCTCCGGGAAAGGAGGTTACTGCTCTGCCGTTGTTGCTGCTGCTTGCACGGGTGCCATTACTGCCGAAGCGGTAGGAAGGATGGAGGAGGGAGGAATCGACAAGGAAGGGAAGGGAAGGGAGAGGGAGACTTTACGAGGTTGGAAGTGAAGGGGAGTAGTAGAACGGTTGGCGTTTCCACCTGCGGGTGGCGTGATGAGGGAGACGGACCAGGTGAAAAAATTAATACTCTGCGGAGATGTGGTTTTTTTTAGGGTATAGGTACGGTGACCATTCGTCATTTATTTTAAAGGACAGTACTTTATTTTAGGGCGTTGTCCTTTATATATAAAAAATTCAAAAACGCGTTTTTGTCTTTTATTCTTTATTTTCTCATATCCGAAGTGTATTGAGAAAGTATTGTAATCGCGAAAAAAAAATTCGACCTCGAAATTTTTACAGAAATATCCGTTTTAGGTGTAGCTGAGTCCGAAAAAGTGGTTTTCGCAATGCCGTCTGTCTGTCTGTCTGTCACTGGCTCTAGAACCTAAACGGTATAGCGAAAATGAATGAAATCTCATATTTAGGCATTTTATCATCCAGAGCAGAAGCTATGAAGAAATTGTTGACATTGCTCAATAATTAAGGGAAGTTTATTCTACGCATTTTAAACAACAATTTGATTTTCTCAATAACGGCTCTAACGATTTTGATCAAATTTCGTACGGTTACTTGAGTTTACGTCTTCAACAATACCAAATAGTTCATATTTCTCAAAAAAATAATATAAGGCTAGTTTATTCTAGGCAACTTGAACAATAATTTCATTTTCTCAGAAACGCCTCTAACGATTTTGATAAAATTTTGTACACTTGAGTTTACGTCTGTATTAATACTTCATATTTCATTTTTCTCAATGAATGAATATAAGGCTAATTTATTCTTGGGCAATTTCAACAAAATTATGATTTTCTAAAAACAGACTGATACGATTTTCATTTTCTAAAGATAACTAAACGACGCATTAGCATATGAAAAGGTTTGTACAATGTATGTTGTACCTATTTTTTAGGTGAATTAGGTGAATGCCGGACTGTCCGACAGAGTACCGGGCAGGTGGTACTATGTTTTTCAGTGGGTATTCTTTATTCCCCTCCAGAAAAAATGGTCACCGTTGGTATAGGGAAGAGAGAAATTTGACGTGTGCTGCGTGGAATGAGTCGCTTTCTGTGATTCGATGCCGTTGCCATCGACTAATGTGAGATTGTGTGGTAAATTTGTTTTCCCTTTACGGTCGATTTTTTACTGGGACTTTTTAATAAGGCGAAAAAATATTAAAAGGAATGTGCGCGGGTATTTTAAGTTTGGTTTTTTTCCTTTCGCGGAAAATCCCACTGCGTTTTTCTACCGAAATCGGGGCTACACTTCGCATACTTAGTCGTTTATGTAAAATATGCTACTTGCATTTTAATAGATTCGAAAATTTCGTATGCATTGCTGTTACGTCATAAAATGAAAAACGCAAGCGTTAAATAGGTATAAAAAATGAATCGTTTTGGAAATTGTAGCAAAAAGAAGAAGAAGGGAATGTTGGTAAGAAACCACTGCTAAGCATTAGCCATTGCTAATTTAAAATGCAATTCACGACGACAGATCAAATTCTTCTCTTTTATGCCGTCATCAACCCACTCACGCGTTTTGCGAGCTAAGAGTCTTTTAAATCCCTCGTGAAACTCTTGAAACAATCACTCCTAATGAAAGTTATATCCGGAAGTCTCTTCCCTCAACTCCTTTATACAACGCCTTCTCCGCTGATTTCAACCAAATGAAATCACTCCTTCCTCTCCACCACTCATCTCCAAATCTCCCGCAACATCCAAGGCGGAAGCAGTACTCTTCATCTTACCTTTTCCTCCTTAACCCGTCCTACCGAATCTGAAGCGTCTCCATTAAGTCACTTCATGCGCCATTTTCGTCTGCGGACATCTCTCCCGAAAGACGTCTAAAGTCTCTCTTTTCTCCTCTCCGGCCTTTTACCATCTCATCTCTCTCTCTCCCTCCCTCCCTCCTTCTGCCAGCCTTCTGCCTTCGCAATCTCGCCCGATCTCTCCCTCCCTCTCTCTCTCTCCCAGACGGTTGATCGCTGTTTAACGACCCTTTATAAAGCCACTTCCAGTGTATTGAACCATTTGGCATGTCCCTCCAAACTCACGCTCTTCCCTCTTTCTCTTTACGGAAACCTCTCCAAACTTTCTTAGACGCAGCCTCTTTCACATCTCCGCCTTCTCCTTTTCTTTCTCTCTTGTTTTACCCCCCTCCCCCCTCTCTCTCCCCGTGTGTCTCTCTGCCGTCATCTGTCTAGTTCCCTCCGCCCCTCGTCCGCCACCAGATGCTCCGTCACTTTCTCGAGAAAGGAAAAAAATCTTATCTCTTGCTCCACTGGCTCGCTTTGGCGCACTCATTTATCCTTGCGCCGCTGCGTGTAAATTACTCTTTTGCTTTTGCTCGTCTTCATCGCTGCGGTAACGGCGGCGGATCACGTGACGGACTGACTCGGTCTTAGGGACGAACCCTTCTTCTTGGCCGTCTATTGTGTCAAGGGATTTTTATGAGGAAGCATTGTCGAAAATTGTCTCGGTCTTATCTCGATGGCATCCTTGTCTCGTTCTGCTTAAATGGCAAAGGTAAGGGAGCTGGGGAGGATTTTTGTAAGTCTCGTGTTTTTCTTTCCCCCCTCCGCTTCTGCCGGAAGAGGAGATTAAATCACCCTTTCGTGATGTTTTCTAACGTTCGCTTCAGCTGGGAAACTAATTACGGCCAGATCTCGCTCGTGATTATATTGTTTTACCCATTTGTTTCAATAAGGTCGTGTCATCTATCCTTTTCTTGTCGCATCTGGTGGAAATTTATTAATACGCTTAAGTCCCCGCTATACGCCTTGGATGCATTCCTGAAAACTGCGGCGTATGTGGAAACGGCGTGTAGCGAAACAGTTTCCCATAGATATAATGATAAAAGTTGGGTTTACGTTCGTGGCGGACGTTTTGCGACACAATTGTATCATATTCACCCCTAATATTACATGATAATACAGTACATAAGATATAATATGTTTAAAATAAGCTAATAAAACGAAGTAAACAAAATTAATACATACCTGGGACGATTATCAAGTTAAAACTGCTGAACAGCACTGCAACCACAAACATTGAACGAATACCATGCAATGCCATATGGGGTGACAAATTGAAATTAATTCAAATAACAATAAACAAGAATTTAAAAAACTCCACTGAAGGGATTTGAACTTAAAGTTTCATTTTTTATATATTGCAATTGTGATTTCTAGGTTTTCGATTTTGGCGACGTATATGCGAAGCGACACAATTATACTGGAACATGTTCCTTAATTCATAGCGATGAATAACGAGTCGGCGTATAAGGGGATATTACTGGACACTGTTGGACAGACTGCCAGACAAACGGCGTTATTAAAAGCGAAATTGTGACTGTACAGCACCTTCTACGGAGAACCAAAGGTCTTGGCGTTGAAAGTTGTATATTGTATAGGTATCTTCTTCAAAAATTATCCTCTGTATAACTAGTCATGTATAATTCCAATTTTATATTCGATATGCCCTTAACTCGACCTTCTTTAAGTTTTGTTTTAATTAAAGGTATTCTTCAAAGTATTTTCATTTTATTATTTTCCTCTTGGGTTATAAGTTTAAATTCCAAAAATTTTCCCATCCATCATTGTATTTTTTTAAAGTAATTTCTTTGCCTTAAAGAAGCTTATTTGTTTCCTTCTTAACGGCCTCGAAACGAAATTTTCTTTTCTCCTGACAGGGAACAAGCCAAAATGCTCTTCGCGGGAGGATTTGTCGCGTACGTCAGCTCGGAAGTTTTTCTTTATTTTCAACGGGACATTTTCTATCTGCCCTTCCCATACATCATTCGAAGATCCGAGAGCCCTAATATAAAAAAAACGGCGCATTACATTTTTCTTCCGGTGCAGTGGTCCCGACGCGGCGCACAAGGGAATTACACTTCCAAAAGTTCGTTGCTGCGCCAAACCCTAAACTCCAGCGCCCCCCTTAAGAAGAAACCGTGACGCAACACACGGGCGGTCTATTGTAGATAGGGCATTGAGCAAAAGGGCAGGGCTATGCGAGGGGGAGTAGGTGGAAGGGTATGTGTGTGTCTGTTGAGAGTTGAATGGGCCGTGACTGAAGGGGAGGGGGATTACTCCCTTTGGTGAATGCGAAACAGGTGAACTAATGGGATTATCCCCCCGAGCATCGGAGCGGGTAACGAGAGACAAAGTGATGTGAGACATCAGGAAACGTGGATAGACAATGTCACGCAGGTGCAGTATAACGAGTAGGGTGTGGGTGGTGCTGGTGGTTTAAGGAGGAAGAGGAGGAGGTTGGGGGCACTCCGCGAGGCGGGGGTTTGAGGAAACAAAAGGAGGTTGCGTTGCCTCAGAGGAATGTGTGCGTGTCTTTTTCCGAGTGCTATTCGTTGAGTGAGGTACGTTGTTTGTACTGGTGGTGGGAGTCAAGGAAGGTGTGAAATGGGGTAAAGGGTGGTGCGGGTAGAGAGAGAGAGAGCGAGCGAGCGATGGAAGGGCGTTGGGAATTGGCGCATATGAAGTGTGGTTTTCAGCGTTCTGGATGAGGGAGATTGCCGGAGAGGGAGAGAAAAGTAGGGAGAGATGAAGAGGTTGCGGAATTGTAAGCGTAGCGCGGGCGGGGTTGAATTACTAACCTTCCGATTCGTGTGCGATTAATGTCGCTTCCGTACGGATTCGACTTTGCAGTAGGGCAACTTCGAGTTGAGAGTTTTGCGTAGGGTTTTATCGTAGAGACAGACGTTGTGAAGATGTTTCTATTTCCTGGTATAATTATTCGTGCCGTTGTTAAAACAATTCGGAGAATATTATAAAATGCATCCATTTTGACTGAAATAAATGCGTACATTTTGTTTCAATACTTTTGTACTGTTTATTTTTCATCTAGCTTGATAATATTTTAATTACTTCTTTATGACTTACATTTTAATGATATTCAACTTAGAATACATTGCAGGACGTGTACGATATGATGTTTGGAGCATACAGATGCATAGAAATTTTCGGAAGAATTACATGCCTTAAAATAGCCTATTTTGGGATGTATTTCGCATGAAATCCTATGTCATTATGAATAATGGTTTATTAGCTCGCGGATTTTAACGTAGCCTTTTAAAGTAGCCGCATAAAATTTATTGGAAAAGCCATGTTATAATGTAAGATGAAAAATTCGTCGTATATGTTAGTAATCGAGAAGAAACGAAGAGAGAGGGTTGACAGCAGATCGATGAAATCGTGATATGAAGAAATACAGCTCTGAAGATGGTGATTATTCACCGAAACAGGTCGCGCGTGTTATATATTTTAAGTTATAATGAATTTTTGCTGTTATTTAAATCATAATTTATTTTAACGTCTCCCATTTCTAACATACTGAAGAGCATTTTATCACAGCGAATGTTTGGTAGCATAATTAATCAAGTAAAATAGAATAACGGGGAGCAGATTTCCCTTCTGTAAGCAAGGCGTTACTTCAGAATGTGATAAATGATGAAAATTGGTCGTTTTCTGTTCTTTGGTGACCAAAGAAATGCGTCATCGCTAAATCGTGGGAGTAATCTGACAAGAAACGGGGCAGATAACAATGCAGAGCTTTGAATCGATTTTTCACATAAAAGAAAAATGATCGCTACTGCCACGAGATTTTCGCATAAAAACGTCGGGGAATGGTGCCATTAAACTGATTGCTCACTGCCCTAGATAATTGTTGAGCTCATCTAACGACTAAAACGAACTAAAAAATAAGCGCTTAGGTATAAACAAAATTGAAAAAATAAGTGCGTATTTCAGTTTTCTCCATTTGCCGCAATAAGGATGTGAAATATGCGCATTTGGTCTGACTTCAGTGATATACACCGGTATTGGATTATTTTAGAATCCACTATCGATGGGTTGGGTGCTCTTCGTTAAGAATATGCTAATACCGGCACCGGGTTTCCCTCCACCCTTTTGTGTGTTTGTGTGTGTCTGGTGTGGCAACGGGAAACCACCACATCATATGCGTTTATTCCCTAGTCAGCCGTGAATGAATATCGGTGGGTACTACTGCATTCCTCTTTCATGACCTATTTACTGCTATTGAAGATACCAGAGACAAGTAATTATTTATTTTTTCAGTTTTTGATATTGTGTTATTTTTTATTGCCGAATAGGTTATGTACCTCTACAACAATAGTTATCGAAAAGTATGTAATTCAGCTAGACGTAGGCAAATTTTTCAACTGTTTGAAGTTTGTATATAATACTAGTGTAATTGCCAGTCAAATGTGACAAGTATGCGTGAATTAATACTTAATTCTTAAGTTAAAATGAAATAAAAATGAAAGACAAACTTTTACTAAACTAAAACGTAAGAAATAAATATAAAATCCACATAAACAAATGTTCCAGAAAGTAATAATTGTCATGGGCATACGAAAATTGTTCGGCAAAAATATACGTTAATAAAAATTTATTCGTTAAACATACCGAATAATTCTATAAGAATTTTGTTACGTAAATATAAATGTACTCGTTTTCTTGCATCTGTAAATCTGTTGCTTGTCAATCGATGTACTGTTGCTTCTGTTGACTCACTACCTCTATGCGGCTCTCTTCGTTTGTTCCGATCGTTCAATCTCTTCTCTGTCTATCCTGTTCCGTTTCTCTTCTCCTAACTTCAGCAGTATTTCCATTTGGCGAGATCTACAGCGAGTTTGTGCTCCTCTGTTGTCTTATTTTTTTTTCATCTTGAGTCTCATTACTTTCCGTGATTATGAAATGCATTAATTAAAGGACAACGGTAAATAATACTTTATTTATGGATATTCTTGTTCAGAATTGGTTTTATATAATAGAATATCTGTGATTATTCATGCTTTGCGTTTAAAATTGTTAAGTCCATATATTTCCAGCACTGATGGAAGTACGCTTTTGGCATTGTAGATTTCTCGAGAAATTGTTAATTTCTATAGGTATTTCCTTTCGACTCTAGGGACTAGATTTTTTTTTTCACTTTTGCATGATATTATGATTTTTAAGAGAACGGCTCTGAGAAACTATGTTATCGTTGTGCACTTTTTTTCCCGTGGTACACACAAAAAATATTTAAGAATGTATAAGGACAAGTGAAAGCCTTTATAAAAAGGTGATATTTGGAATTATATATTTTAAACAGAATGAGAAATAGGGAAAAATACCACATAGGAAGTAGTTTATTATACAGTAAGAGTAATTTAATGGCGGAATACTAATTTTAAAAATCTATTATTCCTACCTTGTGGCAATAAATTACTATGAAGTATTTCCAAATCACGTTCATCGAAAAAAGAGAATGTTTTCCAGAATGCGAGAAAGTTCACCTTGTTTAGAAATAGTGCCCTGTATATTGTGTTGTATATATATATAATGTATATTTTAAATCATATTTCCTGGAAATGTTAAGAAGACCCATCTGAGACGCTTTCCAGATGAGCCATTCATTATATATGGTTGGTGCGTGCCACACGCAATCGAGAGACTCCTGGGTGTAAAATGCAAATGGTAGCAAAATATCCGAGATATGTATAGCCTTTTATGGGAGTCATAAACGCCACCCGAAAGAAAGGCCTTTTTCGATCCGTTATTATTATTGCTATAATGGACATAAATGTCTACATGACTACTACTGTAACTGCTGAACGTAAATAAGATATAGGCGTCGAATGTTTGTGTTAGCCGAAAACACAACAGTATAACCGTAAAACGAACTCTTTTCTCAATTTAACCGCGGATGGTCTTCGAACATCGTCGGACGTGTCGATTTTTCGCGTGCTTCGTTTTGTTATCCCATCTCAAGAGATTTAAGGGCCGTTTCCCTCGTATTTTGCAGTCGTAAGGTGACCTTCTATTCGAGTTACGTGCTTAGAAACCTTTTCGCAGACATGCGTTTTCCCTTAGCTGCGCGTCTGTTTGAGCCCTTGGAACAAAGCAATCTCCCACTCGCGGAGCATCGCTTTCGGAAGCGGGAGGGACTCTTTCCCCCCATGTCCCGCGGGTGACCTGACCAGGGACACAGGAACGCACTCTGGGACCCCGTAAAAGTCAGCTAACTCCAAATGCACGAGATACACTGCCGCGCGCTTCTCTATTTACACCTTATTTTTGCGTTTTTGATATCTCACTTTCTCCTCTCTTCTGGGAAAAAAGGGAGATATCTTCCTATACACTGACCTACTCGTAAATATGCGCACTGAATTAAAATATTAACGGAAGAATGTTGAGTGACGTTTTTGTATGTGTCTTGTTTCGCGGATAAAACGCATTAACACGCCTTTTTAATTTTAGTGAAGAAAGTAATACTGTGGAAATGTTATGCATGAGAAAGTGTAAATCATGCGCAAAACTCCAATCATTTGTGGCTGATTTTTCGTAGGCTATACATTTTGAAATTTTGATTTTTATTCAAGGGGAAATTAATTATTAAAATTGCATAAGTTTCTGTTTCTTTCAATTCATTTTAAAAACTCTTTTTAAGCCTTAATTGATAAATGTTTCGTTCACCTTTACGCTCTTTGAAACTAGGTTATTTGGAATATGCTGATCTTATTGTATTGTAAACTATGTGACACCTTAGAAATAAAACATTTCTGAATATTTCTATTATAGCACAATCATTTTAAACGATGTTTGTAATGATATCGGTTCCATTGTCATTACACAAAAAAGCTTTTATAGGTTCAAAGGTGTACTCGTATAGGAGGGAGGGGGAGAAGGGAGGGAAGTAACTATTTTAAGTTTAACTAAAGATATCCCCTCTTATTGACGAGCTTTTATAGTAGTTTTCTATAATGAACGCCGCCATATGATCACGCTCACTCAGCGGCGTTTTTTTTACTCATATCTGCTCGATACACTAAGAAAAATAAATTTATCGGACCATTGTTTGGTCTCGCACGTTTTAGTAAGCTTTGCTCCTTGAAGGTTCAAGCTGAACTTTTTCAGTCGTCTCCTGAATCGTAGAATTTTTTAAGTAGTTTGTACGGTAATCATCTTCCGATGCAGTTAAGCGTCGAAATGGAGTACACGCAGGATTAACTTCGTCGAATGAAATAAAGATAAAAGAATCATGCAGCCCCTCGGTCTTTTTTTCCCTCGCATCGTCCTACGCATCATTGCCTCCGATTTCATTTTCTTCTACGGGATTTCTTAGTTGAGTTCCATTTTCCCTTCCCTCTCCCTTTATTATCTTTCCCGTACCATTCTCCTGTTCCAGTTCTTTTTTTCCCCTCTCGAGTTCTCTTCTCCGCCCGTAGTTGTGTTTCTACGACCTTTATCGCATCCGAGGGAGACGGTTACGCGCCTCTTTCTTGGTGTACTCCACCTGTAAAGTCACCCTCGGTTTCTCTCATCTGAATTTTATGACCGACATGAAATACGCTGTGCTAGTTCTACTAATTGCTTGATTTTTACTAACCCGAATCTATAAATCTCGCCCTAAAATTCACCGAGCTGGTGAATGGATTGTGGTGCAGCTCACCGGAATCTCCCTTACAGGTTCGACTCTCCTGTTAATTGTACCTAGATATCCTAGGGGAAAAAATGGTATCGACGTCTCCGTGTCCTACAGAAGGTCTCGGGTATTTTATCACCGTGATCTTGTGTCTCCTAATTTACGTGGGCATTTCGACTGTTAGTTCCTGCGTTGGGTTCCTCGGTAGCAAATTTGTTTCTTTTGTTCCGCGAAAAATCTCTTCCCGGAGTGATTTTAAAATTGTCGAATTTTGAGCAAATTGGCCCTAATTTCGTTTTTATAATTGGAATCTTTCTTCGTCCTCTAACTCGGGCCTTGTTCGTCTCCGTTCTTTTCTTCCCGCGTCTAATTTCCTAGCGTCCATGGCTTGTTCCCTCTTCTCTTTCTCATTTATCTCCTCCCATTTCTCATTATCCCGCTCAGTTTTCTTCCTTTCACTCTCTCTCCCTCTCTCTCTCTCCCTCTCCCTCTCTCTCTCCCTCTCTCTCTCATTCTCATTTTTACTCCCATTGCTTTATTAAATCTCCTTTCCTCTGCCGTTTCATTTTTCCTCTCGTCTTTTCGTTTCTCCCACGTCTTTCCCTCCCTCTCACTTCCTCCTACATCTTCCGTCTTCTATTCCAACCCAGTTACTCTTTAAATCCTCTTACCAATCTACGTACCCCTTCCACCCACTCCGTCCTTCTTTTTCATTTCTCCTCTCCCTCTCCTTTAATGCCACCCCCACCTCCCCTTTTCCCTCTGACTTGAACTCTCTTCCCCCTCCTTATACCCTGTCTCACTCTTCCCTTTATACCCTCTCCCCCTCTCCTCCTTATACCCGTTTTACCCCTTCCTTTTACCCTGTCTACCTCTCCCCCTTATACCCTGTCTACCTCACCCCCTTTAATGTACCCACTCCCTTATACCCGCCATCTCTCTGCTCCGTCGTAATTCCCTCCGCCTCCTCACACTCCGAAAACCCTTTCCACTTCAGCCGAAACCCATCACTTCATCTTCTTTTCTCAATTTCATCCCCTGAAGTGCTCCTCTTTCTCACACCCTGTCCCCGTCTCCCGGTAACACAGTTCCAGGGATTTATTCTCTCGGGGTTCTTCAAGAGGTTTGGGAGGGGATTTTTAACTCCTCAGGAGAGAGAGAGGATTCCCGTGGGGGAGTGGGTGGCAGGGGATGGTTTGCTGAGGCGGTGGAAGTGGATAGGGAGATGAAGAATTCAACGGTTTCACGGGAAGAGATAGACGGTTCGACAGAGGGGAGGGGATGGGAGTAAGATAGGGGAGAGGGGAAGTGCATAATGTTGTGGTTAACGTGTTTTCCTGGTTTGTTTTTTGGAAGTCTTTTCGTACGTGCCCCACATGTTTTTTTGAAGCCCTTTATGTCGCGAGTGTGGGAAGGGGTTGTAGTTTACGAGAGAATGCGCAGAGTCAAAGTTTTACAGATCCTCTGAGCGCGCATGTATTATGTACGAGAGTTAGATGAGAGATATCCTCCGAGTAGTTGTTTCGTTTTAAACTTTTTTTTTCTTTCCGCAGTGTTTCTAGGAGATTCTAGCAACTAACTTCGTCTAACAAGGTGCGCGCGGATGGCATTTTCTCGGAGGGAGAGTTCCATTCGATTGCTTTGTTTTTCTTTAGGGAAAAAATGAGGCTCGCTTTCCCAAAGAATACCTCCGTGATCCTTTCCTAAGGTATATCGAGAGGATGCTGAATAAGTTTTGGATGTTTTTCAAGTATTTTTCGAGGTAAAAAAAATCTGATTTTTATTTTACAAATATGCGGGTTTTCGGATTCTTTCGATATTAAATCACTCGGCGGGATTTGTTTGCTCGATTTTTATCCTCTTTTTTATTATTCCTTTCTTCTCCAGAATTCGCGCTAAAGCGTTACATTTGCCCCCCGCCGCGATTCATCCTCTCTCTCTCCCCAATTTCTTTTGTAAAAAGAAATAATAGCTCGAATCCGCTCACCTGCCCATTAACGATAAAATAAAACCCATTACGAGCGCCTTTATCCTCCTCCTCCTCCTCCTCGTTACATTTTTTTCGCTCGCCTTCCATATTTTAAATCCCTACGCCATCTCCTTCTCACCATTCTCATACCATCCCATGGAATACCTTCCTTCCTCCCCCTCTTCCTTCTCTCTCTCCCCCTCTTCCTCTTCTCTCTCTCCCTACCCACTACATTTCCTTTTTGCTCATCTCATCCGCTCCCTGAGCTTGTTTCTCGATTTGGACGTGGCCCTCATTACGCCTTGCTCGACTCCCTTCGCCGCTACCCACCAAATTTTAGCACCCGTTTCCCAGAAACACCTCCGCCACCCAAAGAGCGCTTCCTTCAACATTCCCCTCGCGTACCCTCCTCCGCCTTCCCCTCCTGGCGCTTCTCCCTCTCTGCGACCCGCCCTTTCTCATTGTTCCCCCACCTCTTCCCACTCCCTCGAGGGAGGTAAAGAAATGGAGGAAACATTACACGCTCCGCTGGAGCAGGAGGCGTGTGGGTGGATGGATGGGGAGAGTGGAGAAAGAGCGGCAGGGTATCTTGCCGTGGTGAGGAGGGCAACGGCGACCCTCCCCCCTCCCTTCTCTCTCTCTCTCCTCTTGCTGGGAGATAGGCGGGCCCAGCCGTTTCCTGTCAGGTCGGATGTGTTGAGGCCCCGCCAAACTGGTTATTCTTGCCCGGTCGAGGAAGTGCGTTGCGGACGCCTTCTTGATTAATAGTCGCACGCATGAGCGAGGAGAGAGATCGTCGGAACCAGCACGCAATGAAACGTTTTAATCCCTGGCCTCCTTGTGTATGCCACACACAAACGCGTTTCTCTCTCTCTTCCCGTGCTCCCCTTCTCTCTCTCTCTTTCCGACTCGCTCATCCGTTCATCGCCTGCCTTCAAAAGGGTGACGAGATGAGGTGTGGCGTTTGAGGCGAGCCTGACGCGAGGAGTTTCATGTTTCAAAGATGCGGAGGGGGAATGGTCTTTCTGGGCTTCGGTCTTCGGCCTGTTACGGCGCCTCGTGTGGCGTGGAAAGGAGGGGGAGGGCGTAAGAAAAACTAAGGAAATCGGTATCGATCTACTAAGAATTTTATATCAATTACAAATATGAAGAAGAAGAATGAAAATGGAGGGGTAGAAGGAGGGGGGGGGGGAAAGGGGAGGGTTAGGTTTGTTGTCTATTCCCCGGAGTGCAGCCAGAAATGCAGTAGGCGTAGAAACTTCCACAACTTTTATCTAACTTCTACAAGGGACAAGGGATCTAGCAGCGGGGATATATCCCTTAAGAACGTAAAGTCGGGTGAAGATTATATTATCCGAAATAAAAATTTTGAACGTAAATTCGAGTCAAACGGAAAATCGCGGAAACCTAAAATCCGTTAAATTTTTACATCGTTCTTATGTATCATTCGCCGGGACCAAGAGAAAAAGGCTTAAAATCGATGAAAACGTGACATCGGAGATCGGTAAATCGAAGTTACACTGTATAAACCTTACCAAAAATCAAAAATAATTCTAACCCGTTATTTTAATTTTTTCGTTGCGTGGTAGTAAAATAGAAACTAAGTTATCCAGCATTTATGGAGGTTAAAGGGTGTCGGTTGCTTGAAATTGCGGTTGCATGAGAAAACGTACATTTTTTTAAAGAACAGTAGTCACTTTTAAAATTAAATTTTCCTTTAAAAATTATTTTTATTTAATTACTAGTACACGGTGCTTCATTCTACAAGTATTTTTAAAATTTGGAGTTTTCATTATTTCGTATTTTTCCATCGGTTTTGTCCAAAAACTTATAGCCGAATTTCAAGCTCATCTGAAAGTGACATAATTTTTATCCTCGTATGGGACAAAAATGGGGCAGAGCAGCCGAAAAAATTGGGATTATATCAATATCGGATGTCTTTCATTGGTCGTAGTTTAATATTAATGGCATTATAATATAAGCGTCTGATTCCCATTTAAAGCTTACCTATATAAAAGCATTGAGCTCGTTGCCACGGCATCAGATTGTTGGGACCCAGAAAAATTACCACTTTTTTCCGATAAAAACTATATATTTATTCCAATTCTACTCGGATTTTAATTCTGTCTTCCGATTGATCAAGTCCCGTGATCGAATCTTGAAGAAAAAATATTTAAAAAGCAAATATAAACACCTATACACAGAGTGACGTGCTTTTCTTACGGAGCAGTGTTGGGGTCAAAATGTCGACTGTTTCATTAGTTTTTCTTCTGCCCCACCCCTTTTACCCTCCCCATCCTTCTACCCTCCGCCATTTTCATTCTTCTGCTTCGTATTTGTAATTGTTATAAAATTCTTAGTTGATCGATACCAATGTCGACTGTGTTTCCTTAGTTTTTCTTACACCCCCACCCCTTTTACCCTCCCCCTCCTTCTACCCTCCTCCATTTTCATTCTTCTGCTTCGTATTTGTAATTGTTATAAAATTCTTAGTTGATCGATACCAATGTCGACTGTTTCCTTAGTTTTTCTTACACGTCCACCTCTTTTACCCTCCCCCTCCTTCTACCCTCCTCCATTTTCATTGTTCTGCTACATATTTGTAATTGTTATAAAATTCTTAGTTGATCGACACCAATGTCGACTGTGTTTTCTTAGTTTTTCTTCCGCCCACCCCCCTTTCCCTCTTCCTCCTTCTCCCCCTCTCATTTTCATTTTTATATATATTTTGATTAAAAGCCATTAACTTTTTGAGTTGTTGGGTGTTTTCAACATTATACTAAATTGTCATGCGAAAAATCGGGTTCTTAAAATTCAAATTTTATGCAAAAACAATAATAATTACGCCTATCATAAACTATTTTTAAATAAATGTTACATTTACTGCTTATTTACAAAAAGAATGAAGTCAGTGGGAGTGAAATTGAGCGGGAATGAAATTACTCGGACCGATATTACTGTACTGAAATTACCGAGACTGAAATTACCGGACCCGAGATTACATAGAATCATCAGAATTGTAGGGGCACCGGTTATAAATATTCGAACAAAGAAATGATGCTTTTTACCTAATTGTAAGAAATCGCTAATTTTTATTTTTTTCAATTTTATTTAAATTTATTGACGTAGGAGAGTTTTCTGATTAAAATATTTACAGGACAACCTCCAAATCTACCGAAGCAGATTAATTCTTCTACTTTAGAATAGGCATTTCTTTCGCGATGAGGTCAGTCTAATGCAGAGGCATTACTCCGTCAGTCTAAATTATTGTGTGATCATGAGCCATGCACTTCACTAGGAATCCACTTTAAATCACCGACGCAATACGATTGAAAGTTTAATTTACAAGTGGCGGTCGATATTATCGGGGAAATGCCTCCACCTCACGATGCGTCGGGATTTTCGGTTTCTATTGAACGCGCTACCTCCGTTATACATCGGTCGGTCCATTATGTCCCATGACGTTCCCTCCCTCACCATCTTTTGCCTCTCCGGTTTCCCGACACCATTGGCGGTTACCCTAGTGATGATTCTTCCTTGGGCGAGTCCCTCCGTGTGCCTCGTCGCTAGGGATCTCTTTTGGGAGGCGAGGCGAAGGCAGGGCAGGAGATTCGGGCGTCGTTGGGGTGAGGCTAGAGTGTAAATCCGAGATCTCATTACGGGCCCCCGCAGGGCAGGCGCAAGGCGTCATTTGGCGCCCCTCCGCATCTGTGGCGCCTTCTTCGAATTCTTGGACAGGAGAGAGGGGGGTGTATTACGGTGGCTAAAAAGAAGGTTAAACCTTGAGAGATGAGGTGCCTAAGTGATTAAAGCGAGGTGAGTCTTATACTCACCCTCTTTCTCTATATCTCTGTCACTCCCTCGTTTTGAGGGAATTTCACTCGTCTGAAATGAAATACTACTTGGTTGTTATATTTTTCCTTCGGTGTTCGATTTAACGCCGTTGTCTAAACCAGTGTTTCTCAACATTTTCCTACGAGGTATCCCTTACTTTTGAATAGGTACCCCAACCCAATTGTCGCATTTTTTTAGTTGTATATTTACAGATATAGAAAACAGAATTTTTCTCAATTAAATCTATAAGAAGAATAAGCTAGGGTCCTGAGTTTGGGCTATTCTTTTTCACAGAATTTTATGAGTTTATATAAGTTCTAGTGCTACCTTCAAATGGAGATTTATCTATTCCCCCGATTGTGTTCCGCGTATTTTCTGAGTCACGCGCACCACTGATTGAGAAACTGGTCTAACGGATAATGAAAAATAATTAAAATTAATTTTTGCGATGCAGAAATTTCGTTTTATTATTTCTGGGACTAGCTGCTTTTTGCTGTTTGCATTTATCCTGTTATGTTTTGAAATTGGGCATCTGTGTTTAAGGATGGGATGCGACAGCTATGGATTGAGATTATGCATTTAACATGGGAAATAATAGAGATGGAACGATTTTGCGCATGCGTACAACGGTTATTTTTTGAGATTCTGAAGGTCATGATGTTAATTCGTTCCTGATATGAACTCCCCTTCCTTTCGTGGATGTCATCAATATCTGCGCAATAACCCAGCAAGTGAATATATCATAAATATTTTGTTTTTCCTCTTTAATCAAGATTCTTTTTGTACAGCTTTCTTTTCTTTATACGGAGGAGTTCGTTCCCTGTACTTCTTTTAATTATTTTTATATTTTTCCCACTCATTGTTTCATTTCAATTGGGTTTATAGGAATGTCATATTCAGGCCATAACGAGTATCGTTGGAATTTTATTTCTTGGCAAAATTCCAACGAAGTCCTTTTGTTTTCTTAAAATATGGATCCGTATAATAAGAAATCTATCGAAAGATCTGTTTTATATTTCTTTGACTCCTGTAAGATTTCGTCTCTTTTTTATGGTATCGGTTTTTTTTAAATTTGAGTCTTCCCCGTTAAAGATTATTTTATAAATCTTTCAGATAGTTAAAACTTTTCATTATATTTATGTTACGTTTAGTCAAATATTATTTGTCGTGAAATTAAGATATCCGCGTATCGTCGTACTATCAGAACCGAGCCGAGTCTCGATCCCCCAGTCATTATGACTCGGGAACTGACACATCGTTTTACAAATAAAATTTTCTTAATTGACAAATTTTGAAAATGGAAATCCGGTGGAGGAGGATCAGCTGTTAACAATTTGCTCTGTATTTCACCAGTATTTCTGATGATGAGGATAGATCGTCCTTCGAATTTCCTCCTAGAACTCTAGACGGTTGTCCATTGGCAATGTCAGTAAACTTACAATTAATTTAAATAGTAGTCTATCCAAAACCTCCTATCTGCATAAATCGCCATGGCAGGAAAAATTGAGGAGATAACTGACTCGAATCAGTTGCTGTGAACGGATTCAATTGATAACCGTATAAAACCTATTCCAAGGCATTGGGCGGGTCCTGGTGACCGCACCCTAAAAGACAATATTCCGCTATATATCACCCTCACTTGTTAAGCGACCCTACTTTCGATTAATTTTCTATACGCCTGTCCGAGAAATCGATTCATAAGACAACCGTGAAATGCATTCGCAAACCAGGGATTATAAACCGAGATAACGGCCGAATTTATTAAATTCCGCAGAAAGGTAATTAAAAACCATGACCAAGCGGATGGCCACTATTTGTGGCTTTTATTTGGGAAGAAATATCTCCCAAGGAGTATGCTTTCATTTTTCATCGATAAAAGCGCGCACACAGGATCGTGCGTCGCATACGAATTTCTCCATGTTCCGCATCTCCTCCCACCCCACTCCCACTTTCATATGAAAGGGAATTTTTGTTCCATTGGCCGCCTTCATCCTTTCGCAGGATCGTTTTTCCCGGGAGACCACTAAGGAGCAAGCATCAATCGCAAGGATACGAGAGGGAGAGAGGAAATAGGCTGTTGAGGAAGAGGGGGGAGCGCGTGAGAAAAGGGGGGAGGGCAGGGCGTGCCCGCGTATGCGTCAGAGGGGGGGGGAGGAGGAGGAGAGGGTAAAGGGAGTGGAAAGGGTAGGGAGCATTGATACAGGACGTGGCGAACATGCGTGCGCGTGAGTGAAGGATAAGTTTTGGGAATTGGGGGTTTGAAGTAGGGTGAGAAGGGCACCAGAAAAGGTCGCGAACCCAGGCAGAGAGAGAAGGGAAGGGGAGGAAGGCAGCGGGAATAGCTGTTAGCCGGGAAAGGTCCCGGGAGTGCGTGTGCTGGAGTTAAAGAGGGGGGAAGGGGCATAGGGACGGGGAGGGGGAAGGGACGGAGGGGGGATGGGATATAAGGTCGGAGGGGATAGGAAAGGAGAGACAGGCTTCGGTTCCGTGTCAGAAACAAGAGGGAGTGGCTGAAATAAAGAAGGAAAAAGGGTGCTAAGAGGAAGGCATCCTTAGGAAAGGAAGAAGAGTCTTCAAACTTAGTTTCGGTTAAAAAGAAAAGTTACCCGAGGGTGGCGCGACTAGAGGCGTGTTAGGGGGGGAAGGAGGAGGGGGAGCTTCATTGTGCTGGGAGTTTGTTGTTACTTTTGTTTTCCCCCCAGAGCTGTTTTTTCGGCCGAGGAGAAAGGAGAAAGTGTAACGTTCGGGGAATACTTTTCTCTTGTATTTTCTCCGTTCATTTGGAGAACTTTCTTCGGAAATCCGTCTTCGTCGAAATGAGAAAAAATATATATTTTTTGTTATTTGTCCATCGACTGCGTTTTCATTAGGCCGATGCGTTTTCTCGGTCCTCTCTGGGAGGCTGTGGTGAGTCGGTTTCGTCCGCACCCGTGTGATTTTTTTCTGTGCTGGGAATTGGAGGGTGAAGTCTTGCGTGAAATTAAGCCTGAAATGAGCGCGATCCGTTTTATTTTTCTTTGCATCCGAAAACAACGGGTAAGGTCATCCGTTCGCTTATTGGAAATGAGAAAAGGCAACGTTAGATTTCCGATACTGTTTTCGCATAGATAAATAGGAATTTACATTGTGTACCTCCATGTTAGTTAGGAGATTTGTATTTTTGTTATTTTTGGCTGGGTACCTCGAACGGTAAAATACCATGTACAATTAATGGGAGAACTTTCGGTTATATAGGTAGGTTGTAACATCTAATTGATGGTAACAAAGTAATATATTTATCTTTGCCAAATATCATATGTTTTCATCGAGGAGCTGAATATGATATTTTTATAGCGTTGGTTATTATTTCTGTATAGCGATATTTCCTAAGAATTGGATTAATTACCTCGTAACTTCCAGCTCCTCTAGTAGTAGTTCCTTATTCTTACAAGTCAAATGTATCTTAAAACTTCATAATCTCGATACTATAAGCTTAGGTCTTAAATATCATAATTTATAAACTAAGCTTTAGCTATTTGAATTTGCAACTTCATTTATTTATTCTCTGTCTATTTGAATATTTGCTTCTTGATTTTAAATTCCTTCGTGCATGCTGGGCCTTACGAAAGCCTTTAACATCCTTTAATTATTTCAGTCTTACAGCTGTTATGTTATAAGGTTGAAATATCTGTAAACTTTGAGGAACTTGCCTTGAGTTCCAGTTTTAGTTTCTGTTAAAATCTAATTCTTAATCATAAATGCAGTTTGACGTATTATCCTTCATGTTTATGCTAAGCCCAGTGGAATAGAAGGAATGATGCACCTCAATCGTCGTAATTCTGTAGAACTTATTCCATGTAACTGGCGGCATCTGTGTGCGATTTCCGTCTTCCTCATTCGCTTCCCCCACACTTGACTTCTTACTTTCTCTTAAACCCTTAAGATACGCGTCTTTTCTCTCAGCTTTGGAGGGAGGAAAAAATAAGCGTTCCGATTTATGATCCCCTTCCGTTTACGGGAAGTGCACTCGGCTTAGAGATATGAAAGGGGAGAACGCACGAACCTTTCGAAACTCGCGAAAAGGCTGACTCCTCCTCGCCCTGGATGCCGCGAACTAGGTTACGCGAAGTCGTCGTAGGAAGCAAGACCTCTGGGCGGAAGGAAATTCGTTGGAGTAACGCGGCGGTAGGGAGGAAGGTGTGCCTTGCTCTATTCCTTTGTTCGTAATCCGCTTTACCGAGATTCCTACGTAGGACAATCACCATATTTCGAATTTTTCTTTATGAGTCGTGTTTTTTTTCGAGGGTGTGTTTTACTTCCATTAAACTACGTTATCCGTTCTTCGCTCCTTTTTGCCGGCGACGCTCCTCGTCGACCCTATGGAGTCGTGTACCAGTCAGTGTTTACCTCTCGAATGCTTTTCTCAGTGGTTTTTAAAAGTAGGACAGGATTGTTTCGGTGATATGTTCGCTAAATTGTTTGCTGGACTCGGCTTCGTGTTTAATTCAGTTGGACATAGCGTATTTGTATTTATGAGCTTTCGTTGGTTTCCATTAGATGAGCTTCATTGCCTCTATTTATGAATTTTATAACGTAATAATCGCCGCCTTCATAACGTTACCCATGACAGACTGAATTGAATTCATTTATATTTCGTTTTAATGCTATTACAGAGTTGTAATGCGATATGTATATGTCCAAGAGCAATTGCAGTAAAATGTTTTTTCACAACCTATAATCTTCTTGTATTTCACTTTATTTTTATTTGTCGTCACGCAGAGACCACCGTTATATCATATAGATGCACTCGCACCCTTAGGAAAACTACGCGTGTTAAACTGCTATAAAACGGAGAGGGTTAAATTCTGCTGGCATCAGTGTGTTTTTACTGGATGTAAGCGAAATATAAGACATTACGGTCTCAAAAGAGAAATCGAGTGTGGTCATAGAGTATAAATATTTTCGTCGACATCTCTAGTAAATCTCATTTGTAAAATTCCAATCGTGTCAGTACCTTTCCGAATTCCTTTGTTTGTACGTTTTTGGGCAATAATTTTAATGCAATTCTTGTGATTCTTATCTATATAAATTCCAATCATCTCAGTACTTTTCTAATTGAGTTGTTTATTTTTTTAGGCAATAATTCTATAGAAAAAATGTATGTCAATATTTCCTCAGTATAATTTTATGCCATAGTAATGGTCATTACAGTTTGTAAAAAAATGTATGATAATTTGAAGGATACCAAATCAAATTAAAATGTTATTCTTGTTTTCTTAATTTCCCTTACATCTCAAAATCGATCATACTTCCGAATTTATCTAAAACTGATAAAGGGATGCAAAAACTCCTAAATTTCAAGATTGTTATATTTGGTTGCAAATGTAGAAAAGATAGTTTTTAGTTTTTACCAAAGTATTTTAAAAATGGAACATTTAATGTGTTATTCCTTCGTTTTACCTGTATGTTATAGAGTTATGTTCATTTAAATCTTGCACGTCACTATAAATGTTAATTTTATTTCGCGAGTTAAATGTAAAAGAATAAAATCACCCTCTAAATAGTTTTCCGAATGGACAATTAATATTATTCTTACGCTGTATGTTACTCTGCATTTTCTTTTAAAAGTGATATTGTCTCGCTAAGAAAAATTAGTCTTTAGACCCACCATGTTATTTCTTCCTTCGTGTGATTATTTATTCCAAACTTTATTTGGGCATGCAGAATCATTGCGCTTGAATAAATAACTAATTTATGGCGTATAATGCCTTACATTTAAATCGTAATGAATGTATTTGGGAATTGCTTACACTCGCGTCAACAGTGTAGTTGTAACTGAAAAATTAATTGCTGTATTTGCATCGGAATTAAATTGTACGGCAAAATTTCATCGTAATTAGGTGTTTCAATTACTGGGCGCAATTTCGTTTTTGTGTTGCTTAGATGGCAGAAAATGAGATGTTGATTTTACTTTCAAGCGTATATTCGTGTTGCGTTATGTTACCCAAAGTAAACGGCGTGGAAAATTATATAAGTAACTTAAATCCACTGTTAAATCATAAAGTTCAATAGTAACGATAAAATTTACATTTGCTGCCGTAATATTCATTCAATATTTATATTTAATCATAGCATTGTTTATTTGCGTTGCTATTTTGAATCAACCCACATCCTACGTGTTCAACTGTTATAATTTTAATTTGATGCTTCGTTCAAATTATCCCGTCATTTTTGACGGAAAATCACACTAGTTGTTTTGATAACCTCACCGTGATGCATTTCTTTGTCTCTCTGCCTCCATCAAGGTGAATTTCCTGCATGTATTGAAAGAGTTGGAACGAAGGGCAAAAGAGAGAGAAAGAGAGGTTGTAAACCTCATCTTGGTGCGATGTGGGGAGAGGAAATGCGTGTGTCTGGCGGTTGAGGGAGTTTTGGAAAGGGTCATGAGCGTTGAGAGAGAAAGATAGGGAGAGAGGTAGTAGGGTGAAAGTGTGTTTTTAGGAGGAGAGAGAGAGAGAGAGGAGGAAGGTCGGGTGACGACAGTAGCGCCTTGTTCACTCACACTTTGTGCGAGGAGGGTGGGAGGCAAAGGATTGCTATGAAGGGGGTTTTAGGGTGGCCCTTTTTCGTGGTCTAGGAGACGGGGAAGGTCGAGAAGGGTATATGGGAAGCTTTAACTCGGTGGGAGAGGGAGGAGGCTCTGACTCGCAAGTTTGAAATCGATGGATGTGCCTCACGGAATGGCGGGCGTTCCCTCCTCCATTTTTCTCCTTGCCTCCTCCTCCTCCGTCTCTCCACCCCATCCCTCGAAGCGGGTTTCCCAGCTGCCGCTACGCGAGATTTTCCTCTCGGACTTTTTTTTATTATATTTTATTTGCCACCATGTCTTAAGCAAGACCTCAGAACTGAATGGGTAATAGTCGTTCAATGCGCCTGTAACGCTGCGGCAGTGATGGCTTTAAAGAAGGCCCCTGCACAAAGAAATTAAGGTCACGTTTGTGCTGCTTACATGCTTACCTCTAATGGTTAATGTGATGATTGTGGCTAATATATCCGTGGTTTCGGTGGTGAATTAGTTGTTAATTGGCCTGTTTTGTGTCATGTATTTTTCGTTATTTTTGCTCTATAATAAATAAATATTCATGCGTGCATGAAATATTGAGCAAGAATTAATAATGTACTCAAGTACTGAATAATTGACGATCCCCTAAGCTCTATATGTTTTTAATCTATATTTCGAAGTTACACTAAAATGACCTAGCTATATTTTTTCACGAAATGCGTCATTATTTCCTTAACAATTCTCTCATTTTCACAGGCAGTGGTCTGATGTGTACTCTTCCCCATTCCAGCTAATGTGAGTTTTTAATTTCCAATATCTTATTTGAAATGTTTGGTAATTTTATATTTAAGTATGTTTATCTGACGCCGCATCGCAAGAGGTAATGTTTGCGTCTGTTAATCCATCGCATATCCATGTCAAATTAATTAATTAATGAAGCCTAAATACCTTTTAGAAAAATAACTCGTATTTTTGAGATAGTCACTTCTATCTAATTCTTCAACAACTTTAGCCTCAGAAATTCATCTCGTTCACAACCAATTTTTAACCCCACCATTATTTTGTAAATTGATGAAACTCAAACGAGCACATTCATACCCACCCATCGAATTCAGGTTTCATTGTCCTGAAATGCCTGCGGATCCGAAATCCATTGCACGAGGTTCGTCCGTTAACATCGCAGTTTCCCAAGCGACAGATCGACAGCTGTGCTAGAGGCCTCGCACGCGTATAACCACGGATCATACTCGTTGGACTCGTCAAGAAAGGATTTACTCGCACTCGAATTCCCCCCCTCTCTCCCTCTCCCTCTCTCTCTCCCTCTCTCTCTCCCTCTCCCTCTCTCTCCCTCTCTCTCTCCCTCTCTCTCTCTCCCTCTCTCTCTCTCCCTCTCTCTCTCTCCCTCTCTCTCCCTCCCTCTCTCTCCCTCCCTCTCTCTCTCTCCCTCTCTCTCTCTCCCTCCCTCCCTTTCTCCCTCCCACTTTCCCTCTCTCTCTCTCTCTCGTTCACTCGTCACCCGCCTCGTTCTCCCTAGCCAAATTTCTCGCTTTGTGTTTCATATTGTAAACATTTGCCGCCCAGCGGAGCCTTTCCGATTCTCCCGACCCTCCCACAAGAGGGAACCTCGCATGCGTTTCCCAGGGCCCGGGATCCCATATTCCCAACCTCCTCCCCGCTCATCCCCCTCCCGCCTCCCCCCGCGACCTCCCCTCCAGTCGCATTCCCGTACGGCTCCCATCCAGCCTGGCCGTGGCTTATCCTTCAACAACCTCCGGGACTTGAGGGGTCGACAGTATTCAATTACGCAGTATAATAATTCATCTGAATCGCGTTCATCGTCCGACATCCCGCCCCTCTCTCTCTCTCTTCCCTCTCGAATGAGCTCCCGCTAGATGCCTCCCTCGAGAGACCTTCAATTTGCCCAATTACCATATTTTCCATCGATTCTCACGGTGTCCTCCTACCCCAAAGGGTCGCAGATGTGCCCGTGCAAATAAAACGTCATTTTTTTGCCTAGCCAAAACACGTACCTATATAAGTTTCACGACACGAAGTAAAGTGTTTAGAAACTCCCTTTGTTCAACTGTTTGAATAATATTGTAAAAGGTCATTCGACCTATAATTAATTTTATCCCGGTTTATACATACATACATACAAAAAGCACTGGTGGAGTAGTGGTTAGCGTGTCGACTTTCCGTTGCAAAGTTCCGGGGTTCGAACACCGCGAATGGAGGTTTTTCACAAAAAAACTATCATCGGTGCCTGGCAGTAGGCAGCAGTACTGTCAGTATGGTATAGAACCGAAAACAAATTATGTTGGCTGGGTCTATATCCAATAGAGCTGTAGGCGTGATCGGGACGATTTGAACGGCTACAGTACTGCGATGTGGAAAGCAAGAGGGAATCTACCACATTAAAATTCCCTAGTAATGATTGTATGGTTGGACAATATGAGTTCTCTCTAGGTAAAATATTCCGGAGGTAAAATAGTCCCCCAATCGGATCTCCGGGCGGGGACTGCCTTGAGGAAAGCATTTGTCGAAGGTAACTTACGCTTAGGTACTTGGAATGTAAAAACCATGAGGAAGGCAGGAAAGCTAGAGAACCTGAAAGAAGAAATGAGAAGAAATAGGATTGATATCATAGGGCTGAGCGAAGCTAGATGGTAAGGAGAAGGACAGTTCGACTCGGAAGAATTCACTGTAGTTTACTCAGGAGGAAATAGTGGGGCAAGGGGATTAGCTCTGGTACTTAGGAAAGATATGATGAAGAGCGTGACAAAAATAACAGCAGCGAACGATAGGTTGATGGCAATAAATCTAAAAGCAGTCCCAGTGGACATGTTGATAATTCAGGTATATATGCCAATATCCACTCATGAAGAAGAAGAAATTGAGGAGATATATGAACAAATTAACGAGATTTACGAAGAAGACGGAAGAGGAAAGGTAAACTGCATAATAATGGGAGATTGGAACAGCATAGTTGGCGAAGGACTAGAAGAAAATGTTGTCGGTCAATACGGATTTGGGAAAAGAAACCGAGGAGAAAAACTGGTAGAATTCTGCGTTAATAACGACCTAGTAGTGATTAATACATGGTTCAGAAACCATAAACGAAGGCTGTGCACATGGAAAAGCCCAAGAGATAGAATGAGATGCCAAATAGATTATATCCTAGTAAAACAAAGATTCAGGAACAGCATTAAAAACTGCTAAGACATTACCAGGAACAGACATTGATTCAGATCACATCCTTCTAATAGTCGATGTAACTACAAAGCTGAAACAAATAAGGAAAACGAGAAGAGATAGACAGACTTGGGACCTAGAAAAACTGAAAGAAAGGAAAGATGCCTTCAGCACGAAGTTGGAAGATCGCCTTTGAAATTTGGAAAACAAACCGAAGACCGTGGATACAGAATGGGAGGAAGTGAAAGCCAGCATCAAAGATACCTTGAATAAAGAGATTGGGAAACAAGAGAAGAAAATCAGAAAACCATGGATCACTAAGGAAATGCTGGAGAAAATGGATGAGAGAAGGAAATGGAAAAATGTTAACAGTGAAGAAGGTAGAGCCAACTATAGACGCATAAACAATGAGTTGAGAAGGGTAACAGATAAAGCTAGGGAAAATTGGATAAAAGAAAAATGTGAGGAAATACAACTGATGGAGAAGTTAGGACGGTACGATATGATGTACGCTAGGGCACTGGAGTTAGAAGATAAGAAGCCTAGTGGGATTCGTGGTAAAGGAATTATTAATACAGATGGGAAAATAGTCGCAGAACCAAAGGATGTAGCACAGGTATGGGAAGAATACATTAAGGAATTATACAGCAAACAGGCAGGATCGGCACACAAAGAACTGGAAGATGATGATAACATGGATGAAGAGAGCTTGGGACCACGTATTATGAAAAGAGAAGTAGAAAAGGCGATACTGGTACTAAAGAAAGGAAAAGCTACAGGCAGCGATGGAATACCAGAAGAGTTACTTAAAGTCATGGGATCGGAAGGACTAAAAGTGATTACGAAATTAATTAACAAGATTTACGACTCAGGACAGTGGCATCAGGATTTCTTAGATTAAGGATGATCACTCTAAAGAAGAAACCAAAGACAATGCAGTGTAAATACTACAGAACGATAATCCTACTGTCACACACTTCGAAGATTATCACGAGGATTCTTAATAAAAGGTCAGAGAAAAAGGCCGAAGAAATGCTAGAGGAAGATGAATTTGGCTTCAGAAAAGGACGAGGAACCAGAGATGCTATCGGTGTAGTGAGAATCATATCAGAAAGGGCAATAGGGTACAGCCAATATTGCTGCGTATGTTTCGTCGACTGTCAAAAGGCCTTTAATAGAGTAAATTGGGTACTGCTGATGAGGATATTAAAGGATATAGGTGTAGACTGGAATGACAGGAGACTAATCAGAAATCTTTATGTGAATCAAGTTGTAAAGGTCAGGTTGGAGAATGCGGACACCAGCGGAGTACATATCGGTAGAGGAGTAAGACAGGGCTGCTGTCTATCGCCGATTCTATTCAATATATATGGAGAGAGACTAATGCAGGAAGCGTTAGAAGGCACGGGAAATTTCAAAATCGGTGGAAGGATTATAAGAACAGTAAAATACGCGGATGATCAAGTACTTCTAGCAAGAAAGGAAAAGGAGCTCCAGAAAATGATAAATAGACTAGTGATAACAGGTAGAAAATACGGTATGGAAATTTATACAGAAAAATCCAAGGTTATGCGAATATCAAGTAAAGAAGAAGAAAATTTGAACATAAGTATTGGAGGAAAGCCTTTAGAAGAAGTTTCAGATTATAAATTCCTTGGAAGCATCATAACGAGAGAAGCAAAATGCACCGATGAAATCAGGACTAGAATAACAAAAGCAAAAGCCGCTTTCAGAAGAAAGAAACTCCTACTAACGGGAAATATAAAGCAGGAAATCCGCAAGAGGTTGATAAAATTCTATGTATGTAGTATAGCTTTGTATGGGGCAGAAACATGGACGCTAAGGAAAAATGATATAAAATACTTGGAAAGCTACGAATTGCGGACATGGGGAAGAATGCTGAAGATAAAATGGACAGATAGGATGAAAAATGAGGAAGTACTGCGAAGAATAGTAGAGAAGCGAACGATTATACAGACTATCAGAAAGAGGAAGGCGTACTGGATTGGGCATTACCTGAGGAGAGAGTGCATGATTAAAGAAGTGCTAGAAGGAAAACTGGATGGAAAAAGAGGAAGAGGTAGGAAAAGGTTTCAGCTGGTAGACGACTTGAAAGGGGAAGAGAGCTATCAAGACATGAAGAAAACTGCGGAAAATAGGAGTATATGGAGAACCAAGTTTAATCATGAATAATCACGAACCTGTCAACGGACTGACTACCTATGATGATGATGACATACATATATGGATATATGTTTGTATGTATATATGTATGTGTGTGTGTGTGCATATATATACATATATATATATATATATATATACACACACATATATACATATTTAGGGCAACTAGGTGTAGTGTATCTTGTGCTGACGAAGGGATAATCTCGAAAGCTCCAACAGCGCCTACAAATGTGTCTCTCCGACACCCCAGCGGCTCTCAATCCGGTAATTGCACACTGGGTTTCTTTCAATACCTAGTTTCCCTAAATATCCTCATTTACCTTTTCTCTTCCGCAATATATATGTATATATATATGTATTACTCTATATTTCTCTCCGTTTCGTGTTTAAATGATTTTTTTAATATAAATTTTATTTTTCGTAAAAATCTAATAAACCTTTTATATGCGCAATATGTGTAAAATTCACAAGCACCCGTCAGGCTTTTTTTAGGCAGTTACATTTGGAATTAACTGCTGAAATTTTGTACACGCAAAGATAATCGTGGGTTATGACCCAAGAAAATCGAGAATATCAGAAAAAAGTTCGTTTCCAGGAACCTTTCGTTTCTCTATCTGATCATCATTGAGGCGGGTGCAGGATATTTTGAATTTGCATATTAAAATAGGCTGGAATCAAGATATGAACGCAGACTTTTGTACGGTGTGAGGTTTATTTATAGTAGAATGATTGTAATTTTAATTGCTATGGAAATTTGAATCCGAATCAGCCAGCAATAAGTTTGAGGACAAAATATGGAAGTTTTACCGAAGGTATATTCTAGAAAAGGTTCTTTTACAACCGTTAGATAATCATCTTTGATGACGGTTACTTTGTAGACGAAATGCTCAACTGTCTTTCCCAACCTCATTGTGGTTATCGATTTTATCCGTAAGTCTCTTTTGAAGTGAACGTTATTTGAATTAAGAACTATATCGATATTTGCTTAATAATACCGCGAAATACTTTTCATTATTTAATTATGATTAAATTGCAAAAGTTTATTTCGAACAAAGCATTCGGTGATAATATACTAAAAGATCTCCATTTTAAATATAGCGACCAAATAAACTTTTCAGGGAATCCCCATGATCGATATTTTCTCATTTTAATTGCAACGAACTCCACCGCGAATTCACTTTATTTGAGAGTTGCAGCTATGCTATATTTTCGTTTCTTTTTTCTCGGGAGTGGTAGAGCAAAGAAAAAAATAAGGAGAGATCAGAAGGCTCTCTTTACTCTTTCTGAGAAAGAGAAGGGAGACGAAGAGGAGAGAGATTGCGTTTGATCCGCTTGGGACGTTTCGCCGCGGGCTAAGCGGAAAACGAGCGAGGAAGGACAATTTTTTAAATTTATTTATTCTCCGACGCTCGTAACTCAGGCGCGTCTTCGATGTCTCCGATCAGTTGTTTCGCTCTTCCTGCTCTACTTTCACTTTCCTTTGTGCCGTGAATGTGTTGGGGGCGGAAGAAAGTCCTTTATATGGATGGACTTTCTTTCTCCTTCATTCCCTCCGCCCTCTCTATTTTTCATCTTTTCTCCCTCCCAGGCTCCTAGAGCCCTCCCTTATCTGCTCGCCCAATACCGTTTTCTTTTTTCCTCTCCCCCCCTCCCCCCCCTCTCCCCTCCAACCCTTCCTCCCCTTCTGATAAAATGCACGGCGGTGTTATGTGACACCAGGGGGAGAGAAACGCATTGATGCCGTGGGTTTAGGATGCGAGAGTAAGAGGGATGGATTTTTGAGCTCCGCCGCGGTATTTTTTTTTATCGCGCGATTCGCTCGCCGTGATTCGGCTGTTTTTTCATATTTTTCTTTTAGCGTCCCACGAAAATCCGGCGTTTTGGTCGTTTGTGAGGCCTTTTTTTCGTCCCGTCGTTTATCCAAATGTTTTTGGAGTCGAATCGACGTTGGGCGAGAGGTATTTTTTTGTGTGCGTGTACGCGCGCGCGCCTCTCACGCTGAATGGTGCTTTATGGGCACATCTAAAGGAATGTCTCTCTCTCTCTCTCTCTTTGTCTTTTTTCCCCCTGTCGGTATGATGCCGCTCTTTTGTGTTCACTTTTTTCCCATCTCTCGTGCAGCGCTAACTGGGACTCCTCTCCTATTTAAGTTTTAAGCGTAAATTTCGGTTCGTAAGGGATGCGTTTCTGTGTTTTTATCTGCAGTTTTTTTTTTCGTGTTAATGGCGTCCGCAGATATGCGTTTTTAACGCTTTCTTTGCAGTTTCGGTCGCTCTTGGCCCATTAACAACCACTGTACTATCTTTGGGACGCAAATATATCATTTTAATTTGCAGGTGGGAGTTTTGTTGGTTTGTCTCTCTGTAACAGAGTTTATTATTCGCAGTAAGTCTCTTTAAGTTAACTAACCAAAAAGTTAAATATTTGGAAAAAACGTTCCACTGAAAATAGTTTTGGTGGCTAATGGGTTAAAAAGCATAAGTTACTTAATTAAGACTCGTTGTATACTTCACCTCTCCATTACTGTTTTATGAAGTTCTACTATTACGAATATTTTCTCGTAAACATCTCTGTTTTTAATGTGTCATTTTGAGCTTTATTCAGTTTATTTATGCTTCGTTTCTCTGGAGACAGTTATATATCTTCCGTGATTGAGAAATGATTTATTCAATCTTAGTAACGACAAGTCTTTAGAATACACGTTGAGTTGCGTTTCTTTCATTCAATGCGTAGCAAATGTTCTTTATTGTTTTCTTACGTGATTCAGAAGAATGAGTTGGCTTTACTAAAGCGTTGGAATTTCTTTGACCGTTTCGAAGAAATCCTTATGATTGCCTTTGTTGTTGTTATTGGTTTTTTGTCTCGAAAGTATAATCATGGATAATAAAAGCGTTTTTTTAATGCAATGGTTATTTGATTACTTTCTTTTGATCTATGCAGCGACGATAAAATCTACTTGCGCAGTAGTCACGAACTGGGAAATTACATCGCTGATGGATTATTTCCTCAAAAACTTTCAGTTAACAGAGGCGTCGTAGTGAAAAACCACTGAGTTTGCGATAACACCTTTCCTGGAAATAAAATAATACTGCCTGCTATGTTCTTCCTCCACTTTCACTCTTTTGCCACCAATCAGGAGAAAGCTCCTCTCTTTCGCTTTCCTCCTCTTCCTCCTCCTCTCACCACTTTTCTTCCTCTCCCTCTCTCCTTATTCCCACCTTCTCCCTCCTCCCGACCCTCGGGATGGCCACCTTCCAATTACGCAGTAATTGAGACGCCGCGGGGTGCTAGCCCCAGCACAATCTCCCGTCCCCATCCTCCGGGTCAATTGTGCCGCCTTTTCCCTCCTATCCATATATGCCCATCCCCCTTTTCCCTCCCCTCGCACCCACTCCACCTTCCTTCCTCCTCCTCCCCCCCCCCCCCGCATTGCCACCCACCTCCTAGAACCACCTCATCTGCCAACCTTCATAGTTCGCTGCTCGTGATCTGTCGGGGGCACTTCCGTGCCCGCTGCGTGTGATGGGAAACCATGGGGGCTACGCTCCTCGTGTGTAAGCATCAATTTGCGGATCTTATAAATTACTTATTTGACCTTTTTTCAAAAAGGTTCATCTTGCGATTTTTTCCCCATGAAGATCTTGTTGCGCAATTTATTTACCAATACGGATAATCTTGCGAACGACAGTTCGCGGATATCTGTTTTTGAAGAACTTTGTGTTGTTGTTTCGTTATGGCGTGGTTTATACTACAGATTTAATTCAGTTTGAGAGGAGTGAGTTTGATTTCGTGAAGTATTAGCCCAACAAATTTAAGTTTGGTTCAGTTTTTAAATACGAAATTTACTATGGCATCGTGTGGGTGCGTATGTATATGTATTATTCATTGATGTGGAAATGTATTTAATCGCCAGAAAATCATTCCTCTCTTCTCACCAAAGGAAGTCAAAGTACCGCATGCAAAATGTCGAGAAATAAATATCAACACGGAGGATGGCGTAGTTAGTATGGTTTGATGTATTGTTTCGTGCGGAAATGAACCGGTCTCATGCATTTAAACTCCCCTTAAGAGGAGGAGTATTCGTCTGCGCCGCTCTGATAAACTCTCATTCCCATCTCTTTTCATTCTCCTTTCCTCGCCTTATCTACCCTTCCCCCCCTCTTTAATTTCCCCTTCTCCCCCGTCCTCATTTCACGCAAGTCTTCATCCCTTCCGACGCCACTTTCATTTCGCCTTCCTCTCCGTTATAAGCCCCTCCTCCTCCTCTTCTTCTTCCTTCCTCGCAGGGTTTTTCCTCGTTCCTTTTTCATAAAGATGATGACGATGATGAATGGGGTTGCATGGCGCAGGCATATTTTTATCTCCTTTCTCTTTCCATCCCCTTATCGTTCCTTCTCATTTGCTCTCGCCCTCTTCTTTAAAAATCCCTACTTCTATCTCTTTCCATTTCTGTCTGTCTGTCTCTCTCTCTCTCTCTCACTTTCTCCTTGTCGCACTCGCGCCTCTTCAGCGTCTTTTATTCCACGTATTTTTAATCATTCCTCCTTGTTTAAGGTTCGTGATTAAGAGCGCCCGATTTCTCCTCGAAATGACTAATGGTCGTGCACCGTATCCCGAGTTAAGAGTCGTGGGGTGGTTTTTTCGTGCGGTTCGGAGTGTTTTGATGGGACGGTGTTATTTTTTTTTTATGCGCCGTTTAAAATTTTCCGCGCAATCATCCTCAAATAGTGGCTATTGTCGTAAGAGGAGGATTGATCGTTTTCTTGTTATGACCCTAAAGTGGGAATAATCGCCACTTAGAAATTTTTTCAAGGATCTTTGTCGAAGGAGATTTATTTGTCTTAAGACCAAATTTTGGCGGAAAGTTGCTTTTTGGCCGGCCTTGTTATCTTTGTTAACATGATCCATTTGTTTGTTGTTATTTTCCGCTTAACTGAATGTAGAAATTGCGGTTGTTTTCGGAGTCAACGATTATTTTTTACGAAATTAGCAACAGCCATGCCATATATTTCATATGAATATCATATTTTTGGAAAAAAATGAAAGTATCATTTTCAATGTCTAGGATTATTAATCTCGTAATCTGATCTCTATAACCCCAAGGATATCGAACCATCTCATAAGCACTGCTTCGCAAAGTTATGAAAAGTATTAGCATACGGTCCGGATGTTCCGCATGGTAAGAATAAAGAAAATGTTTGGAAAAGACAATATCCATGAATAAATTAACAACTGTACGACACTGTCAGTTTTCATGAATACTAAATGATTAAAATATTCACATCGGGGCCGTAGCGAGGTATAATACGCTTAAATATCGATTCTGCATATTAAATGCAGAGATGGAGCGTCCGGAGGAGTGTTGAAACACGCGAATGAAATGCTGAACCGAAGAGGTAGAAACGGCGAGGTGATTGTTTCCATTTCATTTCCTACTAGCGAAGTCCATTTTCAAGTAGTATATCTACTGTAAATTTCCATTTTCTGCTTCGTGCGTACTCGGGCGTAATAGTCCGTAAAAGTCATGTTTTAGATTGAAATTGCCCTGTCATCATTTTAAAAGTTAATGGATAATATGATGATAGACTAGGTAATGAAATATTTTCGTGTTTGATATATTCCTCTCCTCAAATACCTTAATAGTATATATTTATGCTTCTATTTCTCTCGAAACGCTAACTTCGATAAATGTATACATAACCTCAATTTCCGTTAGCTTGTGGCTATATTCCGTGCCTTCGCGATTAATTTTTGTGAGGACATCCTGCCTCTGCTTTATGTGTTCAAACATTTTAGTTTCATTCCATAGGGTTAAAATCCGGTTTACTGAAGACAGTACGAGTAAAGATATTATATATTTATCCGAGACAGCAATGTTTAAAAAATATTTCCATTTTTCTCACACGTTCCTCCCTCCAATTACCGGCACGGTTGGGAAGAGGTTGACAATTTTTAATTTTTTTACCGTTTTTGCTATATATATCTATATATATATATATATATATAAACTTACGGAAGAGGAAAGGTAAATGAGGATATTTAGGGCAACTAGGTGTTGAAGGAAACCTAGTGAGCACTTACCGGAAGGAGAGCCGCTGTGGTGTGGGAGAGACACATTTGTAGAAGTTATTGGAGCTTTCGGGATAATCCCTTCGTCAGCACACACACGCGCGCGCGCGCGCGCGTGTGTGTGTAACCTGACTCGGAATTATCAAATAAATTTTGTACTGAGTAAATAAAATTAAATATGGATATAGATGTTATATTTATTTACCAAAACTTATTATTCTTCTCTACTAACAAAGTAATATACACACACACTAGCGGGCAAGCCCCCTTACCCCCTTTGCTCGCTGTTTATTCGTTCCTACCATGTACCTATTGGATTTAGTTTAACGGGAATATGTTTTGAATGTGAGTTTAATGAATATATTTTATAAGGGATGTATGTTTGGTTTTTAATAACAGATTAAGAAAATTAGTTGAATAACTCGATAAAAAATAAACTTTATTTCTAATCGAGTTATTCACGAAATTAGTGCGTTACGCATCATGACGACCGTTACGATTTTATAATATAGAGAGATATACAGTGCTGTTTTTGTCGAAAAATAAGTGCCGGTACTCCCACCCACCTCCACCTCTTCCTGCAACCTTTTTCCCCTTCTCTACTGAATTTTTGATGAACTTTTAATAACAGAGTTGGAAATTAAAAAGCTTAACATTTATGGAACCCGTTTATTACTTTAAATTTTAAAGAATCAAAAAAATGAAGGCAAGGGCTGTGTGATTATAATTTACTTTTCGTCTTCGGAGCTTGAGCTGCTACGGATTGGATTTTTTTACGTTAATCGAAAATTTCAGTAGTCTCACCTACTCAGGGTTTTCTGAAATAACATTCTCTTCAATTTATGAACACATATAATTTCCTACTTAGCATTTTAAATGGTCGGTTTAAGGATAATTCCATTTTTTGAGCTGCCTTTTTGTTTTACTTTGTACGGTATTCTAAGAATTCATTCAATTTCCTACCGAGGATTTTTTTCCGATTCGAGCGTAATAGAAAGGCACTATTGAATCGCCTTATGGTATCCTGTGCCTAATCTAACGCACCATTAAAACAAACTTTTAATTTCCTTAAGAGGTAGTTCCGTTTGAAGAGGAGGGCCGGAGAAGAATATCCAAAGTTAATTAGCGAAAGGTCGTTTCAGTTAAGACAAGAAGAATATTCTCCCGTTTCTGCCGTCTCATTTCTTTCCCTCTTTCTTCGCCCCTTCCTCCTCCCCCCCCTCTCCCTCTGTCCATTTTTCTTCTTATCTTCCTCCCTCGGGAGGATCAATTAATAAGAGTTCATGACATTCGTCGTCATCCTCTCCGAGTAAGAGCGAAGGGAGAAAGACGGGTGCGTAGAATAAATGAAATAATGCGTTTAGCGGAGAAAGTTTTACGGAGATATCAGTGGAAGAGGGAGTATAGAGGAAGGAAAAAAAAGAAGGCTAGTGGATGGGTCGTGGGGTCAGGATGCCAACAACTAGGAACAGGATTAAAGTTGGGCGAATAATTCCGACTGAACCGAGTGAGTGTAAAAGAGGTACGCGCGAGAGTGTGAAACAGAAAGAAAAACTCACTTGAAGATTTTATGCGGTGTTTATCTGAACTGTCTTCTGATTTATCTGTAAATAGTGATTACTCCTGGACGAAATAAGTGCTTTTGCCCTAACCCGCTGATAGTTGGCTGATATCTTCACGCGTCCTGTTTAATCAAGTTTGCTAGTTAATTGTGACGGTTACCTAATCGGGAATCGGTGCTTGCGATAAGAGATTGGTTTTGATTGCTTAAGCTCCGTAATTACGCTTGCCAACTATGCGTATAACGATTCCGTAAGATTTAGCTATAGTGTGTGTAAGGCCCAGTACAATTCCGGGAAACATAGGCGTCCGTAGAAAGTCATGGGGATTTTTTTGCATTTTGGGAATTTTGAAATTTTTGAAGAAAAACGAATTTTTCGAATAATTGTAATTTTTGCATTTTTGTAATTCTCGAAATTTTAAAAAATATTTTCCAAAAATTTGAAAAATTTCAGAAATTGAGTTCCGTAAATGTGAAAAATTTGAAGAATTTCAAAATTTTTTAAATTTCCAAACATGCTAAAATGTTGAAAATTTTCAAAATTTGTAAAATGTCCATAAATTCGAAAAAGTTCAAAAATTCAAATAATTTGAAATATTCCAAAAATGCAAAAAATTCAAAATTTTTTAAAGATTCGAATAATTCCAAGCATTTCAAATATTCTAAAAATTTGAAAAATGCGAAAATTTCTGAAAATTCGAAAAATTATAAAAGCTAAAAATATGTTTGAATCTGAAAAGTGAAACAATTTTTGAAACCGTTAAATATGAGATAAACAATTTCAACTAAAAATTTACCGATTTATTGTCTCGGAGAAGCCTTTGATTAAATTGAATCCGTCCCTTTCTATCGTAATATTTATGCTGATGGGAGTCGATAGTACAGTAAATAACTTTATCTGGAAAGAATACAAAACTGTTTCTCTTGAATGATGCTGATTATAGGTTGGGTAAAAGATTAAATTTATCACATTTTGTATTGATGTATATCAGTAAAAAATTCTCATATTATTAATTAAAAATGCAAAATTACACTTTGTAGTTGCATAAATTATTTTAATTCTGACATTTAACTAATGAAATATATTTAATTATGTTCATACCGATAAACGAGTCCTCCAGAAGTACATAAAATTTCACAATTTTTTTGTTTGTCTTAACGTGAATAAACTCATGATTTTTTTCTATTATCGTAGTAAACAGTAGTTTATTTATGCAGATACATTATCCCCTTCGGCTAAAGAGCTAGAGGTCATGAGTAGCCCTTTTTATCTCTTGTACTTCTCTACCCCATTCACTTTTTGCCTTTATTTTCCACTCTTTCAAGCGCCCTCTTCATTCGATTCATTTATTACTTTCAACTCCCACGCAGTGTCAGGCAGAGGGAAAAATCTCAAGGAAAGAACTTTAACGATGAAAGCGTGCGGTTACAGTTTTTCAGCCATAATTCCCCTTTTGAGTTCTTTGCCCGTTGCATGTCCGAGAGCGATATTATGGATAATAATTCGTTCGAGCTAGACGAGCGTGTGTTCATTATCTGTAGAAGCAGAGCCGAGTTCCGTGAATTAGAATCACTCCCGCACTATCCAAACTACGCGCCTTTCACGTGTAGCGTGTTATTAAACAGCTGATGTTATTTTCATTAGCTCCTCTTTAAGTTTTAATTTGCCGTTATTTGAAATGTGGTGATTGTAATTTCATCTTTCTCCTACGCCCAGTCGCTTTATAAAGACCTTTTCCTGATTCAGGGTCAAACCAAGGGCCCTTTAGGTTTTCAGTGGCTTTTCACTCGCATGAGATGTGAGACCATGGTTTCTCTTTCATCGAAAAACCTCTCCCTTTGTGGGTTTTGTAGGGCTTGATATCATTTCAGTCTTTAGTAGCGCCTCGCTTCTTGTAAATTTCTTATCTTCGGCAAGATAAATACTAGCCAGTATTTTGGCAGGGACCAATTAATGTCTTGATAAGATCTAGTAGTGTTGGCAAAACAATAATATCAATGAAGAAGGTTATATTTCTCCTGTAATAATAAAAACATTCTTGTACCAATCAATGCAAAAGCTCGTACGTTTCGATTTTTTATAGTAGTGCTAAATATTGCAAAACTTACTTTATTTTCTCATTCGAATGAGAATTTTGTGGAAGATTTCCATCGGATGAAGATGCAGGAAATCTACTTAAAATCTTTCAATTACTTGACCACTGACTAAACTCTCTTGTACACGCTTGAATTCTGATAGTTATTTTTCCTGTCTGCGTATCTAGTACGTGATTTTAATGTGGTTTTTCGTAATATAAATGTATTGCACAAATATCTGGTTTCAAGGAGTTTGTTCGTTTTAAAATCACCGTTCTCGGTCGAACCTGCTTTACAAATAATATTTTCAGATAAATGCCAACAACTTCATTATATCTGATGATGAATGGAGAATCCTCCTATTAAACCATAAACATATTTAAAAAAGGAAAGTTCATCATTATCATTTAACCATAGTGCTCATAATTCATATTTTTTCTTTGCATTATATCTGTTTCGGATGAACAATAATAATTGTATTGAGCGTCATTATGTTGTCATTTTCTCGCTCATTTTAAATTGATAAATGTTTTTTTTTTTTATTTTATAAAATATTAAAGTAACTATATGAAATAAATGGTGATATCCTCTTTCGAGTTATTTACGACGAAGGCCATTACTCCTTCCCCATTTCCTTATCTCTCTTCTGAGGAAACTCGATGATATCGGGATAAGGATCGTTAGTCCTTTCGATTTTCCGAAGTTTTGATTCCAATCCAACACGACAGGAAATTAAGATTTTTGAGAGCCAGTCCCTTGAGGGTTTAGGGCGTGACCAGTGAGCCAAACAATCCCAATTTCTGGGACGTAATTCTTCCCAGTTTAGACCTTTGCGCGAGCGAGCGAACGAGAGTGGTATAGAGAGAGAAAGGAACACCCGCCACCGTCGTGTTCCATGACTGCAGGGAGATATATCCTTCCCTTCATTCCGCCTGACATTTTACCCAAAGGGCGAGACTATGCTACACGAGGAGGGGGGAGGAAGGTAGAGAGAGAGAGGGCAATAGGAAGGGAGAGAGAGAATGAGAGGAGGAGGGTATGACAGGCGGAACGAAGGAGGGAATTACCCTGCCCAACTTACTACCCACGACATGGCAAATCAAATCGCACAAAAAAGGAGGCTCTTCACCGACGACGATTTGTTCCCAGCGTGTCAGTGGACGCCATAAAAAAAAGCGACACGCCTCACATTTTGTGACGCCTCATGCGTGTAAAAAAAAGAGAGAATGGACTTAAGCGTGATCCTATAAAAGAAACGTAAATCTTACGCTTTTCGTCGTCTTTTCCCGTTGCGATTGCTTGTCCAAGGGCTACAATCGTGTTCTCGACTGCGGCATCGATGTCGCCCGAGTTTGGCTTTGTTTTTTTTATTTCACTCTTTTCTCCTTCGAGCCGGTTATGGCGTCCACTTCGTGGAACCCTTTTCTTTGCGAGTTTCCTCCGATTAAAGCGGTCGATATCTGAAGTCATAATGCATTTGAAAAGGTCCGTGCGTGGTCGGGTTTTCGTACCGGGGACGATACAGCCTCGGGATTTCTGGAAAAAGGGAACACTCTGCAGGCCGAAGCGTTTCTGTCGCACTGGACACATAGAAATACCGTACCGTTAGATTTGTTCGTCGTTCCTTCCTGTTATTTTAGCTATTTTTAGAATAAATCACGTATCCTTTGTATTGAATGGTTTTTCTCAGTTTTTTGTTTTATTGATCGTAGCAATTACATAAAGAGTAAGAAATTGTAATTTTTTTAAATCGGGTGTCTGGATTCGGAGGTATTTCTGAAGACAGGTTGCGAATTCAGATGGATAAATCCGTTATTTTATGTTTAGATAAATGGATGTTTTAGTCTCAGGCAGGGCCGTGTTTAGGACAATCGGGGCCATAGGAAAATCAATCTTTTGGGCTCCCTCTTCTCATTAAAAAGTAAAGTGAGTAGAAATAACGCAAATGGAAAATTAAAGTAAATCTGTAGACAATGCTGCAATCCTTTATTTAAAAGTAAATTAACAGATATTCAATTTGTTTTATTTCTCGCCTTTAGTACTGCAGATTTATCAATCATTTCATCATAATCAATTTCATCAGCATCCTCATTTTCAACACAGAGCAGCACCAACGCACTTAATTTTCTTACGAAACACTGTTACGTTGATAGTTTTTTACCCGTTTCAAAGTTTAAAAGTCCGTTCGCCAATTAATGATTGGAAATGTCAAGTATGTTCGCAGTAATACTTCAAGTTTTGGGAATGCTGATACGATGTTGTTTTCTATTATGGACTTTAACATCTTGAACCTCATGCGACAGAGTATGAGGTAAGTGTGAAGGATGCCTGAGAAATTCTAGATGGTTTCCCGTCTGAATCTTTTGAGCCCCTTAAATTTTGAGCTCCCAGCATTTGCCTAGCTTGTCTTATGGTTAACACGGGCCTGGTCTCACGTAACTCCATAAGTGCAGAGGGAGAAAATCAAAACAGCGGACATAGCTGTGAAACCTAACGTACTTGATCGTTTATTACCATTGCCATGTTCTTTTGCCAGCAGGTTACGTTTTTTTTTGGTGAAGTGGTACCCGTATTGATCGATAAGCGTATCAAATTATATAAGACAACTTTAAAATTGTTTCTTCATTCAATCGTGGTGCAACTATAAAACCTCTAGGTTCGTATTTAGTTATACAAAGTTTGGAAAGGTTTGAGCCAAAATAAATCGCGCACAATAGCTTTAATTTACTCCGATAATCTTCCTCCGTCGTTCAAACGGCGGTTTTTGTCGAGAGCACTTCCATTCTGCAAGCGAAAAAATGGGGTGCCTTTTAACGGAGAATAAAAAAAGGGAGCCTTAAAAGAGCCTTAATGATGGCGTGGAACGGGGAAGGTGCGCGGTGTTCGAGCGTTTTCTCTGCAAGCAGGTCTTGAGAGGTCTTTTGCGCTTGAAAAATCGTTATCGAATAATCAATCAACTTCCATCCAATGCCGCCAGCAATTTTCAAATCTCCCCTTTCTTCGTTAATGTCGCTCGCTCAGTTCCTTCTTCCTACTAATTCCACTCCCGGTTCGGCTCCCCTATCCCCCTCCCCCTCTACTCCCCTCCTCTACTCCTCTACTCAGTTTATCTACCCGATTCCTGGAAAGGCTCACAAATGGCAAGTGCTTCATTCCGTGTTTCCATTCCTTTCGCTTTGTATGGATGTCAAGTGGCGGAGGAGGATGAAAAAGCTTTTAGCCGGTTTCACATGATCTTGTTTTGTTGGCTTGAAAGGGTTTGCTATTAACATGACTCGTAGCGTAATCGACGTCGTGGCAGTTTTAGCGTTTGTTATTTTTTCCTAAATTGGATGATTTTTCTCCCACTGAATTCTCCAATTGTGCCATATAACAGAAAAAAGCTTTTTTTATCGCGGTTCTTGGCCTCTCATTACACCATCGAGATATTGTTTTCCACGGTTTCCCGAAAGAGTTTATTCGAGTTAATATTAATTAATTTCCTCAAGAATTAAATCGTGTTACATTTTGCCACATTAAAATTTAATCAACTCCCGAATTTCTGTGTAATCCTATAAAAAAAAAAGATGCTTCTCCAATAAATATGAAAAGGTTAAGGAAACAAATTCATATTTCGATGGCAAAGCTTCTGTCGTCGTTGGTGATTTTACTAGTAAATTAAGCTATTTTGGATATGCTGGATTAAATATTATTCTTTTACTCTTCGCTGTTTTAAGATAATGAATTCTCTGTTTATTTTAACAGTTATCGTTATAACTATCAACATTATATGTGTTTGAATTTATTATCCGCATTATATATAAATGAAACTTGCCGCAGGTGAGGTAACAGTTGACAGGTGGCAGTAATTGGTGTCTTGTTTTACTCAGATCTACCAAACCTTTACTTTATTTCATTAATGTCTGTTCAAACAGGCGCAAGCATTGACTAGCGATGAAATGAGACCTCAGTTCAATATTTTAGTTCACTATCTTCACCACTTTACTCGGTCCCAATTAGTCTAAGGAACGCTTTATGAAAATGTGCTTTCTTCCAAGAGACTCACTCTGCCTCCTCCTCTCGGGTCTGCTCTCTTCTCCACCTTCCCTCTCTCCTTTTAGGATATCTGCTCTTTTTATTTTTATTGATCTCCACCTTTCTCTTCTGTTCCTCATTTTTCTATTCGGAACATCTTCAATTTTCTAGTTTCCGTCATTAAAAAATCTTTGAGTTGATTTCTGAAATCGCTATCTGCAAGGGAAATTTACTTACCAATTTCAGAACTAAAATATTATAGCTTTCATAAAATATGTGACTCTTCATCGTGAACTACATTATTACTGACGGTGGACGTCTTTGCGCCAAAAAATATGGTGTCTTATGAACCTGCTGGAGCCTAGTGAATATTCAAAACATATGTTTTATATTAATAACATGACCCGCTGTCAATCGTGGTGTGTTGTGTTTTACCACGTTCAAAGGTTAATTGAATTCTTTTCAGCCAAGCCCTCACAGACTCGAGACTTATCAGTGATATTTGCTTTGCTTTTGCTTGTAGCCATTTTGAGAAAGCTAAGTTTCATATAAAATAGCGTAATTATATTATTCCCATAAAATTTCTGACTATTAAATATATATTAACTTGAGCTACATCAGAAGTCCGGTGTTATAATTTGCTGCACTTAAATAACTAGGAATAAATCACGAGGGTTCAGGAATTCCCGTGTATTAGGTCTGACGAATCCCATGTAATTTACGGACAGTGAGCATTTTACTCACATTTGTAGCGTTTTAGTGACGTCATTAGGAAGATTTTTTACAATATGGTCCTTTAAGAAATCCTTCTTCGATGTATTTTGGAAATGAGGAATGTTGTTATGTTGTCGACAATTTGTTTGTTGGAATATTGCCGATAATTTTTGCGCCTTAGTGTTAGCTGATTGCTCACCTTGTTCTGTGACCTCTTATGAAGATGCTCAGCGCGAGTTACCAAACACGGCATTTCCGAGAATAAGCGCCATACCTATTTTTACTTTCTCCATACGTAATATAGGGAAAATATTGTGATCACGGAAAAGATCAACTTCGAGATTTCAACGGAAATACACGTTTTGAGGTCCCTAGAACACGTTTAGACTATTTTCCGAATGAATTGTGTGCGTGCGTGGGTGTGTGTGAGGGGGGGAGGGGAGGGGGGGGGATGGATGGATGGATGTAATTGTGGGCGCTCTAACTCAAAAAGTACTTGTCATATTAATACCAAATTTCATATATAACACTTTAGCATGAGCATAAAGAAGTGATTAGTTTTTGGACAATACTGGTTAACCGGAAGTCGAGGTTTATTCGAAACCCGATTCGGTTTTGGCGAAATATCTCCATTAAAGCGTCATTATTATACATACAATTCGATACAAAAGTTATACAGAATGTAATTTCCTACAACTGTCATTTGAAACAACTTTCCATAGCAGTTATTGTTTATGAATTATTTATAAATCGGTTTTTTCGGTTTCCGTCAAATATCTCAAAAACGTCGTTATTGGTAATCTCTGAGGACTAAAGTTGTAGAGAATAATATTTCTTCCAAGTTTTGTTTGAAACAAATTCTCGTAGAACCATCCATTTCGGAGATATTTAACTTATTCTTAAATTTCCAGTATGCAGCGCCACCAACTAGCGGTGAATTCTGTAAACGTATTCAACATATAATTTACGGCAATAAGGACGACTATTCTTCTACGTTACGAAATGATAATTTTGGCTTATAATGATACTTATAATAATTTAAATATTTATACCCCAAATGGAGAAAGACGTGTTGGCCACATCAGATTTTTTCCATTCGAAGTGACCTACTGAGAACGAATGAAGGAGAAACAGGTGTTATAGCATATTCCCACGAGTTCAAGATAGGGATTATGCTCAGGTCACTATATAGACAGAGACGTACGACACTCCTTGTTTTCCGACCGACTGTTCTCTCTCCTTTCGTCCCTATTATTATCTCTCCCAATCTCTGTCTTCTCAGTATCCAGGGTTTTCACATCCAGATCTGTTCTCAGAAATTGTGGCGCCGGGGCCGGGTCGACGAAAACTTTGCATCCGAGAAGGGAGCAGATGCAGCTCGCATTAATCCAACGGCTGTTATAATATCCTATTCGAAGTCAAAAACTTGTTGACCGATGGGAGTTCCGTGAGAGAGAAAGAGGAATAGTTTCGAGGGAAAGCGGTTTTTTTATGCGCGTTTCTTTTGCTTTAGACGGGGGAGATATTTGATGAGAAAAACTCGAAATAAATACACGTAGTTCGTTTGTTATTATCTTTATGCGAGAATGTGACGTTCACAAGCATCTTACGACTCAAAAATTTTAAAAATTATGCATGCATGAGTGTCATGGATTCTTAAATAATTCCTATTATGGGAGATAAATTCGTGAGATTGCCATTTCTTTGTAGATTTTAAATGCGCACACACATTTAAGGCTAAGCTATTAAAATGTTCGAGTAATCGCCATTCTGGTATATAACATCAAAATCTTAATTTCTCTTCAGATTCATCAATCACATTATTTTCTCACGATGAATAAACATTATGATAATGCACGCTAATAATAATATTACATTTTAGTATAATTCACTCCCCGCTTTAATTCGTAGCGAATGAAACTTATCCATCGGAATGGGACTTTTATCGAAGTCGGCTTTCTTAAATTGATTCTTTGTGCGTGAGGGTGACGTCGTAAAGACAAGACGCCATTCCAATATCCTCCCTTAAGCTTTGAAAGATTACATCTTCCACGATGCAGCGCGTATCGGAGGCAGTTTTTTTTCCTCCGTCCGCTGAATCGATTTTATGGAATCAGTTTTCGTATGCATGTCTGTCCTCGTTTAAAATTCAATTCGTGCATTATTCATGAGCCCGAAGGCGTGTTACTCTTAACTTAAAAAGTACTCTGTATAGTTTTATTTTTCCGGGAAGAGAAAACACATGATGGGGTCTAAATCGATCGCTTATTTTCGTGACGCGGCATTTCTTAAGTGACGGAAGGACTTTTTTTATTTTTCGTTTTTATTCATGATTAACTCGTTCTTTTCCGAGAAAATGATTTTATAACGAAATTTTCCGATAGAATAATTTTCGTCCGTGTGACAACGTATTGTTCCTTTGATTCAGAAATATTGTAAATTTGTTTCGATTGTATTTTGATGGTTCATTTATCTGTCGATTTTACGGGCGAAACGGTTTTATTTGAATACTAGGGGGCAAGCCCCCTGCTCGCTGACGCTCGCCAACCCCCCTCCTCCCCATTTGCTCGCTTTTTCTTCGTTCCTACCATGTACCTATTGGATTTAGATTAGTTTAACCGGAATATGTTTTGAATATGAGTTTAATGAATATATTTTATAAGGGATATATATTTGGTTTTTAATAACAAAATAAGAAAATTAGTTGAATAACTTGATAAAAATTCCCGGAGATTAAAAATGGCTGAGGTATAGAGCGTTAAAGAGAGAGAGAGACAACCAGAAATAGGATTTTAGTAATATAGATAAGAAATATAATTAACATGAATACTGCGTTCGATTTATCTGCATTAAATTCATATCTTCGGTCATTTCGAGCAAGTTTTAATCTTATTTTCGATCTTTAAGCCTTTATTTAAGTGCATATGAACGGAAATTACCGAGGACAACAATACCGGTAACCATGGAATCTTATTATTGAAATGTTTAAAAATTTACCAAAACTCGAGTATAAATTTAAAATATTAGCGAATTCGACTGAGATTGAGTATTCGACGATAAGAATAAGAATCTTCATCGTTTTTGCGTGTTCTAGCGCAAATTCCGCGTCGATAACTTAATTTTATGATATTTTAAAGAGTAAAAGAATGAAAGCCTTCAAACCAAGAAGGTGATTTTTACCTGTTATCTTATGAGAAATGACATTCATCCTCTGGAGTCGAACCCGTCACCTTTTTCGAAATTTTTTTAGTCATTACGTAAAGATTCATCAACACTGAAATTCTGAGAAATTTCAGGCTTCTAAGTTTATTCCTAATCGAGTTATTCACAAAATTAGAGCGTTACGCATCATGATGGCCATTACGATTTTATAATATAGAGAAGTGTTTCCCAACCTGGGTGCCGTGAAGTGTTCTGAAGGGTGCGGCAAAAAATATTGTTTTCCCATTTTTAGCCTCATTTTGCATAGTCGGCTTTCAAAAATGCAAACCAGAGTTACGTCGACCTTCATTTCGTCGCAAAGGCACTTCGAAATGAAAGGAGATATGGGGATTGGAGTTAGGGGTTCAACCAGCACGATTATTACTGATGGTGGATAGGGAGGGTTGCCGCCAAATTCTGAAAAGTCACTTAAGGGTGCCGCGACTCTAAAAAGGTTGGGAAACACTGATATAGAGAGAGATATTTTTTCCTATTGATTTTTCCCTTCTTTAATGAAATTTCAGTTTTATCACTCCAGCCATTACTTCTAGCTTTTGGTCTAAACAGCGATTTGCATTGTAAATCCTTCCTTAAAAAGTAATCCTTTTGAGGGCTTCTATCTTTAAGACGTCTTAAAACGGTTTTACAGGAAAGAAAGGACGGCTTTCCACTTTCCCAATACTTATCCACGCCATTAATCAGTAACGCTTTCATTCCAGTTATTTGTTTTTTTGTTTAACGGTTATTTTTTCATGCGGATGTTATCACTGTCGACGCGGTCTCAAACGACAGCCTCTGCCTTCTCGCACAGGTGGTGCCACATGTGAACGGTTGGCAAGGTGTTGCAGCGAAGCCTACAACCTGTTAACGACTGACTCCGTAAGTCGGTCCAGTAGGTAGTTCCTTCTCTCATTCCGCCCCAGACGCATTTATCGAGCGAAAGGCTGCTTGGTTCTCTACCAACAATCACTCCCTCGCAATCTCCCATATTCTTACTTCCTACCATCCCATTCCTAACCTCTTCTCTGGAATCATCCTTTTTTTCCCCTTCTCGCATTTTCCTTCCAATGCGCGTCCGCCCCCTCTCCGCAGCTCTTCTTTCACGATATCGTCAACACCCCGAATTACAGTGTAATGCTATCTCTCGCCGTCTTCCAATCCACTACGAGACATCTCCGCTTGGGGTTTACCTCCAAATCCCACCCCATATCCCTTATCCGAGCCAACATTGTATTATCGTTTTTCCCATGGTCGTTTCGTTGGGAGAAAGATGTTTTCTTCGGCCCTCGAATCTTTTCATCTTTCTTATGGCGACTCTAGTTTTATTTTTGTCGTATTCGGCGGTTTTCTCGTCCGAAATCCGTAAGACATTCTCTCAGAGATTTCTTACTTTTTATTTACTCGCGTCTTGTTGACTTAAAAAAACTTGTAGTTAGCAATGCGTCTATATCTGTTTAGTTCATTTGTCTCCTTCAGTAAGAAAATAATATTCTGAACAAAATGAAGGCGTAAATTTTAACTTAACCAGATGATGTTTATCTCCTAGTGTTCATATTTATATTAACGAGACAGCACTTAATATTCCTGAATGTAGAATCTTCCTCCATATATTTGGATTTACGATGATATTCCAATTATAGCGTTCCCTTTTAATTGAGGGAATAAAAAAAGGTTCACTTTTGTTTTATATTCATTTTGATTGCTATTATCGGATGTTAAACGCGGAATATATTTTCGTGAAGAACCATGATGAAATTATATAACCTTTTTATTTGTTCCCAATTACCACTAATTAGAATATTGAATAACTTTTGTTTCCTCCGATGACATTCAAGCATTCGAATTATAATTTCAATATTTTCCTGATGACCGAAGCCTTTATTTTCTGTGTTTTTAAAATGTTTATGTGTATGGCTGAAATGGTCTCTCTTATTTAGATTTAATTTCGTTTCTAAATACCACCTAAGTAATTTCTTAGAGAAATATGCAGGTTGAGCATCTAATCCGAAAACTCTGGTTCTGAATTTTGATTTATTACGAAGAACATCTCTGGTACGGAAATATGGCGTGGGTGGCATTTCGATTTTTCATTGTTCCCACAGCCTAACGAAGAATTTTTAATAGGCTGAAATCGTCCGTGTCTGAGTACTGTAGTCGCCTTGAATAACGCAATTATAACCACTGTACTTAGAAAGTGTCAATAATAATTTGCTTAGCTTTTCTCGCGATGAAACGGACATAAATTCTCAAAACTTATACAATTATTTTAGTTTAAATTGCAAAAGGTTGTATGAATATGTGTTACTAAGTTCTACGCGTGCCAACTCCCGCCTCCGATTACGTCGCTCGTTCCGGTCCACTCGACCCTTGGGTGACCTTTGCATATATTTATTACAATTTAACCATTTAGACATCGGTTATATATGGTTACTGTTTATTTAATTTGTACTGTTAATTATTTCCCCGCTTTGTCACCTTACTCCTTAACTATGTACAACTTGAAGGTTTATTCCTTGGGAGGGGAATTATTACACATTTTTCATGAAACTTCTTTGTCAGATTCACAACCAATTCCAAAGATGTTTCGACCTCAGATTTAGCTTTGTTTGAGTTAGCTTTTATTGCCCATTTACTTCGGAAGAGGAACTGTGGCAGCATTTTAGGTAAATCAGTAACAATTATCCGTAGTGTTGGTTTTTACATTATTTTGCCTTTCCACGCTTTCATTACTCACATCCTTGTGTTAAAACTTTCGCCGTGTACTTTTAATTAGTTGGGTTTGATATCGCGCTACCTATAGTGGAGGGCACAAAGAAAATCTAAAAGTGATTCAGCGCTTCGTAATAGAATGATTAATCATCTCTTATTTTAGATAAGCGCTTCGCCAGCTTCTTTTTTCTTTTATCTTAAACTCCGCCTTAATCGGTGAACCTTAACAACCTTCATAGGGTTGGGTTGAGTAATTATTTCATCCATTTCAGTATTAACTGAACCGGGTTCTGCCCATTAGCTTTCAGACAATTAACTCTCCTTAAATTGAGTTTGGCTGATTGGAATTACTTGAACGAGAGAGGGAATCAATCTCAACTTGATGTACGTCAGTGGATTCGTATATAAATTCCGCCCTCGGGCTGAAATTCTTGCCTGCGAGGTCTTATTATTTTCTTTTGGCCCCGGGTCGTTACTCCCAAAGCTCCGTGAATATATGCAACCCGGATTACGGTCCTGAATCCTGTGATGCATAACATGTAGGCGTTAGTCGTTCTTTCAAACCGATTAGAGCAGAGATGGCAAATGATTTTCGAGTCGCGTGCCAAGAAAGTGTTGTGAACCATCAGAATTTTTCTTCGCGTGCCACTAGTTTACTCTTTCTCTAAGAAACTTCATGTTTCATACAGAAAATACAACCTTACGCGTGTCAAGTAAAATCGCCTGCGTGGCATTTCTGGCACGCGTGCCACGTATTTGCCATCCCTGAATTAGAGAAACAAGTTAGTGGAATAGATTTTAACCTGTTGACAAGAGATCAAGTTGTATGTGGCTTTCTGATTGTCTGAGTTTGAAATTTCGTGAATGAGGTACTCAGTACTTACCTCGGAATTCCGCCGATACTTCGAGAATTCGAAATTATATCTAGTGAAGGGTAATTCCGCAAACTGTGTTTCGTTCTTGCGAATCCACAAAAAGTGTTGCTATTTGTAAGGTGGAGGAGATATATTGACGGGAAAAGTGCCACTTTTTCGTATAGGATAAACAGGGATCTCAAACTCAAATTGCATGCAAATGAAATATGTAGTAGATAACTTCCAAATATGTGGCGGGAGTCATAATAATTAGCGTGCGCATTTTGTATGTACCTTATAACAAATCATACGGTTCCTAATTATTAAACGTTTTGAAGTAATTTCGTTTATACTTGTTTCTCCATGTTAGTCTCTCCCCCCCCCCCCCCTCCCCTCCCCCCCCCCTCACATACACAGTGCAGTAACGTGCAGTAGACAAAATAATGAAAGAGCCGCACTTTTTAAGCTGGAGGAATCGCATGCGCATGTTTGAAACACTCGGGTTAAATTAATATTTATTTTATGAAATTTTCATGATTATTTCGTTATTTTGACCTACCTTAACTTTCAGCACTAACACTTGCTAACCTTATCTTTTTTTTTGACTTCATCAATTTGAATCTTTTGAAAGTTTTTCATCTAAGATTTTATTTCGATTCCACAAACTGAAATATTTATACTTATTTTCTGTCTCGCTGATTTTAAATATCGGGAAAATCATCTGTATCACGATCAGATTTCATTGTTGGAATCGGCGTCAATTACACTTGTTTTATTTGAGATTAGGTATCGATCTTCTGATACACGATAGCACAGCTCAATGGATAAATCTGCCGCAAAGAATTAAAGTTTAAATGTTTTAAATTTGTACGACACTTTCAAAATCGATCGTTCCGATTTTTATGGGCGTTATCACCTAAATTAAATTACAGAACCTGGCGCTCATTCAATTCCGTCAGAATTCTCTCTGCATTCGAGCGGTTCGCGTTGCGTGACGCCTTCCGTGTGGACGCATTGTCACGAAGGGCCTTTGAAAGAGAGAGAGAGAGGCCACTCGAATCGTCGTTCGAATTATGAGATCAACATCTCATCTCCCTCCCTCCCTCCCTCTCCCTTTTCCGAAATTGTAATTTGCTATTTTGCTTGTATGTTTTTCTATTTATTTTATTTTATGGTTCTTTTCTGTGAAATTATTATGACTATTTTTATTCTCGTTTGTAATTGTTGGCGCAGGGTTAAATGTAAGAAGGGACTATATAGTCTCATTTTCGCCCTAATAAAGTCGTTTGTCTGTCTGTCTAGCTCCCTTGGCCCACCTTCGGCTTTTCGAATAAATCCGTAGTTCCCGCGGTGTGTCGTACGTAATGGGGGGGGGGAAATAATTTTTTTTCTAATGACCCTCCGCCCGATAGACTTCTTTTATCGAACGTTATCTCGATTCGCCGCACGTAAACATAGAGGGAGGGAGGTGGACAGAGGGGGGCGAAAAACTAACTTGTACCCCTTCTCCCTAGAGTATAGGGAGGAGAGGGGAGAATGATGGAGAGAGAGGGAGAGAAATAGGCTCTCTCTGGGATGTTTTTCCTCTTTACCGACCTCGGGTCCTCCTCCTCCTCCTCCTCTCCTGTCGCCGTCGCTTTGGCGTTCCGGGCAAAGGTAAGGAAGGGCCCTGGCGGTCGCCCGGGGAAAGTTTTGATCCCAACCGCTCCAGCCCCACGCGTGCTCCGTGCCTTTCGAACGTATTGATCCTGGTTTCCCGGGGAAGCGAGCGAGCAGTGCGGTATTAGCCCTTTCAAGCTACACGCGCGCCCTCTTATCTTTCCCTCTTTCTTTCTCTTTTCGTCTCTCTCTCTCTCTCCGTAGCCCGCGAACCCACGCCATTAAGGGGACGAGAGTTCAGGTAGAGCTCTCGAGGAAGCGATTTCGAAAAACTCCCTAGGGAAGCTCTCCCAGTGTATGGGAGGGAATGTTGCGGAAGGGAGGAAAAGGGTCCTTGCGGACGAGAAAGCTCCTTTGCTTCTGACACTGAAACTCTTCTTCACGACAGAAAAGCCGTGAAGACAGTTATAAGGAGTTTTTTTTGGATGTCTCCAGGCGTAGTCTTACTTGGCTCGGTCTCCTATCTAACTTTTTTATTTTGATTTTTTTTCTCTCCATTTGCTCCAGTCTCTTCTTCTTCATCTCCTGCCATTCTCTTCCCACGTCTCGAAAATGACCAATTTATGACGGGAGAAAAATTGCTCGGCACATTCCAACACGTTTCCTCCTGTGAAAAAATAACGATGAATTTCGCTGTACCTTTCCTCTTCGCCCATAAATACTTTGGTAACTTTGTCATCGACTCAGTTTTTTTAAATCGATTTCACGGAGATATTGTCTGCAGTTTTTTTCTGGAATTTTTTTTGTAATTCCAAATACGCAAGTCTCGCAAACCGATGTTATGAATTTAAACGGAATTTTGCCATTTACTTGACCAAATCCATTGTTAGATTTTGCTGCTAAAATTTTGTTAATACAGTCGAACCTCCATAATCCGGCAACTCCCCTAATACGGCATATTCTCCGCGGTCGCCTTGTTTCCCGTGAACCGCAATGTTTAGAACGCCAAGTTCAATGCATTATTTATTAACCCCTCAATGGATTAAAGGATTTGAATATGATTTCCTTTATTATCAACCTTTATATTAACTTCCTTAGTTATATATATGTTTTGTGTATATTCAACCTCTCAGATATAAAAAAATCTTCCTCGAACAGGTTGCATATCACTTCACCTCCCGTGAGTAGTTGGCTATCGTGCAACCACCTTTTACAGTGGAAAGCGCGTATCTGTGTAATCGTCGTACTTAAAATTTTTTGTGCAATTCGCACTTATTTTTCGCAGCCTTTATTTTGGCGAACTGCTTTAACAGCGGCGTTTTTCATTTGTTTATGGTATCAGTGCTTAAATAAACTGAAGAAACTGAGATTACGCTGAAACTGTCAAAATTGTAATTCGGACACCAATATACTTCCCAAACGCTGATTTTCTCAGTTATCTTCGACAATATCCATTTTATGCGAGCTTCCAAAATTTTGAAAACACACGCTATGTACCAATTTACCATAAAATAAAGGCACCGCGTATCTTAACTTTTTTGTTTATTACCTTATTATTGTTAACTTATGTTTAAATAACATTCTGCGCATTTAATTTAATATTTACTGTATTACAACTGTAATAACATGAAGAGATGAGCTAGCCTTAACTTTAGGATTAGATACCTCCCGTAATCCGGCAAATTTCCTAATCCTCCTTCGGTCAAGTCCCAGGGTTGCCGGATTAGGGAGGTTCAACTTCACTAAAATATTATAGTTTTTACTATTATAGTGTGCACACGATACCTGAATTTTTATTACCATTAATATGCCTAATTGCTTTCCCCAGATTTTCATTATATAATTGAAACTCTGCAGCGTGAATTCCAAAATTTAATTAAAGTGATTGAGCAATATATTCTCTGCGTTTTTCCTTGTCATGATGACATTTGTGTTTTTATCGTCAAATTACTCGTAGTGAGATGATTATGAATGTTACCTAACCAGAGTTTTTTCTGGGTGCGTATTTTGATTAATGAAGTGTCTGAACTGATCAAATAGACCTTTATTCTCTATCATAAGTTTAACGAAAGACAAATCGTATAACCTTTATTCCTATTCTTTTATTTTACCCCCTTTTCATTTCTTCACTGCTGAAATTTCTATCCATCGGGGAGGATTTCATTATCTCTGAAAGTTCTTTTTTTAAGCAGCTCTTTCGAATGAATGTTTCCCGGCTGCGTAGGCTTTTCTGAAATTTCTATATTTTTAGCGACGGTAAGAAACTCTCGATCCATGGGCGTATTGTTAAGGTAAATTAATTGCGAAACACCGTCGTTTGTTCTTGTCTTCGGATAAGAAGCCATCTCGTACTTTTACGCAGAGTCTTTGCGCAAAATGCGGAATTAACCCGGTGAGAAAATGTATGCCTTGCCACCCACCTTCAATTTATGTACCCCACTTACTTACCCCTTCCTCGCTCACGACTTTCCCACCCACCTTGCGGCTCCGTGTGAGGGGAGCTTTTGCCAAACTTAACTTCCAAAATGTCTCCCAAACTACCTTCTAAACCACGCGTATTTCCTCCCCTATATCTCCCTCCTCCTCCTCCTCTCTCTCTCCCCATCTCTTTCTACCATCCCTCCCTCGCTACCATCTCTTCCTCTCTCGATACCCTCCTACCTTTCTACCCTCCCTACCTCTCTATCCTACCTTTATCTACCCTCCCTTTCCTCTCCTTCATTTAGATGCCCCTGCAACCTGTTTCTCCGTTTTTGTTTCCATGGTAAATTTATCCCCGTAAACGTCGGACATCAGACAGCATCTCGTTGCACTCATTTGAATGTCTTAATTTTGTATTATGAGCGTGTTTTCTCACACATCCTTACGTCATTGCCGTTTTTCCACGTTTCATTAGTGGACGATTCTTCTTAGGTTTTAAATTTTCGCGGCAAATTGAATTACTTAATTTATGTAAAAAATTGTGCGCGTTTTATTTTCACAGTTGGCGAGTATTGACTTGGTACAACCATAGTAAAAATAGCTAGTAATGCCTTTGAAAAGCTGGGAAAATGTCGATATGATCGATCGTCGTCAATTTTGTGTGTGTGTGTGTAGGGAACCAAATAAAAATATTTTATTTTAAAATTATGTTAATGTTAAGTGCTATTGTCGAGTACGCTAGTTCTGCATAATATTACAGATGTATTACAGATGTATAATATTCAATCCAACAAAACGCTAAGATTCATTTTCTGTGCAATCGTTTTCTGGGTTTATATTCGGTCCCGTTTTTTTTTCTTTGGACTCCCTTAACAAGTACCGAATCTCTCTTTTAAACTCTCAAACTCACCATTCTTTTTTTCCAACCCGCAATCCAAATTTTCTTTCACAATTCATGAAATCCCCGCAAATTTCATCGGAAAAAATATCCGCTGCCAAAAAATGTGATGGATGGCAAATATTTCGTTACAGGCGAGAGATCGTTAAAAATTCCGCTGCCGTAAACATTTCTCTTTAACCTGTGTAAAAAGCGGTGGAATTTTCGAAATCTCCTCATCCATTATTAGCGCCCTTAATATCTCCACCAATCGCGCGATTCCCTTTTTCTTTTCGGAAAGGTTTTTTCCGCCGCCGCTGTCGAGAAAAAAAAATCATCCAAAATATCGCTTTTATTTCTTTGAGTAAGTCCTTTATTAAAAAAAATAAAATACACCTCCCTCATTTGTGGCGAAGTGTAGGGAGATGGAGAGATAAAACAACGCTTTTTGAATGTTATACAGGGAAGGAACGCTTGCGCCAATAGGATTAATGAAGAAAGTTTTTGTAAATGGAAAGAAGTTGTGAGAGTATGAGGCAGCTCGAGGCTTTAGCATGAAGCATTAAGGAAATGGGAACCTTATTCTGTTGGTGGAATGGTTGATTTTGCCTGGAAGGAAGAGGAATGGAAGGATTTGGTGAGGTTAATAAAAACCGCGAAAGTGATTCCTAGCTGTCTCATATGTTGGCATGCATGGTGCAATTCATAGCGTTTCTTCGTTATTCGCTAGAACTAGTTAGGTTTCATAATCAGATAAAACAATATAGTTTTTAAGTTGTGAATGAACGTAATAGCGCGTAACTTCCGTATGCAAATATATATTTGTGAGTCTGTGCTTGTTTTAAATAAAATTAATTGTGGAGTTGCAATAAAAACCCAGTTTCGTCCACCAAGTTTGCTTATCTCATGGCCCAGAATTGCATCGCATCCAATTAAATGTAACCAATCAAAGCTACGTTTTCTCCCGAAATTCAACTCTAATCTGCGACCGTTATTTCTATTTATATTATATTATCGGACGGCAAGAGTTTTTGCAATCGTAGAAGTAGTGTGTTAATCATGGAAAACTGAAGATTAGCCTATGCACGAAATTGTTCTCCTTTGCAAGCGAACGACTGAAAGTTTTCCGAGCGCTTTAACAACAAAGAAATTCTTTTTTATTTAGCCAAACAGTATTTGTTCGCATTGCTTATTTCAGTAAATAGTTGACGGTTCCATAAAGTTTTAACTTAATTTTATCGAAAATTTATATTCAGATATTAGCCTGATATCACCGCCATTATTTTTGAGAAAATTCACGTAAGTTACATTAAAAAGCTTATTAGTTTGCTGGCATGAGTTAATAGCTAAAATAACTGTATTATATTCCGTTCTTGTATTTTATTCCTTTATCTTGGCTGTTTTCATCTTCGAGCACCCTTGCACAAGTTTTATGACTCGAATTATTATTATTTTTCAATCGAGGCATATGAAATAATGGTAACGTTAGTGCGCGCTGTTGCCAAATTCAGAGATCGTATTTTGGACGAAAATTACCATAAATGGAATGCCACTGCCGCGTTTCTTCTTTTTTGCGGGATAACCTTTTTCAAGGAAAATTTGCATTTTTATTGTCATCTTTCCTTTTTTCGGCTTCCTGCCGTGTGAAAGTACCGCATTATTATGGAGATAGAGTGGTGGAATATACATGAAATCTGATGGGATTAAAAAAGCGAAGGAAAGCGGACTAATAATATAGTAGAACAAATAATCGCCGCGAGGATTCTGTGTTGCACGTTAAATTTCTTCTTTCAAAATGTCACGAATAAAAAAATTGATCAATCGGCTTCTCCATTTTGTTTGTGCATGTCAAGCTCGATGGTATTGATTGTCAATCGATGAAATTTATTCCGTCGTGTAATTGAAGCATTTTTGTTCGATGCCAAATAAATAGGTTGTTCATCCGATTTTTCGAAATGCGAAAGAGTAAATTTTGTTTCCAACGCTTAGTATTTTCATTCTGTACTGGAAACAATTCTTCCGTATTCTTGGACATTACTGGAATGATGGTAGAATAGTTTTAACATGCCGTACCGAGGTCAAATGCGCTGAAACATTTTACCCTTTACACCAGGGCTTCCCAACGCGGTCCGCGAGCGACATGGCGCCCGCCAAGGTTCGCTGTGGTGCACGCCGAGGTTTGTTCTGGTGTCCTCCTTAAAACTTGCAGCTATTGCGACTATTAGTGTTGAGCGGTCACAAAGTGCCAATCTGAAAATACTATGACTTTATGTTATAGAATTTACATACAATGTCGTTTAACGTTATATTTTATGATTTTTCTCGCAGTCTTTCATCAATTCGCCAACCTCTCGGAAGTCCTTTGCCTTTATTCTTTATTGTAATGTATCTCATCCTCTTCGTGATCATCGTCATTCTTTCCTTCCTTGTAGACGAAGGAGTGTCACTTCATGCTTTCGCTCTAGTCACATTCTCTGTTCGTGGATTCTAAGAAAACGTCGGTGAGTACTTTTCTTATAAAATATTCGAAAGGTTATATGCTCGTATTATACAGGGTGATTTTTTTTATTCGTGTCAGACAATTTGCTGAGGAGAGCACGTATATGTATTCAGCAAGGTGATGCTCATTTTCAACATTTGATTTAAGATTTTTTAAATAACATCAAACTATGTTCATAGAATTTTTAGCAATTCTCTCCGGTTTACATTCTAAGATATAGCGATTTTTCAGGGTCTTCGAATAAAAAAATCACCCTGTATAATCTCGTTACTTTGTATTTTCATATTTAATAAAAAATGGTTTTTTAGAATAAAATTTAAAACTTATTGCTACGAGTTTTAAGAGTTGAGTGGAAGGGGGGGGGAGGACACTGGCGCCCGCCGCCTTCGCCGTTAAACCGAAGGCGCCCTTGCCAACGTAAAGGTTGGGAACCTCTGCATTACGCCCTCCAGAGGCAGACGTTATGCTGCTTACCCAAGCGAAGCTTTGCACCAAGGTGGGATTAATAACAGTGAACAAAAGGAATAACGGATCTCTTAATTGTAATCCTTTAGGCCTACTCCGTTTCAGGGTTATTAATATAAAATTTAGGCCATTTATTATTTATATTGGTTTTTTTATCTTTCGGGTAAGGGGTGTTGCTTTGCTAAACAAATCTTTGCCAACATAGTATTAGAATTCTTTATGTTCCTCGTTATATTAATTTAATTTTTTTCTGAAAGGAACATAATAAGGACCAACTAATTCCTTTTTATTCCATGTTCTGTTACTAAGAGACAGTCATCGGGAAAAATTAATATTAATAATTCGTGTTTACGTCGTATTCGGAAGGACTATTAGAATTCTTTATGTTCCTCGTTATATTAATTTAGTTTTTTTCTGAAAGGAACATAATAAGGACCAACTAATTCCTTTTTATTCCATGTTCTGTTACTAAGAGACAGTCATCGGGAAAAATTAATATTAATAATTCGTGTTTACGTCGTATTCGGAAGGAGTTGGCTTCTAATATTATTTTATTTTATTTTTACAATTAACTTTTATTCGTCTTTCATGATCTAATATTCTCTATTCTCGTAAATTTAACAATAAAGTTTAACAAGGAATGATTTGATAATCTCACTCACGCACGCCCTCGTCCCTCTCATTGTCTGCAGAATTTCACTTGATCGAGCAATTCAGCTCAACTTTTCGGATCCGATTAATTAATTATTATAATTTCGAAAAGTGCAATCAACGTGTCCGAAACCTAAACTCTCCGAGCTGGAAATTTTAATCGCTGCATTCGTCCGCGTTGAACGCAATTGCATTCGGGCGAACGAAAATACCCTCAACCATAAAAAAAAGCAGAGGGAGAGAGAGACCATCCATCGAGAGAGCGTGACGCGCCGCATTTTGCGTTACGTCGACTCGACGCGGAAGGGCGTGGCTTACTGAGTAAAAAGCGGAAGGAAGGGAACGAAACTTCGGACCGGAGCAAAAATGGAGAGAAAGTAGAAGATAATTGAGAGATAGAGAGTGAGTGAGAGATGGAGAGACATGGCGTTTCGGCGATCTCCCGGCGGAGTAGAAAAAAACGGAATGGGTTGAGAGAGAGACATTACCCCTGATGACCCGTGGGGAAGAGGGGGGTTACACATTTGGCTACGGCAAATCCCGGATTAATCGCAACTGCCGATCCCCTCACCACCTGTGGCGTTAGCTGCGTGGCGTTGTCTCCGACTAGTTTCCCTTCCCCCTTTACGGAGGTTGTGACGGAACGTATCTGGGGGAGGACCACTTCGCCGAACGCCAGCTGAAGTTGAGGTGACCTCTCCTGGATCTCCTTTTCCCCCTCCCTTCCCCCTTCCCCCCTCTCCCCAACCCACCCTCGTCCACGATGGAAGCTCGTGAGGTCATCCTGTCAAGATGGACGGATAGACAAATCCCGGATTATCCGTCAAAGTCTCGCCTACCGGCGGGTTTAACGCAGGTGATTTTGATTACCGTCGCAGGCGCCTTGATCAACGAGGCGTTTATTTAATTTTCATTCGGTTACGGTTTCGGTATTGATTGGAGAGAACGGCTCGTCCTGGCGGAGAGACGGAGGGAGTTGTGGAATGCGTTTGATTTTCGTTCGCGAAGGCTAATCACGTGAAAAAAATTCGTTGGTGTCACTCGCGTTTATTATTGGTATCAATCGTTTTGGTGGTAAGGGTTATAATGTAGTTATGAGATTGGCTATTTTTTGCTGCTGTTGCTTTTCGTTCTCCATTTTCCGCTCGACTTATTTTGTTTTTTTAATTATAAGACTGGAATTCACACTGTTATCTGAATATAATTTTAATATGTAGGCTTTCAAAATTATCATTTATCATCCCTAATGATTTGTCATTTACTGTATGCTAAACTTAAAATATTCTACAAGTATCTATAGATGTCTTAATGGAAAAGTCACCATGTAGCATATTAATTCTGTTATTTAAACATTGGATAAGATATATTCGTAAATGCTGAAAACAAAAAATAGAATATGGCATTTTGCCTTTAAAAGCTAATAAAAGAGTTTTTTATAACATATATCTGGCTTTGAGCTAAAATTAGGATTTTAACAAAGTAATATTTGCTTGGGCTCGTTTTTAATCAAGTAGCTAATAATGGAACACTTCGGCGTAATTTAAGGACGATTTTAGTACCTATGGTTTAAATGTATGTTAAACCTCTTCACGAAAGTATAAATCTCAAAGTATTAATTATAAATTACTGCTTCCCCTTATTAACGATAATGCGACTCGAAAACTTGGGCGCACTGTTTAAATTAATGAAACAATTTAAGAAGATTGCATCTCGCGCGGCGCAAAAAGAAACCGAGCGATACGAAAGTCTTTCGGTCACTACCCTCCATGAATAGTTCCAACCTCCTCCCCTCCCGGGCGCACGTAATAAATTCTCTCGGAAACTGCAGAAAGAGGATAGTTATAATGCGGCGGAGCCTTCTAGAAGCAGCGGCGGCGGCTGCAGAAGCGACCCTAGAATTCAGGTGACGTAAATTCTCTCGCCTAATTTGGCGAAAATTAACAAACGCGTTAAAAACGCTGCTGCGGGAAGAATCCGCAATTGTGGGTCTCCTTTCGACTTATAAAAAAATCTTTAAAATAAAAAGACGGGGGGAGATACCCAGTCTCTCGGGTTTGGACACACGTCCTCCGTTGCATTTTGAATTCCGTCCCATCGCTATTCTCTCTTCTTTTTCTCATACCTCTAAAAAAAAATCCTCATTGTTCCTACATCCCTCCCTCCCCTCCACCCCCTCCCCTCCACCCCCTCCCCCTCATTCCCCTCCACCCCCTCCCCCTCATTCCCCTCCACCCCCTCCCCCTCATTCTCCTCCACCAACACACACTCTTTGGTCGTCCTGTTCGGACGGAGAGAGTGGGTCTGGTCTCGTGGAGTGTGATTGATGAAGGCAATCCCCGTGAGAGAAGAGTAGGAGTATCTCAGGTGGGGAGTAAGTGTAGTGAAATGAAGGAAGGGGACTGTCGCTCCATACCTACCTCTCTCTCTCTCTCTCCTGCTCTGGCTACACCTACTTTCATCCTCTCTCTCTCTCAGACTATTCCCCTCTCTCCATTCCCACTTTCTTCCTTCCCCTCTCTCCCGTCGTCCGCTTTATCGATCGTTCAACTCCCCATTTCTCCCTCCTTCCACCTCCCTATTACTCTCTCTCTCTCTCCTTGCCCTGCACACTAACGACGAACCAACAGGACCACTCGGCTCCCTCTCTCTCGCACCCTCTAGCACTCCCTCGGTCCTTCTGTCTTCCCCCTCATAACTTCTCTTCTCTGTCTCTATTTCTTTCCTCACGTCGCTTCTTTTTTTCATTTTCCGTCACTTCGTCACGCCCTGTTCCCCTTTCCCCCTCAGCACTTCTCCTTCCACTCCTCCTTCCCGCTTCCCTCTCGCTTCCTCTTAAACCCTCCCTCTCGCTTCCTCTCCCTCTCATCGTTCCTACTTCCTTCCTTCCTGCGTCGTCTCCGTGACGTTTGCGTGCCAAACGAGGTCGTCGGGCCTTTTATTGCGGTGCACTTGGTCGTAGCCGAATCCCTTTCTCCTCTCTCTCTCTCTCTCTCTCTATCCCTCTCGCTATCTCTTACTAGCAGCCCCTGCCTTCCTTCATTCCCCTCCACTTTACAACAGCCTTCATCTCCTTCCCGTTCCTTCACTCCCACCGCTGACCCGGCGTTATGTTATTTTCCCTCCCTGCCTCTGCCCGTCCTTCTCTCTCTCTCCCTATCTCTTTTCATATTCCCTATTTCACTCTCTCTCTCTCTATATCTCTCTCTGGCTCTCCCTGCGGTCGTTTTATGCCAATATTTCACGCCCTCTTTGAATGAAGGGAATGAGCGTGGGATGAAAGGTTGAGCATCGCCCAAGTGGCTACAAATGAGGGATTCAAAATGTGTACCGTGGCAGAATGGGCGAAAGGGAAACGGAACTTGTTTTTTTCTTTTATTGCAATAACTGTTGAGAATTTTTTTCTGAGCGAGGTCAACGGTGCGCTTCGAGAAGAATTCCAAATGCGGAGATTGGATATGAATCTTACGGGAATTTACTCTTTGTCGAAGGGGAAAGAATTTTATTGTGAAATCAAACCTTTATAAGGATTATCAAGGGTTTTAACGTTTTCCTTCAGAAAATTTCGTAATTATTAGAGAAATTTTGGCTGCGTTGCACCTCCCACCACTAACCTCTTTGGTTAATTGGTTGTAGTTGAAATTTATTTTTTTTCGTTGAGGTTTAAAAGATTTAATTTTTCGAATAAGTAGTGTCGGTAACTTTTGCGGGGGAATAAATTTACTTATTAAATCATAATTTATTGCATTACTAATCCTTTACCAATTGCGAAATTTAGTACGAGGGATTTTATTCCAGCAGGGCGTTATCCATATGCCTCCCATGGCCTCTTTCTTTCGCTCCCTACCTCTCAATTTCATTCCTCTCCTCCTCTTCTGCCCATAACTTCCAACTTTCCATTATGATTCTCTCTCTCTCTCACTGCCAATTCCTCTATTTCACGACCGCCTTGTCGGCTTACACCTAAATCCCCTTGGTTTTCACTCCCCTCCTGAGCTCTCTCGCCTACGCCTTTGTAGTGGAGGTGGGGATATCGAAGAGAGAGAGAGAGGGGGGGGGGGAGAGAAATGAAAGAGAGAAAGAAAAAGGGAGAGGTAGGTGGGTTCCTGGGCCGGAGTGTTACCTCCGCATTCAACTCCCCTTAATCGACTTTTCCCTCCCTTCGATTCCGCCGGGAAACAATTGCCGCCGCGCGCAGGGAGAGAGAGAGCCTTTCATCTCGGAGACGCCGCTTCCTCCTCCTCTATGGGTCCGGATTCCGATAAAAAAAATGGCTCCGAAGTAGGGAATGCAGAAGTGTGATTGCGGGGGTGTGTGGGAGGAGTTGAACATAGTCGGAGTGGGCGATGTTTCATTTCACTAATGACCCGTTCCTATTCTCCGCCGCCCTCTTTATAACTCTTCGTGCGATTGTTTTACGGGTTCCATGAATCGTAGATGTCGTTTTCCATCCCTTTATGCCGGTGGCGATTTTCTACTCTTCTTTTTATTCGACCTCTTTGTCATCGCCAGCTCGAAATTACTAAGACAAGAGGGAGGAAATGGTGTTATCATTCCACCGGAGGAATATAATGGAATATTATTAATGCGTGTATTTGTCGGAGGAGGATTTTGTGCAAGTGACCTTTTCGAACGTTTGATTACAGGCTTGAATTGAGAGTTCTTTGTGGTTTTATTGAGCGATTTCCATGAATAATTTCAGAAGAAATATCCACCGAGTGGGGTCTAATTAAAAAAATTTCAAACTTGGTGTTTTGCTCGTTTCCCGTCTTAATTAAACACCGGTTGTTAAGTCAGTATGTTCAAGTAATGGATTTGGTCCTCATTAACATTCTGAAAATTTTCCCGAATACTAATTGGGCATATTATGGCGAATGCTGTATCTCTTTACGAAGTCTGCTCAAACGCTCCGAAAGACAGTTAATAAAGTAGTCGCTTCTAAACTCCGAAAGACGGTAATAAGATATGATGATATAAATCATCTTTTTACAGAATTGATAACATGCAGGAATCGACTTGCATTGCTCTGATTTGGAAATCCTCCTGTTTAATCTTCTCCGTGGTAAATTGGATTACCGAAATTAATGCACCCGCCCGCAGCTGCATCCGATGAAATACATGTCTAGGCGTTAATCATAGTTTTGCTGCTAAATCAAGATAATTGGGATTAGTCGATAAGCCATGAAATATCGTAACATCTCTTGTTTGTAGTGATCGATGTAAAACTCTTTATCTATTGATGAATTGATTTAATATTTAACTATATCTAGGTGCGATATTACATCGTATATCTAGCATCGCTGTTGCAACATTGTAAAAGGTTAAGGCGTTCTTCTCTTTATGGAAGCTAATTTTTTTCTTTGAAATTAATTAATCTGTATTAGGCTTAGTGATACTTGCTCAAACAGGGCAGTCTACTCGGTTTAAAAATAATTTTCTATGACTTTCTTTTCATTTATTTCCTTCTAGGAGTTAACGCGCAATGAATCTTTTTATTCGATTTGGTTCGTTTCAAACCGCTCCCATCGAAATCTCTTATTCACAATGGAACTCAATCTATGTCACTCCAACTGGAACTATGATATGGTAATTCGAATTCGTTTGTCACAACCTCCGTATTCGAAATGGTCACCAAATCTAAAAAAAATAATCCCATCCTATCTCTCTCCTCCTCTGCTCCATGCACCATTTCGATCGCTCGGACGTTGGTTACTTTGTGCCGCCCTCCGTGACCCTTGGCTCGTGAAACTTAATTACTGGTGTAGACTCACGTGATTGAATTTCAAATGGGCGCTGTGCACGTCTAATTGAGTTTAAACGCTAGTCTAGAAAGCACGCTGACCAAATAGATTCTAGAATTCCCTAGAAATTTCCACAGTAACTTCGTTCTGGCCTCTATAAAGCGCTTCTTTTAGTTATTTTTTTCTCTACGTTCTTCGCTAGAATTTTTTCGTAGTAATTAAACTATACAGGGTGTTCCAGCATTTGCGTCTACGGACGTAATCATGCGAATCCTTGTGAAATTTTAAGTCGAAAATTTTCTTTGTAAAAATTTCGGAAGATGCATAGTTTCCTCAGAAAACGTGCTTAAAGTTGGCAATATGTGGCAACACTGTATTGGGAAAAGGTCGGTTACGATAATGACTCTAGGGTCTAAAATGACGACACTAATATGTTTATCGTTATTTGCTTGCAATCTTTAAATTCCTTAACTTGATTTTATTTATTTCTGTTTTGTTTTTATTTCTATCTAAACACGTTTTCTGAGGAAACTATACGTCTTCCGATATTATTACAAAGAAAATTTTCTACTTAAAATTTCGCAAGGATTCGCATGGTTACGTCCGTAGACGCGAATTCTGAGACACCCTGTATGCAGGGCCGGCCCAAGACATTTTGACGCCCCAAGCAGATTTCAATTATGGCGCCCCGTCGTTACATAAATTTTACATTAAAATTAGGTAGTTTAGTAGTACCTATAATAGGTTATAATTATTTTGAAGTTTTGTGTATTTTTATGATTAAACAGTTTAATAAAAAATTCTGATGTGGCCAACACATGACTTTCTCCATATTTGGGGTAATATAGATATTTAAATTATTATGAATAGCATTTTTTTCTAGATGATACATGGTATTTAAGAATTCACTCGGCCGCCGTTTTCAATAAAACGGACAGATAGAAACAGGAACCACGTATGAATTATTTCTGGGAGCCCTTCACAATCGTACCAAATTTGATTCAAATCAATAGTAGGACTTGGGAAAATACGTGTAGTTTAATCAGTCCCCGCCGTCCAATTACGGATAAGGAAGTAGTCGTTTCCCACCTTTCTCACTGTGTATAAAATGTAGAGTTACCTGTACTTTGAGAATAGGAAGTTTATGAGAACAGTTATTTTATTGAACAGTTTAGACATCAGAACAGTTCGAAAAGAACTGTCCCGTTCTTTCTGACCCGTCTCTAGACGGCAGTACATTAGCATACAAAGTTATTTTGATTTTTGTGCAATTAATATAAAACATTTGGGATTAGAAAGTAGCCCTCGATCTTCCTATTTGTGAAGAAAGTATTTGTTGAAAGTTTATTCTAGCTTTAACGGTGTGGAAATGTATAGACGCACAAACAACCAAACTTTCATAAATATTTAGGAGATTGATCTTATACTTGTATTGAAAGTGACAAATAACAAATTTGAACTTCCTAAGTTAATTTACTCTAAACTTATCGTCGAAAAACCAAATCGATGCCACCCCCAAACTCCCACTTAAATTTTTTTTGAGATACACCACGTAGCCTATATTTTAAGATGGACCAGTCTAAAAATACGCTGCAAGTTTCATAGAAATTCGACAAGCCATTTTTCCGTTATGCGGTAACAAACAAACAAACAGACAGACAACAATTCTGAAAACCGGTTCAAACATCTTCTTGTGATGCAAAACACACAAGAAAAGTTAAACCCGACAAAAAAACAAATGTACAGACAGAGGTTACAATTTTATTTATATAGATTTAATCGATTGTCAGCCGACCTTTTTTTAAACCTTTTTACCGCCTTAAAAATTGCCACTCGGTTTAGAATCGAGTATTAAAAATCGAAATAAATGTTTCGATAAATTCACCCCCGATCCATCTCTAGTATGCGCGTGCGCGTAATCTTAGGCTTCCCTGGGTCAATCACAATTTCCTCGTTCCTTTGCAAGTGTAAATTTTGGCGAGTTTTTCAGTTTTTCCTAATAATCCCATAATGGGAGGAACGCATTATTCTGCGGACTTTAAGAGAAAAGTGATAGCATATGCCGAAGAAACATCAAATCGTGCTGTACAATGGTGCACGGGATTGATGAGTAGGGTGTCAGACGTTGGAGAAGACAAATAGAGAAACCGGGATATTTTTGTTGCGATATTAATAATCTCGGACATAACCGGGACAGATTACATTTTAGTAACAATTGTATTGAATGCTTGAATATAACGTATGTAATTTGTGTTGTCCTAATTTTAGTTTATACCTTTTTTATTTAATTACGTATTGAAAAAACCGGAGCATTCATACTTTTCGGTATTTTCTCGCGGCAAATCCCGGAAAATTAGGGTGTCTGTACACCCAACATGGAATTTTCCTCGCGTGCCCTTGTGAAAAGTAGCGGTCGGCTTACAATCGATTAAATACGGTATATAAAAAGGTCGAATAAAAATATATATAGGTATACTAACTTCCTGGTTTAGAAAATCTTCGTTGATCGTAGACTAGGTATAGCTCCAACCTCAGAGTGAAAAACCCGCTTTTATAAATGGGAAAAAATAAGATTTACATTAAATATTGACGTCACTTCTTGAGCAAAGACAAAAACATATCAATTATGCCCAAGGAAAACTAACCTGCTATAACTTAATAACAGATTCTTCATACACTAAAAGACGCACACCACTCGATTGACGTTTCCACAACGATGGACGTATTGGAACTAATGCGGACAAGTTCTTTTTCGATGGCACCGACGCGAAATGCGAGGTAGGAGGAAATGTTGAGGGAGAAAGGGTTGAAAACAGTGGTGTGAGAATATGTACCTCGTCCCCACACACCCAAACAGCGTATCAATTATTAAGAAGCAGTAAAAGTAACCCAAAAGATATATATTTCGTCCTCAAACAAGAGCCGCAACCAATCAACCGAGAATTTTGAGTGTGCCTGAATGAATGCAAGTGGAAAGAAAGAGGAACCGCAGGAGGGAGGGTCTTGGGATATCCCGTATCCTCCTCGGACTTTCTAAAGATTTCCTTGCTCTTGGGCACCTTTGCAAATGTCTCCCGCTGGCCAACTTCTGATGAGACTGCAGAGGCTAGTAAGGCGGGGGCGATGCCGAGCCATGACCTTTCTCCCCCCTTCCAACCTAAGGGAATGCTTCTCTCTTCAGGCCTTTGGAGCAAGGTGTGCATTGCACCCTCGGGGGCGGCAATCACAGCGGGAATCAGCTATACAGAAATATTAGGAGCGGTGAGAACTGCTTTCACCCGGTCGGCAAAGATCCCCGGCGTGTAACAGCAATAAAATGTTGGAAAAACCACATCCAGCCATCTGTATTCGGTAGTATTCTCGGAAGCCGCTCTCGGTAATACCATTTTACCATTCGGAGAAGAGCCTGGTTGCTGCCCCTGAACATTCATTTGAAGTCACATTTTCACATTTATTCGCTAGCTGCTAACACTGAACATATCAATGGAAAACCAAATGGAAAAAACTAAATTTAGGTATTTTCCGAAAATTTGGCGCCCCAAGCGATCGCTTGGTCTGCTTGTATTGTTGAGCCGACCCTGCCTGTATGTATTTACACGTACATACACGAGGGTCAGTCAGTAAGTAACAACAATTAAACTATATTTCCCAAATTTATTGATTGACTTAATAAAACCAGCATATTACATACTGATGTAGGTATATTGTTTTTCAGCATAACTACCCAGTTTTTTCATGCGATTCTCCCAGCTCAGTAGTAGATTGTATATTCCTTTGTAATAGAAGGTTGTTTCCTGCAATGTAAACCAGTTTGTGACGGCTGCAATAACGTCCTCGTCAAATGTGAAACGATGTCATCCGAGGTGGTTTTTTTAGAGATCCGAACAAACAGCATACGTTTCTCACTATTCGTCCTGGAAAAAAATTCTGGTTGATCCCTCCTCGCATATGCGTGTGCGGCTACGTGCGTGCGCGCACTTACGTATCATAGCCTATTTTTAATCTCTCACATGCAGCGGGTAAGCTTGAACATCCACATTTTACTAGAATTTTGTCGCATTAATGGAAATTATTTCGTATGGCCGTAAATTGATATTTCGAATAATTATCCGCCGCGCGAGTCTTTGATTCGGAAAATAATTCTTTAGACTTCGGGCTACTAACTAATATTTCGATATAGCTCCGTGGTCGGGACGCAACGAGCGGCAGTGTCAACGGCGTTTTATTTTTCAACTCGGGCGGAAAATTAATTACCCTAAAATCAATCGCGTGTCCGCGGAGAGGATCCTCCCTTAAAATTTTAAAATAAATGCGAATCGTCGGGCGGAAGATTAATCATCTCCGCACCGTTTCGGTAACCACGGGAACGGAGAGCTGGTGAGCGCTAATTATAATTCTCGCTTTCATTATGATTGGCCTCCATTTTTTATTTCATTTTTCCCCCGGTTATTTTCCATCTCTCACTTTCTCTCTTCTCGTCCCAGGGAAATCATCATTCCCGCCGCATTGAGATATTTCCTCTCTCCTTCTCTACCGCAGTACGAAACGAGACACGCTCTTCTCTCTCGGAGAGAGAGAGGGAAGGACTATTGATTTTACACTTAACAATGTGAGCGTCTGAAGCAGTGTTTGCCAAACTCTCGTACCGGGTCACGCCCGTTCCCACCTACTAAACCTCTCTTCCTCTCTCTCTCTCTCTGTCTCTCATCTCTCCCTATAACCTTTCTTCTCCTCTCCGCGCCTCTGTCATCTCCCCTTCCTCCGTTCCCACTTTGTTCTTCCTCCTCTCTCCTACTCCACTTTCTTCCGCCTCCTCATTTTCGTGCCTCTCCTCTTCGCTCTCACACACGCACTCTCTCTCTATCTCTCTATATCTGCCTCAGCTTCACGAATATCGAGCGAAGAAAAGAGAAGTATGGGAAAGAAACGTTTGCTCTCCCAGTTAAGGAGAGAAGAAGGTGGTCCTCCGTTTCCTCTCTCCTCTTTCCTTACCTCTCGCCACCACTCTTTCTGCCCTTCTCACCCTCACTATCTCTCTTGCCTCGTCTCCTTCGTCTTTACGGTGGGCATAGCTCAGTTTCCCCGTGTTTGGCATTTTTTCCCGAAGGGAAAAAATTTTTGTTTTCTCTTCCTTCAGGTCGTGTCGTGTCGTGGGATTGTTGGTTTTTCCGTGTGTCGTGAGTTTCCCGAAACTTTTTTTCTGTTCGTTTGTTTTACCATATTTGCTTAATTATTTATGGCGAGGATATCTGTATGATCAATCATAAAAGGTAAAATACGTTTTTACGACCAAAATATATTCACATATAATTTAATGTGATGCATTCATATATTAAGCACGCGTGGGTATATCGAATTACGACCTATAGATATAAGTTCTTAAGTGATGGTAACTTCCTAGTAAACGACGGTATATCAAATGATAACCGTTGTTTATGGAAAACCGCTATTTATTAAGGTGACCATACGTCCTTTTGGAAGGACGGTCCTCCTTTTTCAATCGTTGTCCTTCCTAAACCTTTTGTCTTTCCATGTCCTCCTTTTCTGAAAATTTGTCTTTGTCCTTCCTTTTACTTAAGCCAGGGTTTCTTAACTTTGTGTATCCGCGGAACATTTATACCTACTTTGAGATCTCAGACCATTGCTAACCAATATCATGTGATTTTTGTGGGTTGGCTGTCTTTGCGCCTGTCTGTTACATTGTTATACGCGCAGGGCGTTAGTCTTTCTCCCAAGACACTATTCTCTTTCCGGCAAGCTGCTTGTTAAATGATCTTTGTCCAGCTCGCTGATTGTGTTTTCTTAGCGGTAAAGAACATTGTCTGCTAGAATAAATGTTTTATTTTCTCCTTGATTAGATTTTTTTTGTTTCTGGTTTATTAAAATTCTGGTTTAAACGGCGTACAATGTATCCCATATTCCATCCTACTCCTCAAAATGTTTCTTTCGTAAAACAAAGTCGATTCAGCCCAGTTCACTAAGTTGTTATCGGCAATGCAGTGGAGTTGAGTGATTGTAGTAGGTTTTTGTTTCTGTGCCTGCTAGATAAACTCTTACAGCTTCCTATTGCTTGTTTCGTTTTTCCTCTATCAGTGAATTGTGAAAAAATAGTTATATGATGTGCCATGCCTGAGTGAAATTTGAATAGCTGCGTTTACTTCATTATTACGATAAATATAATTTTACCATTTTAATTTGCAATGCAATATTCCATTTTATTATATTAATTTTTAAATCTTTGTTGTAATACCCTACGAAATGTCTTCAGTGAAGAAAATAAAATGTCACTTAAATGTAACGTTAGCTAAGGAATTTCCACATTTAAGACCTGTTGTAAATGATTATACTGTCATTAAATGTTGTATGTTTTCAGCAGTATTTTGTATCGCAGTTGGTGGGCGTTCAAGTATTACGAAGCACAATCTTTCCCAAAAGCACCAAATTGCTCTTAATATAGCATCCTCTCACATAAAAATCCTTATTTTGTATTTTAAATGTGAAATAAAGCATATAAACAGTTTTTTGATATTGGAATATATCCTTCCTTTGTCCTTCCTTTTTGTATAAAAAATTGGGATTTGTCCTCCCTTTTGGTCAAAAATATCTGGTCACCTTATATTTATGGAAAAGCGAAAGACGAAGTGTTGAGGAAGAATTATGATTAAATGAAATACTTCCTCTCCAGAATCAACTTTTAACACCCCGATTTTCTTTCGTATGGGTTACACAATAAATCCTTTCTGATATTGTTTTCGCTCATATATTTTTGGTTTACTAACAAAGCGCGCGGTACTGTTTAGGGTTTTGATTTAATTAACCGACGGCTTGAACCTCTAGTTACGTCGCATCATTGAAATTCAAGGCGGGAGTCATTGGGAGCCGAAGGAAGCCAATTTAAAACCAGTCCGTCGACACTTCGTTCTCAGTTCGTTAAATTTCCTTGAGGCAATATTTCGACTTTCTTCTTTAGTGTACGTTATTCAACAGTGGAAGTTTTCATTTTATGCACGTGTGCGTTTGTATCATCTCTCTGTTCTCTCTCTATATCTCTCTCTCCCCCTCTCTCTCCCTCTCTCTCTCTCCCTCTCTCTCTCTCCCTCTCTCTCTCTTTCTTATCTCAGTCTCTTCCTTTTTTACCCTCGAATCGCTTCTCCCGTTAATTGACGAAAGAATGAAAGATAGATGCGATTCTCTCTTGTTTCTCTTTTCCTCGAAAGGTTCCGCAAAATCCTTCGCAAACAGTTTTCGCTTTTTTTACCCTGACAGAACCGCTCTCTTTTCTCTCGTCGGAAGAAAACGAATGAGAGAGGTGATTAAAAGCGTTGACACGTATGAGCATGAGAGAACCCTTCTCATTGGTGCAAAAGATTTGGAGGCATAGAATAGTGATCTGAAGAGAGAGTAGATTTTCAGGACCAAAATGAGAGGAAACGAAAAGGAGATGGAGAGAGGGACGAAAATCAAGCCCTACTTACGGTTCGACCACTTCAGGAAATATTCGTTATTCTCCAGATGAAGAAACTAGTCGTTAGAGTTGTAACCCCAACTGACGTATTTCCTAGTTCTGTCTAGACGAGCGAAAAGATGTGTTCTAAGTCCATTCGATGTTGAAACTTAAAAGATTTTTCACTATACCTATCTGTCTATATCTTCTGTCCGATTTAAAATTAAAATTTAGGTTCTATGTATCTGGATAAGAAATGGCTTAAGGATTTGATTTTGTATCCGGCAAAACTTTTTTGTTGGTAATATTGGGAAATATTTTTAACGATTTAATAATTATCTAGTCGATTATTTTATTGATCTTCGAAAATTGCCGCCTCCATTTTTTGCATTAGTATTCGAATCGAAATGTTCGCTACTGGAAGTTATTGGTTATTACTGAGTAGGAAGTTAATTCTATCCCCAAATTAAATTTATATTTAGAAAAAAGGTACTTATTTATTTTTCATTACATACATTCACTAAGAAGTTAATTTTGCTCATTTTGCGTACAACAGTTGTAGTTGTTATGCTTTCGTAGAATTCCTATGGAATATTTAAAAATTGGGTCAACCTCCCTATGTGAGCTTATAAATTACACATTCTCTTTAGCGTCACTCGCGTCAACTAACTCTAGTTAATACGCGAACCCAGAAACAATTTGTTTTTATGTATTTTAGTTGACATCTTTCCAACTCAACACCACGCGTATTTTCACTTCACAGCGGTTTTGGTGGTGCTTTCCCACATTTTTATCTACGTCAGCGCGATGATTTTTCTCTTTTATTAATTCTTCGCTAATTGGTATTGTATCATTAGGCTTATTTTACAGGCGTTACATTAAAAGTTTAATTTTTATTTCCGGCGATGTTATGCTATTTGAATGCATGCATTTTTTTTTATTCTGGTTAGTGCCTGCTAAAACTCTCTATTGTTGTTTTGTTATTTAATTACCTCTTCACAATTTGCCTTAATTAATGTTTTCCTTTTTCTTTTTTAACGAATTCGTATGAAATTCTCTCCCAAGCTCACTCTTGCATATGCTGTTAAATTTGTTACGGTCCGGTTGCAACGGTGGTTAATGAAATTTAACTTTCCCCGCGGATAATTAAATGCATTTTTCGATGCGACAAAATTCCCAAAAAAAAATCCGAAGGATGTCCTTTCCGAACCGTTTCCAACGTCACGTCACCTTCCGTCGATCCTTTTGATTCCCCGTGAACTTCCGTTTAAACCCTTTTTTTTGACACTGGTGTTTCAGACGTTCGCATGCTACCCTTATCTCTTTCCCATTTCCTCCTCTTCCATCCCCTCGTTCTCACGACCCCTTCAAACAGAAAAAAAAGAAGCTACCCGTCCTGCACCATCCCCAATTCCCTCTCGCCATCAACTCTCGTGTGACGCTGTCCTTTCTCCATCTCTCTCCCTCTCTCTCTCCCTGGAAGATTAATGCTTCTTCCCGCTGTTGTTTACCTCTCTCCGCCACCATACTTGCGGGAAAAGCGCAATGACGGGTCGTTTCGCGTGCTACGTGCGAGAGACGACGCAAGAGGGTAACACCGGGGAATCGTTAGGTGTCATTTTTTTCCCTCCAAAACGTCCTCCGGTCTCTTTTGACCATCTTTTTTTTTTTTTTACGGTTATCGTGGAACACGCACACCTCTCTCGGAGTTTGGAAAGGAGGAACGAGCATAGTTTTTTTTCCTCCCCTCCGTGCTGCCGTCGGCCGTTTCATTTTGGTGACGTGTCAAAGGGCGGAATGGATCCGTCGTGTCGTGCGGTTCCGACTGTCTCTCGTTCTTTTTTTTATATCGCTTCATTTGTTCGATCGGCCGACCGAAAAAATAAACTTTTAAGCGATTTCCGGTTTGACGTGTTTCGTCCGCCATGGGAAAAAAGGCAGCGGTGTGGAAAATGCAGCGTTCCCGTCCCGTGAATTTTTCGGTAACGTCGGTGGTTACTTCTCTTTTACCGCTTCTAAATGAGGTGTCGGCCAATATGCGGTAGTTTGGACGGATTGGTTTTCTCGTTGGATCTTTTGCAACATAATTACGTGTTTGGAAGCTGTGGCCATCAACCCTTGCGTATTCGTTTCGAACTAGACTACGAAAAAATTGGATAAATTTCTAAATCGTCAAGTCAAAAATCGTACTTTGAAGTCTTTCTTCTATGTTAAAAACGAATACCTTTGTAAGCATTTCTTCTATAATTGTGATGCTATTTCTGTGTTATTTACACGCAACCCGATCAAATAACGCTTTAAAGCTTTAATTTGGCCTTAATAACGCTATTATTTAGTTTTTTAATCTGCTATCTTGCTTCTGGAAATCGTTCGCCTCGTCAATTAAGGTTTCCATATTTGATGAAATGTGGTAGTATTTGGCGTGTGCGAAACTGATCGCGCTAATTTGAATATTAATCTTCCTGAAATTATATTGGTATTTATAGGTAACCCTATTGATGGCTCTTCCAGATAGAATTCCATTTTTTTGCTCCTGGTTTTGTTGGCGTTATCTCATTGGTTTTCGGCCTCAAGAGTTTTTTTTCTCTTCCGAACATTATCGGTGCATCGCCGAGCCCGTTTTTCAATAACCGTTGGATGTGATGAGCTATAACGGGGATAGGTTAAGCGAAAACCTTTATTAATATCCGCAAATCTAACCCTATGATTTCGGAAAGTGATTTTAATTATTTTGCTCTTACCTACAATTAATATTTAAAAAATAATGTAAAATTTGAATAATTGAAAATACTTTTTAAACTAATTGAACGATGTCTCAGATTGTGATATCGATCCTAATAAAACCTTCGAACCAAGTTGGGAATTTTTATACCGTTTTCATTTATCGTAGATGGACTAGGATTTTTCGTATAATTATCACGAAGCGCTTGTTTGGAGTCTTCTTTACTATTTATTTAATGATACAGTTCATCCAAAACCTCAGAGAAACAAATAGGAGCCAAACTCTTCATCGTGATCGAACTGGTTAGGTGTGGAATATTTAATATCGTTGACCATCAGTGCCGCGTTTACCATAAGGCAAACTAGGCAGGTTCCTAGTAATTTTAATGATTTAGTTTTTGTTTGTGGTTCTTTAAAAATATAAAATAGCAAAATATCCTCTATTTACAGTATTACATGATAAATAAATATGTGATTTTCTTTCATTATAAAATAATGTGTTTTAATTTTCGATCAAGTGCCCCAGAAATCTGATTTGCCTAGGGCCCAAAATGTGCTAAACGCGGCACTGTTGTCCATACGTTCAAAGAATTTATATTCGTGCCCTTCGACATAGATCTTGTTTTTATTTGAGATGTCACTTCGTTTTATATCCACGATAAGTAAAGCGCGGCTTTAATTTGATGAACGCCTAATCCTCCTATTACGCGGTTCTATATAACAGGGTTGCCCTATAACACGGTTTGTTTTTAATACCAAAAATTCAGTTGACGCTGATAATGATTCTCGTATACTTGGTTTGATCGGACCTGAAATGTTGAAATTGCTGCGCGAAGAAGATGCGTTTTGGAGAGTTCGGCTGCTTTGTTTGTAAGCTTAGATAACCGGCAACAATAGTCTATTTGTAATATATGTATGAGTGATGTTTGGGAATTTTGGGAATGGAGTGGTTTGTCTGAAGGGGTATGGAACACAGCCCTCCTTTCACTATGTAAAGCACTTTCTCAGAACGTACCGCCCGCGTTATAGGAATGCTTGTATTGAGAAATAGGTTAGTTATCCTTTTAATAACATGAACGTCATTGCATTGATTTTTGGAAATTCCAATTTCTGTTTGTAAATCCACGTCTTTAGTGAAAGTAAAAATGCCATAACATCTACATGAAGAGAATCCATTTTGTATTGTCTCTCGATCTTCTTTTGACTTCCTGGAATCAAGAGTGGCACATAAGACTAACAACTTCTGTAATAAAACACGCGCAAACGCTCGTATATCCAGCTGTTAATGGAAGAATATTATTATATATTAATATTACATTTACGGAAATGCTTAATATAGTAATGTACGTACATAACATAAATTAATTGCCAAACCAAGTTTGTGATTGGAGTCCTTTGTTCTCTTTATTTGGTAGTTGGGTCTCCTGATAATATTTAATCGTGTGTCCTTTCGATTAAGGACGGTTAGCTATCGATCGTGTTCCTTCTTTGGTCTTCCTAAACCAATCCAAAGGATTCATTTTGAAAATTTCTGAAGAGATTCTTTGATGAAGAAAAAAATGCGTCGGTTTCGTTGAGGGACGGTGGAACGAAAAAAAATAAGGGAAAATATAAAGCAAATAAAAAAATATCGTGGAAAACGTAGCTTGTAAGGAGAGCATTTCCTTGGGGCGATGAAATTTCTGACAATCTCATATCCGTTTCTTTCTTTCACGTTATTGAAAATTCGGAAAATTACGAAAAGGATAGGAAATATTAATTCATTCTCATCTCAGTGGTGCCTTTACTCCATTTTTTTTCTTTATCCCACGGTCTTTTGAATGCACCTATTATACTCTTATGAAGGAATATAATGAATTGACCTACTTTAAAAACTGTTGCTAAAACAAATTCTATACGCTGATTTTCGAAAATGCGTGGTGTGGTATCTTTAAATATTTTATCGACCGAATGTATATGCTTCTTAATCATATCTTTATGCCCATGCACTATTATATTTTTCCTCGATAAATGTGCCGTGTAAGTGCGGAGTTATGCTTTTATATTTTTATTTTTTTATATTTGTAATGCATTACTGTTGACACATACAAAACGGCTGCTGGCTCAAAATAATATCTTAATTTGATTTCTTTATCTGACTAATAAACAATATGTTCTAAGTCTATGATAAAATCGGTATTAACTACATGATACTAGTATTTTCATCTTATTTCCACGTAAGTCATAATTCGTCTGGACATTATTCTCTTTATGATGTATCTTTCGAAGACAATCGTTAAGAAATTACGGGCCGCAATAAAAAACTATCGTTATAGATTTCTTTGGTTTTCGTTTTCTTTACAGAACTAGAATATGTTTAGTTTTTAATTCATGTGCCCGCGTGGTACTAAATAATCAGGAAAACCTTTTTCGTTCAAAATTATATTCTCGTTTGTAAAAACTGATTTTCCTCAAATCAGTCGTCATTTTTCGCCAAAACTGATTTTATTAAAATCAAAAAAATCCGTCCCCCCAAGCTGAAATAGAATGGGGGAAAGAGATAGAAATCAAAATGGAGATATTTTTCGAATTTGTTCTGGAATTAGCGTTTCCCCGACTTTTTCCACGCCGAAAATGAAACTATTAAATTTCAGTGACTCTTTAGAGAGCAGATCCAGCGCGCCTGATATATTTTTTTACCAGCGTAAACGCGCTGACATCTAAGATCAAAGGAGGAAATCGTACGTCAAGATTTGACAGGGTAGCTCTAAACGCGCTTGAGAGAGCTGGACTGGAAGTCATCGTGGCATGATGTAACCTCAAGGGAAAAAAAATAACCCTCTTGTTTGTCTCTAACGCTAAGTTCACTCGAGAAGAAGGAATTTCAACGAATTACTTTGTCCGCCGCAGCCGCGCCAAAAAGGGATTCCGGAATGAAAGTAGGCTTTGCTTTTTTTCGCCCGATGTTCTAAAGGTTTATAATGGAAATTAACGAGTTGCGTCGCAAGATAATGAAGTTGCGCGAAATAATATAGAGGGCCTACGGGAGAAACAATGGAACCTTTCTCCCTCTGTGTAACAACGCGGAATAAGGCGAGTCTAATTAAAATTTTTAGAAGTTGTGAGGAAGGATAATCCGCCCGTTCCAACCGCGAAATATATGCTATAATTTCCACCTGGGTTTCGCCTAACGATTATTGATTGTTAAAATGTGCTTGTGCCAATCTCTGGAAGGATAAAGCATCGAAGATCTCGCTTAAAACAATTACACTTTTCTCAAAGGGCTAAGCGTTTATTTTATAATTTGAACTTCAAAAATACGATTGATCGATTTGGCATGTGGATTATAGTCACTTTTCCTTCCCATTTCCAACGGCTGCGTAATGATTAAGGGAATTTATGTTTCGCTACAATTCTCGTTGTTTTTTGCCTCTTCATCACTATCTTTTTCCATTTGCTGTAATGAATTTTTCAACTTGTGTAAAAATATACAATTTTAATTAAATTTTATGCATATAGCATTTTATTTTGTAATTATTTTGAGGCACGGTCGTGCGGATGACGGTTTTATAATTATGTATTTAGTTAACATACAAAATTTTCTTCTCTTTTCAGGTCACCGAAAGCCCTTCCGGACTCCGTCAACAATTATTAACGCCAAAGGTACGTGTACATTTTATATGATTATTTTAAGTTAAATTGTGTTGCTTTATGCAAGGAAGTTGAACGTTCTGAATCACCACTTTTTTGTAAATTTTCAATGTGACGCACATTAGTATAATGATACGTTTCATAGTGATATGTATGATTTTTTCCAACCACAGATCGATCCATTTATCCGATTCACACGTCACTCGTTGCAACCAACTCGCTAGTGGTTTCCACATATTTTTTTTCACGAGTCGGTAAGAGCTATCGCGAAAATCCGCTCTACGTTTATGACATCTGGAGCACCACTAATTTCGCGAGACCTTATCCTGCTTCTTTTCACGTCTTACATATCATACGCACGAAATTGCACCAAGGCGGAGCTCGATTTATTGGTTCGATTAAATGATAGGGAAACGGCGGACTTAGTGGTATCGACTACGTGCACGCCGCTTTTGTTTTAATGTTCCCGTTCTGCCACCACCCACCCCTCCCTCCTATTTCTCCCTCGTTCGCAAGTATAGAGGTGAGTCACTCGTGGTATGACGATCGCAGGTCGATGACTCTGTTTTTTCCACCTTCCCAAAAAAAGAAATATTCTCCGATAAGACAATACGCGAGCGTCCTTGCGAGAGGGCCTCCGAAGCGTAAGGGTATTCTATCCTTCGGAGAATTGCTTTCCTGGAGAAACACTTCAGTTTCACGTAGCGTTATTTTTATCAATGATGATATTCCGTTCACATTTCATCTGAATTTATCGCGGGTACTTTGCCCCAAGAAAGAATTTCCACTCCCTTATTCGGAATTTTATGATGTATTCACATTTGGAGAGTTTTATAACGTTAGACGTCATCAAAGTCATGGTTGCTTTATATTCATTTTTCTCTCATTTTTTATGTTGGTGATGGAGAAGATGAGAAGAAAAAAAACAAAATTTATCACCCATTATCACATATAAGTAATTAAGTACTCGGAGGTTGAGTATTGAGTAAGGTCGTCTTATCTGTAAATTTCCGGAGGCCTTTTGGCTATGGTTATTTATCCTACATATCGTTATCTTGCTGATTTTTAAATCTATACCAGACTAAAAAACAATTTCCAGCCTCATTTACATATACATCTACATAATACCCTTCAAATCACCACCATTGTGGGTGACAGGGTGTGCAGCGCTCCAAAACTTACCTAATAATTTCTCTCGTGGGAATTACTCTCCTATTATGATCCCGTATAGTCGTTGGTAAAAACGATCCCTGATATCGCTCTGTCCTACAGTCGATCTCTCGTATTTTATCCTCATGATCGTGTTTACCCATGTAAGTAGGTGCCTCTGATATTCCTGAGACCTCCTCTAATAGAACTTCGAAAGTACATATATCAGGCAGACCAGAAGCTAGGTAAACCACGGGGATGCGGCACGGTATTTATTTTTACAAAATGAAACAAGCCCAGAATCACAAGCCATTGTCGATCGTCGTCCTCTCTAATTAAACCTGCAGAAGAGAGAGAGGGAAACTTCGGTTTGAGGGGTTTGCCCTTCTCCTCCCTCTCCACGATGCCATTAATTAGCGATCACGGCCAAGCGATTCTTCTCCACGCCCTTCCGTCTACTTCTCCCCTTTCTTCCTGCCTTTCTCTTTTCCACCCTCCTTATCCAACACCACCCATTTCGACCCTATCGAGCAACCCCGAAACTTCCTCCTCTTTCCTCACTCCCTCCCTCCCTCCATCCCTTACGCTCTGGCGCACACGCTGGGCGATTAAACCGTATCTCCTCCGTCGCGCGATAGATGGCCTACATGTTCCCCCGGTCAATTTCGTATCTCTCTCTCTCTCTCTCTAGTTTGCTTCTTTCCGTTCATGTTGCCCCGCCACCTTCTCCTCCTCTTGGCTCCGCCTCGCCTTCGTTTCGCCCTTTGAAATCTCAGGGCTGCCGCACTGGATGCATTATGACCGCAGCTGACCCACTACTCGCGGTATCGGCTTTCCGTGTGTGTCCACCCTCCTCTCAGGGCTACGCCATTTCGTCCCTTCCTTTGTTTCGCCAAAAGGATCCTCTGTTCTCTCTTCACTCCAGTTCTCTCCATTCCTACGCCTATTTCCCGTATTCAACGATAAGGAGAGAGGTCCGAGAAAGATGAAGATAAGAATATCCTACCCATTTGACAAATCTTTCCCTTCTTTAGGCACGCAAGAGACTTCCAACGGGCTGTTTATGCACATTTCCTTCATGGGAAAATGTTTATATTTTTTCCTCTCTCTGGTGGTTCGATTCCTTTGACTCACATTCCGTCATATAGGAAAGATTTGGAGGTAACGTTGTGGCCTCCATGATCATACTTTAGCGGGTAGTGTCGCAATGCTTTAGCCATTCTGAAGTCGTAAGAATGTCATTCCGAATGGAAATGGGAAAGCGATGACGTTCAGAAATAAAGGGCTCGGAATGACGTGTTTCGCCTCTTTTATGCCTGCGTTATTCTGGAAAGCCCTTAAATTGTATTTCTGCGACTGAAATTGACTTAATACGCCTGGTAATAAGTAAAAGAAATAGCATTGATATTAAAGTGGTAATGTCGTGTAAAGGTATTTTATGTCGAATTCATCTACATTTAATCATTCATAGCAATTGATTTTTTATATATGATGTTTCATTAACGTCATTTATAAAGAAAATAATCAAACAATATTTTATAATCGCCTATTCGGTGACTTGTTCTTTGTAGACAACATTCTCATTAGTCAGCATACATAGCAGCCTTAAATTTCTTAGCTAGCGGCTTACCTTAAATGGCTATCATTACGCCTAAAACGTATTTCTTTTTCCGTTATTGATACGATTGATGTTTTATGAGATAAAATAGTGAATGTGTTACATTTTTTCAAGGTGTTAATTTCTTAATTCTTCTAAAATATTCTCTTTACCAGAAAAAATATTATTTTGACGATAATTACTTGCAGTCTATTGAGGAAGCCCGATGGTTCTTTTCTGATCTTGTTATTTCGCACTTACGTGACCATTTCGTGTCAAATGAGCGGAGCGTGTCGACCTTAAATGTGCATCGCGATTTGCCTCACGCGGAGTCGGAATATTGATCACTTCAATGTTTTTATCGCGCTTGTGTACGCGTCCACCGTTTCTCCCTTTCCATTAGTTTGATAAAAGGAGATGAAAGGAGACGAATGGAACAAGGAGAGTGTTTTGCCATTCGTTGGCTATTTTCGAATCAGTCATTTCATAGGCATGTGTCGGGAACTCCGTTTTTTCCGTCGTTCTGGCAACAATTTCCGTTATGTGCGACCTCCCCTCGTCGAAAACCTCATTTTCCGCCGTATTTCTTCTAAGAGACGAACGCGTAAGGAAAACCTCTTCTTTGTTTGTTGGGTTTCTCAACGTGCCTTCCTCTATTTCTTTAGCACATTTCTTTACATTTTCCACCGTACACCTATACCTACCAGGAGAGGTCTTCCCCTCGCTTATTATCTGTTCAACTGAAACGCGTTCACACGTTGACACCGCGCTGTTTTTTTTTGTTTCAGATGGGCTTCGGTATCTACAAAAAATATCGTTGCCATTGTGACGGCGATTTTTTCCCAGCACGTCAGAACGTAAATATTGATTTATCGCCGTCGGAATGCTTGCCTTTTCTCTCGGTTTGTTTTCTTTTATTCCGGAGATTGCAACACCTGCGATTTTTTTATTGCAGCTTTTATACGAAAGACGCCTCTGCGAAAGAGGTGCTTTTTTCGTCTCTGCCGTTAGCGTTGACGGAGGGCGGTGGGAGAATGCCGGTTACTTTGCAAATTTGAGAGGTTACGAGAAATAGTTTTGCTCCGTGTCGTGTTGTGGTCTTATAATGTTATAACGCTCTGTCACTTCGTTGGTTTTACTCGTACGTGACAGTTGTGCGACTTCGTTAGACTGAAAACGTCCATTCGAAAATGTTTATTTAATTTAAATGGGTGATTTATCATGTAACATAATGAAAAATAACGTTGGCAATTATTGTCATCTTTTATTCAACCCGTTTTTACCGGCAACTTAATCGTCCTATTAAACAGTGAATCTTTTTTCTCTTATCTTTGCGTTATAACACAAATAGGGCATTATCTGCGGTCGCGGCATCTAAATACTGCGGAATGGACATTGTTTTTTTTTCTACTCCCCCATTGAAATAAAATTCCGCCCTGAATATTTAAAGTGTAACAAAAATAACGTATTCGCTTAATAATTAATTCTTTCCCGTCGTTCGCGCGCACCTGTCTCTCTTCGGATAATTAAAATTTAATTTGTTTACCCAAGGCTTTGTTTGACAGAGTTTTTAACTGTTTATCTTTCGCCGCCCGAGCAAAACGGACGGTTTTCAACGTCGGCGACCCTTTTTGTATGCGAGAGCCAAACCGCTCGTTTCCCGTCCTATATCGATAACCATCCTTTTGTTTGTAACTACGCCCTCAATTTCGCAGAAGCGACACAATGACCTTGCACCATTCTCGTTCCACAGTCAATTCGCTCGGATTGCATTCCTCCGAACACACACACACAGACCCTTGGCTCTCGATTGTCACTCGTGCACCATTTCTGTCTTCCTCTCTTGTCTCTTCTCGCCTCAACTCACCACATCGCCCAACGCCGCGCACGTACACACGTGCCGCACCCGACTTCGAAAAAAAATCACGCCATCGCTTCGATCGCTCCATCTTCCATATCTCAGAGCGCCCTCCTCGTCACCTTTCCCCCGGCCCACCCCTTCCCCCATCGTCTTCCCACCGCTCCGCGGGGCGTGTGGCGAGCTCCATGCGAAGGGAGAGAGGGTCGAAGAGGTCAGTCAGGAGGGGAGGTGGGCGAAAGGGGGAAGGTGGTTTAGCTTGCATCCCCAAAACCTTTTTTTATGGAACGGGAGAAAGAGACATGAATAGGAGGAAAGGTTGCTTTTTTATTAGTTTTTCCAATATGTTTCCCTTGTGTTTATTTATTTTGTTGGCAAACTCCCCCCTTCCCTCTCCGCAAAACTCGCTTCATTTTCCTCCCGGTAAAGTACCGCTCCACACGGAATAGAGAGGCGGGGGGGGGGGGGGGTGGGGGGGGGGGAAGGTATAGGGAATGTTTTTATGCCTGTTTTTGTACGCATGTGTTTGATCGTACGCACGTGTGGAGGAATCAGCATCGAATGCCATGATATTTCGATGGGGCGAGCTTTGGGAGTATTTGTACACGTGTGTGTTTGTGTCCTTGTCCTTCTGTAGGGTCAACCCCGTTCTTCCCCCTCCTCTCCACCTCACTTCTGTTCGGTATACCTATCTCTCAATCCCGCCACCCAGGAGGCCGTGTCACCCGGTGCTTTGGGACTTAACCGATCGCTCGGATCAAGGGCCGGCACGGTTACCTCCATCTTTTCCCCCTTAGCTTTGCCCCGCCACCCTACCGTCCCGACTCCGACGAAACTCCCCCCCCCATCCTCCGCATACGTCTCCACCCTCGACCCATTCCACCTCTCCGATGCAAAACCTCTCCAGTTTGTTCCTCTCTCTTCGCCGCGACCGCGGTAGAACGCTGGCGGCACGCGGACATTCCAAGCCTCACCGCACTAGGTTTCCTAACCCCCTTCACCGCCGCCTCCCCATCTCCTCCGCACCCTGTCCCTCGCAGTATTATCCGCCTTCCACACCCCATGCTATACTCCGAAAGTCCGATCGTTCCTCTTGCGGTATATTTTGTAATTTTTTTTCGAGTTCATCTGATACAGCCGGCTTCCATCAACTGGAGCGTTACGGCTTTCCTGTCCAGACCGCCACCTCCCATTGTCCTCCCATCGAAGCTTCTCTCCCTCTCATATTTCCTCCTTTCTCTACATCCCTCTCTCCCACACACTCATCCTATCTCACTCCCAACTTCTCTCTCTCTCTCCCTCTCTATCACTCTCTATCCATTATTCCACCTCACTCCCAACTTCTCTACGTCTCCCTCTCTCTTTCTCTCTCACTCACTCCCTCTCCCAACTTCTCTCACTCCATCGATCTCTCTCCCTACTTCTCTCACTCCTTCTCTCACTCTACTCTTCTCACACCCTTCTCTCACTCCCTCTCTATCATTCCCTCCCTCTCTCACTACCTCGCTGTCTCATATTCTCCCTTTTCCTCCATCCCTCTTTGTACATCTCTCTCCGACCTTCCCTTTTTTCCCTCTCTCTTCCCATCTCTTCCTCTCCCTCCTCTCCCTCCCTCTCAATATTTCCCTCTCTCCTTTATCATATTTTCTCTTTTCCTCCCCCCCTCTCTCTCTCTCGCTGTTTCTTCCTTTCTCCCGTTTCCATGTTTCCTCCCTCATTCCCCCCACTCCCGTCCTTGCACACTGCCCCACTCTTTTTATCGTTTTTTCGTCTCCCCTTTTCGGTCAGCTTCCCATTCTCCGGTGTCTATCTCCTCCGAACCGCAGAGTATTACGGTCGAGGGTAAATCGTCATCAGCGTATGTGCGTGGAGAAGAGAAAGGGATCGAGCTCTCACCCGCTCTCTGTATCTCTCTTTTCTCTTTCGCCCTCTGCATTGTTGAGCTTTTGTTGGGAAAGTATTAATCGATACTGCTCCAAAAGATTTTTTCCAAACCTGTCCGTTTTCCATATCATTCTCGTCTTCTGAATGGAGATGTATTAGGAAGTGGTATTTTGGCTTTAAATCGTCGCTGATCTGAGTACAAAAGAAAATTGGAGATTTTTGTTTATATTTCTCCGCTTTTTTTTGGTCGAGTTGGCGTGTTTGTCTTCTGTTTCACTGGTGATTTATAATAGCTCGGATCGATAAGACTGGACTCTAATTTTCATATTTACTGCTCACTTATCTTTGGCTAATTTCTATCGCAAAATTTACAGGGAATTGTTTGCGTTTATTTTTTTTTAAGGTCTGCACTCTAGGGTATGGCCTGAATGGGACGTTTCGATTAATTTTCAATACTACTCTCGATTTCCCTTTTTTCAATGGCTTTAAAAAAAATTTTAAACACCGGAGTTGTGGAAAAAATCGAGGAATTCCAGTTGTGAAATTGGAATTGCTGATTTTTCCTCTGTCGATCCCGGGACGATTGTTAGGGATGAAAATAGCCGAGGGAGCCGTTTATTTTTGTCACGGATTTTGCATTTCAGAAGCGTTATCAAGATTGACGACATTTTTGATTTGATCGAAAACGCCTCTCTCTCAAATATAGCGATCGATTCAGGACTAACATCAAAAGTCGCCGTTCGATATATTCAACGGAAATCGATAGCTCTTGGATCGAAAAATCGGTCGTCTTCGTAAATTATAGGTACTCCGAATATCGTCGAGTAAATTTTACGCCTTCATTGCCGCGTTCTTTAGACACGCGTAACCCTGCGACCCCTGTCCAGTTCTGACCTTTTTCGACCTTTCCAAATCTGGGAAAAAAATCCTTCGGTGGATTTTCGGCAGAATTCAGATTCTAGGGCTTGCGTTTCTGGAACGACGGCTCGATGCTCTGTTTCTCCTACATTGTATCCTTCAGATGTTTTTTCCAATCGATATTCCCTCGTCGCTAGTATTTGGATATGATCGCGTAGGGAAAACTTTCGACGTACGTCATCTCTGCCGCCGTAGTCCTGTGTTTACAAAACCTTTCATTGAGGTCCTTTTTTCCCAACGTCATTCCGGCTAGCTCTCCTTTCCCTCCCTTCCCCCCCCCCCTCCCCCCTCCTCCCCTCCGTTCCGTCCCAATCGACCCCGTCCCAATCCATTGATCCTTCCATTCGTTTGGATTGAATCAGTGGGTGGGTGGGGGAGGAGTAGAAAGGAGGGGACGACTGGTTATTGAAATCTGTGGGTGGCGATGTTTGGCTTCATCGGGAGAGAGATAGACGCCAGAGGGAGAGAGCGGAGATTTTTCGTAATGCCTTTTTTTCCCTATCGAAGGCCGGCGGGCGTGAATACGGTTAGTTTTTCCGGGCATGAGTGATGGCTCCAGTGGCTTCGGTTTAAAGCCTCGCCGTACCGTGATGGAAAAGGGGGAAGGGGGTAGAGAGATAGAGAGAGAGAGAGATATTTATATAAATATATAAAGAGAGAGAAGCGGAGGGAACGGATTACATTTTCCCAATGCGATGACATTATTGGATCGCGTCGGAAACATCATGGAGTCCTTTATCTATAGGTTGCGAAATGTTTTTTTCATTCCTTTCTTCGTAACGTCCCCTGACGTGACTATTTTATTTTTCTGGAAGAGAAGTCAGTTTGGAATAGCGTAGACCTGGTTCCCTGGGTTTTTTCCTCTCCGATGTCGGCGCCATCCAAGGGACGGAACGTTTTAATTTAGTGACCGCTCGAACTGGCAGACCTAGACACGTGTTCTCCATTATCGCTTCGACGGTCAATCTCTAAGGGTATCGCTGAATTCGAAGAGAGAGAAAATTTTAGTAAAATTTTATTTATGTCGACTTACACAGTTGACACAATTGGCATTCGAGTGGTAATATTCTAACTTCGGCAATAAATACCTTCGCATATGTTCTTCTTTTTGTTTTGTGTATTTCTATTATATAGTCATTGCTTTTCTAGTAATATGGACGACTTTTTAGAAAAATTATATACTTTTCAGCGAATTTTTGAATTTAACGTGTAATGTGTTACCGTAGAGAGGTTTTTAACCTGAGTTACCTGTTAACTAACTTTCGATTTCGGTTGTGATTACAAAGAAATCGCTTTTCCGACTGTGAGAGTACAAGGAGTTAGTGTTTTCTGCCGTGAAGTCACCGATAGAAATAGCACTGGTAGAATTTTTTGTAGCCTGAGTCCATCGACATGCCTACTCGCTTTTATAACCCGTCCGTAAATATTCTTTTTCCTTTTTGATCCTGTTTTTTTAACGTCGATAAATAGGTTTGTGAGAGTAGTTCGATGCAGTGTGCCGTACTTCAAAAATGTTTCCCTTAGCTCGAATATAAGTGTATCTATGAAGTTTGGTCACGCATTTACATCCATAGATGTATGATTTTAGGAATTACATTCGTTGTATCGAGTTATTCGTCCTATATCGAGAATTTATTTTAGAATACTTTATACTTACATGAAGATCAGTGGAATGTCAAATATTACTTTTTGTCATAAAATTTAGAAAACGTGTATTAATAATACTCGTTGCCGGATAAGAAAATGCCATATTACTTTTATATTTTTTTGGCTAAGTGTACGTCGTTTTGGAATTCATTTTCTCGATGGACGCATCAAGGCTGCAGTACAGTGCACATTTTAACATCCTCGATGATTTGTGTAGTACGACGCTTTTTATCATATCATCGCAGCTGTTAAATTTATATTAATTTTAATTCTTATATTTTGTTATTTTTAACTTTTCACGTTCTCTACATGAGTAAAATGTGTTGATTTCGCTATGATTATATAAATTTTTTGGGTATCCATACACATGAAGATTGAAGCGTAAAATTAAACATACGCAAAATTCAAATGCTTTCGTAGAGCTTGAAAAAGAACCGTTATTTTTCTTCCTTTTTACGTAGAAAACAGTCGGGATGGTCTTGTGCGTGCTCGGTATAGCCTTAACGCGTCACCCCAGCGGGCATATAATCTCCCTTCACCCTCCTTCCTGCGAGTTATACGGTCGGTTTAAGGCCGCAAGTGTCTCGTCCACGCACGGCCGCTCCTCATCTGCGGTCGACATCTTCCAGTCGAGAAAAACGACGACCCGGTCCGTTCCTGAGGTGGAACACGCCTCTCTCCCTCCGTGATGCAACGTCCGCCTGCCTCACAACGCCCTAATCCTTTACAGCAGGAAGTGCCATTGTGGCGATGATGGCGGCATGAGCTAGGTTAGGGCACGGCTGCGAGTTTATCCTCGGGAAGTGAGTGCGTGGCAGGAGAGTTGGGGGTTTTGTAGACGTTGTTTGCCATCCGAGAGAATCGTAAACATCCCGTTCGCTGCCCCGGAGACGTAGGAAGTCGGAGGGCGGTTGAGAACGAGAGCTCTACCGATTCTGAAATTAGATTATCGAAGAGGGTTGGGTTGGGAGGTTGCACGCAATCGCCACTTTTGACTCCCACTCGTTTTCTTGTCCCTCTCTTTTTCGTCCTCTCTCCCTCTCTGTGGTTCGATATCGCGCCCTCTTGTCATTCTCTTTTTTATCTTTCACTCTTTCTCTCTCCCTCTTCTGGTCCTCACCCGTCCCTTGGCTTGACGCGGTGCCTCTCCACTTGATGTATGCGTGTTTACCGTGACGTGCATAGCTGATGAGCGGCTGCCTGTTCATTGTTAAGCGCTCCCCCCCTCTCTCTGTCTCTCTTTCTCTCCCTTCCACACGGATACCTCGGTTATTCTTGTTCAACTTGGCAGAAAAAAACCCTCAATCAAAAGATTTTTTTAAAAGTCGGAAGAGGTACGTAATCCTAATTCTGAAACTTTTTAATACCTCCTGTTGTTTCCTAGGTTCCTTCGTTCTTCACAACGTCCTTATATTTCATTCGCCCTTTTTAGTTGTTTATTTTGGGTGATTATAGTAATTATAGATAACGTCATTCGTTTGTTGATAAATTAATTTCCGTCGTCTTCTAGTTCTGTTTATATTTTTAGGTCGATTTGAATCACATCAAAAGATTGCAGCTAAAGATAAGTTGAAGTATTTGTGTATTTTAAAAGTTCATTCGCATTGCCTTCTGTTTGTTGAAGCTGTTGTTGATTGTCCGATCTGAATTATTCTTTCACTACGCTCCTAATGTGTCTGTTTATTTTAGGTGCAGTAAAAGGAATAATTTTGAAATTATTTATTGTAGTATGTACTTCATAATTTGTCTCGCGACTGCGTAATATTCTCAAAGAGTGATCATCGAAATATGATTATTGAGAACTTTTTTTCTTTTTCAACTATGCCTTAGTGATAAAGGAATGGCTTGATCTCAGAGAAGATAATACTCTTAGGCAATCAAGTTTGAACCCATTAGCTACTCTTCCCGAGTGATATCCCGGAAAGAGAATGCCATAAGCATTTCCCACCCAGGAAACTCTCGCCTTTGCTCCATACCCTTAAGATCCTTTAAATATTTATTTATTCTACAGCACAGGAAGATGTAAAGCGAACGACCACTTCTATCTTGCGTGAAAGCGTTTTGATATTTAAAAGAAGAACCGGAGTGCTACTTCCTGTTTATTTGTCTTATGCGCAACCACTCCTTCCGTTTAATGGCATATAAAGCTCCGACTTTTTTCCTTTCCGTGGGAAGAAGAAGAAATGCGTTCTTTGGGAGAGAGGAACTGGGGAGACGTTTTAAAAATGATGTCTGGAATTTTAAGTTTATCGTCGAGGCGGAGTGTGTTCGAATTTTTCTCCGCGAGTTTCGTACCGCCTCTATTGAAACCGTAATTTAAAATGAAATTTTGGAGATTTTTATATGCAAAGTCTGCTCGTGATTTACCTTTGTATAAAGGTGTTCCTTTCCTTTATTTTTTAAAATTTTAATGTCAAAAACATAAATATATGAAGGCTCTTCGGCATAAGTATATGCATTATATTTTACGTAAGAGATGACCAGTGAAAAAATATTGTTTTCGGCAACTGTAACTTTATTCGTGTGCTGCATCTTAACCGGATTAGGATCTAAGCCTTGTTACTGACTCTCATTTTCTGGTACTTGAGTCCTCGTCAGAGCGATGTGGTTACGTTAGGGTGATATTATTAAAGTAAATTTCTAGTGAAACTACAGTGTGCTGCGTAAACTTATAAGATATAATTTGGTATCCTTGCTCTTATGTAACTCCAAACTCATTTTCATCAGAGTTAAACGTAAAAAATTCAGAAAATTAATATAAAAATTATTGCTTAATCTGTCGCGGTGGCGTTGTATTATATTGTAAACGTCACTTTTTTCTATTCTTTCTCATCGTCAACGAGAAAGATAATGGGTTGCAAAATGAATCGTGCCATAAACGTCGCTGGTAGTGCGCTAGGACCCGAGTAAAATTTAACTTAACCAAGGAATGCGTATCTGAGAGGGGAGAGTGAATGCGACCAGCGCGCTGAAGCGGTGCGAAACCCACTTCGTATTTAATCCCAACCTCTTTTCATTCCCCCATCTGTCCAAAGCCTAGCAGCAGCCCCGCATGGCACTTGACGAGAGCGCCACGCCAGCGCTGCTCCTCACAATGGACGGACCACCTCGCTAATGGCTCCGCGCACGTAGCACAAAAAAACTTCATCGCTCCCGAAACTCATCGCCCTCAATCTCGCCCCCTCGCATCCACGCCCGCAATTTCACGCGTAGCGGCTACCTCCTCTCTCTCTCTCTATCACCCTCTCCCTCTTTCTCTCTCTCTACCCATTCTCCTTCTCTCTCCTTCTCCATCCCTCTTCCTCCATCGTATCTTTTTCGTCCTTTCGTTACACAGTTTTTTTTCCAACCCACAAAACTAACATCATTCTATGGTAATTCTCTTTGTCAACTAACAAAATTTGTAGTCAATATGTATGTTAAAGTCTGTAATTTAACTTGCATATAATTCTCAATCCTGACGAAAGGGTTAAATGTAAGAAGGGACTTCACAGTCTCAATTTCGCCCTAAATAAAGTCGTTTGTCTGTCTGTCTGTCTCTCCCTATCTCGCACACGCACAATCATCTCCTTTTCCGTCTCGCGTAAATCTCCCGCTGCTTCACCTTGCCGTATTCATGCCATCCCACCGTACTCTTCACCTTATTCATCCCGTCTCCTATTTTCTCTCCCCTTTTCTCCTCCTTCCGCTCTTTCTCGATCCGGTCGACAAACCCCGTCACCAGCTACCCCTTCGTCGGCACAGTCAGCATTAGCGGAGCAGCTTTTTTTTTCCTTCCCTACATCGCAAGCGTAACGAGAAGAGAGTGGTTGTCGGTGAGGGAGGAAGGAGGGGACAGCGGTGTTGATAGGAGTAGGATTGGGAAGATGGAGGGAGTGTTGCTAGATGTTACAGGAGAGTCCTCCCCTCCTTACCCTTTCCTTTATCCCCTCCTTACCCTTTCCTTTATCCCCTCCCTCCGCGTGTTTTTCCCCTCCCCCTCTCTCCTCATACTCTCACGGGAGAGGAGCGTTATCCTTCGGAGGAACTGGAGAGGAGGTCGGTCGTACCGGAAGGAGGACCCGCGGAGGTAGAAGGGGTAAAAAGGCGGTGGTTAGGTAGGAGGTGGTATGGGGGTTTAAGGAGCGAGAGAAATAGCGCTGGAGGAAAGGTAAACATAATGGATGGAAAGTTTTGAGCTTGAAGGCGAGGAGGGAGAAGGGAGATGCTGGGTGCAAGGATGTGAGTTTCGAGGTATGCGTGGGTGGGATTTCGTGTAATGGAGATGGAGGAGGTGGTGGGGAGTGGTATATGCCGTGGCTGGAAGGCTCGCTGTTTTAGGGAACACGTTTTACGACTTCGGTGCTAAAAAGTTGAGAAAAAGCGGAGACGAGGAAGAAAAAAGAAACGTCTTGTTTTTTGTAGGTAACGGAGTTACTTCCTAGCGTGCTCCCACCTTTTGGCGTATTTTGCCATTAGCGGTTTATATTCTTGCGCGAGGGTTGCATTATTTTTTTGTGGGAGCTATTACACTAGGATGAATTTTTTGTGGTAGCATATTGTGACGTTTTTCTCGAGTTTGCTCGAATTTTGAAGGTTGCAGGCAGCATTATAGATTTACTGTATAATTTAGTCTTTATCGTGATAGTTGTGGACAAAAATTTACTCCCTAGGAAAGGAATAATGTGGCTGCAATCCATACTTCACATCTGGTGGAAAATGCAGGCTCTGTTGTTTTAATCATTTTGGAAAAACTATAAAAATCCAAGGAATTTTATTTCAGGTCAATATTTTCATTGATCGCTTTTAATAAGGAATTAGTGGAGCATAAGGCATAAAGCCTCCCGCATATCTCAATTAATTAAACGACATTGTCTTTTTGTACGTTGCCTTTCTGACAAATTAGAACCGATTTTGTTATTTCTTTAAGAGATTGCTCTAAATTTCTCTCACATGTATTCCATTCTTTACTGGTTAACGGTTGAAATCAATACTTAATTCGTCGACCCAAATGTCCCAGGTTAATTAATGAAAATACGGTGACCCAGATTCTACTTAAGGCATTAAAATTAAATAAAAGTTAAAACATTATTTCCCGAGTACTAATTAGCTCACCTTTTCTCCCATTCGACCTGCCATTATATCACTTGTTACAGCTCTCCGTGTTAACGACTTTTGGATTTTATGAGGTAACTGTTTACAAATGTTTCGTGATTTTGCCTGGAACATAAAAATCTTCACAAAGAAAAATAAGCTTGCAAACAACCTTTCTTGAACTTAAAATTGTGTCGTTAATTTAAATGCCTTTGTCGTTTTGCCTCATGCAGTAGTTTCAGATAAACATCCATGTTTTAGGCCGAGTTTCATGTCTTTGTGCAGAAGAATGAATAACGCTGCTTTGTCCTTTCATCTTACGTTAGGCTGAAATTTTATTTCTTTCCAACTTGATGTGTTACAACATGCTACGCGATTTTTTATTATTTGTGATTTTCAAACAAGTAATTTTAATCCTAGTTCATTTCTGTCTTTCATACGTAAAATGCCCGCTACCACTAGGTCAATACCGTGTCTTTTCAATCTTTCCATGTTTATGGGTGTCTGTCTTTAAGATGAGGCGTTTCACCACTGTTTATGACGTTAACGTGTTTCTCTGACTTTGTTTTAGCGGAAATAATGATATACAGATTATGAAGACGCCATTATTATTGCGTAATGCTATATAGTCCCGTGCTTTATTATTTCCATAGGAAATTGATGCTCGAGGAAGCACTCTTTCTCCTAGATGAGGAATATGTTGATGTTGGGGATGTTTTTATAGATAGTCTCGGACGAGGAGCGCAGGGAGCGTTTCGTTCAAATCATGAGATTCCTGCACTGCACGGGCAATACGCAAATGGATCCTGATGATGAAAAAATGCTAACGCGTAATCTCATATATTGATTTCAGTGTATCTGACGACATCCAATACGACGGGTTGGGCCACCTTGTCATGGCAACAGAGCAGAGACACCATTGTGCTGGAGAGCATTGCACTTCCCGCACGCGTACATAGTGCGTGAAGTGTGACGTGGGGCTATGAGTCGAATGTTTCCACGTGAAAGACGGAGACTCTAGCCGCGGGTAGGCCTAGACCATCCTGAGGATGACACCCGTAATTTTACTTCCATGGAACTTGTGCCACATATGTTGCCAAAGTAACGTAAGACTTGTCGGAAGTTACTTCTACCGTTCAAATGATGACACAATTGCGTATGAGTTCTACAATTTATACCTATATAGCTATTTTGAATTACTTTATCAAATAAAGAAATAATTCCTTACTAATATTTGGCAATTTTCCTACCTGCACCTTACTTGACACAGCATATTCCCTCGTATCGAACGATACAAATCATTTTCCCAATACACGTCTATTTGCTCCCAGATGGACCCAGCGGCACCATATGGTACCACCCTGTAAATCGCATATCCCGAAACGAAGTGATTAACTAATAAGATTAAGGTACTGTATAGGAACATAATATACAAAAATCAGCAAAAAACAATGAACTCTGAATTCTGGGTTAATTCGGGTTAAACAAGAGTTCACCTGGAAGGAAAACTATATTACGTCAACGACCTGACTTAAAGAAGGAGATTTCGAGGTGCCCGAGAGAGAAGGAGAGAGTTGGAATTCGAGGAGAAAAGGGGAGAGAGAGGGAGGAGTCATGTGCCTACCGTGAGAATTGCGTGTTAGTTTTTTCTTGAGACTCGGTAGAGAGAGAGAGAGGAGAAGGAGAGAGAGAGGGAGAGAGGATGAGAATGAGAACAAAAAAGGAAGGGAGAAAAGTGGCTCGGGGTGTCGTGAATCGAGTCTCGTTTCGAGAGGGATGGAATAGGAGTCGTGTTTTGAGGGAGAGTTGGAAGGAGAGCTCGACAAAGGAAATGCGAGAGAGGCTGCAGGAATAGGTGAAGTGGCGAGGCAAGGGTGATGAGGTCGTGGGAAGGGTGAGATGGAAAGGCGTCGTTGGGGAAGGAGAGAAAAGAAGGGGGAGGGAGTGGGGTGATTCGAAGTTAAGAGCCGAGGGCAAGGAAAAGTGGGCATGGAGAGGATTCAGAACAACGGAGGCGATGGACGGCGCGAATCTTCGTCTTCGTCGTCTTGGTTCGTATGAAGAAGGGTTAGGGAGGGGTCGATGGAAGGAATCGGTCGGGGATAGAATGGAGGGATGGCTGCGCCTTCTGCTGGGGGTAAAAAAAAATCGCAGGCTGCCGAATTTAAGGGTGAAGGATGAAGATTTGGGTGGAGTTTTTATATAGGTGAATATGGCAATGTGGCGGATGTAGGTATATCAAAATTAAGAATATGTTCCGTTTGCACGTATCATGTACATTTAGTGGAAATTATTCAACGCCGGCCGGGTTAGACTGGTAGGCAGTGCGACTGCCTTCTAACACAAAGGTCGCGGGTTCGAATCCCGCTTCGGGCATGGATGTTGTGATGTATGTTGATTTTCTCTAAGAGAATTTGACGGTGCAAAATAACCTTAGCTGTTGACGCACCTAAAAAACCAAAGTACTACTACTATTATTCAACGTACGAAGATGTTAAAAATTGGTTAAACAATGAGCAAAAGCGACTAGCTTGTTCAAGGAAGTATTGGCGATAGCTTCATAATGATATCTAAACTGCAGAAATATTACCTCAATAGGTCGAATTTAGTGTGTTAATACTTCCATCATAACGTAAAAACGTTGGGTCAATCGGGAAGGAAAATGTACTCGTTTTTTATAGTAGTTTGATTCCACTATTAGCATTGTGATTGCATTAAAGTTGTTATTAAAACGAAAGTAACCTATAACAAAAATAATTTCACATTACTACTATCATAACTTGACATCCTTTTGTGTCAAATAATGTTTTTTTGGTCTACCACAGATTCTCACTCTGACATTCATCCCCTCGTTAACTTTTAAGGAAAGCTACTCGAATTCTCATTAAAAGTTCACCTAACATGTTGTGCGCTTGTTAATAACCGCAAACCTCTCAAGAACTGGGAGGATGAATATCTTGAAGGCGAAGGTTTTGCCTTGTCAACACAAGCGAAGCCGCTTTGGTTCGAGAGGAATTACACGCGTGGTGCAGATGTTACTCGGGGAGAAAGACAGAGGAAGCGAGGGTTTTGATTTTATGTAGCTTGGGATTCCCACTCCCAAGAGTGCGATTTGAGGTGCTGAGAGATTCCCTGGGCAGGATAAAAAGGGTGAAAAGGTGGGGTGCCTTGTACGTGTGGATACGGACCCTTCGTACGCGTACTCATAACCCACTTTCCTCGTCCACTCATCTTCTGTTACGGAGCTAGTTAGCAATGGAAATTGAGACGGTTGAAGGTCCAATTTTTGCAGGAATAGAGTATCTCGATGAGGCCACTGAAGGGTTACGTGGGAAATTTTATCGAGAGAACTAGGCTAGACTAGGTTAATCACGGTGTTTGGAATATTTTTTCAAGCGCGAATAGACCGCTATGTGTGTGTGTGTGTATGCGCGCGCGTGTGCGTGTGTGTGTGTATATATATACACAGGGCCGCGGCCGGCCGTAGTGACCACTTTGGCGCCTTGGGCAGAGGATTTTTTGGCGCCCCAGAATGATCTAATAGAATGATAAGTGCATATTTTAAAAGAGGTATTTAACTGAAATAAACAATCATTTCTTTTAAGAGTTATTTTTCGGGTTTTACTTGCGGCAAACATTGATTATGTCATTGAAATCTATAGTTTTAACAGTTTATTCAATAGAAAAGAGGGATGGACCAAAAAGCCTTTCTTAGGTCATTGAGCGTATGTAATTTTTGATCAATTTCACTTTACTAAAAGAATGCTCTCCAGCTGAAATTGGTGTGACGAATGTCAAGGAAATTTTCCACATTAGGCATAAATTCCAATATTTCTTTCTGCCTAATTTTTACACTTTTTTCGAAGGCTGGTTGTGTTTCAAACTGCAAACTTCTTCGATTAACTCGCGTTCATCCACATTGTTTTTATTACCTACTAGCAGAATTTTCACAGGAATTTCTCATTTTATCTTCGGTCATATTATATAAAGCACAACTTAAAATTTTCTGTTGTTTCAGCTATTGAGGGTGCTTCAGTTTCCATCGTGTCATGAAATTTCCTTTTTCTTTTTCATTGGAAAATTTCGTTTCCTCTTCCATATAGTCTTCCAGTCTTGACGTTGAACTTTTTATATCTAGTAACAAATCGCAGATCATGTCAGCGGTTCTATGCACCCTGAAGAGATTTAGTGAGGTGGTTGATCTTCTGGAGACAATCGTCTCAAAATAACAAGAAAAATATAAATATCTGTTTTAGCAGACTTTCAGCATTTCTGCATTTATGTTCATTCTTTAATTTTATTACCACCGTATAAAGTTCCTTCAATTGTAACTCCATTGAATTCACAGAATTTTCTCTTGATGACCATCGTGTTGTGCCATGTTTTTCCAACGTCGCCTTTAGGACCTCTGTTAGTATAACCCATCTTGATGTGGAACCAGAGAAATAAAGGAACAGTTTCTATACCTTTGCAAAAAATTCCCTAATTTGACGCTTAGTTTTTTCAGTAGAATGATGATAAGCTAAATTAAGCGAATGCTCTGTACGTGGCAAGAAACGTGCAAGAGGGTTATATTTGCAACCGTTTAATTTACCGGTCATATTAGCAGCGTTTTTATACGATTGAGTTCTTATGTTTTGTAAATCGAGTCCATCCTGTTCCAACTTTTGTATTATTTCTGATGTCTCTTTTTCGATTTGACAGCAGTAAAATCAATAAAGACCCCCACAATAATTACTTTGTTATCGACAACTTGGGCGAAAATTCTGCTCGGATAATGCAATACGATAGGGTGCACACATTTTTGGGGATGGGGGGGTAAATAAAAGAAATTACATTCAGAGCGTAAAGAGTAGAGGCAGCCTAAAAGCGGTCAATTAAGTTTGCACACGTTCACCAATGACTTGGCACAGTCATGGCCCTTCTGCTGAACCTCAGGTTGGCCGTTAAAAGTTTCGAAGAGATCGAAAAAACAAAACTGTAAGGACATTTTATCATGTATGCAATAAGACTTCAATTTGGCGCCCCCTTACGAAGCTGCGCCCTGGGCTCGTTCCCCGGTTGCCCCGCCCTCAGTACGGCTCTGTGTGTGTGTGTGTGTATATATATGTATATATATATATATATATATATATATATATATATATATATATATATATATATATCATCATCCTAGGTAGTCTGTCCGTTGACAGGTCCGTGATTATTCTAGGTGGAACTTGGTTCTCCATATACTCCTATATATATATATATATATATATATATATATATATATATATATACATACATATATATACATATACATATAGATAGAGAGAGAGAGAGAGGGCAACTAATTATTGAAGGAAACTCATTGAGCACTACTCGGAAGGAGAGCCGCTGGGGTGTCGGAGAGTTGTGTCTCTCTTATGCTGACGAAGGGATAATCCCGAAATATACAACGTGTACAAATGTGTCTCTCCGGTAAATGCTCACTGGGGTTTCCTTCAACACCTGGTTTCCCTAAATATCCTCATTTACCTTTCCTCTTCCGCAATTAAATATATATATACATATATATATATCATCATTATCATAGGTAGTCTGTCGATTGACCGGTCCGTGATTATTCTAGATTAAACTTGGTTCTCCATATACTCCTATTTTCCGCAGTTTTCTTCATGTCTTGATAGCTCTCTTTCCCTTTCAAGTCGTCTACTAGCTGAAACCTTTTCGTACCTCTTTCTCTTTTTCCATCCAGTTTTCCTTCTAGCACTTCTTTAATCATGCACTCTCTCCTCAGGTAGTGCCCAATCCAGTACGCCTTCCTCTTTCTGAAGTCCGCTTCTCTCCTATTCTTCCTAGTACTTCCTCATTTTTCACCCTATCTGTCCATTTTATCTTCAGCATTCTTCCCCATGTCCGCAATTCGAAGCTTTCCAAGTATTTTATATCGTTTTTCCTTAGCGTCCATGCTTCTGCCCCATACAAAGCTATACTCCATACATAGAATTTTATCAACCTCTTGCGGATTTCCTGCTTTATATTTGCCGTTAGTAGGAGTTTCTTTCTTCTGAATGCGGCTTTTGCTTTTGTTATTCTAGTCCTGATTTCATCGGTACATTTTGCTTCTCTCGTTATGATGCTTCCAAGGAATTTATAATCTGAAACTTGTTCTAATGGCTTTCCTCCAATACTTATGTTCAAATTTTCTTCTTCTTTACTTGATATTCGCATAACCTTGGATTTTTCTGTATTAATTTCCATACCGTATTTTCTACCTGTTATCAATAGTCTATTTATCATTTTCTGGAGCTCCTTTTCCTTTCTTGCTAGAAGTACTTGATCATCCGCGTATTTTACTTTACTTATAATCCTTCCTCCGATTTTGAAATTTCCCGTGCCTTCTAACGCTTCCTGCATTAGCCTCTCTCCATATATATTGAATAGAATCAGCGATAGACAGCAGCCCTGTCTTACTCCTCTACCGATATGTACTCCGCTGGTGTCCGCATTCTCCAACCTGACCTTTACAACTTGATTCACATAAAGATTTCTGATTAGTCTCCTGTCTTTCCAGTCTACACCTATATCCTTTAATATCCTCATCAGCAGTACCCAATTTACTCTATCAAAGGCCTTCTGACAGTCGACGAAACATACGCAGCAATATTGGCTGTACTCTATTGCCCTTTCTGATATGATTCTCACTACACCGATAGCATCTCTGGTTCCTCGTCCTTTTCTGAATCCGAATTGATTTTCCCCTAGCATTTCTTCGGCCTTTTTCTCTAGTCTTTTATTAAGAATCCTCGTGATGATCTTCGAAGTGTGTGACAGTAGGAATATCGTTCTGTAGTCCTTACACTGCATTGCCTTTGGCTTCTTCTTTAGAAGGATCATTGTTACATCTAAGAAATACTGATGCCACTGTCCTGAGTCGTAAATCTTGTTAATTAATTACGTAATCACTTTAGTCCTTCCGATCCCATGACTTTAAGTACCTCTACCGGTATTCCATCGCTGCCTGTAGCTTTTCCTTTCTTTAGTTCCTGTATCGCCTATTCTACTTCGCTTTTCATAATTCTTGGTATATATATATATATATATATATATATATATATAAAGGTAGCAACAAGGTGTTGGAGGAAGCCCAGTGGACACTTACCTAGAATGAAGAGCCGCTGGGGGTGCTGAGGACACACGAAAAACACAAAAGAACAAAAACTACACAAAAATGGAGCTTTCGGGCTGATGCCCTTCTTCAGTATATGTTTCAGTTTATGTTTCTCCGTCGCTGAAGAAGGGCATCAGCCCGAAAGCTCCATTTTTGTGTAGTTTTTGTTCTTTTGTGTTTTTCGTGTGTCCTCAGCACCCCCAGCGGCTCTTCATTCTAGGTAAGTGTCCACAGGGCTTCCTCCAACACCTTGTTGCTACCGAAGTGCTAGAAGGAAAACTGGATGGAAAAAGAGAAAGAGGTACGAAAAGGTTTCAGCTAGTAGACGACTTGAAAGGGAAAGGGAGCTATCAAGACATGAAGAAAACTGCGGAAAATAGGAGTATATGGAGAACCAAGTTTAACCTAGAATAATCACCGACCTGTCAATGCACAGACTACCTATGATGATGATATATATATATATATATATAATCTGATGTGGCCAACACATGACTTTCTCCATATTTGGGGTATAGATATTGAAATTATTATGAACAGCATTATAAGGCAAAATTATTATTTCCTATCGTAAAAGAATATAGTCGTCCTTATTGCCGTAAATTAGGTATATTTTGAATATGTTCACAGAATTCACCGCTAGATGGTGGCACTGTATACTGGAAATTTACGAATAAGCAAAATATCTCCGAAATGGATGGTTTTACGGAATTTTTTTTCAAATAAAACTTGGAAGAAATATTATTCTCTACAACTTTGGTCCTCACGAAGATTACCAATAAAGACGTTTTTAAGGAGATATTTGACGGAAACCGAAAAAACCGATTTATAAATAATTCCTAAACAATAACTGCTATGGAAAATTGTTTTAAATGAAAGTTGTAGGAAAGTACATTATCTATAACCGTTCCATAGAATTGTATGTACAATAATGATGTTTTAACCAAATAAGGCAAAAACCGAATCGAGTTTCGAATTAATCTCGACTTCCTGTTAACCGTTATTGTTCAAAAACTAATCAGTTCTTTGTGCTCATGCTAAAGTGTTATATATGAAGTTTGGTAACGATATGGCAAGTGCTTTTTGAGTTAGAGCGCCCACAATCACATACATCCACACACACATCATTCCGAAAATAGTCTAAACGTGTTCTGGGGACCTCAAAACGTGCATTTCCGTTGAAATCTCGGTCGATTTTTTTCGTGATCACAGTACGTTTCCTATACTACGTATGGAGAAAGTAATAATGGTCAATTTAGGCCTTTTAAGCCTTCAAGAGATATTGTAACGCTGTATATACCGAAGCACCATATCCGATGTAAATATTTGATAACCCCTTCCGATGCTCTGTTCATTTCGAAAGTTATGAGCGATTTCGAAAGATGCCAGAGAACTTCTTTACGAGCTCCTTTTCTTCTGAGAAATAGATTTCATCCGTCGTCGCATTCCCTCGACACTTGCCTCTCACATCGAATTCTCCGCTTTAGACTCGATCGTAAAAAAATTTTTTGCTTCACCGCGTATAGACCAGAAGCGTGCTGGAAATTTCGGTTTGTGGCCCGGAGACAGGCGAGGTCGAAAGTGAAGGTGACGCCGAGAATGAGGAGAGTCGTGTGTGTGTTGCGGTGTTGTGGAATTTGGGCGTTCCATATAGAAATTCCGGGCGGCTCAGCGTAGGATTAGGTGTGAAAGTTTTCGTTCTCGCTTCGAGGGAACACAAAAGAGGATATGACGTGAGTCACCGGGAGGGAAAGTGGAGGGGAATATGGAGATAGTTCCCGGAAGGGGAGAAAAGGCTGACGATTTCGTTGCAAGTTTACGACGGTTGGTTTCAAATTATGACCCCGTGGTGCGATTCTGTTAGTTTAAGGTCGTAATCTTGAGGAAAAAGCTTGAGATGGAATATTAGTTCTTTGAGGATTCTTTCGCTGCAGTTTTCTGCGTGCTTGCCATCGAAGACGACTTCCTAAAAACCGCCGTCGTTTGTAAAAGTGATTGCCTAAGCGTCATATGGTCCATGAATTCAGTGTGTGGGACAGAAGATGAGTTTCTGTTTACGATGGCTTTTTGTGCGGATCACTGGCACGATTTGTTCACTAGCAATTTTTGTTGCTCGTCACTTCGAGTAACTCACTGTATTGCGCATAAATGTGCGTTCTCATTTCCATGCCAATAGAGGATTTCGTGAGTGCAATTTTATAACTCAAAAAATCTGATGTGGCCAACACGACTTTCTCCATATTTGGGGTATAGATATTGAAATTATTATGAATAGCGTTATAAGGCAAAATTATTATTTCGTATCGTAAAAGAATAAAGTCGTCCTTATTGTCGTAAATTAGGTATATTTTGAATATGTTCGCAGAATTCACCGCTAGATGGTGGCACTGTATACTGGAAATTTACGAATAAGCAAAATATCTCCGAAATGGATGGTTCTACTAAAATTTGTTTCAAACAAAACTTGGAAGAAATATTATTCTCTACAACTTTGGTCCTCACGATGATTACCAATAAAGACGTTTTTAAGGTGATATTTGACGGAAACCGAAAACACCGATTATTTATAAATAATTCCTAAACAATAACTGCTATGGAAAATTTTTTTAAATAAAAGGTGTAGGAAATTATATTTTCTACATTTTTTGTAATTGTCAATGTATACAATAATGATGTTTTAACGGAGAAATATGGCAAAAACCGAATCGGGTTTCGAATAAACTTCGACTTTCGGTTAACCGTTATTGTCCAAAAACTAATCAGTTCTTTGTATTCATGCGAAAGTGTTATATATGAAGTTTGGTATAAGCGTGACAAGTACTTTTTGAGTTAGAGCGTCCACAATCACATCCACACATACATACATCATTACGAAAATAGTCTAAACGTGTTCTAGGGACCTCAAAACGTGTATTTCCGTTGAAATCTAGAAGTCGATTTTTTTCATGATCACTGTATTCTCTATACTACGTACATGAAGAAAGTAAAAAGACATCATCATATCACCGATTACTGAACATCTTGTCTCAAAATTGAATACGAAATTGTTGATCTCGTAATTGTGTTTCCTAGTAAAAATCTATCGAAAACGTATTGACGATGTTTTAGATGTTACGATTCTTCTAATTTAACCATTCAGAGCTAGGATAAATTTTCATTCGAAATCGACCATATCCGATCATTAAAAGAATTTGAAAGAATTTAGGTGACCCAGGAAATCCCAGATGCGTTAATTTAATACTCTCTAAATTTTCATTATCTCATTAAGACTGGGAACGTGCCCATCTTATGGATAAAATAACTAATATTTAACATTTAAATTAGGTGGAAATGTTTATCTATAAAAATGTGTCCCATTCCTACCTAGGAGTTACATAAAGTGTCGTTCTATATATAATTATATAATTGTTCCTTCTCTAAAGATTAATCGGAAATCATTTTTACTTTCTTCATATACATAGTATACAGAAAGTATTGTTTTCATGAAAAAAATCGACTTCGAGATTTCACCGGAAATATATGTTTTGAGGTCCCTAGAACACGTTTAGACTATTTTCGGAATGATGTGTGTCTGTGTGGATGTATGTGATTGTGGGCGCTCTAACTCGTAAAGTACTTGCTATATCATTACCAAATTTCACATATAACACTTTGGTATGAGCAAGAAGAGCTGATTAGTTTTTGTACAATAACGGTTAACCGGAAGTCGAGGTTTATTCGAAACCCGATTCGGTTTTGGCAAAGTATCTCCGTTAAAGCATCATTATTGTACATACAGTTCGATACAAAAGTTATACAGAATGTAATTTCCTACAACTGTCATTTGAAACAACTTTCCATAGCAGTTATAGTTTATGAATTATTTATAACTCGGTTTTTTCGGTTTCCGTCAAATATCTCCTTAAAAACGTCGTTATTGGTAATCTTCGTGAGGACCAAAGTTGTAGAGAATAATATTTCTTCCAAGTTTTGTTTTAAAAAAATTTCGTAGGACCATCCATTTCGGAGATATTTTGCTTATTCATAAATTTCTAGTATACAGCGCCATCACCATGTATTGGTGAATTCTGTAAACATATTCAAAATATAATTTACGGTAATAAGGACGACTGTATTCTTTTACGATACGAAATAATAATTTTTCCTTACAATGCTATTCATAATTATTTTAATATCTATATATATCCCAAATATGGAGAAAGTCGTGTTGGGCACATTTGATTTTTTTAAATTAGTAGGAATGTCATCAATACTGTCAGAAAATCAAAAGGTGAAAATTAGATGCTTCAATAAATGCTTTAGATAAGTTGCATTTATTATTAAATACTCTTTGTATGTAATTGTACCTAGTATTAGTTACTGTAAAGAATCGCGCATCCGTAAGCAGTGGCGTTGTTATATCGTCATTTTCTCTTTAGCAAGGCAGGCGCAGGGGACTTCGCCGTACCGTTAAACTACTCTTTTTCATTTTCCTCGGCCTCTTTTGTCCTATTAAAGGTAAACTATTCAATGAAGCGTCGCACGGATTCTTTTTGACGGCGTAACATTGTTTCAATCCTTCAGTAATGAAGGAAAAATCTCTTAAATATCCGTCGTAGGCCTTCCTAGTATGGGCGTAATTGACCCGTTTCTCAAATTAGTCTTTAAAAATTCCCTTGGGTCCTCTCTCTCTAGGTCTCCGCGTTCCGTGGAATGGGAAAAATGGAAAAATCCCGCACCTTCCTTTCTCTCGCTGTTTCCCGAACTCGCGGGGAGAAAAAGAGCTTAGAAGTAGGTATGGGAGGAGAAAGTAAATGATGAAGAGGGGAGGTAGGAGAATGGAGAAGAGTAGGAGGTGGCGGGAGAGAGGTAGGCGAGGTGGACGTGTGAAGGGGCACTTTAAATGGGAAGTGGAAGCTTCTTTCTCTCTCTCTCTCTCTCTCTCTCTCCATCTTTCCTTCTTTCTCATCCACCTTTTCCCTCCCTTCTTCTCCTTCTTCCTTACTACATTTCGCCATGGAAGGAGAGAGAGAGAGATGTGTGTATGTGTGTGCGAGCTCGGTGCCTCTCTCTCTCTCACACACACACACACACCCGAGGAGGAATCGGGGTACGGAAAGGGGATAGTGCGGAGGAAGGGACTGGGGAAGCTCTGCAAGGTCGGTCCACGACGCTGTGAGTCGGGAAGAGCGGGAAGGGTCCATTTTACAAGTGCCGCGAGAGGGTGAGGAATTTGCGGATTCGTTTTTGCGGAGGGGTTAGTGAGAGTCGCGATACGCCGAACTGCGTGGTGACGTATCGAAAAGAGGCGTCGGAATCGTTCGTTTGTTTAAGCGGCGATTTGCCCCTTTCCGTCCAATCCTTATCGACTTTGACCAATCGGAACGGCGGGTTTGGTCCCCGCTGTATTCACCTTTAAATTTTTTTCCCACCCGCTACTCGCAGAATTTCTGCGACGGAGTCTCCCTATGAGCGTGCAAAAATTAAAGACTGTTGTGCCGCCGTCCGGATGGATACGTTGACGAGGCGGAGGAAATGACGAATATTGGGGCATTGATGCCATTAACGGATGGTAATAGGTGGAGCTAGGAGGAGTTGTGAAAGTAAAGAAAACGGGAGCGATGCGAAACATTCTGGAAAGGATGGGAGTTGGGAGGGATGAGGGGGACGCGAGAGAGAGGAAGGGTGGAGGGGGGAGAGGGCGAGGGGAGGACGAAGGCAAGCCGTAGTGGGAAGGGAAGAGAGGGATGGGGAAGGTTAAGAGAGACGGTGGAAGGGTAGAGAGGGGTAGATGGCAAGTGTGCGTTGCATATTGATCCGACTCCGCTCCTGACGGGCTCAGTACGCTACCGTTTCCCCCTTTCCACCTCTCTTCCTCCGAAACCTCTCCCTCTTTCCCACACACCTTCCACCTTTCCTCGTTTGTGTACTCCTTAATTATATATTTTTTTTGTATTTTCGCTAGGATTTTTTTTGGCGCTGCCTCTCCTCCCTCCCTCCGTCTCCGTTCCTTTACGTGTCCTCTTCCACCCCTCCTGCGAGAGGAGGGCCTCGAGGTGGTTCGCTGGAGAGAGGGAAAGGGAGTGAGAGAGAGAGAAATAATTCAGCCGGGTACTATCTCTGGCTCGATTTCGTCGTGGACTCGCCCTGAGGCCGCTTCAACCACCGAATCTGCTCCTTTCTCCCTTCCCTCTCTCCTCCCTCTCTCCTCCCTCTCTCCTCCCTATCTCCTCCCTCCCTCCTCCCTCCCTCCTCCCTCCCTCCCTCCTCCCTCCCTCCTCCTTCCCTCCTCTCCTCCTTCCCTCCTCCTTCCCTCCTTCCCTCCTCCTTCCCTCTCTTTCTCCCTCCTTCAATCCACTCCCCTTCCTTTGCCTCACCCCTCGTTCTATTATGTTCATCGCCCTACAGTCTCCGTTGCCCATTGTCCGAGAATTCTCTCCCTACTCTAAAACCCCAAACCATTCCGCACAGCGTGCGTATTATATTCATCGTTTTTTTCCTTCCCGAGATGCGTAATGCAATGGCGTCCTCTTTACCCGCTCCTTCTTGGATGTTTAACGAAGGTTTCGTTTTTTTCCAAGAGTCGGAGGGAATGAAAAAATAAAAAGCAGCGACGGCTATAGTAGTGAGTTGGAAAATCTCTCTCTCTCTCTCTCTCTCTCTGGATCTGATGTCAGTAGTATTTTCTCGGGATCTCGAGATCGTAATTGTAAAAATAAAAGTAAAGGTTCGGGAAAGAGTTGTTTTTATTTATGTTTTTTTGTATCGCTCCGTCGTAAAACGAGCGGTTGCCAAAAAAGATTTCGAATGTCGCCGTCCCACCACTCGGCTCGACCAAATCCTCTCTTCTTTTTTTTTCTTTTACGTATTCTCTCGCTACCCTTTATTTTTCGAATGTCAAATGTTTGCAGAAGCGCGGAATGCGTGACCGTACGTTTGCCCTTAATGAACCGTTAATTTTGAATCGATGGAACTGTGAGGAAGGCTCGGTGGAACAATGTCTTCCCTCTGCTCTCTTTTTGGATCCAGGATTTTCTAATCGAAGCGGAATAACGAACGGATTGGTCTTATTTCTGTTCCGTTATGGTGATTTTTTTAATTGTATGCGTTTGGATTCTGGGATACGTCGTGTAGCCTATCGTTAAAAGCTAGAAGTCACTTTGAAAAAAGTCTCGTTTTGGGATTGTTTTCTTTCTCCCTCTCTCTCTCTCTCTCTATATATATATATATATATATATATATATATATATATATATATATATATATATCCCACCTTACCTATATACAGTACTCTCGACATGCTTTTCAAAATTGGAAATTTTTCTGTTTTTCTTCTAGTTCCATTCTTTTGCTATGCGAAACGACGTTTTTCTCCTCTCTTCAGCGGAGCCACCGAGAGTCGGGATGTTTTGTTTTCCCGCACTTTTCGGTTAGATGGTTTCTTTCAGCACTCCAAAACTACACCGAAGAGGAATACATTATCGATTATTCTCTCTCTCTCGTTTCCTCTCACTCGCACGTATGCTCTTCATGACGTAGCATTTGTTTTGTTTTCGTCAGAAATCCTCGGAAAATGTTTGCTAATTTTGCTATGTCGCGATTGTGTGTATGTTTAAATATATATGTACTATACAGTTCGACCGAAAGCTACGTAAACAACTCGGAAACCTATTCCTCGCCAGGTGAGGATCGGAAGTAGTTTTTTTCTTTTAATCTTTCAAAAAGGTTTATCTTTTTTGGAAACTTATGCCGGAGTTAAGATTTTAAAAATCGATCGGTAAAATCCAGCCAACGATTCGGCATTAAAGCTTCGTTCCATTTATTTTGATTCGCGTGAGGTTCAGGTCTGAGAAATAATCGACACGGTTTACTGGTTTTTAGGTTTCATTCGGGGAAATGTGGATTGCTCGTTCTCGTCCCCGCTGTCCTCACCGGAAAAAATTCAAAATTTTGACCTCTTTTATATCCAACCTTGACCTCTCTTTCATCTTCTTTCCGTCCTGCTTCCATGTTTTATTCCGTCAACGTCGAAACTCGTGTTTCCGCGAAGCGTAAAATATATGCGCCAGTTGTTGCCGTATACAGTTATTACGCTCCCCACTTTTATGGCACGCCCTCCCTCGTCAATTCAAAAGCCCGATGTTTATTAGCTGCAGCAACCGTTTGCCGGTAATTGTTGTTTGCGCGTGATGATGGCCCACCTTTGCATTTCGTTAGAATAGGGCGAGTAATATAACGGTTGTTAATCACTTATAAACTTCCTGTTGAAATGGGCCTTGAATTGAGGAGTTCAACATTAATCCGGCTATGAGCATATTTTATGGAAGAGCGCGATTAATTGAATTTTGCGAGGTCTTTGATTATTTATACATTAATGCGCCAAAACAGTTTTTTTTTCGAAATTTAAATCTTACTCTTATTTTTCTCTAGCTAAATAATAACTAATAATTACTATGTATTTTATTTCGAAAGAAAAGAATAACTATGTAACTTCCACACAAATTTCTTTTGAAATATGATTATCTTTGGATTATACTATTTGTTTTTTTTTGACTTGCGGGCTTATTATTTTCTTCAAAGTTACACAACTGAAAGTATATTTTGCGATTATCGATCTTTCTTCCTCTTTTATATTACCGATTTACTGCGAAACCGAAGAAAGCCGACATTTTCTCTGCAAAACGCCCATGAAATTGTGTCCTTTCCAAAGTTAAATATCATATTTAATTGTCATTTATTTCTACGTGAGAAATACCCTAGGAATTTCAATTTAAATTTAATTAACTTTTATTCGGTATTAGCGTGTACTGTTATTGCAATATGGATAAAAAACATTTAATTATTCATTATCACTTCTGTTTCAAATAATGTCAGTGCTGTTTACTAAATATCATTTTTAAACTTACTAGAATGATGTGGCTTTTTGGCAATATTTCCGCTAATTTAAACTCGTGAGTCTCGGTAATATTTTAATGTTTGACTTCTGAATTATTACGGCAGTCGAAAATTTGCTAGTATTCTGACGTGCTTTAATTAAATTAATCAAGTTTACCGAGTAATTTAAGAATTTTTTTCCTTTTTATACCTTCCCGCAATAATTCTCGTCATTAAGTAGACATTGCTTTAATTTAAAATATTTCTGTATTATTTATTTTTATTAAATTATTATTTATTTATGTTATGGCTCGGGAACATAATTAAATGTTGTCAGCGATAAGGGTTTAATAATCAGTCCTCCCGAAAGAATCTATTGCCATACTCTTCCAAGTTTCCCTTCGAAATCGTTCGAACTTTAGTGAAGCGAAGCCGCAGCCACAAGCTTTAGTCCCCATCAAAACGCCTCGCACCACCGTGACATAAAAAGTTTCGTTGTTAACCGGAAAAATTATTGGTATCGCCCCTTTGATCGCCCATAAACGGCGCCCTTAATGATGAGCTGATTTTTATCTCCCGCCGTATTCGGCTCGATGACCCCAAGGGCAGTGTCCTTCTCCCGGGAACGCCAAAGAATGATCGCGTAGCCGCGGAATTTAGGGTGTGGGATGGGAGAATACTATATTCCCTTACCCATCCTGCGCCGCCTCTCTGTTTCTCTCTCTCCCGTTGCACTCCATTGGAGGCTGAATTGATAGTCTCGTCCGGAAGGCAATTTAGTGCGAGGGGCAAGAGAGCAGCGGAGGCGGCGAGGGAGAAGAGAGGAGGCCGTAACATCGGAGGCCATCAAGCGGCTGGGTTGGAGATGCGGGTTCGCTGATGCGCCCATATTTTCCCCCGATGTCTCCCTTCCCTCGTATCCTTTCTCCCTCCCTCTCTGCGGAGGAAAAGGGGCGTGGAAGGGTCGGATGCAAACCCTTGGAATGGTTTTTTCTGCCGCGCCACTTAACTCGCCGTCACTTCCCCTCCCTCCCCCGTTCTCCTCCCCGCGACCCTGACACCAGCCCTTGGAGAACTTCGGCGGTGCCACTCTCGATGGTTCCCCTACCAAAACCCATCCACTCGAAAAAAGAAAAGGGGGAGACTTGTTGCCGCTCCCCCACACCCTCGAACGACGACGGGGATGATAAATTTCTCCTGGTTCGGCAGTTTTTTTTTTTCATTCCGGTGGATTTGGCGATGGACAAAAAAAAGCCTGCCAGGCCGCCCGTAAGTCTGGGTGTTGTTTTTTGTATTGTCTGTGACGGAGGGGTTTCGAGGATAGAGGCGGCGTACTTAATTGGCGAGTTCTGCCTCTGCGGATAGCCTTTTAAGGAGTTTTCTCTCCTACCGCGTTTAAGTGGAGGATAGGATGGTTATTTTTTTATCCGTAAGTGAATGTTGTGCCGTCCCGACTGACTAATGCGGTCATTTCAACCAATCCAGTGCCTTTCTAAGGAATCCGGGATCTTTTATCCGAAAAATTATCGGGAAACAACAGTGAATTTGACCAGTAGAAAATTTTATCTCTTTGAAGTTCGATGCCCTTATGACGACAACACTGTTTTTCTCGTTATTTTCCTTAGAATCGATACGGTTATCATGTTGGTTATGTCCCAGACGTTGTATATTACAACCTCGCTTTTAGCTCTTGAAAAATATTTATCTCGGAGTAGCATTGCATTTTCCCCGTGGACGAGAAATGTATTTAATGCATTTTATAAATAGTGTTCCGTTCTTTTTAATAGGTCAAGTCGTAAATTTTTTCCTCGGACTTATCGTCCCTAGATGGGTCCAACGTCCGACGGAGAATGGCCTATTACTCGCTTAAACGAACGAATTCCTCGCAGAATCCGCGTCACAATCGCAGCGATAAATGTCCGAGATTAAGCCTACTTCCCATTCCCGCCGACATTGCATTTTGAAACCCTATCTCTCTTTAGCAGTCACCTGTTTTACGCCCTACTCCCTCCCTCGCTCTCTTTTCTCTCCCTCCGACCTCTCTCCCCCTCTAAAAATCCCTTTCCTTCCGGTTGATCTTCCTCCACCACTACCACTCAACAGGTTTCTTCCATTTCCTCCCCTTCGCGTCCTGCATTCCGACATCCCCCCCCTAGCCCCTGTCTTTCCATAGCACAACTATAGTGAGTCACACCCCTCTCTCCATCTCCCCTCTACCACTTTGTCTCCCTTGCTGTCTTTCTCACTCACACGTTCTCTCTCTCTTTCTCTCTCTCTCTTTTCCTCTCTCGTCTCGCCTCTTCCCAACCCAACCCCTGTCCTATGCCAAACGACCCATGAAAAAATGTTTCCGAAAGCTTCTGCTTTCTTTTTTTGCGCGTCTGCGCTTTTTAGTCCGGGAATTTTCATGCGAATGTTGAGCTTGAAATGATGATGCGAGTATCCGTGAAAGCATTCGTTCGTTGGGAAGTAACGACATCCGATGATCTAATTTGATCGTTACAACGTTCTGTAGAACGTGGATTAGCATATAGGATACTGTACTGAAATAGATTATGTCGCCAATTCCGTCCTGGGAGAACGCGCAAAATCAGATTTACTTTACGGTGATGTGATAGCAATACTCGCGCGAAAAATTATGTCAACTCGATGCCGATTGAATCGGTCATTAAATCTGATTTTTTTTCCTTGCGATGCAGCTGTGATATGCAACGAAAGAGAGAAACTAGCTGGAATGTATATTGACCTTATTTTGAATTGTGAATGATATTTAGCGCATGATTTCGTCACGATTTCTGTGTTTAATTGATATTTAATTTTTATGGCAAAGACTGTTATAATAAGTCTAATTATTGTAATTAATCAGAGTTTATCTTCACGTTAAGAATTGTTTTTTGTCTTGCGTAGCAATATTCTCAATGATAAAAAATATACGCGACTGTTATATTGGCAAAAAATACGTTTAGATTCTGTTGCAAAAACTACCTTTACGGCGACAAATCATATATTGTTGTTACTGGAATTCAGAATCGGACGATTGTATTTAAATGTAACTCCTTGCGTTATAATGCAATATTAACCCACGCGATGTGAAGTCATTTGCGCTTTAAAGCTCTGTCATCGAAAATGACACGTCACAATGTGACATTTTAGTTTCCATGGTTTTCCGCTCCTAATATTTTTTTTGAGCGAGCACTTCCCGTATTTTGGATTATTCCCTCCTCTATTTATTGGATAAAGCCGATTGCACGAGAGGCAACGAATTTTCACGGCCTTTTTCCGCTTAATGAGTAATTATGGGTTCGATATTTCATCGACGACCCGACCCTGGAATGAATTCGCTTTTGGCTGCTCGATATCCGGTCTTCGTAGGCAGACAGTCGGCTTTTTATTTGCTATTCGTGTCTTCTATGCTCTTCCTATTGACACATATGCCGTAGTCACCGTCATCAATAATTAATGCCGGAAGGCTGTGTTTTTATTACTCTTGCAGTTCCGTTCTGTGTTCGTCAATTTTAAAAGCTTTTTCCCTCTTGCCTGGATTACTTAATTCTCTTCCGTTTCGTACCTCGTTTCTCCCTCATCGTCTTTCCCTCTCTCTCTCCACTCGCGAATACACTCCCGTCGCCTCTCGTCCACTCTTCGCTTTAAAGATGAAAGGAGCGGCTAGAGGCTGGACGGTCAAGTGCGAGGAAAGAGTCGGTCCTCTTCCACTCCTCAGATAAAATCGAGGGATAAAAATTAAGAAGAGCCGTGTGTACTTTGAAATTTCGCGTGTCGGCATCGCAGCTTTGGATCAGACGATATTCTGGGTTCTTTTCACGCCCCAGCTTTCCTGACGAACGGATATTTACAGCACTCCGTCCCATCTCCCGCGCACCTTCTCGCTTTCTCTTCACCCGTGTCCCGCCGCCCTCTCCAGATAAAAGAAGGCCGAAATAGTTGTTTCAAAAAAAGAAAACCCGAGATGATGAGAAAATGATACACGGAATAAATCTCTGTGAAGGTAGTGAGAGATGAGAGGGTGTGGGCTTCCGGCGGAAGAGCAGAAACGCCCCCTCCGGGACTTAAATAGTGTTTCTTCGTCGAGTGTAGTCCTCGACGGCGTTCCTTCCATCGCCTCCTATTTCCCATCCATCTTCTTATGGAGGCGTTAATTGTCCATGCACTATTTAAAAGTCCATTTTTCGCCGGAATCGTGTTCGACATTTTATGCCTTCCTCGGATCCATCTTTAATGACCCGGTGCTAGTCTCCGTCGAAACAAATAAATCGAAGTTTGTCGTGATGCAGAGAGGAGAAAGTCACTTAGGATTTTTTTAAAAACGTTCGTATTTTCAAAATAGTATTTCTGTAAAGATTTTCATAAGCATAATAAATGGAAGAAATTGAGAAAAACACCAAGCATTAAATCTAGTTATGTATATTTAAAAATATTATTCGCACTATCTGTGACAACCTACTCGTTATATAATATACCAGGAATAATTTTATCGTTAAATGGTGAAATTTTAAATATAAAAGGATTTGTTTACCGAGTTAAGTTCCCAGTGCTTGTTTCGCAATCACGTCCACTTTCCGCGAAAATCCGATCGCATGTGATTCGCCTCCTTTTTATCTCTTTTTCGCGTTCTCCGAAGTACACTCGGTATAAATCTTTCCATAGAGAGTGGGAGAGAGGCCCTCTTTCCTGCTCTCTTAGGGGCCGTTTCTAATTGGGTAAACGGCTTTACCCAAAAGCGGTTGATGGCACGGGAGGCGTTGCGGGGTTAAGAGTGGCCGAGTGAGAGCGAGAGGTCGTTAAAAGGACCAAGAGGAGCTTTCTGGGCAACCGCGAGATTTGGAATCCGTCCAAATAGACGGGCGAAACGCTGAATTTGTTGCTATCTTAATAGTCCATCGAGCGAAACCTTGGCGAGCGGTGTACATCCGCGCGGGTGGCGCAAGCGTTTGCCGCTTTGGATATCTTGAACGCCCTCGGAAAGGATTTTGATTTACGAGCGTTCGCGCGGAATTTAACGCCGCGTGTCGGATAACGGCTTTGAAGGCGGAGAGATGAATAGGAGAGAGAGGCGTCACCCACGGAGGAATTTGATATTTGGGCACTTCCGAATCGACGCATCGTAGAGCTGGATGGATGTTCGTGATTTTCGAGTCCCGAAAACAGAATATGGAGCCCATAAATTTCTACGGCCATGGTCGTTTATGGGCCTTGGTTCAGATTCCCGTCTCGACTTTCGGGTTTAATCGTATTGGGACAATTCTTTTGAAAATGCGAGGAATGTATCGCGCCCATCGCAATCGAGATGATTAACCACTTTGATAGATTAGGCCTTCTATCTTCTAGTATTGTTAAATGTTTTTAGCTCCACTTTTAGAATTTTATACATACCGCGTGATCGTCTGCCCCAATGGAGAGCGGTTTATTTCGGCAGATTTCGCGCGATTAATACAGGAATATTATCGACTAAAGATACCAAAAAGAATCTTTGAGGTGAAACACCAAATATTCAAGGGAGGCAGGAAATATGAGATAAACTGTTGATTTTCATCTATGTACAAACAAAACCCAGCGCGTGAGCCTAGCGCAGTGATTTTCAACGTACATATACCACGATAGGTAGATTATCAGGCGACGTAACAAAAATAATCATTTATATCTTCATTGCTTTTCAGCGACCAGTGCCAAATTTGATATTTTCTATCAATAATAGGTATTGCTTTAAGAATGGATTAACAACTACTTAGTAATAATCAAAACTAACTATAACTAACTAATAATTAAAAATTACATTTTGAACCATTGAGCTGTTTTTGCATGCATTCGTATTTCAGCGTGATTCAATACTGAAATAGTATCTATATGCGGGGTATTCAAATGGTAGGGAAATCCATACTGTTATTCGATTATTAAAATATTTACTTGCTGTCTACCGTAGTGAAGGTATGATATAGATACTTTGCAGGTACATACGCTTATGGATTTAGCAAGAGATGAAAAATTGTTGAAAAATACCGATCTAACGCAGATAAAATCATAGTAGCTTTAAAGTAACATACGAGCTTTATGGTAAACCGAAAAGGCTCTATTGTGGTAACTATTTCTTTACATCAATATCCGTTAATTTTCGTGTCCGTCCAAAAATTCATTCCATCTATTTTTCAAGGAACTCCCTCCGTTTATTTTCCCACGTCGCCCGTCGAATTTATCGCTTGGTCGGTCGTCGGAGCGAATAGTGTGTTTCTCTTCGATCCCGAAGATGAAGTTAAAAAGTTCGGGAGAAATCCTAAAATATATATCACACTTTGCCGTGGGACTGGTACACAGCTGTTCTAGCTGGCGCGAGATAACAATTGGAACGTCGATGCTCCCTCGAACCTCTTTCCGCCAACGGTAACAAAATGTTCTCCGGCCATCAGATTAAAAGAAAATAAATGTTTTTCTCCTCGCGCACGGAATTCTGTTCGTTTCCGAAGGGAGACTTTTGATGGTCGTTTTTTTTTATCCTCCCCCTTCCCTCCACGAAAGTTGCTGTTTGGGAGTTGTGTTCCTCCTCTTATCCTCTCCCTCTTATCCGCTCTTAGCTCCTTGCTATCTCCGTAGCTGTAAAATACTTACTTTACGTCTTTTTAAGCTTTTCCCTTCTTGGGCGTTAACGTTGTCTGGATCCCTTTCGGGTGCACTCCACTTCGATGGCCTTAGGGTAGGAGAATGGGGAAAGGCGTATCTCGGAGACCATAACGGACGTAGGCCACGTAACGCACATTCCATCTTTTCCCCTCCGTCTAAAAATCATGGTAGTGGAAAATGGGAACGACTTCATACACTCACATTCGAAGTTATACTTGTATGTATTCTGTTTTTTCTCTTATTCGGCCATCGGCATATATTTCTTTAGACCACCCGAATCGGACGCCTTCTTGGAGTATTTTTATCTTTTCCGTTCTTTTTTTCACTAAGCGGCATGAGTTATGTCGGGTTGAAAAGAAAAATTACGAGACTCGATCTCGCGAAAGATTTTGAGGAGAGTTCGAGTTTGGAGGGCATATTTATTTTTTTTAATGGTATAGCCTTGGGGTTTTTTGGTAATTTATGAAAGCAAGAAAATAATGCGCATTCTTTTGTTAAAGTCGATGTGGTCAACATCGTTCTTTTTTTTGGGGGCTAGCAGAATGGAAAGAATTTCCTGAAAAGTTGCGATGCCCTTTTTTGCCGAAGAATTTATCATATTTTTTTAGAGCCGAGTAACGTTTTCAAAGTAGGTTATTCCGCAATTTCATTTTATTTTTCTTCTTCACGTCCTTATTACATTTTGAGAAATGTACAATAAATTTTTCGTGCTTGCCTTTGCCCCAGTTTTCTCATTTCTCGATGGAACTAACTTTCTCTAGGGAAATTTTGAAATTTCATTCACGAACTATCGACCTAGGAACTTCTTCTACGTGTGCGATAACTTAAAATTAACTTTATTGAACTGAAAGGTTAACGCACCAGATCATTTGCATAGGATAAATTCTAATTCTGGGAGACTTTCACAACCAATCCAACCTTTAGGAATATAATATGCTTAAGTTGCATTTTATGCGAAACATTATATATATCCTTTCCTGCTTTATGCATCGCCGCTCCAAAGATTTAGACGATTTCTATCACCTCCTCGTAAATTATCTATTTAGTGTGAATGCGCGTTAATCGTTTACGCGGATTAAGACCAACACCCCTCGTCTCCGCGCTCTTAAAATCGACCTTTTCCCCACACGTGATTCTTATCGCTCCGGAATGATACAACGTTCGAGTTTCGTCCTTTTTTTCCCTTCCCAATTACTTCCATTCGATGCTTTCTAATGGGAGAGGAAATCCTTTCATCCGAGTTTTCTGCATGGAGAGAATTTCTCAAGTCCCTCGGTAAAAGTAAAAGCGCAGGATGAGAGAGGTGGAGAGTATTAAGGGAGGCGCAATATATCTCTTAAGGAATTGCCTTTGGCGCCGTCTCGCACCCCCCCCCTCCCCTTCCCCCTCATCTCCCCATTTCGATTGCTCCCTTAATCCTTCCTCTTCACTCTACCCTCCTAGTCATTCCGTCCTTCTCCCTTTTTTCTGCGAGAGGCGATCCTCCGTAAGCCTTCGTCGCTTCCAGGCGACTACCCTCCTTGCGTGGGCTTGGTCCCTTCACTAGGCGATGTAAGGGACGCGTCGGCTGGAGAAAGAGGCGAAAACAGGAATGCGTTGGATGGGTTGATGTTGTAGCCGCCGCCTTCGCTCTTGCTTCTCCCACCGATCGAAATCAAGATAGGCGGGAGGAAGAGGAGTTTTGGCGTCCTCCTGGTGTACCCTGCTCTGCGGGTTAGCGAGGAAATGAACGCCGTAACTCCCCGCTAAGTGGAAGGTAGGGAAAAGGGCTCGTTGCTTTTAACGAGCAATTCGAAGGAGTCTCGGAGACGCGAAAAGAGTGGGGTGAACGGCCATCGATGTGTAGAATAGGGAGATGGGAAGAAAGGGAGGAAGGGTGAGGTATTCGATGATGAAATGGCGAATAAATAGGAAATTTCCGATATAACGCCCTTGTGGAAATACGGTAATCATTTTAGCTCTGTTGAAATTTTTTATAACGATTGTTGATCAATTTGTATAGAAATGCCAATAATTTATTTAAATATCTTTTTAAATATCATCCAGCGTAGTAGTTCTAATTTCCACCAAACTGGAGATAAATATAAATTTGTAAGTTTATCAAGTCCTGGATAAAGTTTTTTAAATACTTGCTTATGAAAGTGGAGACGTGAATTTTTTACTGCGTCGGGAAGCCAACTTGGGTTTAGAAATGTTTTGGTGAAATTTCCGTCGTAACGGAGTTGGTTTTAACGAGGTTCTGTCGTACAGCGAATGGGATAGGGATAGGGATTAACAACGAAGTGGTCGAATAAGAGAGAAGAGAGTGGGGATATTCACAAAGAGGGAAGAGAACGAGGGGAGACAAGAAGGAAGCGACAGCAAGAGAAATGAGGTTGCCAGGAGAAAGAAAGCAGACGGAGTAAAAGTCCGATGGCGTCGCCTAAAAGAGGAAACACTCCGGAAAATTAGGAGACGCGGCCGCTCCTATTTCACCTCGTCGAATTCTGTTTTTCTTCTCTTCCTTCATCTCACGTCATTCTCCGGAGAAGGAAACATCCTTACCATCCAATACTCTCTGGCCGTATTGAGAGGATCTCGCCGCAACGTTGTTTTTTTTTTAACCTCCTCTCCTGAAGCCTGCAATGCGAATCATCTCGGGAATTTTATCGGCCGATGATTCTTCCTCTTTGGATTCCTCAGCGCCCGCCACCTGTATCGAGCCGCGTGATTCTCTTAACGCCAATTATTCCCTCGGCGTCTTCGCAGGAATTTTTGGCTTCGTCTGATACGCGGAAATTTGTTCCGCGCTTCCCTCGTTATCTGCTTGACAATCGCTTCCTCGTATTTCGGAATCCGGAATTTAATGGCGTGTAGAATGTTAATAAATGCGTGTTGAGATTCGTAGCTATTCCCTCCCCTCCCCCCCTCTCTCTCTCTCGCCTTTTTCATCCTTTCAATTAAAGCGAAGCGCGAAGAAGCCCACTAATGGTTTCAAAGTTGCTTTCTTTTGGATTTTGCGCTCCAGTCGAAGACGGCCTTTTCAGCAATTATTTCTTTCCCATCGATGGTTGTTTATAATGAACGATTTCTGCCGCACAATTTTATTCCTACATTATATATATATATATATAAATATATATATATATATATATATATATATATATATAGGGCAACTAGGTGTTGAAGGAAGCCCAGTGAGCACTTACCGGAAGGAGAGCCGCTGGGGTGTTGGAGAGACACATTTGTAGAAGTTATTGGAGCTCCTCTTCCGTAGTGTATATATATATATATATATATATATATATATATATACACTACGGAGACATATTCCGCCTTCAGAGCGATGAAACAGACAAGTTTATACGGAAATAAACAGAAAATATATGTGTGTGTGTGTATATATATACTATGGAAGAGGAAAGGTAAATGAGGATATTTAGGGCAACTAGGTATTGAAGGAAACTCAGTGAGCACATACCGGAAGGAGAGCCGCTGGGGTGTTGGAGAGACACATTTGTAGAAGTTATTGGAGCTTTCGGGATTATCCCTTCGTCAGCACAAGAGAGAGACAACTAAATATCCTCATTTACCTTTCCTCTTCCGTTATATATATATATATATATCTCTCTAAATATCCTCATTTACCTTTCCTCTTCCGTTATATATATATATATATATATATATATAATAAGGGTAGCAACAAGGTGTTGGAGGAAGCCCAGTGGACACTTACCTAGAATGAAGAGCCGCTGGGGGTGCTGAGGACACACGAAAAACAGTATATGTTTCTCCGTCGCTGAAGAAGGGCATCCGCCCGAAAGCTCCATTTTTGTGTAGTTTTTGTTCTTTTGTGTTTTTCGTGTGTCCTCAGCACCCCCAGCGGCTCTTCATTCTAGGTAAGTGTCCACTGGGCTTCCTCCAACACCTTGTTGCTACCCTTATTATTACCTTTCCTTTTCCTTAAGTATTTATATATATATATATATATATATATATATATATATATCATCATCATCATCATCATCATCATCAGCCTTTTTCAGTCCACTGACGGACGAAGGCCTCCCCCAGACTCTTCCAGTTTTCCCTGTCAACTGCCTCCCTCCTCCAAGTTTGCCCCAAGAACTTAACAAGCTCTCTGTCCCCCCTGATATATATATATATATATATCTTGTGCTGACGAAGGGATAATCCCGAAAGCTCCAATAACTTCTACAAATGTGTCTCTCCAACACCCCAGCGGCTCTCCTTCCGGTATGTGCTCACTGAGTTTCCTTCAATACCTAGTTGCCCTAAATATCCTCATTTACCTTTCCTCTTCCATAGTATATATATATACACACACACATATATTTTCTGTTTATTTCCGTATAAACTTGTCTGTTTCATCGCTCTGAAGGCGGAATATGTCTTCTTCTCTGTCTTCAACCTTATTCCGCTATGTTTTTCGTCAACTATATGATTTCTTCCTCTCTTTAAATTCAGATTCTTTGGTTAATTAATATCTCGTTTTAAATGTGATGCCCTTCAATTACCGGTGCTATTATTATATAATTATTGTGTTAGTGGCGAATCGTTGGGTTTCTGCCAACTTAATGATAGAAATTTAACCTTAAGAAAGACGCATATTCGCTTCGGCGTTTGACGGTAATCGTAAAATAAATTGTTTTTTAGGTGGTTTGAACTGATTCGATGGTGTTAGTATGCCACATATTCTTACTACATGGCAAAATATTTTGTAACCATTAGGGACAGTTCCGAGATGCCTCAATCGACCTGCGCATCGAAATTCCATTACTCTTTTTTTATCCTCAAGAGCTTTTAGTAGTATCGTTCCGGGAGCAAGCTTTTTAGCAATATCGTTCCCATATTGCATGCGATGGTGTGCGGTATCGGAAGACCTCCAAGCCTTCCGTATACCGTATACACTGCCGCCTCCGTCTCATCCAATGCCAAGGACTCATTCTTCGGTATCTTTTTTGGTGCAGGAAAGCCACCCTGCCTCCTCTCCTGCTTCTCGATATTCAGTCTGTGATTCCCCTTATGTTATCGTTTAAGGGGTAACCCTTCATTCAATATCCTCTTCTTTCTATAAGAGATTTTCCATTGGTTTACGTTGTTAAAAGCTTATTTAAGAATAAGGTATTCGGCATGTGAAAACATGTTGAAATATCTATGCATTCTCTGCTAATATTTATTTTTTGAAATTTTTGGAATAGCGACGGATTTGGCTGTAAAGCAGTCTAACTAGTTATGAATTTTCACGCTTTTTAGGTTTTCTTGTCGTTATTAAAACTTTTTGGGAGGAAACTGAAAATTAGGTAATTTTTATAATGTTATTGGGCTTGACATCCTACCTGAAGTTTTCAGCACAGGAATAGCACGTACCTATACCTTTCACGTTCGAGGTCTGGTAGCATGAATAACCACGTTTGTTCGGCATCGATTACGGGACCAAGGTTTTTAAGACTCTACCCCTCTCAAAAGCGAGTTCGTATTTTTCTGGGAACGGAACCATTTTCTGCAATGGGAATATTAAGAATAAAAAAATAAATCTCCTCCGACGGAAATGGAGTTTATTTTCGTCTTGACATCCTACCTGAAGTTTTCAGCACAGGAATAGCACGTACCTATACCTTTCACGTTCGAGGTCTGGTAGCATGAATAACCACGTTTGTTCGGCATCGATTACGGGACCAAGGTTTTTAAGACTCTACCCCTCTCAAAAGCGAGTTCGTATTTTTCTGGGAACGGAACCATTTTCTGCAATGGGAATATTAAGAATAAAAAAATAAATCTCCTCCGACGGAAATGGAGTTTATTTTCGTCTTCCAACTTCTTTCCGAGCAGCCTTAAAGCCTTTGTTTCGTCCGGAAATCCTTTTGCGAGCCTTGCATCTTAGCCCGCTGCGCCAAGGTCCTTAAATTTAACCACCTCTCTCTCTCTCCCACTCTATCTCCCTCCTTTCCATCCGGGAGTACAAACTCTAGATCCACTTTTAGCTGGAGCGTGTAACCCCCCCCCCCCCCCCCCCCCCCCCCCCGCTATGGGTATTTCACTTAGGGAGATAGAAAGCGAAAGACAGAGAGAGAAGATCGGAGGTAGGATTAGATAGGAACGTTAGAGACACGAAAGGACGGGAACCTAAGGGAAGGGAGTCTGTCCTCCCCCCTCTTTTCTTCGAAGGCACTCGGGAAATTTTTTTCGAGATTCAGGCGATTCAAAGTACGAAATGTGACTGAGGGAGTAATAAAACAGAGGCCGGAGTTATTGGCGAACGAATGCGGAAAACCATCCCCAGTTTGACTTTTTTTAATTATTCGGTTGAATAGCGCGCGCTCTTTTGAGAAAATAATTGACTTTTTTTGTCACCTGTGCACCACGGCGTCGGCTCGACGAGCTGTTTTTTTTTGTCCCCTTTCAAAAAATTGTTTTGGAGTTGGAAAAAGGATGTGTGTGTGTGTTGGACAAATTTGGTCCTGGTTTTAATTTATATATGTGTTTTTTTATTAACAAAGTACAAAGTGTAGTGTCTATTAATTTTTCGAGAGAGTTATTCATTCTTAGAGCCCGTCTTTTGTTTATGCGGTCTAGTTCTCGCAGCTTTCCCAGATGTGTTTTTTTTATGATGCCTTCTCCGCAAAGCCAAAGGCTTGTCTGCAGATAGGGAAAAAACAGTCAAAGATGAATCACAACGTCCATGCCCGAAGCGGGATTCGAATCCGCGACATTTGGGTTAGAAGGCAAGAACGCTACCTACCAGTCTAACCCGGCAGGCAGTATTGGAGGCAGTAATAGCCGCTGCTCTAAAACATCAATTATTCTCACGTAAATAAACTTCCTTTTCATACTTGAAATTGCAAATCCCCTAACCCTTTAGTTATTTCATTAGTTCAGCTTAATTTTCTTTAGCCACTTGTGCACTTATTTTTCATATAAAGTAATTTTTCTACTTGTTGCTATTCTGCTTATTTGCCACGTCTTAAAATTTTTACGAGGAATGAGAAATTTTTATACTTGTACAGTTGCCATAATTTTCCTCTGAATCTTGCATCAAAATAGTGATTCTTCGCCGAATTTTCGTTGATCTCCGATCCTAAGGCCAAATCACTGTTTCATTACAAAAAAAACAGGATTATCGACCTAGTCCTTTATAGAACACCACCGCAGAGTTTGGCTCTGGAGTCCTAATTTTGTCTACCCGGAGGATTTTCTTGTTTCTAGCTCCTAAACTCAAACCCTGTGGCGCGTCAGACATTCCGGCGTTTCGCGCTATCGAGCATTTCCCGCGGACGTGCCTCTAAACTTTAGCGAGGGATTTAGGGCTACGATATTAGAGGGTAAAAAGGGATAGCGCATTCTTGTGTAAAGGATATGCGTAAACGAAAACACGGCGAGATAAAAGCTTGGCTAACAGGGTGAACGAAGAAAACAAACGGAAGTTAAATGGGTTTCTTTCTCAACTCGGCACGATCTTTTGGAGTGTAGTACTAAATTGCGTGATGAGTAGAGAATTCATTTTAAATCTAAATTGTTTTGACATTCTTCTATCGTCTCGGTTCAGTTAATGGCGATTAATTCGAATTTCTCCGGCCTCTTCCGCAGTCGAGCCCAAGCGATCATGGCCTAGTTCCACAAGTTGCTGCCTCGGTGACTATAATTGTTTTAGTATGTGTTGTTACTTAATATTATTTATTCACATTGCTCAGATGCGACTAGATAGTTGTTTACCATTGACCGCCACTAATGACATAATAGTCGATTCGCGCATAAACACAAAAACCAGCCAACCATATTGCACTTGTTAGATGGGTAGTTAGCCTCTCAGACTCTCAACGGTTCCGGATTCGAATCAGTTCGGGTAAATGTTTGTATTTCTATGTCATAGCTGTTGCGTTTATTACAAAAGGCCTTTAATTGCCTTTTTCGTACAGTTAAGTAATAGTTGAAGATCATTTTCTCCCTGTCGGAGCAGCGAATATTCGATCTACAGCCATAGCCAATCAATCCCGAAACGTATTTTGCTTGTGACTCGAAATCTAACTTTTCACGAATTCGGCATCATCCTCCTGCTTTCCTCCGCCACTGACAATTTCGACCAGTGCGTCATCGTCCCTCCGAGACCATAAGAAGAGGAAGCGCATTCCCGAAGCCGTATTTCTTTCCCAGTTTCATTTCGAGCAGCTCGAGTGATTCAAAAATTAATTTTCCTGGACCATGGCCAACTGGAACGCGTAAAATAGTGCGCTCTTTCACGGCAGCTATTGTGAATACGGATGAGAGGGAGGAAAAAAAGAATAAGAAATGAGCGAGACTCTTAATGCATGGTTCCCAGAACTCCCTAAAGCCATAAATATTTGGAATTGTTAAGCGAAACATTCTCCTACGACTCATAAAGCGTCTGGATGCCTGCTCCCATCCGCCGCAGAATTCAGGACCGCGGCGCAGCATCACGTATATAATGTACGGAGCGATGAGATGGCGGGCTTCGTCTCGCAGTTCCCTTTTATTTTCCACCACAACCGAGAAAACAAAAATATTAAAAGCGCTAGGCAAAAAGCGAGAAAAAAACTGAGCGCTATCGCTGCTACAACATGTAATAGCGGAGAGAAGGAAAGACAATAAAGGAACGCGAGCGCGTACGTTCTAATTTTCATACTAGACGCATGCATAGGGCGCGCCTGGCTCCGCTCATTTGTCTCTCCTCGTTTTGTTTCAACTTATTTCGTATCCTTTTTTTTCACCATCCCTATTTCGTTCTTTTTAAACCGCGGACGAGATTTCAGCAAGTCGAGCTCGCAAAAAAAATAAATAGATAAAAATACCTCCTTGTACTCCCATATCCTCTTTTTCCTCGGCTTTTTTGTGTGAAATGGAACGACGGAATGATCCCGTATTCATGCGTATTCTGGAGTAAAGCAGCCTCGTCGGCCGTCTAGAATGGCCTTTCTCTCTCTGTCCCACATATATCTCCTTTTTTGTACTCCCGCGGTTAATAAAAATGATAAACCCTCTTATCTCCCCGCCCTCATCTTGGAATTAAAAGGAGGTAGTTTGAAGGGGAAACGGACTCCTCTTGTCCTCGCCGCCGCTTCTCTTTCTCGCGGAGAAAATGCATCGGCAGACGAGTTTCCCTCCACCTATGGTACCATGTTTTCTATTTCCTCCTCTCTTCCGAGGAGGACCTCGCTTGGTATTTTTGCAGTTGATTCTTCCATCTGATCCTTTATGGCATAGTAAGAGGCTCTTCGTCTCATTCTCTCCTCAAGATGGAGGTTTCAATCTTCGTCGTTTTTATACTCGCGTTCCTTTATCCTCTTCAACACTGCTTACTCGTGTGTCTTATGTTGTATATTTCTCCCATTTTTTTGTCTTGTTCTCTTTTCTAAATTCGCATCGTCGACTGCTTTTCTTTAAGAAGATAGCGGTGGATATTGTTTACATACCGGGCTTTGGAACGATGTTAATTTATCTTATTCATTTGCGAGTTTCGTGATTTAAGGATTAAGCCGAAATAAACCTCTTTTACTGAGAAATATCCTCGTCTTACCCTTCTGCAGAATTGTTATCATAAATAAAATCTCAGTTAAATATTTTAACAATGATGTTCCTTTTGCCTATCTCTAGAATTCTGTCGTTTTTTTTTTATGATTTGTCTAAACTTTAATAGGAACCATCCGATCCATGCCGTGCCCTTCTCAATTGAATTGTTATGTCTTTTCAATACTTACTGAAATATATATTTCGAGCTGGTATTAAAAATGTATTTATTTTTCTCGTGCCTTTTCTCATGTCATGTCGGTAGTTTTCCTCTTTCCTATTTGTTCTGAGTGCCGCTCAATTGCCGCTTTTATTTTCTTTGATGGAACACTCGAATACCCGTTATCTAATCCCAGTCTAGAATATTGCTGCGTAATTTATCGTCCTCGGGAAAGATGTGCCCCAGATTTTTTTCCCATTAATTAAGTTTAAAAGTAGTTGGAGCAAGTTCATTCAGCCGTCATTCCCTATCCTCGCCTCTCCGTCCTCCCTCCCGCCGCTCTTCCTCAAGTCTTTTGTGGAGCCTCCGAAGAGATGAAATGAAAAAGACGATGGGGCGAGTTTCAGAATGCGGTAGCTGTGTCGTTCTTTCCTTTAAAATTAAATTGGATCCAAGTTTTTTTTTAAACATTTTCCCCCGTGTATTTGTGACTCCCTCGAGGAATCCGCAAGAGAGAGAGAGAGAGAGAGCGGTCGTTCTTGTCGCTGTGGAAGATGACGTGCTCTCGCGAGAGTGTGGGACAGATAGAGAGAGAGACGGAGAGAAATGTGAAAGCGAGAGGTAAAAAGTTGAAGAGCGAGAAAAGATCGACTCTCAATAGAAAACCCCCATATCTCGTCTCCGTTCGTCAGATGGATGGAGTTCATTTCAAAAAGAGTATTTTTTTCCCCTCCTCTCCAACCAATCTTTCTCCCTCCCTTCCTCCCCCCCCCCCCTCGCGCGCACACGCACATACACACCTCTCCCTTAACCGGCCTCTCCGCATTTTCTCGCAAAGGGCTGGATCACCCCGGAGGCATACGAGAGAGAGAGAGATCAGGAGGTAGTTTTTAGGGAAGAGAGAAGAGGATGAAGGAGGCGAAGAAGATGGGAGATTTTTTCTTGCGAAGGAGAGAGGGAAAGGAGGGGAAGAGGAGAACAGGTTGCTGATGATCACGTGTGGATGTTTTGGACCGGTGGGAGAGAGAGAGGGTGGTGGCGAAAGAGGGAATCTTCGTTTTTTTTTTTTTTTTAAGGTGTGGTGCAGAGCGATCGCCCACCTCCCTTCTTCTTCCTCTATCATGTGGCGCCTCGTACTTCTCCTTTCCTCTCTCTTTCATCCTCCTTCGCGCCCTCTGCATCCTACCCTAAACTCTATTCTCTCCTTTTTCCCGTGTTTCGCATTCCCCCAACACCCTCGTATCGACCCCGTCTAAGGTCTGATATTTTTCGCTGTCAACCCTGTCTACTCGCAAGCCCACTTTTCTATCCTCTTCCTTCGCCTTTCTCGTATTTTCTCGCGAGCATTTTCCTTTTTGTGTGTTTTACTTGCTTCTTTTTTATTTTCCCGACCCTCCTTTCCTTACACCAGTCCTACGGGCGCACGTATCTGTCTGTTATCTATCGTTTCTTCCCCAATCCAACCGGATTATTTTTCCTGCATTGTTTTTTTTTATTACTCGTATATCCCATTTATCTTTCCTTTTTTTGCCTCGTTTCCTTCCCTTATTCACTCAATTTGCCTGAATTCCTACACGTTTCCAACCCATAAAACTGTCGCTAGGTAAATGCGGATGTCTTAAATCTGTTCGTTTAACCTCTAATGCGTCCCATCCGACCTATTTTTCCATTTCCCCTATTTTCCTTTCTCTCGCTTCGTGAGATACTTCTGAAGTTACGTCGCATTGCTTTTTCTACCGCCAATGCTAATTCTTTCTCGACCCTATTCTTCCATTATCTCCCTCGTCCTTAAATCCTCTCATCATCTTCCTATATGCATTTCCCAGCAGTGGTCGTCCTCCCTCGAATATGTCTCATTCCTGTGTTCCACTCATTTTCCCTCTCTCTCTCTCTCTCTCTCTCTCTCTCTCTATATATATATATATATATATATATATATATATATATATATATATATATATATATATATATATATACATACACACACACACACATATACACATATATATATATATATATTTTGGGCAAATAGGTGTTGAAGGAAACCCAGTGAACACTTACCGGAAGTAGAGCCGCTGGGGTGTTGGAGAGACACATTTGTAGAGGTTAGAGCTTTCGGGATGATCCCTTCGTCAGCACAAGAGAGACACAACTCTCTCTCTCTCTTGTGCTGACGAAGGGATCATCCCGAAAGCTCTAAACTCTACAAATGTGTCTCTCCAATACCCCAACACTTCCGGTAAGTGTTCACTGGGTTTCCTTCAACACCTAGTTGCCCAAAACATCCTTACTTACCTTTCCTCTTCCTTAGTATATATATATATTTTGGGCAACTAGGTGTTGAAGGAAACCCAGTGAACACTTACCGGAAGTAGAGCCGCTGGGGTGTTGGAGAGTTGTCTCTCTCTTGTGCTGACGAAGGGATCATCCCGAAAGCTCTAACCTCTACAAATGTGTCTCTCCAACACCCCAGCGGCTCTACTTCCGGTAAGTGTTCACTGGGTTTCCTTCAACACCTAGTTGCCCAAAATATCCTTACTTACCTTTCCTCTTCCTTAGTATTTATATATATATATATATATATCTTTTCTCTGCCCCATTTCATCCATCTCCCCTTCATCCCTCCCATCTTTCGAATTTCGCTTCATGGGGCCTTCCTCTATGTTCCTCACGCTTGTTTATCTTCTTTCCTTTCTTTTCGAGCTAACCGTTAAAATGTATTAAGCCGAGTGTAAAGGGCGACGATGGAGAGGGGAAGAGAAAGAGAGGGAAGGTGCTGTGATAAGACTTCACCAGGAGACTGAGGTATGGAGAAAGAGCGAAAGGCGTCGGGGTGTGGGCGTGAGTGGAAGATAAGACTCAATGAGTGTAGGAGGAAGTCAGAGGGAGGAGTGGGGGCCGGTTTTCTCATTCGAAAGCTTTGGGTGATGTAGAGAGAGAGAGAGAGTGGGTGAAGGAGGAAGGAGTGGGGAAATTGAAAGCCTTTTGCCCGAGTTGGCGTTTGCTTTATATCAGTGGGGAGAGCGAAAAGGGAGAGAGAGAATGAGAGAGATGGAACCTATTCTGTGGAATGCGTACCTCGCCGTCCCTTCTCTTCTCTTCCTCTCTTCTCTTCTTCTTCATCTCCTCGCTCTAATTTTATCCCTTCTTCTCCGACCTACTCTGTGTATTATCCTTTCCTATCAAATTTAGCGGAGCCGAATCGATGTGGATTATTATCGGTCGATTGTTCTCGCGCTGTATATTTTTTTTACGCCCGATGAAAATTATCGATCGCTTCTCCTTTAAGCATTTTCGGAGTGAAAAACCTTTTCTTTCCATGCTGTAAAAGTTCCGTCTACTTCTATCTTTTTTAAATCTCGTGACTGTAGCGATCCTTTGGTATCCATGCGTTGCGAGGGATTCTTCGCTCCATTGTCTTTTTGTGTGGAGGAATAAAGGAAAGATTAAAAATTAATAATAGGGAAAGTTCCCGCTTTTGATTTCTGGTGGAGGCGGAAATCGTAATGGTTGTTTCCTAAGGGATTATACACGAATTGAATGGGAATCCTTTCCTATTCGATTATAATTTTTAATACGACTTTCATTATTTTAAAACTGTCAACGTCGCCATAAATGGTCCATTTTAAGCATCGTTTTATTTTTTCATTTGGCGAAATTATAGCTTGTTTATAGCTCTATCATCGCATTCGATGATATCCCAAGAAGCTGATTTGCCATAAAAAAATAGCCATAATCATCATATTCGAAGTAATGTTTTTCGAAGCATTGCCCAAAGGTGATTTTTTAACATATTAATCCTCTGAGTATGGTTCGATGTTTTAAACCGCTTATTACGGCATAAACCCGATCTTTGATACGATTTAAGGACATTTTTTTTCCGGCTTGCACAAAAATTTCGGCGCAACTAATGCACCAAGTTCCACGAAGTGGAACTTCTCCTGAGGCTGTTAGAGATCTTTCGAAACCCACGCCGCCAACCCGTCTCGCAAACGAAAGAAATAGTCAAAAAGGATAGGAATCCTTTTTCGAAAAGCATAAAAGAGAGTCCGCGTCGCACATGCGCAAACTTTTAGCAAGTTCTCTCGCATAACACTCGTTCCTAATCCAAGGAAAATAAAGAGGATTTTGCACCCATTCTGACGCTTAATCCGTCGCCCTATTTATATTTCTCGGATTCCACTTCAGATCAGAGTAGAAGAGAGGGAGACCGAGCGGAACCACTTTCAAAAACCCTTAGAGGATTGATTTCCGACATACCATAATCCCAAAATTCAATTCCGGCGCATCGCGCAACTCTAGTGTAAGGTGACCCCCTTTGAGTTTTCCCTCCAATTCTCCAAGTCCAACATTTCTGAACTTCTCCCTTTTTTCTTTCTCTCTCTCCCCCTCTCTCTTTCCCCCCTCTCTCTCCCCATCTCTCTCCCCCTCTCACCCCCCTCTCTCTCTCCCCTCCCTCTCTCTCTCCCCTCTCTCTCTCCCCTCTCTCTCTCTCCCCTCTCTCTCTCCCCCTCCCTCTCTCTACGTTCTCCACTCTTCCTTTCATTTTCCGCCTATTCCTCATTTCTTGCATTGGATTTGAAGAAAATGGAAGAGGGAGAGAGGGAGAGAAGAAGAGAAGAGGAACGGTGAAAAAAAGACCTCGGAATCCGGAGAGATGTTCTTCTCCCCCGTCAAGTACTTTATTTTTAGCGGACGATAGAGGTCCGGAAGAATCTCCACGAGTTTTGCGCGAAATAGAGGGAGATCTTTAAAAAAAATAAACGAATGGATGCGACGATGACGTTCCTTCGTGTACCTTTTATTTCATTCATTCCGATTTTGTATCTAGCTTCGCACGGGAAAATAAATGCGAGCGAGATTTTTGTTTATATCGTTTTCCTCGTTTGAAGTATTTTAGCTGCAAGTGAAAAATAAATTAAACTAAATTTTATTGAATTTTTAAAGGGGATCATTCCAAGTTTTCGTGCCCCGACTATCGATTACCTCGTGTACTAATTATTCGCTGTGCATGTACGTACTTTTTATCCTGTTTTAGAATGTTTTAAATTTGCAGTCAAGCTCGAATTTAGCTGAAATCATTTATCCTCCTCTTTGATCTGCGTTGATAATTTTAACGCGTAAAAATATCGATAATAATTCTCCCTAGAAGATTGAAATCGATTAAATTTGCGCGTAAAAATAATTATTTTCTGACGAGGAAAACTGTTTTTTTTTAAGAACTGCTGTGATTTACTCTTGAGGACTCGTCAAAAAGAGTGCCTGGGGTTTTCAAGCAAACGTCAAAGACAGCCGTAATCTCCTAAATATCCTCCGGTTAGAATGCTTTCCTCTTCGTTTTTTTTCCCCTACGTGGATACGTCTCCTCCTCATCTCCTACTAGAGTGGTAGAGTGGGTAGTTCTTCGCTTTTTCCTCCTCCGCGTCAAACCTTTTTTCACCCTTAACGAAGGCATCCACCTCTCCATTCTCCCTCCTGTCTCCAACATTCTCCTCATCCTTCGCTCCTCCTTTCATTTTTAATACCCCTTACACCTCTCTCTCTCCCTCTCTCTCGCACTCCAAATCCTTCGCGTTTTTTTTAACCTGCCCTTAAAATTTTATCTTTCCTCCTTCCTCGCCTCTTCCGTAGCGTGAAGCGACCCTTCTTTCCCTCCCTCCTCCTCTCCACCCTTCGAACCCTTGCTGTCGAGAGAGCGACGGCTTTAATCCTCGAAATTCGCATCTATCCCCACTAACGAGTCTGGTAACTGCAGCGGAAAGGGTACAGGAGGCCGAAATTGGGTTATATTGAACATGCTACGCAGCCATATCCCACTCGGCTATAATAATGTTCATTCTTATCCGACGCTTATTGCGCCACGCGTCTCGCCGACGACGGACGCGTGAAGCTCTTTCCTCCCTTTTGGATTTTCAAATCCACCACTCTACCTTTCCTTTCAGTTCTCGGAGAAAAAGGTTAGAGAAGCGTTTCCAAAGCCCGGGCGCCGAAGTTGACTATTAGAGGTGCCGCGTGAAACGTTGTTAGGTAGAGGAATCAATCATTTGGAAATGCTGATATGTCATTATAGCAATAATATTTTCCCCGATAAACTGATGATGATACAGTACCGACAAATGGGTGCGTCCAATTGTTGTGATTCCCTTACTAAACACGAAGGAAATGTGTGTTCCATAAATGGGATACACAGAGCTTTCAGGGCCGTTCTTTACCGTGTAATATTGAAACAGGCTTTCTGTGTGCATGCAATCAAAATCGTATCCAAATTAATTTTGGTAGCACTTAAAGAGTTACGAGTAAAATTTTATTTAATCCCTTGCGTAAAGTAGATGTTCTAATTGACTGATGAGGCCCAAAATCATATTTTGACGATGAATATTAATGAGGATCTCTCATGCTAAATTTTATCATAATCCGTCAAGCTGTTTAAGAGGTGAAAAACGTGACAGTCAGACAACCAGAGAAGACCTCCCATACAGGCGTTTCTCTACTACCGTTTCGCCAGTAAAGTACGCCTAAAAATATTCATTCTTGCTTCAAGGTGACGTTATATTCTGTTCAGCTTTGATAGGAAACAGCTGGTACAAAGGATACTTGAGAATACACCGCTACGATTTTCAGTGCCCGACTCGTTTAAACATTTTCGGGATTTTTGGCGCACGTTATTGTTAACGAAATCAATCGGCGCGTTTCCTCGCTGACCCACCGATAGAGTTCTCATAAGGTGTACGCGCAGAGCCCAAATGGCTCTAGATCAGTGTTTCTCAAATTTACAGCTTACAACTTCGGGACTTCAGCCTTATCGGCGTACCACCTCTTGGTATTGAAATTATTGCTAATCATATCTAATATTTTTTTCAAAAAATTCTACAATTCAATGCCTATTTCAAAAATGCACATATTGAACAAAAATAAATAAATAAGTCCTCAGAAGGTTATGAGTTTTATTAATAATGTCAGTTAAATCGTTAAATTCAAATTTACATATGTATCTGGAAATATGTAAGTTGTTCAATGCGAAGAGTGGAACTGTTCGTGACCCGACACTAGGACAGGAATATCCGGCTCGATGTTGGTGAGCTTAAGACGAAGATGCGGCTCCACGTCAATGAGACGATTTCGTTTTTTTAGTTTTAATGCCAACCAGCACCGAAAATCCCAATTCACACATGTACGTAGTGGGGAAGGGCAGAAGATACTTAACAGCTTTGTCTGATAGGGCTGGATACTCTGAACTAACGCTCAACCAAAACGATATCAGTGCCTTTTGCTCAAGCGCAGTTTTAAGGAATCCATCTGAGGCGAGCTCCAGAAGCTGTTCTTCTACTGAATTTGAAAGGTTATTTGGCAATGTTTGGACACTGACAAGGAAAGGGTTCCTTACCCACTCAAAGCTGCCATCCGGTTCAGGGAAGTACTCACGAAGACCTTTTTCCAAGCTTTCCAAGTGCTCCTTCATAGTTTGCAATGCATCAGCGTCGAGTTCTTTCGCTGAGTTGATCATTAGGTTATTAAGTGATGGAAAGGAATCGTATTTTCCACGATTAAGGCGTTCAATCCACAATGTCAGTTTTGTCTTGAACGTTAAATATGGATATGAGCTTGCCTTGAAAAGATAGAGTGAGACTATTCAAATGAGCATAGATATCTGCAAGGTATGATAATTTACATAGCCATTTCCAGTCATGCATACGGTCTCGCAGGCTGAAGGTTCCATCAAAAAAAACTTGAAGTTCTTCTTGCAACTCAAACAGACGAATGAGGACTTTTCCACGCGAAAACCAACGTACTTCAGTGTGAAAAAGGAGCTGTGTGTAGTAACTGCCCATCTCTTCGCAAAGCTGAGAAAAAAGTTGGACATTCAGTGGCCTGCTCTTCACAAAACTGATAATTTTAACAGCTTCATCAAGTATTTGCTTTAGATTTGCATACATGTCCTGGGTTGCGAGAGCTTCCCTGTGTATACAACGAGTCGAATTTGCTTCCGGTACAACGGCTTTAATGCGTGCAACAACTCCCTTCTTTGAACCGATCATGGCTCTGGCGCCATCCGTGATTATCACAACACATCGACACCAATCCAAGTGACAGTCTTTGATGAAGTCATCAACAACTTTTAAAATGCCTTCCCCGGTTGTACGTCTCGGCAAAGGTTGGCAGAACAAAAAATCATCATGGACTTCTCCATTCAGCTCATATCTGACAAACAGCAGGAGTTTAGATGAATTCACAATATCGGTGGATTCCTCGGTTTGCAGTGCATAGTAGCGACTCTGTCGTACTCGTTACAATAATGGCTTCTTTACGTTTTCGGCCAAATCTGTGATTCTACGATGAACAGTGTTATTTGACAGGAGAACTCTATCAATCGCTTTGCTTGCTTCATCTCCAACCATCACTTTCGCCATTACTTTGGCCGCAGGTTTTACTAGTGTCTTGCCAATTACTTCAGCAGCTCCGGACATTGCTATTAAGTACGACACACTATATGAGGCTTCCAATGCTTTGACATTTTCACCTCCTGTAACACTGCACATTTTTTTCTGGGACTTTTGGGTGTCCTTACGCCTATTTTCGAAGAATTCCACCGGTTTTCCATGGGATTCTTTATGTTTACTTTATGGCGCTTTAGGTTGGATGGTTTCATACTATCATTTGTGAGAGTCTCAAAACAAATCACACATAGTGGAATAGGTTCTGCCTTATCGCCAGTCCACGAAAATCCCAATTTATGACAATTTTCATCGTATTTGTGATTTACTTTCGTTTTCTTTACAGCTGATACTTTCAGCACTCAGAGATGGTTCACACGGTTCACTAATTTCATCTTCATAGTTGTCTGATACAGTCATCTGGCTGCATTTTTCGTCACAGTTATCACTAGCACTCGCATTTCCTTCACAGTCTTCAATTGTACGTTTCAAAGATTCCGTTTTTAGCCACCGATCCATCGTAAAGGGGCATGGAAGTTACAGTGAAGGAGCGCCCTGTGGCCTTAAGCGTATGATGTCCACGACACACGCCGTTAAAAAAAAATATTCCATAATTGATGCGTTGCTGTGTTATTTACCGAATCCAATTCATAGAATAACCACGATTTTTTTTGGGCGCGTTGGGTGCAATTCAAACAATGTGCTCCAATTTTAATCACACCTAGGCAGTGCTTTTTTTGTAAATAATTCTCTATTGACTTTGTGATGAACTTTTAATAACATAGTTTATAGTAAAAATCAAAATGTTTAACATTTATAGCAGCCGTTCATTACTTAAAGTTTTAAACAATTACAAAAATGAAAATGTACTTAAATTAATCTTGGGTTAGTATCGCTCTGAACAAAGGCGACGGTACGTCGTACCGGCGCGTACCGTCACAAAAAAAGCACTGCACATAGGTACTATACACGTGAATTCGGAGAAGACCCTACCTAATTATTATTTCTCTTTGTTTTACGAGGTTTTCACATGGGGTTTTATTTATTTATGATAAGTATTATTGGAGCATTATTGGAGATGGCATTATTTTAGTTTTTGTTTTGCAAATAATGTTCTGATTTTTAGTAATTTATTTTCTTCCGCGTGCACCTTGGAATCGTTTCGCGTACCACACTTTGAGAAACACTGCTCTAGATCATCATTCTCTCTCTTTTCCGAATCCTCCCTCGCCGTACATATCGTCTGGCTTCCTGCCTCCCTTTCTCTTTCATCCATTCCCTTTCTTCCCCCCCTCCCCCCCAATCTCTTCCTCATCTTCCCCCGCACTTCCTCGCCTCGGGAGGGAAGTCCGCATATTGCTGGCCTCGGGGTTATCCCACAATCGTTCGTCTCTTACCAAAGCCGCCCTTTCAGAGGCGCCACATCAGAGCCTGTCCTCCTCCGGCCTCCACCTCCCCACTACTTCTCTCCTCGCCCTCTCCGTCTCCATCCATCTCTCTCGTCTTCATACTCTCATCTGAAATTCCGTCGCTTCTCTCTCTCTCTCTCTCCGACTTTTTCTCTCTTGTTTCTCCACATTTTCGGTTGCCTTCCCTCTCTCTGCTCCTCTTTTTTAATTTATCTCGCCCTCTTCCTTCTTATCCATTCTCATCTCGCTCTCTCTCTTCCCACGTTTTCCCATTTCATCACGCTCCTGCCCGTATTTCGTTAAAATTTCTGCTTAAATTAGGCATGGCGTTCTTTGATCTCGAGTCGTAAAATAGCTGACGCGGTTTTCTCAGGTTTTAAGCGAATGACTGTCTTGATGTGTACATGCCGTACGATATAATTTGACTCTTTCAAACTGAAAATCACTTACTGTCGTAAATGCGTTTGATTTATACCGTTAATATTACGTGCCCAAGTTGCATAGCTGTCCCTATTTTTTAAACTTGTTTTCTCTCGTAGGTGATAGTGTTATCACGATCAGTACCTTTCAAGCTAAAAAAAAGCAGTTTCCACAAATTTATTTGCGAAAAGCTTTTATGTCTTTAATCTAGGGACGTTTTCGGTAATTATTCTCATATTAAAATATATTGTATTTTTAACAGCAGTTTCTAGAGAGACAGTAGTACAAAATGATGAAAATTATCCCAATTCGTTTTCGTGACATAAACGCAATATCTAATAAATAGAATTACTGTCCGAGTTGTATTCTTCTTGGAATCAGATTTATTTATAAATATGTTTGCTTATAAAACATTCTGAAGAGTAAAAAAGTCAGTTTTGCTTCCTTGCGTTAGTTTTTATTTCTTTCACTAATTGCAGCAAAGGCGGCGCCAATTAATATTTTTTGATAACTTTGATAATTCGTTCTTGCAAAATGGCGACTCGAAGATTGAATTTATGTCTTCGTGACATTATGCATTGTTTGAGATATTCTTTAAACCTTTCGAACGCATTTACAGAGGAGAGAGTAAAGCGGAGTTTATGGTCGTGACACGCTCATCACTCCCATTTGCGTTATTTCGCTTTTGCATTTTTCATCCCGTGTCGATTTCCTCTTTTAGATTGAATCGATAACTGCGCCCCCTGCACCATTTCCTCTCCTTCCTAGTGCCACATGAATTTATCATTCGTCTCCCTGGCTTCAACAGCTACCACGGTGTCGGCTTTTTTGAATATGGATATTTTTCCGGCGTTAGTTAACCCGAGTATTTCCCCGTCCCTTTTCCCCTTGCGACTTTTTTAAATGGTGCGCAATTCCCACGGCGCCGGAATTTTTTCCCATTAATTGAACACGTATTTTGCTTCGCGAGTGTACAAATTCGCCAAAAAAATGTTATACTAACGACGTTTTTGCGTTTATTGGCAATTTTATTGCGAGATAAATTCTTAATCGCGTGGGTACTAGTGTTTATCATCCCGGGATCCCGCTTTCCCAGGAGCCCGTGGAAAAATGGATTTCCCGTTTCCCGGGAAATCCATTGAATATCCCGGGAATTCCCGCTGTATCATAAAGGGTGGCTATGCGATCCCTAAAGCGAACGTAATAGTGAGGAAGAGGGGCAGTCTCAATAGCTTTTAATTGAAGGTCACAGCGATGGACCACACTTTTAGTTTGGTATATCTCCATCAACACATTTGAAACTAGCGTCACGTTATCCTATCTTCACTCCTAGCTACAATTAACATTAGCTTCGATCGAAAGAATCTTAGTACAGCGCCTCCAATGAATTCTAGAAGGCAGAAATCAGAAAGATTGACCCATTAACTGTCAGGGGCCCCATTTGGGGATCACATAGTTTTTTGTACTTTTGTGGGAAATGTACGCCAATGGTATGAATGTTTCATTTCATATTTTATTTTACATGTGTATTAGTAACTATATTTTTCTAATTTTGATGATAAGCAAATTTCAGGTCAATAAATTAATGCTAATTTTAATTATTTTTATTTATTTGAATAATTCATATGTGTAGATGATTTTAACAAATTTGTTTGGATTTCTCGGGGACTCGGAATCGATTGAAAACCGGGAAATGATAAGCACTAGTTTAAACATCATTATGTAAGCCGTTTGTCTGGTACAAAGTTTAAATAAAAAAGGAGTAACTTTCAACTAAAGCAATAAATAACCCGAATGGATTGATAAAAATCCTAAATCTAGAGAAAAATTACACAATAGATTCACCTGTTCATAAAAAAAAGTGTGGTAACAATATTCCTATTTTATTCTTCCTTTTTATGAATTTTTAAAAGATTTAATATCTACCCGGGATCATAAAATAGCAATTAGTAACCTTATGTTATTTTTTCTATCTTTTAGGAAGATTTTTAATTTCTTTTAATCCCGGGAAATTCCCGGGATCCCGGGATTTACAATTTTTAATCCCGGGTTTGTGAAAGAACCGGGAAATGACAATCGCTAGTGGGTATAACTCGGCGTCGGATAAATATCTAAATTGCGGACTAAGAGTGGCGAGAAAAAGTATCGTTAGTCCTCGTTGGATATTGGTTTTTACGCTAGTGTCTATCGCCTAAGAGAACATCAAGTATTTAAATTCATAGTAAACACTACATTTATTCCTTCTCCATCCGTCTGTACTTTACGTGCTTGGATGGAGAGTCAACAAGAGTAGTAATCACAAAGGCGCTTATGCTGAATTAAAAACAATTTCGCCCAATATAGCGCATTCCCGCTTTGCTGATTTGCGTCCGGAACGGGACATTTTCTCGCTAATTTGTTTGCGTCGAGTGATATATCTCTCGCCGCCATGAGGGTTCCTTTTTACCCTCTGCATTTCGGTCGCTCTCGCCGGTGAAATCCAATTTTTATTCGACGATGATGCGACTCGCCCTCTCTTCCCAGTGGGACGAGTTGAGCTGGCGTCGATGGCTGGCTTCCCTTTCCAATTTCGCCGAAACGAGAAGTGAGCATTATCATCCCCGCATCCTCTCGCGAAACAACGCGGCACTCGTGTTCGCGGAGCAAATCAACCATCGAGTATTTTTTTTCTGTTTCGACGCTGCGAAATTCGCTGCGGATCGTAGCGATCGAAATGCCCCGGTTTAACATCGCTTTTACTCTCCCCTCTTGTACGCCATTCGAAAGAAATTCTCCGCCTTTTATTTTAATTATCGGGAATAATTAAGGGTGAGACTTAAAATCGGGAGAAAAAGTCGGCCACGATCGGGAATAGAAGCCGAGTCTTCCATTTGTGAGAGGGTAGTACATATCACCACTGCACTGCCGTGCCAGCCTGATTCTTCTGTTTCAGATTCAGTCATTTTTCGGTTGGTCTTGTCAGGATTATTCTCTTGATTTCTGGTTTCTCTCGTATTTTTATCTCTGCCTGTCGCATAAGGATCTCTTGATCCGCACTTTTCCGTAATCCGGAAAATAATTTGAAAGAATTGACCTCGCCCAATTGCTTTCATATCGCGTGAAAATTAAATTATCCATCCGTTACTCTGTCGTACGTATAAATTTAATCGTACCTCGAATACATTCGCTTAAGTTTGTAGATATTTTTATGCTGTCAACTGTCCGTAAATTTTAAATAAGATAGTTAAATGTTTATATTTTTATTCCTGTGTTCGCCCGTCAAATTCATATTCCGATATCAATTCTCTCGAAAGTTAAATCGCTCAGATCAGCTTATATTTATATTATTTTAATCGAAAAATATTTAATTTGTTCCCGCTCCAGTTTTAGATTTCGTTTCAGTTAAAAGTTTTAGTATTAAAAGTTTTACTTTCATTTAAATATTTTATTAATCTTAAAATATAGTTTCTATTCTCAACAAATTAAGAGAACCTTTAATTTTGTCGCATAGAAAGGTATAACTTATATTCGGCCCAGGAGAAGAATATTATAAAAATTCGCTACTAAAATCTTCAGTCTGTGTTGCATCACATCGCATCATAAATAATACATGGGAATCTTTTTTATGCAAATTTGAAGCAAATATTTTTTATCTTTCCGGCATACTTACAATTAGTAAGAATATCACCTTCACAGTGGGGTGTTAAATTATCCGGCCACTTTTTATTCGTTCATTACATACTGCCGTACCCTTGATTAAATTTAAAAAAACCAATCACGAACATTTTCTCAAAGAAGCCTACTGAAAATTTCACGCGAGTGAATCATCGTTTCGTTAATTTAGATAAATCTTATGTTAATCTAATATCCCTCGATTGAATCGCTGTTTCCTACTTCATCATCTCGCTACGGATTGACTTTCGAATTAACTGAATTTTCGCCGACGACAGATGGCGACGCATTTAATTTATCGTTAGTATTTTGTTATCCGCCGCGCGTATTTCGTTCAGGACATCTTCCTCGCATTATTTCCCTTTTTCTTCTGCGAATCCCTTTTCAGTGTCTGCTCGACGTCCGCTCGAAATTCTCGTCAGGTTGAAGCCAGGGATGATTTAGTTAGCCTGACTCGATCCTTTCGCTCCGAGAGAGATGCCGAAGGTCTCCTTTCTCGTCTGGTGCGTATGCCTCCCCCCCCCTCCCCCCAAACCCCTCCCTCTCCCCCACCCCTCAGTTTCTCTCTCAGGAGATCAGAATTTAAAAAATAAATAAAACGGATTCATTAACCGTGTCTCGGCAAAAATACGAGGTTGCGATATAAGACATATTCTCCCTCAAGAATTTCCCAACGTCATGAGATCCAGCGTTACTTTCCCTTAAAAAGAAAAAGGACAATTTTTTTTTAACTGACGCGAAAATCTTTCTTGTTTTTTTTTGCTGACGATGTAAAAGGGGAAAAGAGAAAGGAAACAATGAGTATGAGATGTCTCTTTCCATTTATTTTTCTATATCTTCCTCTCCCTCCCTCTCCCTCCCTCTCTCTCCCTCCCTCCCTGTCTGCCTCGTTCCATTTTAATGCAATATTCACAGTTGTCGTGGCTATATTATGGAAAAATTTCGCGCCTCAGTTCGTCGATATTTTCGTAGAAAGTGTTGTCTTTTATTACGTTTTTCATGCGACTTTTCAAAGCCGATTGCGTGATTATTTCTCAGCTACTGGGCCATGAGACTGTCGCTGTAAATCCTTCTAATGTACATATTTTATAGAGGATGATAAATTTTAAGTGAGGACCATTAATTCTATTAATTTACAGTTTTTATTTTCATTTTATTTTTTTTATTTTTGGCTTTATTAAATATTTTTATAGGAGGCTATCTTTTTTAAGTGGGAGCCCTTAATTGTATTGATTTTTAGTTTTTATTTTTTGTTAACTATTACAAAAATCTAATGAAATTGATCTCCATCATTTTTATGCACAGCTGTACACGACGGAAGAAACTGCTCTCAATTTGTCTGATGCGGTGTTGTCAATAAGCTGCGAGTTATTTTTCAATTCATCCATATTTAGTGGATTATTGTATTTGGAATAATCTTTGACATAACCCGTTAGGAGGGGAATATAAGGATATTGTTAGGAAACTTCCATGCTTCCGGTAATTTCCTACACGGAATAATAATTACAATTACAGCATCTCACTGAAAATAATAATCTTTTAGACTAGGGTATAGCCCGTCAAAAATGACGGGAGTAAAGATTCGATCGTTCAAGCTATTTATGGAGATCAAATTGGCATCAGAAACATAAATTGTATTGAAAGTCATTTCCCTCTCCTTCATTCCCCCTCTCCCATTCTCTTCCCCTCTCTCCTTTCCTCTCCCTTCCTCTACCTCCCTCTCTCACCCTCCCTCCCTCCCCCTCCCTTTGTCCCCTCCCTCTCTCTCGTATTAAAAGCAATCAAAGCACGTTTACACCCATAAGGATTGAAATAACAATATGATATCGAGGTCTAACAATGGAATTGGTAGGCAAGGCAACATCCCCTTAAAATGGCTAGATTTCCTCAAACTGTGTGAATTAAGCGTTTAAATTGAGCGATTTCGAACTGTAGGCGGAAACAGACGAAAAGAATAAGAACCTTTATAATGTTTTTTTCAAAGTGGTTCAAATTCGAGGTTCGTGGGTCAATTCATTCTAATTTTAATCTAAAAAAGAATGAAAGTCTGCGCGTCGAAAAGTTCATTTTTACGTGAAATTACGTGTTACCTTATTGGAAATGGAAATTATCCCCTGGAGTCTTTGATCTCGAGTTTGATACATTAAAACATTTTGTTATTATATCAATGCTATCCTGAAAATTTCACCAAATTCGGTTCAGTCATTTGCGAGATTTTAAGCTTCAAAAAGCATTACTGACAAAGTGACACTGTCTTTTATATAGTTTGGATTCGCAGAAAATTCATGTCTTCAATTAAAACGGCTGTATGCTTCAAATTTTGCTAAATGAAACTAGCGTTATTTCTGCTACATAGAATTGAAATTTCTTATAGTTAGGGATTTTAATGTTGAATAAATACATGTGCGAATTTACGTGCCCGGAGTAAAGTCGGTTTTTTATCCTTCTTTTCGTACGTAAATGCTTCCGATCTCTTTCCTCCGTGAGAGCAGTTTTTTATGTTGAATTTTAAATTATATTTTCCGATGAACCCCGTCCCACTTTTTCCCATGTCTCCCAAGTGTCATTTGCTGTAATAGTGCGCTCTTTGTGACCTTTTTTTGAAGCTGTTGTTCGTATCTTTTAGGGTCTTACTGCGTCAAAAATTCATGTTATGTGAACATTTCTCCTCGTGTTAGAGGCGTCTTTAATTCCGTAACTTCTTTTATATAAATTTATAAGCCTTTTATTCTTCAATTATCTGCCCGATTTACAAAATCCGCGTAATTCATCGCCGATAGATTTGTACTTCTTCGGCAGATTGCATTATCCCTGAACAACAGTTTTTCCAAACACGAGATTAAAAGGACAGGACTTCGGTCCATAAGCGTGCGACTTTTCCTCTCGCCTCCGCTTCTCTCTGCCCATAAAATACTAATGAAAGCTCATTCTCGAAATTCCTTCCTTCGCTATCCTCTTTGCTTCCATCTCGTGCGGACCTCTCTGTTAGCTTTCTCTCTCTCTCTCTCTCTCTCTCCATCTTCATCCCACTCATTCCCCTGCGTTCCTTTGATGCAGATTTCACACTCTTCCGTTCTTTGTAGCTCCGCCGCCAACACTCCATCGCCGCCACCTCCATTCCCGTCCTTCCGACGTCCCTCGCATATATCTTGGCAATCTCTCCTTCAACCCCTCATGGCTCCAGCCATTCCGCTTCTGTGGATCTCAACGACTGGAAAATTGCCTCTCCCTAGGCCCTCTTCCACTATCTCTCGTTTTCTCTACATCTCCTCCCGACTCTCTCTCTCTCTCTCTCTATTGCTCATTTCCCTCTCTCTTTCCATCACTCACCTCCCCCTCTCCTTATTTCTCTCACCCTTTATCTTCTCTCTCTTTTTCACTCCGTGTGTGTATATGTATATATATAATCGTTACTATTTTTTATTCTCCTTTGCAATTGTTAACGTAGGGTTTAATGTAAGAAGGGACTATAGTGTATGTAGTCTCAATTTCGCCCTAAATAAAGTCGTTTGTCTGTCTGTCTTTCTCTATTTCTCTCTCACTCTCATTCTCTCACACTCCTCTCATCTCTCTCTCCCCTTTCTCCGACTTCTCTCCATCGCTTTTCTCTCTAGATACCTCGTCTCCCTCTTCCTCTCACTCTGTTTCTCTCTCTCTTCCTCTCTTTCCCTCTTCTCGTATCTCCTCTCACTCCTCTCTCTTATTGGCTCCCCATCTCGTCATTCTCCCCTTACTCTCTCTCCTCTCTCTCTCCCTCTCTCTCTCCCTCTCTCTCTCCCTCTCATTCCTTACCTTTCTCTCTATTCCGCGTCAGCATATTCTCCCCCGTCGTTCGCCCCGTTGCCGCCGTCTCATTGCCGTGCAAGTGACTCCACAATGCGTAATCACCTGTGCTCGTTGACCGTGGAAATCTTCCGCCAGCTCCCGTTCTCTGCATTTTGCGCTCCCTCTTTAATCATCTCCTCTGCTATGCCGCCTCGACGTCCTTCGCTAGGCGCCTGCTCTTATAGTTTTATGCAATTAACCCTTCTCTTTTATTCTTTTGTAAATTCGCCCTTTCCGGCTCCAGTGATATGGGTCTAATCCGAGAATCAGCTCTCGTCCGTTCTTTTCGGAATCATAGGAGGGTTTTTTGGTGGAGGATTAATTCCGCGGAATTGATCTCGTTATGGGAATTCTTTCGGAAGTTCCGTTATTTTATTTTTTTCGGTTTGCGCTTGCTCGATTCGAATCTGCAGAAAAATTGCGAAAATCCCTTTTGTTTTCCTGTCGCAAATGTCGCGTGTGTTCCGTTCTCGTTTTGAACTTGTTAGCTTCGGCCTAACCTGATTTTGAAACGCCTTTTGATAGAAAGGGATGTTCCGAAGCGTCTAAATCATTTGCCCGACGTTGTTTTGCCCCTTTATAGAAGATTTCAATTTGGTTATGAAGGTTACACTCCTGATAGTGATTGACCTTATCGATCGATTAAAGTAGAAACGTCAGGGCAACGTGAGATTTTATTTGTTAAATGTCTACGAATGCATCACGATTTTGACATCACCATATAAGGAAAATATTAGAAAAACCTTTTTAAATTTCTTCGTGAGCGTTAAATTATAAATGTAAGCATGTTGACCTATGAGTGATCCTTATTGATTTTTAAAGTGTCATTACTATATCGCAGTCTCTAGATGTTTATGATGACGAACATTTAAACCGCTTATAACCTGTGTCAGTTAAACAAACCTTCTGAATGGATGCTATTATCATGGTACGTAGTTGAAAATGGCCGATATCATGGACGTTCGTATAAAATAGAGATTTAAGTATGACTCGGTAGTATATTTATCAACCTTACCTTTAATTTTAAATCTTAATTTAATATTGACACAAAATTTAACAATATAATCATCATACGATTCAATTTGGAGTTTATTCTCTCTATTTCCTTGCGTCAAATATTTCTCCCTTCAGCCAGTGGTTCAATTAGTATATAGACCGTAACCTAGTTGATTAGTTGCTATATTACTGAATTATTTTTCAGCGACGATCTATTTTATTTGGCGCCTTTTCGGCCCAAATGAAGCGTTTAGGGATTAATTTCCGCGTGAAATTATCCTTTTTTATTTATTTATTTATTTGATCTTAATCATTCCCTTCGTTTATGTAAAAATTAAACCTACTTGCGGCGCCGCATTTCGTTATCCGGTCGCATTCCTTTTTTTTTTTTTTTTTGGGACTCGCTTTTTTAATATATATTTTTAAAAGCGATTTCGGAGGAGGGTTGTAGGACATTTAAAAGTCGGAACGGCCTTTTCATTAAAAGTTTTCCCGTAAATTATTCCTCATTCTCACGCCTCCTTTTTTACGGCCATCGTCATATAGGACCAGATGCGGTACGACGCTCCATCTGCCTTTGCCTCTTCACCCTGCATGGGAGATGAATTCCCGAATAAAAATAAAAACCTTTCAGACTCCTCCGTAATGTACGTTTCACGGAGCATCGCGGGCGTGTCATTAATTGCTTCTTCTCCTTCCTTTTACCTTCTCGCGAGAGCATTTCATGGCGCGTTTGCAATTCAATTTGCGCATCCACTTGTGGAGTTGTTACTCCGACCTCTATACTTTGCCGTTTCGTGTACCTTACTTCTTATTAGTCCGTTCTAATTAATGGTATCAGGCGCACTCTTTTGAGGCTTCCTTAACTCTAAAAGAGGAGAATGTCTCGTTAAGATCAATCGAATTTTCACGTTATAACCCATTGTTATTATGCACTGGATCTACATCCACATATAACCTGATATTTAAAAGGTTGATGAGTGGTCGGGAGTGCAGTTCAGCGGGATGTCCCTAATAATTCGTACTTGCAGATTTGAATCTTCTATTATGATCTCTTATTGCTTTATTAAAAAAATCGTACCGCTGTGTCCTACAATCGATCTTTTTATCATCGTGGTCGTGTCCTCCTATATTAATGTGGAATTTTAATTAATCCTAAATCCTCCTCGGCTAACCTGCGACCTATTCTTACCTAGAAGCTTCGGTACAGAGTTTAGTAGACTTCGCTCTGGCGACTCCAATTTATACGTATATGAATATGAATGAATATATATAATGAAGTAACGCTTCGCTTCGTGTATTTATACCTACACATACTATGGAATTATCCAGCCTACTTTCTGATCACTTCATCCGGAAAATGTATTCTACTTTCTTAATTTTTTTTGCGATTTATGAATGCGATAGGCCATGTTCTCTTTGGCGCTTACCCATGTACCGCAGCCCGATACTTCTACGAATTCCATCCCTCTGGCCCTTCTTTTCCTTTCTCCGTTTCCAAGGAAATAACATTCTCCTCCGTTCGGCTTCGTTCTAGCGTCCCTCCACGCCTCCCTACTCCTTCGTCTCTCCTTTTTCTCCCTCCTTGTCTTGGCGTCCAAACTCTCGCTCATTGTCCCCTCCGCGTGGAGACCGGGTAAACACCGAACCAATTTCCTCCACGGTTGTTTCCGGAGAGAAAAATACGTCCTTAAGGGATGTCCTTAGTCTTCAGCATCCTTTTGTCATTCTCCCCCTCTCCGAGGGGATTCTGTTGGTTATGACGATCACTGGAGGGGATTAAACCTTTTCCCCGCTCAGGAGGAACCAAAATTTCGGGCTGGATAGAAGGGGGTAATGTCTTCATTCATACTGGAAAACCTCTATGTATAATCTGCGGTTGCGATGGGATAAGGATAGATGGCCGGAGTGCAAAGAAACCCCAGGGTATGTTCGCAAATGTCTTTCTGTTGGTTCTATGCGAAGGGTCCGCGCGTAAAGGCGTGGAACGAATTGTTCTTACGACGATTGTTTTCGTTTGTCAAACTCGCAAAAAATTCCATTCAGTTCTCGTCTATTTTAGAACCTGAAAAATACCCATGTATTTTAATTGTTTCCATATTTTTTAAAAAATTATACCTGATTGTTATGTCGGTTGGATATTTTATTAAAGCACTTATCAATACTAAAAAATTTTATTTCAAAGTAGAGGTTTGTTTATGTTGTAATATAATTTGCAAATCCGTTCTGAGATTCTTAAAAATATCGGAAAAGAGTTACTATGAAAAGGATTCTGGGCGTTTCAATGAAAAGTTTCTAGAAGTATTCGAGAACTATTGCTTTAAAACGCTCTTTTTTTTTCAAGGATATATGTATGTGGTCATTATTGATTTTTAGAGGATAGAAATCACATGGAAAATAAATCTGCTTAAACATTTTTAGTAATGCTCTTCAGAAAACGATAAATTTAAATCTCACTCGTCATAAAGAAGTTTATCGATCGAGAAAAATGAGTTTATGGCATTGTTCAAGCACATACCCCATTTTTTTACCTCTAAGAATACCATAGAATTCCAAATTTGTGATTTCTCAAGAGCCTCGCATAAAGGCTTTCCTTTACTCTCTTTCTTCGAGGAATCTAGATCCTTGACCGACACCGTTTGAGATGTCAGGGAATAGCCTTGAAACCTTAGCCGTAAATATCGACCATTTTCTCCATCCACATTTTCCATTGAATACCCTCACGCTTTGAAGCGGGCGTGTTTTTATGAATTCATATATCCCCGTTATTCTTCGGCGTTTAAATATTTTAGTTTACAGCTCGACGTTAATTCATCTGGTGGGAAGATATATGGCAGAATATAAAACCGCTTAGCTTGACATCGCCGCTTGTTTTCCTCCCCATCGGCCACAGCTCCGGACGACCGCGAACAAAAAGAAGCTCACGGAGAGTAGATGAGGCGAAGGAACAACGCTGCTTCTCTTTAATTTCGTTTTCGACAAGATCGAGGGTAGCGGGAGACTTGGCCGAGGGGACGCGCAACATCCGTCAAACCATTTTGTTATCCTCCTCTCCCTCTTTCCGTCCATCTCCATTCCCTTTGCCCTCCGCTCCTCCTCGCGCCCTGTTCCACATATAAGGGAATCCCTCTTCCCTTTTCCCGAATGCCTTCGGCTCAAGTCCTAATCGATTCCTCCGTTACGGATCTCCTTTTCATGCACGTATTGCGCTCTCCCTTTACCTCCCTCCCGTCTTCCCTCCTCTTCCACCTGCCTCTCTCTCCCTCTCTCTACACACACGAGCCCCCACAACCCCGCTCCCTTCTCGCTTCCTCTCTTCTTGCTAAAGGATTTTCGTTTGATCTCGTCGGCGTGCATCTTTGCCGTGCTCCTTCCCCGCCTCCACCCTTTTTCTCCGTCCACGCCTCCCTCTTATCTCCTGCCTCGCAAAACTCTCTCGGCTCGCTCCTCCTCTCTACTTAAATCATTTTCTGAATTTATTCTCTCTCTCTCTCACTTTGGCCATTCTTCACCTCTTTGCAGATCTGTTCTGAAACTATTTTTAACCCTTCGCTGGTATCATTGTTTGCGGGGGTAATATTTTCTCCGTCGAAATTCCCGGCGTTCCTGATTATCCCTCTTCCTTTTAGGTCGACGTTCGTTGTGTCTGTAATTAATTTCGAAACATCGTAGGTGCTCCATTTCGTTTGAATAAATAGCTTTCCTCTCTTTCGTCTCGTACACTAGGAAAATTTAGGATACGATCCGCTGTAAGAAGTTTATTAGGCTTTTAAATTCATTCTTTTCAAAAATTATTGTTAAAAATTACTGATTATTGGATGAGTATAAGTATAAGATTTTATTTTCATCCATCTACTGTCTTTTTTTCGTTAATGAAATTGTTGTTGTTTACGCCCTGTGGAATATGATAGAGTTTTCATCAGTCGTAACTTTCTATTGCTTTGAACTTTAGAAAGCACCTCGTTATAACGCAGGATCGCCTTTGATCGTTTTATAAAGAGACCCCAACGTGTTTTTCTCCTCCAGCTCGATCCCTCTTTTTCACGTCACATTATACCAACGTCGCATTTCTCTCCACTTTTGTCTCTTTAGGAATTCTCTTATTTTTGCCACAACCTTTTTCCGAACTTCTTTTATCTCTCGAGTCATATCCTCTTTCGTTTTGGCCACGAATACGTCCTTGGTCTCCCGGATGAGAGGGTGGGCAGACCATTCGTTTTTTCCACCCACCCTGTTTTCCTTTGCCGAATTCCCCTCTTGATAAGATGCGGGGAGAGCTCACCTTTTCGTTTGTCTTTCCCGAATCTCCGCTCCCCCAAAGCCTTTCTTCGGTATTTTCCATTCTTGAAGATGTCTTTTCTCGTTAATGTGAGGAAAAAAGGGACTCGTTTCCTTCTTCGGTCCTTCTAACCGGTCTCTTATTCCTCCTCCTCCTCTTTTCGTTTTCTCACGATACCAGAACTCCGTCAACACCGTGGGGCTCCCCTTTTTCCTCCCATAACTCTTTTCCTCTCTCTCTCATTCCTCTTTAAGTCCTCCATTACCCTTCCTCTCGCATGTCTTTTCGCATCCATCCTACCGCCAAACACACGCCTCCCTTCTCCTCCCTCTGGAGTCCCTCCCCCTTTCCCCTTTGCACGCCCAGCTTCGTAGGGATCCAAGCGTCCCATCCAATGGCCAAAGTCGTTCTCCTCAGTAGCCGTTCGTCAAAATTACCGAGCCGTATCGTGCGTGATCCCCTCTCCGAATCCTCCCTTCGCATCTCCCCTATCCCCTTCCCTTCTCTCCCTGTAAACCACCGATATTTGAACCCTCCTTCTCCCATCCGTTCTCTCCCTATCTGCTTCTTTTTCTCAACCCTTTCACCCCACGGAAAGACTTATTTCCGAGTCTTTGATGGTACGGTGAAAGTGGATTTCGGCGCCAGGATGGTAAGGCGCCAGGGAGGGTAAGGGGTTCGATACGCTTTGAATATGTGGCTGTATTCGGACGGAAAACATGGTCCAAAAAGATGGAACAAACCAAGGGGTCGGGGGAGTTGATTTATGTAAGGTCGGATCCTCCCCAATGATGGAAAGTTTTTGAGTAATTGGTGCGGGGTTTTCCGTGCAAAAATGTTTTAGGGTAGTTTATGAGCTTTTTTTCTCTTTCGTGCGTTATTTATTTACGTTTATGGGAAACATTTTCTCGTCCTAGAAATTATATTTCATAAATATTTCCACATTCTGAGAAACTGTAAACAACATACATTAACATATTATTAGTCTTTATAAACCTATTTTTTTCGTTATTGCGAACGAAGTTGATCACTGTTCGCTTATTTTTTATACGAGCGATGCCTGGCATAATATTTCCTTAAAGTGATATTTACAAAAATATTTATGCGGTGTGCATTAGGATTTAAGTGTAGAAATTAATAATTTCGCTTCTCCTGCAATACTTGGTGTTCAGAGTGTTTTCTTTAGAATGATTCGACCCTGTAAAACATGTCTTTACCTTACCTTAATTATGTAGAAACACGTTAAAGGAACAGGGCCGGCTCAACAGTACAAGCAGACCAAGCGACCGCCTCGGTCACCGAATTTTTAGGGGCGCCAAATTTTTAGGAACGTCAAATTTTCCTGGCAAAAATTTTTGGAAAATTCCTTAATTTAGTTTTTCCATTTGGTTTTTTGTTGATATGTTTAGTGTTTACAGCTAGCGAATATATGTGAAAATGTCACTTCAAATGAATGTCCAGGGGCAATAACCAGGCTCTACACCGAATGGTAAAATGGTATTTCCGAAAGCGGCTTCCGAGAACACTACTGAATACAGATGGCTGGATGTGATTTTTCCAACATTTTGTTTCTGTGTTACATGCTGGGTGTCTTTGCCAACCGGGTGAAAGCAGTTACCATCGCTCCCAATATTTCTAGCTGATTCCCTCTGTGATTTTCCGCCCCCGAGAGTTTCTGTCCGGGTGCAATGCACCCCTTGCACCAACGGTAGTCACGAGCCAGAAGAGAGAAGCATTGCCTTAGGTTGGAGGAGGGGGGGGGGGGGGGGGGGGGAGAAGAATGATTAAGAAAGGTTATGCCTCCAAAGAAAACCGCCGTACCAGCCTACTGCAGTTTCCGAGGTTGGCCAGCGGGAGACATTTGCAAGGGTGCCCAAGTGCAAGGAAATCTTTCCAAGATAAGGTTTGATTCCATTCGTTTAGTCGCTTCTTTTTTTCCTGCATCCTTCGTTTGCAGTATTCACAGACTCCCAAGTGCATTTTACAATCAAGAATTAATTTTATCCTTTCTATTTCATTCCAAGAGCAATTTGTACCATTAGCTTTAGATAAATGCGTCACTGCCTTTATTTACATCACATTTACATTTACATCAATACCCTGCAAGCCGCCAGAGCGTTTGGCAGGGGGTGTCACAACACCAAGTGAACTCTAACTAATTCCTCTGTTGGACTGTCTTATCGCGTCTGGGAAAAAGGATCTGTAGTATTTCTCTGTTCTAGCGATTGTTTCGACATATTTTCTCCTGCACTCTGATTTAACATTACGTTCACTAACACCGATGGGGACGACTATGCCGCGTACGTCTTCAACGAATTCGGAGCTTTCGAATTTTTCAAATAGTTTCCTTTTGTAATCAATTCTTCTACTCTTCAACGTCTGTCATTTCAGATCCCTGAATATCTCTGATACACTCGCATCATACCGATATTCTCCTTTTACAAATCTAGCCGCTCCACGCTGAACCATTTCGAGCTCTCTAGTTAGGCCTTCCTCGAAAGGGTCCCAGACGGCGCAACAGTATTCCACTACGGGTCGGATTAGAGAAAAGTATGCGATTTCCTTCACATTCGAGGGAAAGCCCTTGAACTCTGTTTTCCGATGCTATAACGGTTTTGATATGCTCTCTACTAGACAAATTGCTACTGAGAGTTACTCCTAGGTATTTGTAGCTATTGACGTATTTTAGCTTTAATTCATATATTTGGTACGGGTAACGGTTGAAATTCATGGAGCGGGTGAAATTCATTGCGGCGCATTTCTCTATATTCAGGTCGAGTTGCCAATCTTTACGCCATTTCGTAATAGCCTGAAGGTCCTTTTGCAAATTCTCCTGGTCGTGTATTGTCTTGATTTTTCTATACACAAGTGTGTCATCCGCGAAGAGTCTAACTTTACACTTTATATTATCCGCTAAATCATTTATATATATTCATGCGCTTGGCAACACATGCTTGTCTTTGAATAAGGCATTGTGTCAATGTTGCATTTCTTGATGCCTTCTTTATGAAACACTGCACCAGCAAGTTTGCCAACCATTCATTGAGCCTCATATATGCATACATCGATGCAATAGTTCCAATCAATCTCATTTTCATTGAAATAAGTATCACACAATTTATAATTTCTTTGTGACATTTCAAATTTATTTTTCTGTGAATAAAGCCTTGTTTTTTTTATTAAACTGTTTAATCATAAAAATACGCAAAACATCTAAATAATTATATCCTATAAAACTACTAAACTATCGAATTTTAATGCAAAATTTATGTATCGATGGGGCGCCATAATTTAAATTTTCTTGGGGCGCCAAAATGTAAAGAAATCCACCTACGTCGCTCACCTGTTTCTTCCGTAAGGTTACTTCTGCCGTATTATTACCTCGCATAAGGGCCTGTCTCTCCCTTTATTATTAACTCCAATACTCTGTTTCTCAATTTATGGCCTACTCGCACATCGTGGAATCACCCTTCATATCCTCACGCGGCTTAATACAAAGGTTTATGCTCTTGACTCCAATCGATAAATTAAACACCGAACATATTTTTTTCTTCCTCTCTCTCCAGACCTTTCGCTCTTTGCTTTCTTCTTTTTCTACTTTTTTTTCATTTTCACCGCCGCCACACACGTCTTCCACCTTCCCTGAAAATCCTCCTAATCTACCCAAGTTTCCCTCCTATTCCCTTTCTCTCTCTCCGTGCCTTTCTCCTTTTCCCATCCCTTTTTTTACATCTTTCGTGTCCTCGCACCCCTTTTACTCCATCTCACGACCAATCTCCTTCTCTTCCTCTCGTGCTCTTTCGTCGGCAACATCTCCTGGGAGGGAGAGAGAGAGAGAGAGAGAAAATAATGATAAAAATCCCATTCTTTTGTCCCATTTCAGTCCCTCCGCCCTCGAGGCTCGACCTCCCTCCCTCTGTCCTTTTCTTCCATCCCGCTCGCCTCCGTTTTCTCCGCCAAACAAACACTCTGCCTTTCCCTTATCTCCTCTCTTCCTCTCTCCCGTCGCCCTTTTTTTCCCTTCCCTCCCACTCCCTTTTCAGGTGGCTTTGCCAAAGAAAGGACAGGAGGGAGGAAGGTAAGGTGGAGAGAGGGTTAAGGTTGAGGAGAGAGAAGGGCGTGTGTGTGTGTGTGGGGTCTCCTCATTCGTCGGGTGAGAGTTTGGGGGTTGAGGGAGAGAGGGATTTTCTATCTGGACCGCTTGTGCGTGGGGATGACGCCGTACCGAACGGACCAAAGCCCGCCTACAACCTCACCTCCCCTCCTCCTTTTCTCTTTTCTCTCTCCTGAAACGTGAGGCAAAGGAGCGGAGGCTGCGGCGGAAGAGATGGTGTCGGCCGTGTCGCACCCAACGGTCGCATTCACAGCGAGCATAGCGAACCCATTCCATCGTCGAATTCCCCGGAGCGTGTTGCGACTATGTTACGCACTATGTGAGCGGACTCAACTGCCAAGTGGGTCTTCCAATCGTTCCGTTTGATCGATTTTTTGACTTTATTAGATTCTCGTTAAAGTCGGTGTCCGAGACCAAAAAAATGGCGGCTTTGTTAAGTCCTGCAGAACTTGGAGAAACTGTTTGGCTCCGTCTAAGAGAAGATTACGCGGATTTTGTGAAAAATTTTAAATCGCGGAATAGATCTGTATTAGTTTAAAGTAAATGGTAGGTTCGTTTTTGTATTTCGTTTTCGAAACTTTTCGTTTCACATAGTTTTTGCTGTCAAGGGTGTGGAAGGTTAAATTTAACGTATCAAATTTTCACTCGGTCATTTGTTTATTGCCATACACAACTAAAATTTTATATTAATTAAAGGTATTAGATCGTTTTGACACTCTTAATATAATTCGCCTAGGATTATAAATTGCTTTAACTGTAGAAATTAATGGTCTTTTTGCTGACGACTCTTTATTCTAAAATTAATTCAAATCTGCTTCGTACGGTGATATATACTCTTTTTTTAAAAAACGTAATATTCATAGCAATAGTAAATCATGACATGTCTAATACTGTAATTTAAAAGTCGCATCACGTAGTTTTATCGGTCCGCAAAATGAAAGGACGAGGAAAAAAATGTCCTAAATTGTGGAAGGAAATTGTCTTTCCTGCCGATGTCACAAGATGCGACAACTTAATTGGATATAGCTTCGGCTCTCGGAGGTCAGTCGTGATTCTGATTTTTATGAACTGGAAACTCCCCGGCGATATGATGGAGTTTGGTACGAGATTATGGACTCATTCCTAAGGGCTGTGACATAAATTCCGTGCAAGAGGGTCGGGCGTGGAAGAGGGGTGTAATAAAGGTCGAACGATGCTTTCCCATGTCGTATCTCCCTATCCACGAACTTGCCCATTCCATCCCAACCGTTTACCTTAAAAAAAAAAAAGTTCTGCTTTTATTTTTTGCGATATTCTGCAGAATTTGTTCTTTTTTATTTCGACTCTTTAATTTGATTAAAATCTTTCTCATTGCCGACCGGCAAAGAAAGATTAATTTCTCTCAGTGGGGTCGCTTATGTTGGTATCCGTGATTAGTTTTTCATCAGCCGTGTCCTCCAACCCATCGTCCTCCCTCATCCGGCCTCGCAAAGGAGTTTATTGGGTCGTAAATAGCAACAGTCGTACCTTGTACTTTAATGAGTCCGACTAACTTTGAGCATCCCGACAAAGTCGATTCCTTCGTATCTTACTAGCTTGATCTGGGTTATAGGTGTTGGAAGTGGGCTGAACTGGAATGCCCTCTTGGAAATATGAAAGTTAGAGCTTTTCGTAAACTTCGCTCGTTGATATCGGTTTGGCGGAGATTAACTCCTAGCTCCTCGTAAGAACTCTGGAAGACTACCGAGTATCAATTAGTAATGAAACTGCAAGAAAAAAATTCCATCTCAAAGTTTTTGTTGCGGCAATGCTCAAGATTCTCAATCAAATTTTCAGCGGATATTGATTAGCCATATCCTGCGATAGAGATGGAGCGTATGTTTTTGTATTGTATGTTCTGTGAGTAATTGTGGATATCATCATCATAGGTAGTCTGTCCGTAATTATTATTACTGGTTAAACCTGGTCCTGCGCATTCTTTTTCCGCAATCTTCTTCAGTTCTTGATAACTCTCTTTACTCCCCAAGCCATCTGCGATCTGAAACCGTTTCCATCCTCTTTTTCCTTCCAGTGGATATGCGCGCACATTTTACGCATTTCACTTTTCTGGAATTATTTTTAGCATTTAATTGTGTCAATTCCAAGTTACGATAAATGTAGTTGAAACTTGAGCAATTCGCTATAGTAAATGTAAATCACGAGAAATTCTTCCTTGTTTTATTATTATTACATATTACAAATGTTACGAATTTGCAGTTGGATAGGTGGTAACAATGATATGACAAATAGATTTCAATTTTAAATTAAGTCATTACAGACTTTGCGTCTAGTCGTGTCAAATATCGTTAAGAATTATTCCCGCCAAAAGAATTTTCCAACTCGAATCTTTATCATGACAATATTCTTGTTTTTTAGGACGATTTTGTTAAAGCTATGTCTTTCTTTTTAGTTTGAAGTGAATCGATTTTGCTTCGGTTTTTCTCTCCCTAAATATTTAATTCGAGCTAAAAAAAAGTTCGTGTCGTCGGTCAGTAAACTGAATTCATATGAACCTAATGATAAATTTAGATGTTGCTTGAACGGTTAAACAGTATCTTCCGCGAATTTGTTGTTAAACAAAGAAAACTAATTGTGTAAGCGAAGGCAGGATGCAAAGAGACGGTAAAGATAGATATCGTCTTTATTTCTGGGCGAGATTGAGACTGGACAGTCCCTTCTATCATCTAACGCATAGATAATGGGGCCGTGAAGGAAGACGGCCGCGTAACATGGTCTCATTGCGGCGGCGAAGGGAGGAGGAGGAGGAGAAAATTGGGGTTGATTGGAGTGGGAGGGATTGGATGATACCAAAGCAAGGGCGGCGATGGCTAGTGGTTTCGATAGATGGAAGAGAAACAAGGGGGTTGGGTTGGAGGGAGGAATTGGATGAGGACGGAAATGGGGATGTGAAGAGTAAGCGAGATTGGATGGGCGGGGACGTGATCACGGAATACGTCTCCCGCGTGTGTTTGTCCCGATCCCTTGTATTGAAGGCCGGTACCCCGCACGCGAAATCACCTAGCGCAGGACTGCCACTCTGGGCTATATATTGGGTCGCCCCTCTTCACTGAGGATGTTTTCGATCGGCTCGCATACGTTGCTACATGTCGATATCCCACCTAACGAGTTCTTAACCAATTTTTTAAATCTCACGACGCGTTTTTAATGTATATTTTGCCGATGGCATACGGCATCGAAATGCGCCGTACCTTAACAGTTGACTGCGTGTGCCTCTTTTAGTCGCGGCAAACATTATTTTATTGTCTTTAAATGTTGTTAATTTAAAATTTTCTGTTGTTCCAATATCTCTTAAACCTTTTTTGTGCCCGGTTTCCTTTTTGTAATTTTTATATGAGTTTCAGGGGCGTTTTCAACGTCGGTGCGTTGCGCCGACGGGTCCCAAAGTACCTAATTCACGGATGGCGAGACGTGCCTGTTGATTATTGCTCAGAAGCTTGCCTTTGTGTTCATAACCATCGGGATCGCTGTCAGGTGATTCTTCCTCTATTTACACATTCGGCATTTTAGCTTAAATAAAATTAATAACTTAAATTAAAATTTTGAAAATGAAAATTCGAATTTTTATGGCAGTACAAACGGGACCCTAAGAAAAATGCACTGAGTAGTTCGAAGTCTTAAAAACACACCCGATGAATTTAAATTGATTTTTATGTGATTCATAAATATTACTATTGACTCTCCTTTTTATATTGAGAAATTTTTCTCTCCAAAGAATATATTTCATTGTTATTAACTACCGAACCTTTCGCATGTATAAATTGCAGTAATTTACACTCGAACAACGTTTATATCAAGAAATTAAAAGTACCTGCATATTGTCTACATCTTACTTTAATTTTCAGTGTAATTATTTTTCATAAATCATACACAGCAGACAGTTTTATATCTGTGAATATTGCTCATATATTTTTTAAAAGTAGGATTATTACGTTTTTTCCTTTGATTAAGCACATTTTAGCAACTTACTTCTCATTAAACTTTTCTGTCAAAATCCTTCCTTACATAAGTGTATGCATCTTAAATTATAGGAGCACTTTAAAAAATGTATACTTTCAATTGTCAAGCTTTTTATTCATTGTTAATGGATACATTCTGCTTACACCGAGTGAACAGTAACTAGGGTGACCACTTGTTCCATATTTTTCGGCCAATTTTTTCTCAAATGTCCCGCGTCCCGTATTCTTTTATGAAAATAGATACAGTAGGTCCTCGTTATACGCGAACTTGATTTACGTGGATTCGCTTATACGCGATCGACAAAATAGGGAACATAATTCGATTTACACGAGCGGAATTAGCTATAACGCGATTTGGTGCATGGAAATGTCGATCGGATTTCTCGATGAAAATATTTCTCGTGATGCTTATAGTTTCTAGGATAAATCAAAACACCGCACTCTTATTTTGAGTATAAAGCTGGGGCTGAGTGGCTAATCTGGAAAATTGGAGGCTCCAAAAATATGATCTGAGTGTTTTTGTACTATTCCCTAAGCATTCCCCTAAAAAGGTCTAAAATTATATAGGTACACTCCATAATATGGGAAATATTATGTAATGACCGGTTTCAAGTCTCCTACTCTAGATCGCGAGGGAAATGGTACACTTTTTGAGTTTATATGCTCTTCTGCGAAACAGTTGCTTTAACGCGATTTGGTACATGGAAATGCCGATCGGATTTCTCGACGACAATATTTATCGTCGTGTTAATACGACTCGTGCGAGAATGTTCCGCTTGTTAGTTGGTTTTGCTGCCGCAAAAACCGTGTTGAACATTATTTGAACTTTTGTAATTGTTCAGATTTACTGATCCCTCTCAATATGAGTGTAAAACGTTCATAAAATAGAGTTTTTGCCTCTTCGCCAAAGAGAAGCAGGCAAAGTGGTAATTTAAAAGTTAAGTTAGACGTGTTCAGGCGTTATGATTCCGGTGAACGGCCAAGTGAAATCGCTAGAGTGCTCGGTTTAGCTGATTCAACGGTAAGAGCAATTTAAATTAATGAAAAGAAAATTCGTGAATGTTCTCAAAGTGCGACACCATTAAGTGCTAGTAGAATAAATAAAAGTAGAGATCAAGTGATGGATAATATGTAGAGGTTGTCGGGTGTTTGGATTGAATATCTGGCACAAAAACGTATCCTTAAGCCTCACTCGGCTGGATTTATTTTGTAAAGTTCTTTGTGTTTATATTTGTTTCCAAAATTCGTTAGTTAAGAATGTACCCCTCTATAATACGTTAGGTATATGGAAAAATGGGATTCGATTTACGCGATTTCGATATATGCTATGGTTTTTAGGAACGCATCTATCGCGTAAACCGAGGGCTTACTGTATATTGATTTCAGATACAATAAGGGTAACCACATGCCCTGAATTTTAATTTAATAAATGCACTGCTCGGGATGAGCCGGAACGAACCCTGACCGCACATGTATCGAATATATCGGCTATCAGTTCCGAATTATAATATTTTCCTCCCGAGCGTTCCGTTTCCTAATATTTTTCATTTCGAGCACTGAATATATGTATGAAGAGTTTACAGAAATGAACCCACGTTTACGAAAAGTTACAAACGAGATTTCATCTCTCCTAGATAAATGGAATGGGATATTAAAATCTTACGAAAAAATAATTTTGTGAGCTGATGTAATCTATTAAGTCAGTACCAGGTTATAATGCTCCTGTAGAAAGAATATTTTATTTATATCGTAATACATGGAATGGCAATAGGAAAAGGTTTGGCATAAGTGCAGTAAAAGCAGAGCTGCAGGTGAAAAGCAACTATCTATCTTGTAAAGGCTTTTATAATTACGTTCTTACTAATGAAGATCTTCTGAAGTGCACAAAATCTGACGAGAAATACTTTATTTCTTACAGTGACGAAAACTATTCTTTGTGAATATGTTCATAGTATTCTGTACAATTTAGTTTTATTTCTCAAAAATAATTTTTTTGTTTTTTTATTTGCTAGGCGTTTATTTTGGGTAGGTTTGTTTGTAAAAAAAATATTTTTTTCTTATATACTTTCAAAGAATATTTTTTTAATTACCTACTTAATTTCAAAGTTAAAAAAGTCCCGTAAAATGTTTCATAGTCCCGTATTTTTTTATAGTCTGTCCCGTAAAATCGTCAACCATATGTCGTCGCCGTAACAGTAACTGACTTTGTATTTTCCATAATGATATTATTGATATTCTACAAACAGATGCCGTTTTCATGGAAACACGGTACTCCCAAGCTATAACGCCGTCGTTTGAAGCGTTTAGCTGCATATACCGCGGATCTTCCTTCTTTCACATGCATATAAACTGAAATAATTCCGCCACGTCCACTATAGGTTCATTTCGGTAGCATTCGGTTTTCTCATTTTTTTAAACAACAGAAATAAAACAACTTTTCAAAGAATTAAAAGCTATAATTGCGGGATTGGGCAAATAGGACAGTTTGGTCTTCTATGCCGCGGGGGTTCATAAAATGGAGTCAGCACGCTTCCCAAGGCATCCGCGATAAAACGGGACCAATATACTCCATTTCATTATTTTTGACTGCTCGAAGAAGAATATTCAATCCTCTGTCTCTCCTATTCGCGACCGCGAAGTTTCATTTTACCCTCTCTGGCGCACTCAGTGAACCTACTCCTTTGTACTAACAGTAAACAACACGCTATCACGAAGCGTTTCTTTCCACCATTCCTCCTCTATTATTGCTCTTCCTGATAAAATGGAGTGCGACGTGCATGTGGTGTCTGCAGTCTCCCAAGTACTTCTCTCACCAATGAGTATGGATTTTCTGTTTGCCTCCTCTTGAAAGTCTTCTTCGCCGGATCTCGCCGCAACGCCATTTAAGAACACAAGAAAACTTTCTTTTTGTTTTCTCCTAACTACCTGCTCAATTCAACAAAGAGTTGGCGAACTTCGTGTGCCCTCAAATGTGTTATCGGCCCATTCTTTTGTTCAAATCGGATAGTGGGATTACTGTGTAGGATGGGAAGTGGACGAGCAAAGTAGCACGTCGCTGTAATATCCATTTAAACGTAATGTTTTTACATTCTGAATACGTGGTGCATAAAGTAGCTCTGGCTTTACCTTCTCATTGGTGAGATTGCCTTTCCATTCTTCGCTAGCCCGACTCCCAACTATGAAACAGAAGAATGTCTCTCGCTACTTTCCAGTTGTTTGGTGGTACTATTGTACTATTTCTACTAAAGTTCTGACGGGAAGATATATGTACAACTTTTAATTAATTTACTGTTTTATTTAATTACTTAAAGACTTGCACAAACCCAGATTACACGTGTAATATTTTCGATTACTCATACTGCTCTCGTTCATTTCAGTTAATTAGAATGTCATGATTGGTTAATGTTTAAGCAACATTCTCTTGGTGTTTGCCGATAGAATATTTTGTTGATTTTTCTACTCTCAAATCAATTAAGTTTTTATTTGTTGCAGTTTCAATCAAGAAAATGAACTATTTTCTATGTAAACAATCTATACACGTCACTTGGAAATGAAATGCAGGCCGCGTGTTCGAATCCCGCTTCGGGCATGGATGTTGTGATGTATGTTGATTTTCTCTAAGAGAATTTGACGGTGCAAAATAACCTTAGCTGTTGACGCACCTAAAAAACCTAATTACTACTACTGAAACGGAGATTGAAAAAAATACGAAATGTTTTTCATTTTATTTCATAACAAATCTTTCTACAAAGTTATGTTTGAAATGGTAAATGCAACAATATTTCAATGCCACGAGAGATATTATTATAATCGCTGCATTTTAAATTTTGGAAACGTAATTTTTCGTAATTCCAAACTGATTGTGAGTATAATTTCACCTCCAGCCTTCAATTTCTTCTTTTCTCTTTTATTTATCTAGGTTAAGATTCCAAGGCAAACTTATATCGAGATAAGAATGAAGTATCCACGTCTGCTGCAGCAGACTTCTCATTTCATTTGCACTTCCGTGCAGTTAAAAAGATTTCTTTCTTCCCCAATGCTATCGCCGAGTCAACAAATGAAACGCAGATTGAAAAAAATACGAAATGTTTTTCATTTTATTTCATAACAAATCTTTCTACAAAGTTATGTTTGAAATGGTAAATGCAACAACATTTCAATGCCGCGAGAGATATTACTATAATCGCCGCATTTTAAATTTTGGAAACGTAATTTTTCCTAATTCCAGACTGATTGTGAGTATAATTTCACCTCCAGCCTTCAATTTCCTCTTTTCTCTTTTATTTATCTAGGTTAAGATTCCAAGGCAAACTTATATCGAGATAAGAATGAAGTATCCACGTCTGCTGCAGCAGACTTCTCATTTCATTTGCACTTCCGTGCAGTTAAAAAGATTTCTTTCTTCCCCAATACTATCGCCGAGTCAACATTTCGGTCGTTTGATATCCTTATCCCAATTCATTTTCGTTCCTCTCGCGGCGAACTTCCTTTTTTTTTTGCGAAAATGCATTTCTCCCTTTTGTGATGAATACGAAATAAAACCTTTTCCCTCTCTCTCTGTCTCTCAATTTCGCCCTGAATAAAGTCGTTTGTCTGTCTGTCTCTCTCTCTATGTCTACGTTGACGACTCTGGATTGGAATACCACCGATTTTTTCGCGCGCCTTTAAAAAAAAAAAAGAATAAATAAAACCTTTTAGTCCGCCTCAAAATATGCCTGGATAACCTTTGGCTGGTCCTAAGTAGGACACAGATCGACGCCAATATTTCTTTTAATCCCTTTGCTGACTCCTTACTCCACTTTCCTTCTCCGCGCGCCTTTTTTAATATCACTCAAGCCTCGAGTCACCCACTCTAGTTCCCTTTATCTCTCTCTCTCTTTCTGTCTTCTTTCTTCCACTTTTCGTCGCAATATTCCCGTCCTTTCCCCACCCGCCTCCACCATCTCTCCTAACATGTCTCTTCCCTCTCATTTCTCTCTCTCTCTCTTTCTCGACAACTCCCAAAACTCCTGGAGCGTCTCCTTTTCCCCGCTACACGCCAACCTGGCCTATGAGCGCCTGGAAATTAGATCCCAAAGGGCTTCAAATTGGGCGGTGGACACTGCTGCGCGCGTGAGGTGTTGGATATAGCGCGTAGAGAGAGAGAGAGAGAAAGCCAAAAATGAGGACCAAGGGAGGCGTGAATGGGACAAACAATTAGGCGAATGTGGGGCAGATGGGCGTAGCTTTTGCGTGCAGCTGACGGGGTGGGAGGATTTTTCTTAGGAGGAACGTGTTTATCTGTGGGTACTGGCGCTTAAGCTGAATTAAACTGCGCGTTTGACCTATATTTCCCCTCTTCCTGTCGTCGTATAAGTAATTAAAAAGGGATCACCTTATGATTAAAATGGAACTGCGCCTCTCCAATAGGCATTCAAAAGGTCGGCAAAGCTAGATGCGCATTTCGTCTATAAATGAGCCGTCGTCAGCGGTTATTCACCCAAATTAGATTCTAAGAAAGCACGTAATTTACTATCGATGAATCGCCATTGATGACGGCTGCTTTGTAACCGAAAAGCGCTTCTGGTTTTCCCAAGTTATTTTATGGCTGTTGGAGAATCCGTTAAGTGCATGGGTGGATTACTTATTTATTATTCCAATACTTTTGATCATATGTAGAAACCGTCACATTAGCTGTCTCATTACCTTGTGACGTCATCTTTCCTCTTGAAAATAACCCCATTTTTTCTCAGTTTCATTCATTGATGTTCTGTCGCGTAAATGGTAAAGGTTCAGACTTTTATTCTACGCCGCCCACACATCGCTTCATGTCTCTCTCACTTGGACCACTTCTCACGGATTCTTCGGAGGTTGTTTACTCCTGCTTCTTGTTCGAGTTAGGGAGCTGCCTAAACCGTGTATTTTCTCGCATTAAGAGCGTTGAACAACTGGAGGGTGGAGGTGAGGTAAGCAAACCTATCCGCTCGGAGGGGATGGAGGTTGTCTTTTCTGCCAGAGGACTCGAACCACCTTCGATCCACTGACCTCGATTCTCATCATTAATCCCGATTACATAAGGAGGGCTGAGAGGGAATGAGCGAAACCTTTCCACTCGGTTGCGCGGCGAGCGTATATAACTACGCAAGCGTCTCAAGATAATTTGCTGTTCTCTTCGACGAAAATAATCAAGAATTATTCGAATGATTTTTTTATTTGCTCGGGTGCCAATTCCGTTTACTTCGTGCAAATGAATAAATTGCCACCGAGTTCTTTCTTACAAAATACTAGGTATATTTGTATCTAAGCTTAGAGGTAAACTTGTCGAAAATGGTCTTATTAATTTAGCAAACTATATAAGCGTATTATAAACTGTAAGTGCATGGAGGTAAAAATAAATTTTGAAAATTTCTTCATTAAATTCTGAACTGTGTCTAACAAACTAAAAGTTATCTTTGTTAATTTGTTAGTGAATCTGATTAAATATTAGACGCGAAGTAATACACCAACCAATAACGCGGAGGAGGTTGTAGGAGTAATTGAAACACCGACGTACATAGGTAGAAACAATAGTTACGATAAAATACGTGACATCGATTGTAGGACGGAGCGTTATCGAGACTCGTTCTTTCCGAGGACAATACGAGACCGTAACAGGAAGTTCAAACCTGCGAGAGATAACTGTTAGGTAGGCTTTGGTACGTTGCGCCCCCTGCCACCCACCAGTTTGGTGAATTTCACTGTAACGCTTAGCTGTAGATACTATGGCTATTACGAAAGATACGTCGGCTTAAACTTTCTTTTAGAAAACATGCACATAATTAGGAAGAATAATATTTTTGTCGAGCTCGACATGGAACTAGAATGTTACATTGATCGAATCGCATTTATCAAAAGTTTCGTACGGAACAATCGTAAAATGTATTCGATCTTGTTTATGTTTTTTTCCCAAGAGGATTCGATTTCGACCGTAAATAAATTTCGCCTCGGGCGCGATATACGGGTACCTCCCTGCGACCGCAGTCCCGCAGGCGCAACCTCGGCGGTTTATATCAATCAATGGCGGAGATGTCCGTCTCCCTCTCTTTCCCTCTATCTCTCTGTTATCGTCCTTTCGCTCGCTCGCTCGCTCCGCGGTGAGCGCTTTTCGGGTGCAAGTCGTAAAAAAGGAAAGGATTCCCCATTTTCCTCGAACAGGTTGGAAGAATGCAATAAAATGAGTGCTGCGGAGCATTTCACGAGTGGCTGTTGTCGTCGCTGTGGGGAGCGGTAATGGAGGCCGTCCTAAGGGATCCGGAGAGTGGAGGAGTAAGGGAAGGAAGAGGATGGTTTAAGGAGCGATGTGGGGGAGGAGGATGTCGGGGCATATGGCGGGTGGATTAGGATAAGGATTGGAACAAAGATTGCGAGTGCTAACGTAAGGTCTACGATCGCGTGGTATAGAGGGAGAGTGGAGGAAAGGGATTTTTTTTTAAAGGTGGAGAGTGGGAATGGAAATGGGATTTTTGGGATGGCCATACAGGGGAAATGTGGATGGGTTAGAGGGCAGGAATGGGTGAAATGGGAGTTGAGGGAAAGGTTGGAAGGAAGAAAAGGTGGAGCGGTTGGGAGTTTGTGAGGGGAGTAGATGAAGGGTTGATGCGACAGTGGAAAAAGAAATGGTTTTCCCCCTCTGCCTCTCCCCCTGGGAGGAAAGAGAGGCACGGTGGGAGGCTAGGGAGAGAGAGAGAGAGGAGGGAGAGAGGAGGAATCGGCTAGCGGGTGATGGTATCTCTTTTGGGATGGAGCAGTATGGAAGGGTTTTACGGCGGAAGGAAGGGAGATAGGGAGGAAGAGAGGGAGTCGGGTAAAAGAGGGGTTGAGGAGGTGATTCCCTAGAGGCAGGAGGAGCTGCGCCCGGCGACGCAGGGTTTAATTAACGACGGCAGGAGGAGGCGGAGAAGGGGAAGGGAACCCCCTTAGGGACCAACCTACCTCAGAGAAAGAGAGAGAGAGAGAGATGGAAGGATAGCCCTCCCCACGTAGCCTCTCCTTCTTCCTCTTCCCCCCCACCCCCTCCCAGTTTCCTCTCCTTTCACTTCAAACCTCTTCCATACACCTCTCGGATTCTAATTCCAGGTTTCTATCCTCCTCCTATTCTCCTTTCTACCTGCCTCGCTCTTTCCTCGCCTCTCTCGCTCCCCCGTCCGGTTGAGGGACTGCTCAATGAATGTCATTGTTGCCCAACGCCCTCCAATCACCGAATCAAAGCCCCTCTCTTTGCTTTCGTCCTCCTTTCTCACTCTCTCTTCCTGTCTTCTTTCCCTCGCTTCCTGTAGCTTCCCCTTTCATCGTCTGCTGAAGAGATGTTATAGGCAATGAGGGCGCAGATTTCCCTCTCCTCTTTCCTCCTTTTTTTTTTTAGAGCTTTTTCCTGTATCAGTCGCCTCCCGAGACTTCTAATTACACTTTGCCAAGGCTCTATTCTCGACACACACACACACACCATTCCCTGCATCCGTCTCCTTGTGCTTTTTTTTTGTTTTGCTTCTGCCTAGGGGCATTACCCGGCGCCTTTAACTCCGCGGGCGTTTCGTAGGGACGTATCGGGGATTAAATTAATTTCCAATATCAGCCCTTTTTATTTTTTAATGGCGAAAGTCGAAATGTTTTTTTTTTAATGAAGGGGATCATTTGTTTCACGGGGCCTTAATTTCGGTAAAGAATTTCGTGCGCGGTAGATTGTTCGTTAGTTTATTCGTTTAGCGTTATTAAATTAAGGTTACTTTTTAAAGCATTAAAATACTATCATATTTTTTAAAAAATATTTGTACAGTAAATTTCTGGTATGTCTCGGGACCAAGCCTATAGCTATTTTTTTTCTCGGATATTACGGTTGAAAAATTGAGTAAATTTTCGTTTAATAAAATATTAATTGAACACTCAAAGAAAACTTAATTAATCGATTAATTAAATATATTCCGTATTTACAAACTATAATACAATTGAATACCATGCATATATTCGTATATATGGATTATAAACTAATTAGGAAAGTAGTATGTACTACGAAAGTAGATATTATAAGGCGATTTTTTTACAAAAAATAAATTTCCTCCATTGGTCGAAGTTTAATATTAATGGCATTATAATATACCTTTCTGCTTCCCATTAAAACCTTACCCATTTAAAAGAATTGAGCCCGTTGCCATGGCAGTCGATTGTTGGGACCCAGAAAATCTCCCACTTTTTTCCGATAAAAACTAAAAATGTACGCTAAAACTACAGGGATTTGAATCCCGTCTTCAAAAATAAGAAACTACAATTTCTAAACTTTTCGACAGTTCAAGTCCTGAGATCTAATCTTCAAGGGAAACAATTTAAAAAAGCAAAGATATATCACCGATTTACGTGCTTTTCTTATGGGGCAATAATGGATCAAAATTAGCCTAATGCTGCTGATCCCGATCCACCAAATTCTTGCCGCATGTGCCTCTCATACTATGTAATAACTTATCCTGACAATTTGGTTCCTCTAGGTTGAATCATTTCAGAGATATCGGACCGACAGACAAAGTGAAAATATAAGCGATTTATAAAAAAATCGCTAAAAACTGTCAAGCTGTGTTTGTGAAACAAACCACTTTGTAAAAAATTGCGCTTTATAAAAGAATACACTTTAACACAATCTAAGTTTCATTGCGCTCAGACATCCTCAGCTTCGTCCTAAGTTATGTTTGAAAATTCCAGTTAATCGAAAATTTGATTATTCAGTATTTCGTTTATAGGAATTTTACTGTATCATAAGTATTGATATTCAGTACTGAAATATAACATGCTACTCATTAAAATTACTATTGATTTTTTACCTCTTTTTTCAAAATCGTAAACGTGTTTCTCATTCATCCATTTTCATAATGTATTTATGTTTGATGATTGTTTTACAAGCATCATTTTTTCGTTAGAAAAAAAAGTCCGTATCACGGAAAACACATGCTCGGTTAATCTTCAAGAGCGTCCTTCAAAGACCTTCGGGTTGGAATTAACAGCCTCCTAAACCTATCGCTTTTTCTCTACCGGACTTCGAAGAGCCTGCGTTTCGTCGCCGATGCGAGAAAATTCCCAAAGTTTACGAAAGCGTTTATTTTCCCCTTTCCGTAATAGGAGTTTTGGGCGCACATATATTTCTTTTGTTTTTGTTTCCACCCCTCCGTTCCGCGGTTATTTGTGATTTATTCTCGCGGAGCGGGTCTTTCCCTAACCCCTCCCTCCGCCATCTTCCTATTTTTAGTCCACCCGCATCGATCCGTACTTGTTCTTCTTTTCAACTCTCTCTCTCTCGCCGCTACAATTTTTTCCACACAGAGATGATTCTATCACGTGTTCCCGCCTTCGACTTTCAATCAATGGGACGCGCTCCCCCCCCCCTTCCCCCAACCCCTTTTCCCTTTTCCATTTCCTTCCGCCACTCCTATCCGCCCACCCGTTTTCTTACCTTATCGCGAGCACACTCCATTAGCGTTATCACCTCTCCTCCTCCCCTCTCTCCGAAGGGGAAGCAAGAGTTCGCCGACGAACTGGAGGTTTTTTTTTGTTCGACCTCTCGTTTACGTCCATCTTTTAGTTTTCCATTTCGATTCCGTCGCTTCAGTACCCACGTCAGATAGTACACGCGGAATCGAAGTGTTTGGTGTCCTGTCCGCTTGACGTCGCTGGGTTTTCTATCTATCTACATCTATCTACTGGTGAGGGCTGTAAAACTGTGGTAGTTATCCGTTGCGCTATTTTAAGTATTAATTACGTTTCAAATACTATGGGCATATTTATCCGCCGAGTTAACTTATCCGTACGGTGTTCAAAAAGATATTTCATTGATCGTATTGTAGGGTCTTATTTGTTCGAAGAATGTTTTCTGTCTGCCGGACTTCTATAAAAACATACAATTATTAATTTTACCTTATTTGTTGTACTTCTTTATAATTTTACAACTAGCATAAGTGCCCGTTGAATTTCAACGGGTTTAATGAATCTAAATTTTTGTCAATGCAACATGTAAAAATCGCAAGAGTAAAATTGTGCAGTTTTAACCATCGAATATTTCTATATTATAAGTCTGTTTTAATTAACTAAAATCTCGCAGAAATTCCTTGTGAATAAAATAGTACCTACCTTTATTTCTACTAAAATAGCCATTGTTGTTAGTTTTAAATTGATTATAGCATTAGGATTTCAATTTCATGAAATGAGCAGAATTCCGGTAACAAAAAAAATTGTTCAATTTTCAATTGCCTCTGATAATACTTTAAATAGATTTTGGAATAAAATGTACCTTAATATCGTTTAGCGTCCGCTCACCGCTCTGGACTTCTCAGTTTCCGAAACAACAACTTTCAATACTATTAAATTGATTTTTGCTTTGAAATATACTTGAGTCAATTCAGTACAACTTCCACTTTACATACTGTAAATTCCAAAGTAACTCCTTTTATAATAGGCAATGCTAGCCTAAAATTAATTCATTCTGTAAAGTGAATAAATAAAGTTCTTTCTTTAAACTATAATAGCCACTGTTATTAGATTTAAATGGATTATAAGCCTTACTCTGTATTAAATAAGCACCAAAATTCCTTTTACAAAAACAAATCAATTCATTAAAAGATCCACTGTTGTTTCTTCGAAAATTGTCTGTTAACAGTTTTAAATGTCATTTTAATTGAATTTTAATTTATATTCATTTCCAAACTTCGGCCATTGTTACGAAATTAATTCTAGGAATAACAATATAAATTCGTAAGCACGTATGGTTTACAAGGAATTTAATTTAAGAATGCTTTTTATTTCCAATTTTTCTAAAATGTCACAGTTGATACTTAAATTTTTTTTCCATTTACGTTAATATACTTATTTTCCACAAAACACGCCAATCTCCCCCCTTCCTTCCTCTCTCTCGTATTGAAGCACTCAAGGCACGCTTATACCAAGAAGGATATATGCAATAATAGTAATTTGAGGTGTAACAATGATAATGGTCGACATAGCAACATCACGTTAAAATGGCGAGATTTCCACAAAATATGCAAATAAAACGTTTAACATGGAATATTTGGAACCGTGGGCGAAAAAAGACGAACGGAATAAGAAACTCTATAAATTTTTCTTCAAAATCGTTCAAATCCGAAGGTCGTCTGTTAATTTCTTCTAATTTTAATTTCCAAATGAATAAAAGCCTGCACATCGAAAAATCGCGTTTTACATGTTAAGTATTGAGAAATGGAAATGCCTCTCTTGGAGACGAACCAAGGAATTTTTTCGCGATTTAAATTTGTCATTCTCTGAATAAGTGTTAATCAAGCATCCCTACCAAATATCGAGTTTCTATCATTGTTATTTCTCAAGTTATTAGCGTTTGCATAGCGTCACCAACCAACAGACGACGGCTTTTATTATATTAAATAATGTTTAAGAAGGAAACTTCCTTTTAGTAACCTTTTCATCGAAATAATTTTTTGGAATAATTTTATTTCATAGTATTTTTGCTTAGTTTAAATCCGTTAAAAACTTTTCTAACTGGATGTATGTAAAAACTTTTCTAACTGGATGTATGTCTCGAAGTTAATCATCACTGTTATGCCCCAAGTGCAAACTATACATTTATTTGTTGTGCATTATCCGTACTTACTGGAAAACTTTTTTGCCATTCAGTCGTGGCCTATTTAAAGTTATAGCAATTTGATGTGTTTCTCTTTTCTTGTTTTACGTTTTGGGAATGGTACAAGATTTTTTTATTCTCGCCACCAGATAAAAGCGTCTATTGTTAAATACGAGTTTTTAACACCAGCGGTACCAGTTTTCGACTGATAATACTGCTAATATTTTTTGAAGGACTTCTATGTATAAGAAAAACTGATATTTATAATGATGTTCAGTGCCTTCTCTATGTCAAAGGCTTTGTCATATTTACTTTCTATTTTTATAGGCGAAAATATATTAAATCAATATTTTTGAAATAAATAATTTATTAAAAATAGTATTTCCGCGTATGTTGTAGGTAGTATATTGGGCGTAAACTTTGTAACATTGTGTATTTATATTTTTAAAGTTAATCTTCGCCGCACTAAAATTCTTCTTTTAAGATCATGCAATTGCATTTATTTGCTTACATTTACAAGTCAGAGAAGTGCGATCTGTAGTACAAGAAACTCCCATTGGGTATATCGATTTTGAAGCCATTCTCGTTGGTACAAAACAGTCCTATATTTTGTTTAGGAACTCTTGGAAGGTCATCGTCGCCGTCTGTTCCTTCCGATACTAAAATATATATTTATTTTTTTATTTTTTATTATCTCCATGCGAAACAATCGAAATATTTACCTTTATATTCGAAATTCCCACTGCTATATGTATTTTTCTCACAACCAAACATTTTCATTTTATAGGCTACGGTTTTTGAAGTTCATTGGTCGATTAATGGGCATGAATATAAAAAAAGAAAATCATTGGAATTTCTGTAAGCGAGTCGATCTCATCAAAACCAAATCTTCTTCCTTTGCACACTCCTGCCGGGTCGATTGTATTCATCCCCCCTCCCGTGGTCCATGCCGATCGACCATTGTGCCCAAACGAATCTCTCTCTCTCTCTCTCTCGTCGGCTCGAGGGCAAGTTGAACCCTTTCGGTCGCATCCAGTTTGTATTTGAATAAATCCCGTCTAAGTTGATTACGGCGGTATAGCTGTTTGAAATCGTCCCGTGGGTGTTGCGATAAATCGATATAAAGTTGCTAGGCCTCTGCGTTCGAACTCCTTCTCGTTGCCTTCCTCGAATAATCGGTATCGGTATTACCTTTGACCTATTACAAAATCTCGTTCGCCTTTTGAAGTTCGATCCTCTATTACGGCATGTTGCGCAGACGAAGACGCTTTTACCCGAGGAAGCGAGGTGCCTCGCTCTCCGGGTCGTCCGTCGCCATGTCTTGCGGTCTCGGCATAGTTCGCTTCTCGCGAAAACCTTCCATTGTCCAAAAGACACTGCAGTTTTTTGCGACTCGATTCAAAACGTGCGCTTGGTTGTGTGTGTGGCGGCGCTGAAGTACAAGTAGGTCGATTCCAGGCTGATTTTTTTTTTGCGTCGACTTTTTTCTAACTCTGCTGCATAAGCTCCAGTTGTGTTGGTATTGTCATAGGGCTGGAAATTTGCGTTTCTTTGTTTATTCTACCTACCGTTCGCAGAGTAGACAAAGGGATGTGTTCTCAAGAGCTTTATTCGTTTCTGGAGCTGAAAAAATTAAGAAAATGGAGCTGCGATCTTATTCGCTCGCCCATGCGTAAATGTTGCATCCTTTGTATATTTTTGTAAACCTGGATGACTTTGATAGTTTATTCGATAATAAGATCGAATGACGAATTAAGGTGACCCTAACGACGTTCGATATCGTCGCGTGATTTTTTTAATTACTAAATGTCGATTTTATTGCAAGTCATCACGCCGTATCAAATATTCGGATTATGCAACAAACGTAAGCAGTGTGTTTTGCATCCGAAAAATAATAAGTGATGTTTTGTAAGTTACAACACATGGTGCCCCGATTTTTTTGCCTTTTTAGGGCACCAACTGGTAAATAATCTTTATAAATATTATCCTCTTTTACCATATCTATATATTTTTTTATTCACGGTGACACTTTGGGTTCGCTTTGATCTGATTTATTTTGAGAAACTACAAGGTTAAACCGGTTCGTAAGAAAATTGGTTGACCTCCAGAAACTATTTTTTAACGAAATCGTGTTTCTCGTATCGTTCCGGTCTAAAATGGAAATCTTTATCATACATTTTCTTCGCTTTGAAATTTACTTACGATTTTGTCTCTAACTCCAAATCTGAAATGTTATTTCCTGTTTTTTCTGAAGTAATACAATATTTTTCTTTGTAAATGTAAAGCTTCAATATATTTCTTTACGATGCATATTCAAGTGAAAAATAATAAAACTATGGTACGTAAAAGTTATTATTTCTTTTTATTATAAAATTATTCATATAATAATGCATGTGTAAGTAATTTGATATCTAAGTCAATTATTTTAACTATTTTTTACTTTTTCAGGTGAGTGAATTTTACTGCCAGACGGCCGTCGTTAATGTGAGTTCGAATACCATTTATCTCTCTCATTCATTTTATCTTTTCCGACTTGCTATCATTTTATTAAGTGATGAAAAAATAGCATTTACTTACTAAGCTTTACGGATATTGTCCAATAATATAAATATTTTATCTATATATCTACGTTGTTCACACGCTTAAATGTTTTTTTTTTTAATGTCTCGAATCATCGGTTAATGTAAGACCTCAACAGCTATTATTGCGTTCTCTTAATTCTTTCTTCCTTTTCTCCCCGAAACCAATTTCTCCGTGGTCGTATGAGAAACTTCTAGAGTGGAATGCTGAAACCAGTCATCCGAGAAGCTAATTGGAAGATTTCCGCCGGTGAATAAGTTTTCCAAAGTCAACCCAATGATAATTGGGTTATGATATTTCGATATATTTTGAAGAGTTTCTATTTTTTCCCCTCACCGTCGCTCGTTCGTTCGTCGCTTTTAAAAAGGTAGAAACCGAATGAGCGAGTCTTTTCCTCCCAGATGACTGGAATGAAAGAATTCCATTCTTCCCCGAAATCCTTCCACTCTACTCCACGCCACTTCTCTCCCCCATTCCCCCTTCCCTTCGAGTTATATTTAGGCACACTTGTTCGGAATTATCGTCCAAACCCCGCGTTGTACTCTCTCACCACTTGTCGACAGATTGGCTTACCCAATCCCCTTTTCGACCGAGATAAAATTCAAAGCCGCGATCTCTCGTTTAAGAGGTTCCAGGCTCGTGGAAGTAATATTCTTCCTCGAGTCGGAATAAAATCGGGACAGATGCTGACTTAACGTTTCGAAATATTTATCTTCGCTCGTCACGAATGCGCGGGTTAAAAATAAAATGCGTGATATTAAATTGTTCCGGACCTTTAGGCGCGTTTGCCGCGGATTTGATGCCGTGATTTAAGAAAGAGATTAGATTTTCTTTGCTGCAATCCGTTTATATTTATGCGCTCCGGAAAATAAAAGAGGAGCGTTACGAGTTATCTTCAGTGCTGCGACACTAATAATAAAAAAACAAGTTTGTCTTTTTATTCGCTTTTAGCCTCGCGAAATCGATCGCGATTCGACGGTCTCCCGAGAGCGCCCCTGCGTAGTTCCTACGTCTAAGTCGCGGGTCGATGGCTTGGAAGGAAGAGATACGTCGCCTTAATTACCTACAAAGTTGCTTTCTGTTTAAATCATTTTCTCGTCGCGCAACCCATAAAATACTTCCTTCCGATTCACAATCAACTTTTATCACCTCCCTCTAGTTTGCCATCGAAGGCGTTATATGGGCCAGCGCTCGCCCAATTACCGCCTTAATCAAATGATCGGTCTCCGCCATCTTCCCACACCTCTCTCTCTCTCTCATCAAACTCATTCCCCTCTTCTCACCCACCTCCTTTGCCGCCTACCATTCCCCTTTTGCCTCTTGGTGTTACCGGCTTGAGTGTGTTCCCACTGCGATGACGTCGCGAGAGTGGAAAGGGGGAAAACTATGTAGGTTGAGAGAGGGAGAGGGAAAAGAGGGACCTCTCGTCTCCTTCTCCTCCTCCTCGCGAGGGCCGCAATAGAGAGGGTTCTCCTCGAATGCTCTATAAATAGAAACGGAGGTGTGGGAGGACTTTTATTATGGGTGGGACGGATATGGGTGGGTGAGGTGGGGATAGAGAAGGTCACGGCCTGGGCGGTGGTTTTTTCTCTCTCTCTCCTTCCATTGGAATCAGTGTCTTGGTTGGGATGGGCTGTTTGACGCAAGGAATCGATACGTCGCTTTAGGTTTTGGAAAGGCCCTTCCTTTATCCCTCCATCACACTTTTCTTTTTATTGAGGTGGTTGAAGGAGTGAAGGGGTATTCATATAAGCCCGGTGGTATGGACGGGGTGGGATCGGCAATGAGAATTTCCAATGCAACATCAGGTGATTCCGAGAGTTCGAGGTCAAGGGTTTTGATTACATCCCTTCGCCAAGGATGACTATTTGCCATGCGATCATTTATCGGAGTTTTTTTTCTGCCACCATCTGATTTTTGCCTTGTAACTCAAAGGAAAAATTGTATGCAAATCTGTTGGACGGACAACAGGTTTATTTTTTTCCGTGGGCTTCGAGTTGGCTTTCAATGTCGGTTATTTTTAGGATGGCGGAAAAATTAGGAAGTAGCGTTTTTTTTTAAACGGTTCAGGTGTTATTATTCTGCCCCAAAAATACTGACGGAGTACCTGTAACTTACAATTAGTATTTTTAGAACGCGCTTGATTGACCACAAGTCTACATTTGGTTAAATTCCTGCATCATTGTATGCTTGAAAAATTATCCTCATTAGTGAAAGAAACGAAGTGGCCGAAGTAATATAATTTGATTGCGCAATCTCATGCTCCAACCCAGAATGAGAAACGCTTTTTATCTTTTTAAGTTTCATTTGGAAGAACCTTTTCTGCTACGCGTAATGATATCCTTGCATGCAGAGAATCTTCCCTTAATTGAAGCCATAGAACGGAATCGTTTCAACGTTCCTATAAAGGGGAAGAATATTTCAGATCGTTCATCACGCGAATGAGATGTTTCTTTGCGGTTTCGTGTTATTGACAGCCTGACTTTCGAGCCGCTCGAGGTATTTCCCTGGCCATATTTAAAGGTAATTGCATGTGAGATTTCCTCGCATCTGAGAGATGATTGATGAGGGGTTTTGAAAAAGTAATGAATGCACGCCCAAGTTGACCTTTCGGTATGTAAATTATTTTTAATCAAAGCCGCGGCGATTTGTCTCGCTGGGTTTGCATTTCTATCGCTCTTTACACGTTTCAACCTTTATTCGCCTTTATTAGGTATACAACGCCTTTATGGTATGGGTTTGAAAATGGGACGAATACTTTTCACTCGCGATGTATGCGTTATTTCTTAGTCAGAAAGTCGCTTTTATTATTTCTCGGGAAATCAAGTTTTTATCAATTTTTGGATCATGAAAACTTCTTAAATCTTGTGGAGTTTTGCGTATACGTTACCGTAGATGGCGGACTAATAAATTCTAGCTTTTATACGTTATTTTCCGGAAAAATTGGTCAATTTATCGCAACTATGCCATCTGTGTTGCTTCTGCTTTTAATGTTTGTTTTCATTTCGGTTTATTTATGTCGCGATAAGTTTTTTATCGTCGTTCTTTCTATTTCCAATCCCTTACAACCAGGACCGTCCCGTCGCGCGTTTTTACGGTTTGGGCCGTTACTTCAACGTAAGAATTTCATTAAAGAAAACGATCATTTTTCCGAATATAACCAAAGCTTAAACAGCGACCGTTCGAGACAGGAAACAGCGAAAGATTTACTCTCGCCTTATGGATATTTTTCTTTTTCCCTCTCTTCTTTTCCCTCCGTTGAAGTTTGGTGGGAAAACCTTTCCAGGATTATTTTATGGCACCCTTTACCCTTGAATGACGTTCAGAAGGACAACGGTCCCTTTTCCAATCCTTCTCGCCTCCTGCGTGTCCGTCGGGCCCTCCGTAATCCTTCACATTTTCGCATCCGAGGGACACGGTGAATTTCTCGCAGAAAACAATCGTTCTCACCCTCTTTCCTCCCTTCTTTCCCTTCCCGTGTTTTTATATAGGACCGAGACGTAGGAATAGTTTCCTTCCTCAAACACTTTTGAAACACGGCGATTTCCTTCCTCTTCTACCCTCTACGATTTAAGAAGTTGTTGGAATCGAGGAGTTGGAACGGGGATGAAGGGAGATGAAAAAACGGAATTAAAGGAAGGAGAGTCTCTCTCTCACTCTGTCTCCCTATCTCCTATTTCTCCTCGCTTCGAATTGGGTGTGTCTCGATTTAGCGGTTTAGGGGGAGGGGGGGAAGACTTCCTACTTTATCCTACCGCTCTCGACCACCTCCTTATCTCCTTACTCCTTCAATTCTCTCCCTCCCTCAAGTTGGCCATCTCTTTCTCGCTCGCTCCCGAAAAGGTTTAAGGGTAAGAAAGCACGCCAACGTTCTCTCGCTTCATCCTATTTATCCTCATCTCCGACCGCCGTCGCTTCTTTGTATTTTTTTATTTTTTTCCTTATTCATTTTCCATCGCACAGAGGGCGATGCCTCCTTTGATATAGCATTTCCTTCTACCTCTCCGCCTCAAAGTCACCCTCTGGCTGGCTCTTTTCCTCCTTTCTCTCTTCCCCCCTCTCCCCCCTCTCTCTCCCCCTCTCTACCCCTCTCTCTCCCCCCTCTCTCTCCCCTCTCTCTCCCCCCTCTCTCTCCCCCCTCTCTCTCCCCCTCTCTCTCCCCCTCTCTCTCACCCCTCTCTCTCCCCCCTCTCTCTCACCCCTCTCTCTCCCCCCTCTCTCTCCCCCTCTCTCTCCCCCTCTCTCTCCCCCCTCTCTCTCCCCCCCTCTCTCCCCCCCTCTCTCTCCCCCCTCTCTGTCTTCTCATCTCCGGTTCTTCAGAACTCTTGTAATCTTATCCTTATTTACATTCTGTTTCCTCTCCGCCATCTTATTTTTCTCCCTTATTTATGGACATTTTCCCGTTTTTTTCCTTCCTCTCTTTCCCCTTCTCCCCTCTCTCTCTCGTTCTTTTTTTTTACCGATCACGATCTACGGCCTCCCCTCAGCCTCTAGAGAATTGCCTCTTGTGATGGCGTGTAGAAGGTGGGCCTCTCCTATTCTCCCATTGTGTGCGTAGTGTGGGATGTCTCCTCTCCTTCCTTGGACTTTCTCTGTGGTTGTTTCCTTATTCGAGTCCAAAGGAAATCCACTCTCTTTGCGCGGAGTGCACGTATGTGGAGTTCTTGTGAGAAATTCACGAAGAGTGATAATGTGATTGTTCCCTCGTGACTCTTCCGAAAAAAAATTTCCTTCGGGATGGGTGTGTCTAGCGAACCACTTAAAAGTTGAAATTCTAAAAACTGAATTGTTGGTTACTCATGTGCATATTTTCCGGTTAAATACTCCTTTTTCACTCACGTATTTGCTCAGAAATTCCAAAGTTCTGCTGTATGAGTTGGGCATAAGTTACGAAATATGGAGGTTTGACAGTATAATCTTTACTTATTCGTAGGTTCGATTATATTTTCTGAAGATTTTGCATAAGTGATTCCTTTTCGTTTTTTCCACGAAGTTAGTGAAGTTAGTATTCCATTTTTTTTTACATGCCCGAAGGATGTACAATCTTGCCCACTTTACGCGTCGATGTGAAAAGGATTTCGTTAGCACCCAAAGTTACTTAATCGATTTAGCGCCATGAAAACCGTCCAATATGTCTCAATAAAGTTCTTCAATTAAAAAAAAACTTGTCACTCTTTCTTTTGCAAATTTAACAATACTGCGGAAACTTCGCGATAAAGTTTAATTTTTCTCTCCGTAAACTACAATTTTAATATTCTTTCTAGTAGAATATAGAGCAGTTTAAAAAACTCATCATTAGAGAAGCGTTTTACGGCTACCTCCTTTTATTTTTTTTCTGGCGATTAATTGTTATCGCCGCGCTTTCCTCCACGCCTATTCCCCTTACAAAAAAAAGGGATAACTTCCCCGCCGTTAATTCTTTTTTCGTTGTGTGCTCCGGACTCGATAATGGAGCCTCCGGAGGTGGTAATGGCCCTTCAAAATTCAGTATTTTTTTTACGATCGTCACGGAATTCAGCTCCGTGTGCGCGTCATTCCTTAACGGAGTTTCCGATTCGACAAGATGGCCTCTCCCTCCCTCGCACTCTGCCACCCCTCTTCCACTACACCCGATTAGATTCGATTCTCTCTCTCTCACTCTTCCTTTATCAGCGCTTTTAACGTTCCTCGTTAAAGTTTGCCCTCCTCATCTCCCCTTGTACGGGATCGCCCCACACTACCCTCTTGACTCCGTTTACACACTCTTAGAGAGCTCCGGTCCTGGAAACCCAGCAATTTCGCCACCAGAAGCCTTTCGCCAGATTAGCATTTATGGTCGAAGTGCTCCTGATCCGACTTAATTCGAAAGTGAAACATGGCATTCTCGATAACTTTCACCAATGTGCAATTAAAACTCTTTCTCTCTCTCTCTCTCCCTCTCGAAGGCTCCTCTCCTCACCTACCGCCGCCATTAGACCGAATATTAAAAGAAAGGGAAACGCGTGGGACGCGAGGTGTGTTCGAGGAGTCGCTAATTAACAGAATATGAAGGGTATTTCGCGTCCTCGCGGTCGCCTTCGCCCGTATTATCCTCCCCCATTTTCCTATTATTCTTCCTGTTTAAAAATAAAAATAAAAGACTTTGAGGCTCGATATCGACGTCGCAATGAGCGATATCTCGGGAAAACCATTTCTTTTCGATCGAAGGCGCGAGTGCGGTTTACGCTTCTCACTTGTTCGTCGTGTACTCTATCCTCTCCGAATATCACTCTTCGGTTTATCGCGGTCAGGAGGAGGGAAATAAAATGATACTTCGGTTCTTATTTTTGTACCTGGAAATCCGGAGGATTTTTTTTTAATCCGGAAAAAAGGCTTTTTCGAAAAACGCCTTTCCCCGGCGTGCCTTTTTTTCTCCGCACCCATCCTTCCCGTTGTGATTTATTGGATTCAGATGTCTCACCTTTTGCCATAATTCATGCTTCCGTGATTCTTCCGGTATTTTTTGTTGCGTTTTTCCTGCCTGAATAAAAAAAGTAAAGAAAGAAACTTGACACCTGTTCCCTGAATAAATCTCTCTACTAGGATCGATATTTTTAATATCTTCGAAAAAGCCTAGCTTCGGAATGAAAACGCGTCAGAAAAAAAAAGACGGAATGCGTTATTATTTTTTTTCGACTCCATTTATTCCTCCTGCCGTAATGGCGCCTTTTATATAGAAGCACGCGCGTCAGAATAACGTGAATGGCCCTTTTCTATTGGTTGATAAATGACGAATGGGAACGATACTGGTGGGAATGGTTTTTTTTTTTGAGAGAGAGAAAGTATGGGATGGAGGATGGGTGAAAGGCATAAGCGACCAATGAAACTTAAGCGTGGAAGTTCTGCACAGACGGCGTCAAAAAAGTGGAGAAAGTAATCGGTTTTGAGAAGTAGAGGGAGCCTGAATGGGAGAGTGAGAGTGAAATGGGTCAAGAGGGAGAGAGAGAGAGAGAAGCGTGGGAGTGCTATGATGTCTGTCAAGGGAATTTATGGTTTGCGGAAGACGTTGAGAGGGAAGCGAAGACAGTGGGAGAGAGACGACTCCTGCTTACCTATAGTACTCCGGATTAATCCGATCTAAATGAGCAGGTGTTTGGGTCGTGATTCCGTATAGTCCGATGAAAGGCCTTATCCAGACGGCTTTCGGAGCGTCCGGCCAGGAGAGGGAGACAGAGAGGGAGAATGGAGAGGGAGATGGAGAGGAAAGGAGAGTGGAGAGAGAGAAGGCAGGAAAGCGAAGGGAGAAAGGTTTTATGGAGGATTATTTTTAACGTTCTCTTATTCGTTTCATGCCAGGAAAAATTTTTGTCTGGTTACGATTCAGCTCGATGTCGTTTTTATTTATTATTCGGCGAAAGTCCCTTCCAGAAAAATGGAAATATTTACGACTCTCCGGTATTTTGCGTTAAAAAAATTAAGTGTATTTTAATGTCGTCATAAGTCCCAAGTTTGTTTCTTTCCTTGAATTAGGTTGCTAAGAAATCGGTTAGGGACGGTACATAGACTGAAACATTTGGTAGTTAAGTCCGTAAAGCCTAAGGTTTTTAAAATGGAACTTTTTTATTTTGTTCGGCCAGAAAAAAACCCGTAAACAATGTAAACTCGATCAAACATTTTAAAAGTATAACTTCGGCCGTGACTTTTTAACCTTTGGCATTGAATATTTATCGTTTATTCAGCTTCACGTTTAAAAAATTGGAATATCTTATCGTAGTATTAGAACTGTTTTTTTATGCATTCCTTACGCGAAATTTATTATGCTTCATGCTCTTCGTATCTTTAACGTTTGAAACATGCAATCACGGACGTTATCTTATCCATTAATGTAATTTCGTATCCTTGCTCATATGCATTTATAAAATTTTGAACGCTCAAAACTTGAACACACGTACATTATTCCAATTAAAGTAAAATAACCGCATACATTCATTATTAAAACTTCATCCTCGGAGTATCCTGGTAACCGCGAATCGTCCGACTTGACGCCATCCATTCGTCCGACTCCTGATGTCATAACCCAAATCTCCATCGCCGCACAGAGAACATCCGCGTAATTCCGCAGTCGCCTTGTTCGCCGCGCACGGCTGCGAGCGAGGGGATATGGAAACGGCGATGAAAGGGAGAGGAGATCCGTTCGGATCACTTCGAATAGGATGTTTGCATATGCGCGTCGGAACGCACCCTTCCCACCGTACACCATATATCCTCCGTCGCCTTCCGCCTTACTCCTATCTGCCTATCGTATGCCTCTCGTCACGTAATCCCATAGTCGGACGCTAGACATACGTCACGGATAGTTGAAGAATCCATCCCCTCCTATCATCTCCTCCGTAGCTTAGTATTGCGTCTCTTCCTCCCGCTTCGGAAATTGAGCCCGGAAACTCTCTTTCTCTCTCTCTCTCTCTCTAACACTTCTCTTTATCTCTCTCTCTCTCTTCCCTCCCTCCCTTTTTCTCCCCTCTTCGAAAGGGAGCTGCGATAGGGAATCGATCGTCCCGCTCTCCCTCTCTCTTTCCCTTCCCTCCTACACCCGTCTCTCCAACGTCATCCGCGTGGTCTCTTCGCACCCGTCCTCTCTCTCTCTCACACACCGTCCCGACGTGGGAGAGAGGTTTTCTCTCTCTCTCTCTCTCTCTCTCTCTCTCTCTCTCTCTCTCTCTCTCTCTCTCTCATTCTCTCTCTCATTCTCTCTCTCTTTCTTTCTCTCTCTCTTTCTCTCTCTCTTTCTCTCTCTCTTTCTCTCTCTCTTTCTCTCTCTTTCTCACTCACTCCCCCTACCCTTCTCCCGGTGACGTTTGAGGACATCGATCGTCCTTCCTCCTTCCACCGCCAGTGTCCGCCACTACTGCTAAGCCCTGCTCTCCGAGCGCGCGCGACCTTTTGCGCCACGGAATGAGTGATTTCGGGATGGGAGAGAAAAAATCGGAATAAGTTTTTCCATATTGGTCAACCTTCTCTGTCTCTCTCCCTCTCTTTTGTTGAAGAAGTCTTCTCCCTCTCTTATCACGTACGGGGGAAGTTGTTATTTTCTTCTGGCAACGGGGAAGGGTAATGGATGGGTTTAAAACTCTTGATTTGTGTGGCGATGGTTCCGTTCGACGATGATTTTATTTTTTGTACGGGCGTATCTCTCTCTCTGTCTTTTTCTCTTTCTGTCTGCGGTTTTCGCTTTTATTCGCGTGCATTTTTGTACCTTTGGTTTTTCTAACTTAAATGTTTGTGGAAATGTTTCTGTCTCACCCTTCCTTCCATTACTCGGCGCGATATAAAATTTTCGGAGTTATAGGTTGGTTAGCACGTAGGCAGGAACGTTGCCAAGCGTGCACGGAATGAAAATATATTCCAATTCGGGTTTTTCTGCCATCTGATGACATTCGTGGATCGGAATATTTTTTCAAAATACTTTTTTACCCATTCAATTCTTGCTTCAATAGGACGACGTCCTCTGTTTTATGGGGCTCACAGTTTTTCGTCGGACGAGACGGTTTATTTTTTCGTAATATGGCCTCTAATATTTTCTGCGATTTTTTCTAAAAAGTAATTTATTAGCGATGTCTATGCATCCGGGTATCTGTCAACAACATAGATATTCTAAGATATTTATGGGAATGGGTTAATTATTTTTTTTTGCTCGTGAAACTTATGACAGCGATAGGAGATTAATCGGCATATATCGAGGGCCAATATGTCGCGATTTCACTGTTAAGTGCAGAGGTAATGCCCGGGAAAAGAAATGTTGGTTGAGGGAGTAGAAGTCCTGGGATTGAATCTTGCTCCGAAAGAATGAGTGATGAGAGAATGAGAAAGTGTCTTGTGTATACATCGAGCCTGGAAGCAGTGGCGTAGGAGAAGGAAAAACGTATAGTTTGTGGGGGAGATATAGAAGAGTTCGGTGGATCAGACGGATGATGTATCGGGAGAGAGCAAAATGGAATGAAAGGGGGGAAGGAGAGGGGAGAAAGGGGTATCTATGGAAAGATTGATGGATTTAGTCCTAGCTAGGGATGTACGCTTTGACAGGGATAAATGAAACGAGAATAATTCACCTTTCCTTTTGCCTGCTCTCTGTAGCAAATAGTCAGCGATATTACCAGTATTTGTGCCTATCTATCTTGTGATGGTACCGATCGCGTCAATGGGGTGAAAAATTGTTTCGAGGATTGACAGTCAGCAGTAATTTCTCGGAGTGCTTTTGCGAAGCTTTCATTTTTTGCGACTTCCTAGTTAATATGGACAATAAGTTCGAATATTTTCAGTTTAAGTTATAGTTTACTAGTTATATTTATCGTGAATGTTGTTTGGTGGCATTACCAAGTGATATTTCTTTAGAATTTTGTTTTTCCACTTGTGTAGGTTAATCCTTGTTGTTAAGGCTTCAGACGGATTGTTATTTTTTGATTGATTTAATTCGTCTCTCAAAATAATCAATATTTTTAAAAAGTGATGAAAAACATCCTGTCTAAATCCCTTAAGGAAAAGCTTTCGACTTTCGTCCCTTTGTTTAGTTTTCTCTCATATTTCCAATATGCTACATTTTGTTGCCATTGCGTGATCTTTCACTACATTTATATTTAGGAACTTTCGGTAATATTGAAAATACGCAGAGTCAAAAATTAACTAACGCTAATGAAAATGTAAGTTTATTATAATGGAAAGTTTTTAATATCCTTAATCTTATGCAACCCGATCAACACATAAACTGCTCCATGTTAAATGGGTAAGATGACGTCCAGCGAAAAATTCCAAAATATGAAGCCCAAGTCTATTTTATTCTGTGCTTGTATTCTAAAGGTTTTTCCTCCTGAAATTTAATTTTAAAAAACAAATACAAACTTATTTCAGGCCTGATAAGACTCGAACGTTACCCTAAAACTATTAACTTTACGCAGACATTCGTCCAACGCTCAAGATGCAACAAAAAATGCTTCGTTAAGTTAGTATAATTCATGTTTACCTTTTTTGTCTATATTTTTGCAATCATACATTATATCAACTTGGTTATCCTAATTTCAAAGACTTTTATATTACTATTCTATGTAAGACAGCCTCCTAATTTGCAGACATAAGCGATTTTGGTATATTTTTATCAGATTATTTAAATACTTTTTTGTATTATTTTGTTACATTGTGAAAGATACATATTTCATATCGCCCAGCAATTAATCTGTGAAATTTTCGCTAACAATTTACATTTTAAATATCTCTCTCTTGTATTTTTCATCTGAATGTGATCAATCTTACGTTAGATAGATAAATATTTCTCCCTTTCACTTTATCTCCATTAAATTGCTACACGTTGAAATACATCTGTTTAAAATAAGATAACTCGCAAAGTTGGGCAAATCGGATAAGGGGTTCGGGTAAATGGAGGTGAAAAAGGAGAGTATGGAGGCTTTTTTAATAGCGGGTGGCCGTGGAAACGAGTACCCGCTGAATCATCCTTTCCGGGCGAATTCCTACAGAGCGGAATCCCTCACTAGCCGAGAGGGAGAAAGGGAGAAGGAACTTAAAGACCCACAAAGAACGTTCTAGCCTTCCCACACGGAAATAACAGGTGAACTATTACCTCTCAACACGAACCGACAAAACTCAAAAGGCTTAACACACTTAAGGATATTGACGGATATCGTTCCCTTTCCTTCCTCCTCTTCCTCTTGCGGTTTTTCTCTTGCAACGTCGATTGTTCTGTCCCCTGTGTGTGTGTTCGTCTCTCTTTATTATCCCTCTCTCCAACCTATCGATGCTCTCCGGCGATTTGACCTTTCCTAAAAATCCGCGCGTTTAAAGCCCACGCGAAGTAAACCGCGGTCTCACCGATCTTTCTCGGTTAAAACATCAAAAAAGCGTTATTGATCCTCGTCTAGAAACGGCGTCGTCGGACATTCGCATTTTCGGTGGAAAAAAACTGCTCGTTTTAAAGACTTTTTCGGCCCCGTCGAAGATCGCCCGTACGTGTGTTTTCGTTGTTCGAAGTGGGGAGGCTGCGGTATTCACGATCCGTTTCCTTCGTTAAGAAGCCTTTTCCCCCTCAATCGGTTACCCTCGCCACGGGACGTGTAAACGAGCTAGCACTTATTTCCTAAACGGAGGGGTCGAACTGTTTTTCTCTCTCTCTCTCCTCTCTCTCTCCCCTCTCCCTCCCTCCACCCCTCACTTTCTCCCACCCTTTCTATTCCTCTTGTTTCTCTCCCTCTTTCACTCTGTTGCGTCGGGAGAGGATGTAAATGGATGGGAGGAGATATCGAAGGGAATAGCCAGGTCTCTCTCTCTCTCTCTCCTCTCACTCATTTTATCCCTCACGCAAGTACACGCGCACGCACGCACTGTTTTGCAGTTCCGCTCCGCTGGGCTTGTGATTGGATGTTGCTGGGTGGCCCTGTCACCTCGGGCCTCAAACACTATATTCGGCATGTTTTATTAATTATGTGGGAAGGGCCAAACGCTTTCTAAACCTTTTTTTTTGGAGTTGGCGCCATGGAGAGTTTTTTTTTATAATAATGAGCTGTAAAAATTTTCGAAATATTTATGAATATTAACGAGGTTCGTATCGATTGGAACATGGGACACCGTGAGATAATTTTCATATAGACGATACAAGGTATTTTACCGATATTTTTATCTCTTAGAATGCTACAGATGATCGTACTGTATCATATGCCTCAGGAAAAATCCTTTTAGCTTTATAAGTTTCATGAACATGTCAACCCTAACGTTCTGTCAGCACATGTATTTAAATATAAATATTTTAAAAATAGACGTACAATTTTCCCGAAGAATAGTTCGCCGTTAATTGCACCACAATTTTATTTATCAAAGATGCTCTTTTCGTTCTCAGAAAAATCACGCGTGGGAAGATTTCGTAATTATTAATAACTTTTATATTAACCTCACCCGATATATATATATATATATATATATATATATATATATATATTTGTAACCACTTTGGCAAGATACAAAATTGAGGCACTTCCAGATATGCTAGAAACTTGAAATTTGGTAGGATTATAGGTTTTTGTTCACAGCAGAAGGAAAAAAATCCAAAACTTTCGAAATTCCCACTTTGAGGGGCTATTTTTGCCCCATTTTTGGCCCGTAAGAAAACGTAAATTGGTGTAGAGGTTTTTATATTTGCACTGTAAAATTATTTCCCGTCAAGATGCGAACTCGAGACTTAAACTGTCGGATAGGATATAAATTGTAGTTACTTATTTTTGAAGACAGAATTTCAATCCGAGTAGAATTAGCGTAAATTTATAGTTTTTATCGGAAAAAAGTGGTAATTTTTCCAGCAATCAGCTACCTAGGCAAGCTTAATGCTTTCATATGGGTAAGATTTTAATGGGAATCAACGTCTTATATTTCTCCTTTAAAACCTTACTAGCGTAATGCCCATTGAAATATCAACGGGGGTAAAGATTCGATCCTTCAAGCTATTTATGGAGATCAAATTGGCATCAGAAACATTAATTGCATTGAAAGTCATTTCCTTCTCTCACCCTCCCACCCTCTCTCTCTCGTATTAAAAGCAATCAAAGCACGTTTACGCCCATAATAATTGTGTAATAGTACCGATTACTTACCTTTGATATTACTCGTGTTGCGCTTCGTTGATTTGTACACGACAAGAAATGTCTTCAGCCTTGATATCCAGATTAATTGAATATAACCGCCTCCACCAGTAAAAGGTAACTTATGCAGGTAATTTCACCAAATTTGAAGTAACGAGTATAATAAATGTTAAAATATAAAAGTTATTTATAAAAATTTATTTTTATACCCATTACTCGTTTTTATTCCTTCTTTCATACCGTCCGTGAATTGGAATAAAGGTTTAATTAAACGGGTTAAATTTTATATTTTCATTTCTCGAGCGTAAATTTTACCTGTGCGAGACAGTCAATTTATTTTTAAAATGGAATTCTTTTTCACTTAAATCAAATTTTGCTTTGCACAACTCTCAGCGGGCAGCCAATAAATTGCTATAGGATTCTTTTCAATTATACTTGTTAGAAAGAGAGAGAAATTCTTGCCTCATTTCATTAATTCTAAAAAAGCCTTCTCTCTCGCTCTATCTTCTTACTACTTCCTCTTGATTTAGTCTTTCTTCTCCAGTTGCTGAAAAATGAAAAATACTTTAGATAGATTTTATTCCTTGCCATCCTTAGGTTTTTTATGATTTTATTAACCTCATCAGAAGATGATTTGGGACAGATTTTTATACTATATACTTACGTACTTTTAATTAACGTTGCAATGCATTCTAAAGTTGTTAATTTGTAGGATATCCTAAAACGGTAAAATAATTTTAGGTAACTAGTTATTATTGCTATAGTATTATACTCGAAAGAGCCTAACTAATAATAGTATAGAGGCCACCATGTCCGTGACGTTAGAACGGGGTTGATCTCTTATGGATAACTGGTTCGAATCAAATAGTTCAGTACGCTTTGCCATTCTTATACGCCAATCCATTCTCGTGAGTGTTGTCGACAAAAAAAATTCTATTAGTCAGTCTTGACTTTCCTTGTTAAAATTAAACATAGCACGGCAGCTTAGACGATGAAGGTCAACCGGGTCGATCTTCAGCTCTCACTCTGTTTATCGGTCGCCTTCCTGGCTTATCTGCATCGCGCTTTCGACGCTGGCCTCGAAAGACGGGACTCATCCACAGCGAAAAATGGATAACTATTGAGAGCGCGTTGTTCGTCCACTTATGACACGGACTCTTCGTTACTTCCATCTAACGCTCGCGTACGTACATTCCGCCCATCCGTACACTGTTTTACTTCATGGGTCCTTTTTGAAGGTACAAAGGGTGGCCACTCTTACGGCTTAAAGTCCCACTTAATCCCTTCTCGCTTTCTGGCACCGTGCTTGGCGGAGAATTGAATTAAGGTTCCGAGTCTAACGAGTGGATGGCGCTAAAACATTCATTAGAGACCTTTGGGCAGATCGGCGGGAGTGCCTGTGTTTAGGGACGGGCGATCCCTCGGTTAGGGAAGCACTCTCAACGCTTCGCCTACCTAGTGCATTGTCCCTCTCCCGCTCCCCCCCCCTCTCTCTCTCTCTCTGTGATATCTTTCGTTACTGAAGCCTCTCTCTCCTCTCTTGGAGAGCAAGGCGAGTGGTTACATCGCGTGATGAGCGATAAGTTCTTTTCCGCTAATTATTCTTCCTCCGAAGCGTCGTTTGCCTCCCTTGCACGAAAGGATGTGTTGCTCGCCCATATTTATGGGATGGATCTTGAAGGAAAGAAAAATAAAGTTGTATGTGGCGGTGTGTGTGGTTAGTGGGTTAGGATCGTTATCGGAGCCTATTTTAGGACCCTTGAATCGCTGGAGAGAAGTTAGCTTACACCACTATCTTGTTAAGATAATGTGAGTAGATCATTACACACGTTCCTAGAAAGACGCTGTGTTCTCCTTATCCATCCCACTATTTTTATGTATTCATGAAATACTTTCTATTTTGAAAAATTGTACATCTTATGAGTAAGAACTTTACGAGAGAATGGTTTGCGGGAAGCCATGTTTTTTTTTTTTTTTTGAGAATTCAAAAATTTTGTTATTTTCAACAACATTCAACTACAAGAGAGTTGTAACTTTCAAATCTTTTATATTTTCACAAAAGAACTTTATTGCTCTGAGGTAGGCATTTCTCGAAAATTCACGACTTGATGTTTGTCTCCCAACGTAATTACTTTTTCCATGATAATAATAATCCTTATAAAACGCGCTGCCGCTTCTTGCTTCAGCGACCATAATGCCTTTATGTTATTGTACCCGAGTATATGTCATCTGGTCGTCATCAATGTTTTTCCGTTCTCCTGAGACTATACTGTATTTCTTTTAAAGCGTTCTGTTATCATCCCTCGGAAGGATGCTTAATCCACTTATTTACTCGGCGGCATTTTCACGAACTTAAAGAAAAATAAAGCAGGGCCGCGATTCGACGATAAGAAAAATCGAGTCGCGAAACAAATGAGTCAACATTCCCTGGTTTAAATTTATCCGGAACTATCTCTCACGAAGCTGTTGAGGTTCCAACTCGGTTATTGTGTCGCCGCGCGTATCCGGTTAGCTTATTAGAGAGTAGCTTTATGGCAGATTAGATCGTATCGGCGAACGAGTTGGGAACAATAGGCGTTAATAAATGGGCGGACGGATATAATGGAGGCATGGAAGTACCAAGAGCAACACAGAGAATGGGAACGAATATCTTAAATTTCACGTTTCTCGAGCTGTTAAAAATTCCAAAAATGGCGAATTTTGTTTTTTTACGACCACTTTTTCCCAACTAATATAAGTCCTAGTGTGCCAAAATATTATTTCATTTAAAATCATGTATCTGGAAATTTTACCTAATTGAATATTAATAATTTTCGGCATATTTTTCACTGTTAGGAGTGCAGATTTTGCTAAATTGATACACCAATATTAATTCTACGAAGAGAGTTTTGTTTTCGGTGGGAAAAATCTTTCTCCCTATCATTTAATACACAATTTTCCTGGCATCTCAATTTAAATATACAGTACATGTACATATTTTAGTCTTACGTGCAACCCGGGCGTATTTTCGACTAAAACATTCCATTCATATACGTTTACTCTTCCCCGTGAAATGAATCTCAACTCTTCTATCTATCTATCTACAGTTCACGCTGCAAGCCACCGCAATGGTGTGTGGCAGGGGGTGCAATAGCACCAAGGGAAAGCGCATAATAATGAATAGTATCACTCTACGTCGGCTGAATTCTTTTCGTAAATTCTGTTCTGCTCAGCTATCGTTCTAGGAAAAAACGAGCCTTTGTACCTTTCTGTCCTTCAGGCTATCTCTCTTATTTTACGAGGATCGTCCATTCTACCAATATAAGTTGGCGCTCTCTTATTTCTTCGACATCGCTGGAGAATATATGCGTTCTAAATCTTTCAAGAAGTTTTAACCTAGAGCGTGATCGGCGCTCAGTTAGTGATTCCCATCCTAAGTCCTGCATCAAGCCTGTAACACTTTTGTTTCTATCGTAACAATTTTTGACGAATCTAGCGGCTCTTAAGTAACTCCTTCCGCCCCTATGCAACGCAAAGTATGCTTTTCTTGAGCTGCTCAGTTTATAATGTAATATTCTTCTTTCTTGCACGCGCATTGACTTTTGTTTCTCGTTTTAAAGATCTCACGCGATAACCCCTTTTCACAATTTTCAATTAAATGTGAATGAAAATTAGATTCCTGTCCTTTACTTGGTGCACGTCCGTGTTTGAGATCTTCTTCATTTCTTCCATTAAATCGTTATTAAGGACGGATTAGCTAACCCGATATCTTATGGAGGACGACTCAATAGAGATAACTCCCCATCTTTTCCTTCTTCGCGTAATTCTCTTACTCTGTACCTATGGCTAATCGAGTATTTTTCCGCTCTACTAAGGAAACTTCCGAAATTCTCTCTCCTTTCCTTTTATTCCGCCTCGTATATTTTGGAATACGGTTCCTAAGGGAGGATTTTTTTAGATCGAGAATTTTCTAAATTTTTATCTCAAAATTTATCCAAAAACATCCCCGTATATTTGTATTTATACCTCTCTCTTCACGAGTCCCAGATGTACGAAATTTCGAAAGACTCGGTTCAAACGCTTTCGTCTTTTCTTTGAGACGTATAATTGATGCAAATTAATTGCTTCTCAGAAGAGTTACTCCCTACCGACATCCACCTACCGCCTTTGTCCCTTTCGTGATTAAATCGTAGCATATTTCAAATAAAAACCATTTCAAATGTGAGCTCTGTGCGCGGAAAGTCTCCGTCTACTCCTAAACCCTCTCTCTCTCTTTTTGTCCTTCCTCCTTTACACGCCACCCCCTCCTTCCACCAAACTCGTACGAATCTCCCATCACCACCCTCGGTGATTTCCTCTCCCTATCTCCCCCCGCCCCCTCCCTCCTAATCCTCCATCGCTTGATCCTTTTGAAACGATCCGCCGAATCGAGAGATACCGCGGTAATAGGGATATGGAGCCTTCAAAGATGCTGTTGTCGGAGGATGAGTGGAGAAACAGAGAAAAGTGGAAGAGAGCAAAAGCGAGAAAATTCCGCTCTTATAGTCTGTTCACTATCTATAGTCTCTTGACCTTGAAGCAGCAGCCAATAGGAGACGGTTCCTTCGGGAAGGTAGTGGGGGGAACTCAGTGTTACTCTTGCTCTCGAAGCGTTCACATCGGTCTGCGTTGCCATTTCTACCGCCGTTTCCTTGCTGTTGCTTTTCGTGATTGGGTATCTGTCCTCCCGCGCGAAAGTTGTGAGGGGCGATGGAAGAGGAAACGTTCGTGATTGGCTACTTGCTCTATGAAGTTCAAGAGACTTAAGAAAGTGAACAGACTATAGGAGGGAGGGAAGGGAAAGGGATTTTGGGTATGCCGGAAAGAATCGGAGATCCGAATTGAATTCGTTCCATTTTCCATTAATCGGATCAGAGGTGATTTTAATTCATGAAAGATACACATTGAGACGGTGATATTTATAATCATAGGTCCTCTTTTTCTCACCTCTATAATGTTGAACGAGCTATCATTCCGTATTTTTTCACCTCCACTTCAATTTCATTTATGTATTGACGCAGTTTGTATGCGTAATTACGATTCAATTTATCTATGCATGCAACTTTAGATCCGAAATTCGGCGCTTTACATAATAGATTTTCTCGGGGCGTAATTAATTCACGTTGCTCTTTAATTAATAACTATTGGCACTCGTAGTCAAGCGTGCTTGTTTGCATTTTCATATCTGCGGTAATTTATGTTGGTAGAGGTAAAAATCTCTATTCGCGGAGAAGCCATGTTATAATAAATTATGCATTTATAATGGTATGCGCATTAATATAATCCGGTTTTATGTGGTAAAAATTTTATTTTTAGTCATATAAATTTTACTGGAAAATAAAAAGATCCATTGTATCTTTTTACGACCTACTCTTCTTCCTCCTTTACCTTAATTAACGCTTGCAACTAGACTTTATAATTCAGAGACTCTCTAATGCCAATTCGCGCTTTTACTGATTTATTCTGGAAAAAATTTCTCTGCTAATCCCCAATTTAAATTCTGGTCGAATGTTATTAGCGTCGTATTATTGCAATTATACATTTTTTCCTTATCCCCAATAAGTAATTTATTAAAATTTAAGCACTGACTTAGCAAATTTGTCGGATTCATTTCTATTCAAATGAATGTGTTGCTAATGTTAATTTCTGCGCAACAGTAAATGCATCTATCGTATTTTGTATCGCTGTTTCCAAGGTCAATACATACACTATTTCATTTTCATTTGATGGCCCACATCTTATTTTGAATTTACATTAAGTATGAAAATATATTTTAACTTTACCTACATAAGTTGTATCCGATTTTGATGTTTCTTCTGCAAAGCCGTTGAAGGTTTTTATTATAAAATCTTTTATATCCGTTTGTCCGATATTTATTCCAAAATGCACGCAATTACTTTGATTTATCGCGGAAATATATAGCTCTCAAATCTACAAAGCAATCCTCATTATTCATTTAATCTTAGATGAATTATCTAGCTAAGCTAATCGTCTAAATCAAGTTAATTACAGGGATAACTCGCGTGTTGATAAAGAGGTTCACCCGACCGCTTTATGGGTGTATCTTTCCATCGTGTTGACTCGAAGAGAGTATTATAATACAGGTATACCTCGCGATACGCCTTTTTCGGTTTTACGCTCATTACACTTTATGACTCCACCTCTCGATCCGCTCGCTTGATTCGGACATACGCTCTTACAAATTCCGGAGAACGAAGATCGTTTCTCAGGCCACTGAAAAGGGTCTATACCCGAGCAACGAAAAGCAGCTTTTTTCAATATGTACGAACTACTTTTAAACTTTCAAAAGACAGTGTAGAAATAAGCAAAGCAAACAATCGAGAGAAATCCCAGACAACCCTGTTCCCAGTCAAGATTTAAATTTCGACCGTGACTCATAATTGTCATTATTATAAATCATCTCATATTGAATAAGAACCTTTATTTGTTAAATCTCTGTCTCTATTTCTGGCTCATACGAAGTTTTGCGTGATTTGTTGTTCTTCATTCACACGCGTTGAGTCTCCTTTTATATGGCTGCTTTTTATAACTCCTTGTTGTGTCTATTAAGAATTTGTTCTTTTTGTAGTAAACACCAGGCTATCCGTGTTCGGGATATCCAAGCAATAGACATTGCGAGAGGCATTGCGAGATAAATTAATTAATAGCAATTTTCCTAGTACGTAAAACTCGAGGAATAACCATGTAGTGAATTGTTAAGCATTTTATTTTTTTTAAAGTTCACAGATTTTTGTTTTCTGTCAGCTGGAAGTGAAGTAGTAGTATGTATAAATTTTCCAGACATTTTGTAAATATATGTATGAAATTTGACTGTATGCTTGCAGGAGCATTAATGTTAAATGAAGCAATAACTTATTCCCATAGATATTGTTTAACTTTGTTGAATACCGCTGGTAATGTGTTATTAATACTTAACAAAATCGCACGCTGTTTTGTCGGATATTCTGTCAAATCTTTCTTTTAAAACTAATGCGTAAATATCCTGTTTTAACCAGTTTAATTTATATGAATAATTGAGGTTTCATTGTACATGCGTTTTTTTAATACCCTTGATTTTTATCTTCCTAGGAACGCGTCTCTTTTTCATAGCATTAATAATAATAATAATAATCATTTATTTAACACAAACAGGTTACCCCAATTACATGTGTTGTAATACATTTCTATGATAAGCACAAACATGCCCTCGGCAGGATTCGAACCCGCGACCTTTGCAGTGGGAGTTAGACACGCTAACCACCCCTCTACCAAGGCCGTATTTATAAATGCGTTTCGCAGTACGCTGATTCGCGATACGTTCTAGTTTTTAGGATCGTATCCCGAGCGTATTGCGAGGTATACCTGTACTGGTTTACTAATTAACATTGAAAAACCCAATGTAATACATTGCTCCCGCGGCAGTCGACCAAAAATTGTCATTTATAGCCTTGTCGGCGTAAGATGAAGAAGTCGGAAAATTTCTGTGCGTAGAAAGCTCTTTCGCAAGAGATATTAATCGAATTTTCAGCGGTTGTTTAAGATTTATGAATCTTGCAAAATGACGGCGCCATTTTTAGAAACTTCAGATAACATTGAAAATTCTTGAATCAGTCTTCGATGTGTTATTGCTCTCCAAGCATCTCGTTCAATTTCATCAATCGTCTGTTCGTTAAAATGCCGGAAGAATTATTGCCGAATCGAAATATTCATCTAGGATGTATTCAAATGTGATTTATCTAGCTCTTCTCATGGCGTCGATTCAATTGATAACTAAGCCCCAACAACCACATTAAGCCATAGAAATCCGTATGCGCTTATCGGTTATAAAACAGCGTCACTATAAAGAGAGAGTTTCATTTGAATCTGCCGTCTGCGAGTCACTTCCGAGGACGGCTGCTTGGTCTCCTAGATGTGCATCTGGATTTCCACTCTTTTTTTATGGCTATTTGAGCTATAAAATTTTTCAGTCCATTTAGGAGAAGAAATTCTCGTCTCCCGGGATTTTTATTCCGCAGTATGAGTCGTCTCTTTGACGACGTAGAAACTAAGGAATTGGTAGTGCAAGTATAAAAAACAAACTTTATCACCCGAGATATAAAATGGATAGGCGAAAGGATTTAATACGAAACTAGTCCACGATCCGTTTTTTCCGCGCTCCGAGCATCCACGCACGAATTCAATAGTCAATAAAAGCAACCACATATCCGTTGGCATGCGATAAATATTCAACCAGCATCTAGTCGGCAGGTTCGTCGAACCTTTTGACAAGTGTTGGGGTGTTTAAACTGTTCTAATATAAGCATGAGGTCGGGATTTTGCTCTTTTCCTCTATAACTAGGGTGTTCAGACGTCCCGGTTTTACGGGATTTGTCCCGGTTTTCTGTGAAGTGTCCCGGTGTCCCGAAAAATGTTTTCGGGACGCATAGTTTTCCCGGTTTTTTGGGCTGCTGCCATTATGTCAAATAGGTTCCAAAAATCGAATTATCGAAAGGAAAATTTAGCGCATATACAAAGAGATAGGGGACTTGTGTAGCGTCGTCTTATCATTACTACGATTTTTCTTCACTGAATGTCTCCGGTGTGGCAGTTTAGAGCACAGAATAAGTAATAAGTGTGCGATTAGGGCAATCGCCTCCTCCCTCCTTTGGCGACACCTCTACCATCCACTGGGTACATTATTACATTTATTCCGCGCAAAATTTCTTGTTTCCAGATCGAAGATTAAGTCTGTATGGCAAGGGAAAGAATGATTCTGATAGGGGTAGGGATTTTCATAATATAGGGTTCTCAGCAAAGGTGAATTCAAGAGGGGAAGTTTCTGGATCCGTCCCTGCTAGCAAGATATTTGTTTGCATATCGAAGATATAGACGGCCGGATGTGTTGCTCTTAGATTTAGACTTGTATAACAATTTATAATTTACAAGTTGGAATGAGGTTAAGCTTTAGTTTGGAAATAAAGTTTTAAATTTTCTATTGCTATAATATTATTACACTCAAATCACGCACAATGGATTTATGTAATATTTAGTGCACATAACTACTGCAGATAAATATGTCCCGGTCATGTTCCGGTTTTTCTTCGTCAGAACATAAAATGTCCCGGTTTTTCATCCTCGGTATCTGGACACTCTATCTATAACTCTCTCTCACGCTCGTTCTCTTACCTTGCGCTCATCGTCGCTTGAGTAACCCTTTCATTTTGCGATGGGTGCGAAAATATACGTTCTCATGGGGTTAGTCCTTGAAGGATGCATTGACTAGGAAGGAAGGATAGACCTAAGGATATCGAGTTTTCAGGTCTATATAGAACGAAACCGCTCGCCGATGTCGGGTAGGAGGAGACTCTATCTCCATCCCACAGAGGATGCTTTGGCGGCGAGGCCTCTTATCCTTTACCGCGAATGCCACGCTGTGTCCGCGTATATTAACGCCCTATCTCCTCTTTCCCCCTTCTCCCTCTTCCCGTCTCCGGTTCCACATGGCGGTGGACTATGTGCTCCTCTCTTATGGGTGCCGAGTAAAGGGCTTAACCGCTCCCTATCCTCTTCACTCCGCCCCGCCTCACCCCTCTGGCGGACGGGGAACATCAGGCATATTCAATGATCGGTAATTGGCTCCCTTTGGCCGTGGCCCCGTCGTTGCATCCCGGCGGGATTTTTTTTATTGCCTCTTTCCCTCCCACATCTCTCGAGCTCTTTTCCCCTATCTCTCACTGCATCTCCCTTTATATCCTTTCTCTCTGCCCCTTTCTCCTTTTCTCTCGACCTTTCAAGTCCCATTCTCCCTTCTCTCTCTACCGTTCTGTCTGCACATTTCTCTCTCCCTTTCTCTCTCTCTCTCACATTCTATCGCTATCCCTCTCTCTCTAGCTGTCTGGATTACTCTTGCCTGAGCTCCAAGGCCCGACCGCTGCAGCGATGCAGTTTCCCCAGGAACTTCCTTCGCCCGTTCAGCCCAACCGTGAACGGAGAGGTCCTTTAATTTAATTCGGGGCGAAGCCGAATTTTATTCGGTCGTTACGGAGGATGATGGGCACGATCGATCTATCGATCGCATTTTTTTTTAATTTGGCGATTTGGTGAACGTGTCTGAAAAATATATATACATAAGCACACATATATACGTAAATATGCATATACATACATAAATACACTTAAATACACACATACGCATAGATCACAGTTACAGAGGTGTAATTAATTCGTTGTGCCACGTGCACGCGGGATTTTAGGGATGAATGAACCCGGTCCTGACTTCCAGCACGACCGTAAAAAAAATTAAAAAGACCAAAATGATAGAAAAGGTCTTGTTGCGAAATCGCGGCGGATCGTTTGGTGCATAGCGGTTTTTTTTTATTTTGGAAACTTTGAAACTGTTCCATTTAAAATACGCCAGGGCATCGAATTTCCTATACGGACGTCAAAACCACAGCCGCGTGCGGTCGGATACGTTACTGCTCGGCAAGTGATGCGCGTTAACGAAACGCGATTTTCGGGATTTTTTCAGCTCGTTTGCGACTCGCACGTGCGTATCGAACGTTGGGGACCCAACTGTTTCGAATTCATATAATATAAGAATTTTCATCTCGGAACGATTTTGCCACTGGTTTCGATGTCGTCGCTTTCTGTGTTAGACTCGCTGTAATGTAACGAACCGGAGAAATGGACCGAGATCTTTTTTCTCTTGTTGGGGCCAGGACAGCCTCGTGATGTATGCTTAGTAACGGAGAAAAACCCTTTAAAATATATGCGTGGCGCTGCTGAACGGATAAAATTTAAGGATCTGAGAGAAAAATGCTTGGATGGGGAAAAGACGGTAAAAAAGGGATTTGTAGCAGAAGGACTAAAAGAAAAGGGTCTAGAGCAGTGGTTCCCAAACTTTAAGACCCTTATCGCGATCCTCTTAACCTCATCCGTCAACCAATAAATATAAACCGTAATATTAACTTTAAAATATTATATCTCTTTTATTTGCGCAAGAATTAATATTATTTCAAATATCTCAACAAATAATATTTTTTAATTTTTAAAAAAATATTCCGTCTTAGCGAACTTTTGAAAACCTGAATTTATACAGTTACCTCCAGTTTGGAAACAATGAAGGGGTAGGCAACTTTTTCTACGTGGCAGGCAGAACTGGTGGTTAGAATCCTTCGGTGGGTCAGATTAAAGATTAAATAGGAAGTTAAGTTACCTGGAGACTCCGCGAAAATCAATTCTAAATGGGATTTTTTATGGTTAAAATTTCAGTATTAAATGTTTTATCATCATAATTTAAATCTAAAAACTGTGAATTTTCGTGTTACGTTTTACGGATGCATTTTTAATCGTAGCCTCGAGGGCCCCATAAAACGTTCTCGCTGCACGCGGGTCGTAGGTTGCCCACCCTCGATCCAGAGAGAGCGGAAAGGATTTATATAGGATCGGAGACGGAAGGACGAAAATCTCCCAACGATACATAGTTCCAAAAAGCAAATTCCACCGGAATTAACGAATGGACGGAAAGATAAAAAGGAAATGCTCCCACAACTCGCCTCCCGCTTTCCGCATCGAAAATTCCGCGTTATTTCGGATTATGTTTTCGATACTCAGATTTCGCATATTATTCATCGGACCAGAAATTCAATCACATTTGGAGGATTTCTTGCCTGCATTCTCGGTTGTGTGTGGCGAAATCTCGCGCCAGCGCCCGCTCAATTAACTCGATGCATTCCGGTTTCAGGTCGTTGTTTCCGAGATCCGTCTGCTTGATCGCTTACCGTGAAAGAGGGATGCGATGATGAAAATGATGCTACGATTCGTTTTTCATCAAGGATATGAGAAAGTCATTCCGTTATACTATTAAAGGAGTTGTTGTCTGCGGCTCAAACTTTTGCAAGAATTCCCGCGATGAATTCAACCGTTTCTGCTTCCCGTTATGACGCGAACAAAAAACGATACACTCATAAGATACACTTCGGTGCTACTTAACAATTTGATTTTTTATGTTATACCTGTATTCGACCTTACTGATTTTGATTTGCTGGGTTAATTTAACTAAGAATCGTAAAATCTGTAAGTTATTACATTGCTGTATCTTTAATTCACCGAGAATTGAGTTAAACCCCCTTTGAAACAAGCGCCGAATTCGATTATAATAAGGTACATATGTGTGATGAATGTAAGTACAGTGCCAAATAATCAGGGTTATTTATTGTCAGTTGACTTGCTACGCAGTTTTTACTTAATATGTTTACAATATTACTAAATATTTTTGTCACAAAAGCAGTACCTGTAATAATTGTGATAGTTTGAAAACATTGTGACATCCGATGTATTGGTGATGCGAAGGCCATCTCCCGCTATCTGAATATTGATCTGAATAAACATTCGCTCTCTCACAGTCCTCTCCGTTTCTTTCTGTTCGGAATCAATGACCCGGAAATAGATCTCCACGATTATCGTTCCGCACCTTGGTCGAAATTATTTTCTCGTCCTGAAAGCACGTCATAAGATCGAGACAACCTAATCGGTGAAACGTCTCTTTTTTCCTAAGGAGTATTGCAATTAGCGTCCCTGCTTCTCCCTCTAAAGTCAGCTCTCCTTTGTGCCGCGGTTTCGTCTCGCTCCTGTAATTCTCTGGAGGGGTGTTGCCGAGGAACGGTCAGAGTGTGTGCAAATTGAGTGGAGAGGTAGTCGAATGACGGATCTCCGTTTGAAAGAGAGAGTTTGCCGGAGTCATAGGGTAAAGGAGCATTTTTCTCTCGCTATCTCTGTCTCATTCCATTTTCCCCCACTCGATCGCCGCTGGTGCTTGCTGCGAGAGAAGTCAAAAACAGACGCAAAGTCACTAACCTCTCTCTTACACCCCCTCCCTCTCTCTCCTTGCCTTTATTCTAACTTTTCTCCTCTTTCTTTCTCTCTATCCAACCCTTTTCTTTTAACATCTCTCTCTCCAACTCCAACTTCCTTCCCTGGCAGTCTTCTCTCTCTCTCATTTCTGTCTCCTACCTGCTTCCCTCCCTCTCCCTCACTCCTCCCTCTCCCTCACTCCTCCCTCTCTCCTCACTCTCCCTCTCTCCTCACTCTCCCTCAGCCCAACCACCTCAACGATCTTAACGATGCCTTTCGATCGGTCTCCTTTTATCCCTCTCCTCTTCTGTCTTTACCCCCCTTTATCTCTTTCTCTCCTTCCATCGATGATTCTCTTCGCTCATTACTCTTCCCTTTAACACGTCTCTCTCACTCGTCCCTTTTCCGTCGGTTCTTCTCTCGTGTCTTGATCTTGTTCGTGTCTTTTCTTTTTGATCTCACTCGACTTTTTTATTTTCCTCCCTTTTTTAATTTCGTCCTACTGTTTCTTTCCTTTTTATCGCCTTCCCGTCTCTTTTCAACTTAATATACTTATTGCTCCCCTTTCTTCCTTTCGTTTTATTCTATTTTTTTTTCTTTCTAATTCAATCTTCCTTACTTTCCCGCCGGCCCTTTTGATGTTCTCAATTTTAATTCCTCTTACGTTTTATCGTTGCGCTGCTTTCTTTACCGTCTTCCTCGACGTTTTGCTCTTTCCTTTACCGCCTTCCTCAACTTGTTGCTCCTTTATTTCGCCTACTCTCCTCATTTTCTACTTCTTCTTTCCTTGCTCCTTATTACTCCCGTTATGTCCGTGTTTCTTCAAAATTCCCATCACCTCCATTTTCCGCCACCTTACACTCTGTTTCCATAACTTTTTTCCTATCATTCCTACCTCGCCTTTATTTTCTTTATCATATCCCGCCTTCCCTATCCTTCCGGTCTCTCTTCCGTCCTGTCCAAAATTTCTCTCTCCCCCTCTCACCCCCCCCCCTATTCCCGCCCTTATTCATGGGCCACTCGAGGCTCTCTGGTCGAGCATATTTTTTTTACTGGAGTTACATTGTTTGTAGCGTCGGAAACAGCTCGCTCATTCCCTCTTTCCTCTCTCTCTCTCCCATTTTCTCCCTCCCTTTCTCTTCTGCCTCTTTGTTCTCATCCGCTCTTCTCTTCCACTGCATCTGGTGAAAGCACAAACGTCCCGTGCTTTTGAATGTAATCGGAATGCTTGTTTTTCATGGTTCGTCGCTATATTAAAGTCCGTGTGAGGCTGAGCCTAGCGTTTTTGGAAACTGTTTTCAACTCCCGGGCGCCTAGTTACTCCCTTTTTTTTCGCCGCGGAGATGAAAAGGCCGGCGCGAATTTCAGGTATGCCGTTCGTGATGTTATATGGCGCATTTTTTTTTTCTTGCCTCTAGATTTTAACGGCTCGGAATCCATTTCCCTGCGTCCGTGCTCAGAATCCTATTTTGACTCTTTCCGCACGACCCCGGGCATGTGCTGTCTGGAAGTCGGAAGGGTTATTTGGGAACATATTTTGTCCGTGTAATCATAGACGGCTGGAAGCCTGCTGGTCGTTTATTTTTTCTATCACGCACTTTCGGAGTAGGAATCCTTTTCGGCCTTATAGGCGTATTTACTCAAAAGTGTCATGTTTATAGAATTTAATACCGTTTTGGCTCGAGGGAGATTCTCGGATTTCGAAAAGGTTTCCGGGACATGGGAGTTTTTAAATGCTAATTTTCCTTCCCAAGTAGGCACTTTTTTCGCTCTTTTAAACATGTTTCGTTAATTCGCAACATAAAGTAGGGCTTAATACCGCATTCCTTCATTAGGTATTTCCCAATATTTGGACGCGAAGAAAAATATAAACGTATAGAAATAAGCTAAGGACACATGGAATTCGTACCTTTTTTAAAAATGAAAATCGAAAGATATGTAGGGGATATGAATGAAAGATAAAGTATTTACGTATGATGTTCTGTCTAGCCTAGGGGTGCGCATACGTTTTACGAAACAGGCCGCATTAGCAAATGCAATTGCTTCAGTGGGCCGAATTACAGCTCAAATCGGGAGTTAGTTAGAACAGCGGTACTCAAAAATTTTTTCCGTCGCGGCACACATTGCACACTGCAATCCACCGAACTTAAAAAAAGGAGGGGTAATGTGTAGTAATGAAGATTTTAAGCCTAAGCATTGTTGTTAAAAATGGCGAAAAGCAAATACAAAACTCTGATTAAGGAAATTCAGTTTTTTTTTACAGATCGTTATTAAAATATTCGGCGACACACCGTTCTGTTAATAATCGCTGACTTAGAGGACTGAGAGGGAGCCTATCAGTTAAAATCACCAATATATAACTTGAGGCATGGTGACTTCAGTATACAAGGTTTTTCGATCACAGTTCTATATAGAGAATATGAAATTGGCCGTTTTTAAATTCGTAATTCATGATGGTTATGTAGGACGCATAAAATACTTTTTCCGTTCGCTGTCTCTCCGTCAGCGGCGAGAACATTATAGAATGTTCACAATTTTATTATTTGAATGATTTCTTACACTTAAAATATTCCAGTAAATGATGGTTATACAAACGAAATTTTTAAAATGTGAATTTCAACGAGTGGGCAATCTTTTTCATTTCACTCTGCTATTATATGTTCTTTTGAAATTTATTAATAAATTTTTAGCAAACTACTACGTAATTTTAGCATTTTCTAATAATATCATCTTATTTACGTACTAGCTGGAGTGCCCGTTGAATTTCAACGGATATAGTGAATCTAAAACTTCGACCGTGTAACGTGTAAGCATCGCAAGAATAAGATAGTACACAGTTATAACAGTCGAATAAAGCAAAAATGAAGAAAACCACTCTTCATTTTCCTATTTAGATGAATGATGCAAGAAAATCTTGCACTGTGAAAAATCGAAAATAACGTGTAAACTCCCTCCCCCTCCCTCCCACCCTCTCCTTCCCTTCTCCTCCTCCCTCCCCTCTCTCCCTCTCCCTCCTCCTCTCTCCCTCCCTCACTTCCTCTTCCTCTTCCTCTCTCTCTCTTAAATGTAAGAAGGGACTATATAGTCTCAATTGAACTCTCAATTTCGGCGACAGTGGGAGTTGTCAAGGTAGCTTATAATTGGTATTGTAATAAAACTGATAAAATCACGTATTTTATTGATTCTAACCGCATTTCTACGCGAATTCGACTAGAATTCGGAGTCTGTCTTCAATAAAAATAAACTTTGTTCTTTCCCGCAAAGAAGTATCCAAGTCTCAAGTTCGTACCGTGATTTTAAGTAATTTTAAAGTGCAAATTTAAAGTAGTCTACACTCATCCCTGTATTTCAGTTGCAGGACGCGGCAAAATACGTGACTTTCGATAATTAAATCGTTCGCCATTTCGAATCGAGGCGACGGACAGAAATATACCCTTGACCATTCACTAAGTTAGGATGTAAGGAAGAATCGTACCAAATTTGGTTATTCTAGCTTTTATCGTTTAGGTGGAGTTCCATGAACAAACCAACAAACACACCCTTCAAAATATATTATAGGAGATTTTATATAAATAAGGATGATTTTCCTTTTTAGCTAGTGTAATTCCTTGACAGTAACCCTCCCGATCACAAAAAACAAGAAGCACAGGCTTTCCGAATTTGGCCGCATCTTAAGAACAAGATTTATACTTCAGCCTCCTACTGTGATATATACTCTTTCTGTTTTCCCAACTTTTTTCTCCTGTGCTCTAATAATAGCTTTTTCGCTTCTAACTCAACCTTGGCTTGGATCACATTCTGTATCCTGAATCAGTCGTTTCGTTTTCTTAGAAGCGATAGCATTTTGTTTTTTTAGTGGTTTAAAGATCTCGAATAAATTTTATCGGTGTCTCCCAACGGACTGCAGTAGTTATTTTGAAATTAGGCATATAAGCTCGTTACATAATGAGATATGCACCAAACTTTTGACTAAATTCGCAATAGACATGTGGAAGTAAATTCCTCGAAATTTTTTCTTATTAATCCAATATTTATACTCTTAACATACAATAATATTTCCTTTCTGTAGTCTAGGTTCGTGTAATATAATATCTTTGCCAATTTTTATCCGTAACTAAGAAATTAATTATTGGGATTAATTTCGATCTACTGCGTTCATTCCACATATTAGCTACAATTCTCAATTCTCTCTCGCCCCTAATTGGACGGCAGGAATTCCTTTTAACCGAAATTTAACTCGATGCAGGACTAACTTTAAAGTCACACCATCCCCAACTTAACTTAACAGTGCCTAAAATCTGTCGCTGCCGCGTGACTGTCACAAACTCCCGCCGAAGATAAATATTGGAATAGGGCTTCCAAAGTAATTAGGGAGTGAAATGCTTGGAAAGGTCCTTTCGGCGTCTCTCCTCACGGCTTTCAATAATGGCGAATCCTGCGCACCAATCGCTAGATTGCAGTTTGATGAGCTTGGCTATCTCTCGAACAAAAAAATCCGACATGACCTCCCGTCGCGACTTGCCACTTTGATTTCCGTCTAAAAAAGGTAATTTGACTTTTTTATTATTTATTCCATCGCGGGCTTTAATCAAATGCGGACAAAGGACCGTAAAATTTAGGGAGATACAGCGAGAAATGAAGAAGATTGGAGCGTTTCCAATTTCCAGAGCGAGAATTAACGGATAATTAGAGCAGTATTAACAAATTAAATGTGATCGAATTGGCCCTATATCCTTTTATTAAATTATTTTTTTATTAAGCCGTTAAAATATTACCTCCACGCGTCACCTCTCTTTTAATCTGGAAAGGACGGACCATCGATTAGATTTTTGGACGCTGTGTGATCCTAAAGTCGAAAAAATCTGATGTGGCCAACACATGACTTTCTCCATATTTGGGGTATAGATATTTAAATTATTATGAATAGCATTATAAGGCAAAATTATTATTTCGTATCGTAAAAGAATAAAGTCGTCCTTATTGCCGTAAATTAGGTATATTTTGAATATTTTCGCAGAATTCACCGCTACATGGTGGTGGTGCTGTATACTGGTATTAAGAAAAAGCAAAATATCTCCGAAATGGATGGTTCTACGAAAATTTGTTTCAAACAAAACTTGGAAGAAATATTATTCTCTACAACTTTGGTCCTTACGAAGATTACCATTAACGATGTTTTTAAGGAGATATTTTACAGAAACCGAAAAAACATTATTTATAAATAATTCCTAAACAATAACTGCTATGGAAAATCCTTCCAAATGAAAGTTGTAGGAAATTATATTTTCTACATTTTTTGTAATGGTCAGTGTATACAATAATGACGTATTATCGGAGAAATATAGCAAAAACCGAATCGAGTTTCGAATAAACCTCGACTTCCGGTTTACTGTTATTGTCCAAAAACTAATCAGTTCTTTGTGCTCATGCTAAAGTGTTATATATGAAGTTTGGTAACCATATGGCAAGTACTTTTTGAGTTAGAGCGCCCAAAATCATATACATCCACACACACGCACATCATTCCGAAAATAGTCTAAACGTGTTCTAGGGACCTCAAAACGTGCATTTCCGTTGAAATCTCGAAGTCGATTTTTTTCGTAATCACAATACTTTCCCATTACTGCGTATGGAGAAAGTAAAAAAATCTGATGTGGCCAACACATGACTTTCTCCATATTTGGGTTATACATATTTAAATTATGAGTAGTATTATGAGGCAAAATTATTATTTCGTATCGTAAAAGAATACAGTGGTCCTTATTGCCGTAAATTACGTATATCTTAAATGTTTACCGAGTTCACCGCTACATGGTGCTGGCGCTGTATACTGGTATTAACAAAAGCAAAATATCTCCGAAATGAATGATTCTGCGAAAATTTCTTTAAAAAAAACTTGAAATAAGTATTATTCTCTACAACTTTGTTCCTCACGAAGATTACCAATAACGATGTTTTTAAGGAGATATTTGATGGAAACCAAAAAACCGGTTATTTATAAATAATTCCTAAACAATAACTGCTATAGGAAATTGTTTCAAATTTAACTTGTAGGAAATTAAATTCTCTATAACTTTTGTATAGAATTGTATATACAATAATGATGTTTTAACGAAGAAATATCGCAAAAACGGAATCGGGTTTCGAATAAACCTCGACTTTCGGTTTCCCATTATTGTCCAAAAACTAACCAGTTCTTCGTGCTCATGTTATAGTGTTATATATGAAGTTTGGTAACGATATGGCACGTACTTTTTGAGTTAGAGCGCCCACAATCACATACACACACGCACACACACACAGACATCATTCCGAAAATAGTCTAAACGTGTTCTAGGGACCTCAAAACGTGTATTTCCGTTGAAATCTCGAAGTCGAATTTTTTCGTGAACACAATACTTTCCCATTACTACGTATGGAGAAAGTAAAAACATTTCCTTTTGTACTTTCGCCATACGAAGTAATGGGAAAGTATTGTGATCATGAAAAAAAACGACTTCGAGATTTCAACGGAAATACACGTTTTGAGGTCCCTAGAACACGTTTAGACTATTTTAGGAATGATGTGCGTGTGTGTGGATGTATATGATTTTGGGCGCTCTAACTCAAAAAGTACGTGCCATATGGTTACCAAACTTCATATATAACACTTTAACATGAGCACAAAGAACTGATTAGTTTTTGGACAATGACGGGTAACCGGAAGTCGAGGTTTATTCGAAACCCGATTCGGTTTTTTGAATATTTCTCCGTTAAAACATCATTATTATATATACAATTCTATACAAATGTTATAGAGAATGTAATTTCCTAAAACCTTCATTTGAAACAATTTTCTATAGGAGTTATTGTTTAGGAATTATTTATAAATAACCGGTTTTTCGGTTTCTGTAAAATATCTCCTTAAAAACATCGTTAATGGTAATCTTCGTGAGGACCAAAGTTGTAGAGAATAATATTTCTTCCAAGTTTTGTTTGAAACAAATTTTCGTAGAACCATCCATTTCGGAGATATTTACTTTTTCTTAATACCAGTATACAGCGCCACCACCATGTAGCGGTGAATTCTGTAAACTTATTCAAAATATACGTAATTTACGGCAATAAGGACGACTGTATTCTTTTACTATACGAAATAATAATTTTGCCTCATAATGCTATTCATAATAATTTATATATCTATACCCCAAATATGGAGAAAGTCGTATGTTGGCCACATCAGATTTTATATTTTAAAATGCCGTGACGATTCGTTATAAATCGAATGAAAGAAATTGGCTTGTGACTTGATCCCGTAAAATTAGGAACCCAGCCGATGACTAGTTGGGTTATTCTTAGAAAAATTCTAATATTTCTTTCGTGTTTACCTTTTCCGAATGAGGAAAGATTTTAATTTTGCAGGCAATGTTTGCTTATCCTCTACGAGTTGAAATAAGAAATAAATTCCGCATTCCTCTTACGCTTGTGATAATAGGGGACCTTTCTCATGAACGTCTTCACGTGCGTGTAAACAAGACTAGCGTTGCCTCGGGATATTCAGTTTTCCGTTTCTCGCGCTCTCTAATTCCATCTCTCTCTCTCTCACTTTGCCCTAACCTCGAAATATTTATTTATCATCTCCTTCCACCGCCGCTTCCGTGAGGATAGGTTCTTCTGGTTGCTAGCATGCGTCAAAACGGCCACTCTTCTCATAAGACCTGTTCTTAATTTTTTCCTCTTAATGCCAGAAGACCGGGTCTTTTTATCCGTGAGTTCCGCGAATGATTTGCGGCGGAACGGTACGCGCCAGGATGACATGCCTCCATTTGCGTCTCGCACTTGGTGAGTTACGACTTGTTACTCTCAGTAGTAAAGTTGAGAAATGCTTCTCTCTCTCTCTCGTTTTCCATCTTAAGACTCTTCCAGGAATCGTGCACTTAAACGACGTCCGTTTATCTGAAAATGTTTCTTTATAGAAACGATGCACGGATTGAAAGCGTCACTGGCCAGCCGCGGAATATTGTCGCGTGATTCTCCGTTTCACGGCAGAAATAATGGCCACCGAGCTTTCTCGTTGTGTCCTCATTCTCCTCGTCATCCCGGTCGATGAAAGAACAAACTAACGTCGTGCTTCTCCCTCTAAATCCTCCCTCCCTCTCGCATTCATTACATCCCTCTCTCTCCCTCTCTCCGCTGGCTAGAATCTTTTGTAAATCCTTCTTCCCCCTTTACCCTTCATCCTCTCTCCCTCTCCTTTCCCTTCCTACCATTCCAACCGTGTTAAAAATTCCCCGTTCCTCCGTGCTATGTGTCAGTCGTTTCATAAATTTTCCCGGAATAAAAACCCCGGCACGCGTGATTCTCATCCGCGGTTCACTTCTTTCCACTATTTCTTTCCTCCCCGATGCTCATATTCTCCCATCCATTATTTTTACTTTCTCATACGAAGTATAAAGTATTGTTTTCGCAAAAAAATTCGACCTCGAGATTTTTACGGAAATACACGTTTTAGGTGTCGCTGAATCCGAAAAAGTGGTTTTCGCAGTGCCGTCTGTCTGTTTGTTACTGGCTCTGGAGCCTAGACGGTAGAGTGAAAATGAATAAAATCTCGTACTTAGGCATTTCATCATACTGAGCAGAGTATACATAGAAATGGTTGACATTGATCAATAATTAAGAGTAGTTTATTCTACGCATTTTTAACAACAATCCGATTTTCTCGAAAACGGCTCTAACGATTTGATCAAATTTCGCACAGTTACTTGAGTTTACGTCTTCAATAACACTGTATAGTTCATATTTCTCAAAAATGAATATAAGGCTAGTTTATTCTAGGCAACTTTAACAATAATTCGATTTTCTCAGAAACGGCTCTAGCGATTTTGATGAAATTTCGTACAGTTTCTTGAGTATACATCTACAATAATACTACGTATTTCATTTTTCTCGAATGAATATAAGGCTAGTTTATTCTTGGGCAACTTTAACAAAAATTGGATTTTCTAAAAACAGGCTCATACTATTTTCATTTTCTAAAGATAACTAAACGACGAATTAGTGCCCATATATGAGAAAGTTTGTACAATGTATGTTGTATCGATTTTTTTTAGAGACCTTGAAATGCATAGATTCTTTTTCCAGAAAAACAACGTACTTTCTACGTCGTAAGCAGAGGACTTTGAATCTTGGGAAGAATCGATCGGGTGAGAGTTATGGAGAGGAAAAAATCCCCATCGTAGGGCGTGGGAGCACGTGATGAGAGTAAAAAGCTGCGTCCTGGATCCCAGGTGATGAGAAAGGAAAGAGGGAAAGTAAAATAGAAATGCGAGTTCGCCGAATTCTTCGGGATTTTGTGTAACTATCGTAATACTTCTGGGAACGTTTTTTTTTCTTTCGCTCACGTCCGTGCAAGTAAATATCGTTTTTATTTGTTTTGAGGACGATGTTGATGAAGGGCTTTTATTTCTCATCAGACTAATATTTTTTTACCCTTCAGAATAACAGGGTATTCGTATCGAACCCGTAACAGAATCGGTTACTCTTTCGGGATATCCAAACCAAATAGAAACCGTTAAATTTTTAGATTTCGAAAAATAAATCCGGGTCAGAATTAATGAGCGTTTACAGAAAAATATTGAGCTGAACGAATAAAATCGAATGTTTGTCCCACCGAGGCCTGAAAAAACTGTTTTTACTTTCTCATACGAAGTATCGAGAAAGTATTGTTTTCGCGAAAAAATTCGACCTCGAGATTTTTACGGAAATACACGTTTTAGGTGTCGCTGAATCCGAAAAAGTGATTTTCGCAATGCCGTCTGTCTGTCTGTTACTGGCGCTGGAGCCTAGACGGTCAAACGAAAATGAATGAAATCTCGTACTTAGGCATTTTGTCATACTGAGCAGAGTATACATAGAAATGGTTGACATTGATCAATAATTAAGAGTAGTTTATTCTACGCATTTTTAACAACAATCTGATTTTCTCGAAAACGGCTCTAACGATTTTGATCAAATTTCGCACAGTCACTTGAGTTTACGTCTTCAATAATACTGTATAGTTCATGTTTCTCAAAAAATGAATATAAGGCTAGTTTATTCTAGGCAACTTTAACTATAATTCGATTTTCTCAAAAACGGCTCTAACGATTTTGATCAAATTTCGTACAGTTACTTGAATTTACGTCTTCAATAATACTGTGTAGTTCATATTTCTCAAAAAATGAATATAAGGCTAGTTTATTCTAGGCAACTTTAACAGCAATTCGATTTTTTCAGAAACGGCTGTAACGATTTTGATCAAGTTTCGTACAGTTACTTGAGTATACATCTACAATAATACTACTTATTTCATTTTTCTCAATGAATGAATATAAGGCTAGTTTATTCTTGGGCAATTTTAACAAAAATTGGATTTTCTAAAAACAGGCTCATACGATTTTCATTTTCTAAAGATAACTAATTGTAAACGCCGCATTAGTACGTATATGAGAAAGTTTGTACAATGTATGTTGTACCGATTTTCTGGAAATGAAATGAGGAAGAAAGACCCGCAGATTCGGGCCAGAATGCTTGAACTTAAACATATTTTAACTTCCTCATATGCGAAGTATATTGAACAAGTATTGTAATCGCGAAAAAAATTGATCTCGAGATTTTGATGGAAATATACGTTTATGTGTACCTGAGTCCGAAAAAGTGGTTTTTGCAATGCCGTCTGTCTGTGGGTCTGTCTGTCTGTTCGCGACTCTAGAGCCTAAACGGTAAAGCGGAAATGAACGAAATCTCGCACTTAGGCACTTTATCATACAGAATAAAAGTTATGGAGAAATGGTTGACATTTTACAATAATTAAGGGCAGTTTATTCTAGGCAATTTTAGCAACAATTTAATTTTCTCAAGAACGGCTCCAACGATTTTGATCAAATTTCGTAGTTACTGGAGGTTACGTTTTCAATAATACGAAATAGTTCATATTTCTCAATAAATGAATATAAGGATAGTTTATTCTTGGGCAACTTTAACAACAATTGGATTTTCTAAAAAAATGGCTCAGACCATTTTTATCAAATTTCGTATACTTATTTACGTTGATGTTTATAATGATTCTGCATAGTTCATATTTTTCAAAGGATAATTAAGCGACGCATTAGTATATGAGAAAGTTTGTACAATGTGTATTGTACCTATTTAAAAAAAATGATTTCTCTGTAGAATAAATACTGATTTTGTATGCTGGCCTTCAATGAAAGCGATAGACTTTCTTGTCCGTATTCGCATGCCAGAGCCGAATATTTCAAAAAAAGGTAATTCTTTCCCAATCCATTAGCTTTTAGCGTAGCTTTTCTTAACCTCTCTGAAATAACACGGTGGTCGATACTCTCACTTCCGGCTTGTATCGCGGCTCAACTTCCCAGAGAAGTCAACTATGTCGACCAAATGGACTTCATCACGAATGCATCTCTGTACGATATATTTCTCCCTCCAATAGATCAGTGGTTCTCAAACTCTTTTAGTCTGAGGCCCCCTTGATGTGAATAATAAATTTCGAGCCCCCCCCCAACTTATAAAATTTACTTAAAATGTGATTTATCAATTTCAAAGAATAATAATTACTAGTGATCCTTAATGATATTTATTAAGGACATTTTTTATTTAATTATGTTTATAACTAAATGTGGTTTTTTTTATCAATGCAAAAAATACTCGTGATCGACTGACGTGGATGTTCTCCCCGCTACTTTAGCATGGTGATTGAGGAACAGTGCCAGAGGAAAAACAATAAGGTCTCCTTTCGACAGACTGTGTCATTTAATTAATTCAGCATATTTTTATCAGATTATTGTTTACTTAAGGTTAAAATTAATTCAGCATATTTGTTATCGGCTCATTTTTGGCGGAAAAAGCTTGACGGCCCCGTAGGGGGACCGCGGCTCACACTTATTGTTAGAGAAACGTCGCTGTAGATATCCAGGTTGAATTATGTCTCACGCGACCTTCGACCTTGCCCTTCTCATATGTCTTAATTATTCTAATGAGAGTAATGTAGTATTTACTCCTCTATATTAACTTCTCCACCTCTAATAAATAATCATTGGTTTCGAATGTTGTATTAACCTCATTAATATACGTATTTAATTTTTATTTTCCACGATTTTACTCGTGTGTAAATGACGGCTATAGTTAGTAATTTTTTTCGAGGGTGGTTCTGTGAAATACAAGAATATACTAATACAGCTAATGCAGCCACGATACCGTGTTACTGTAGATAAGATTTTTTTAATTACGAAGAAGAAAATATAAATACCCAAACTATAAACCCTAAGTTAAAGGTAAATGGAATCTCACGAATTTGATCTTGATTTGATGACATCTCCAATAGAGTTACGTGAAAAATAAGGAATATCTGGAGTAATTTATAAACGACCGTAATTTGGCTCTAAAGTTTGTTTTTTCAAATCATCACTGTTAAATTCGGTATGGAAAAAGTTATCAACGTAGAATTCAACGAAAATTCCCGTGGAATATACAAGATAATATTTTTAATATAGATTTTCCTAGTACGTGTGACGGTCGGAAATGCCTCATTTTTTCCAGCGAGGTTAATATAATATCGGATTTCGCCGAATATGTCGGTATGTTTCACACAAGAAAATATAGTATGGATGATATCCTTATAGGAATTTTTCCTCGCCAATCAGATTAATCCTTCACCACTGACGCATAAATTCCCGAGTCGAGAGTAAAAATACATTTTATTTTTACTTCTCAGAAGACGTCTTTGAAAACGTAGGAATGGCGAACGGCGGGATACCGGGATGGATCCAGTCGATTTCCAGGGCACGGGATTCCGAATATTAAAGAGAGTATGGTAGATGGAGTCTGTGCGTACGAGCGAGAGTGGAAGAATAGAAATGGAGCGGCGTAGAAGGGAAAAATAAGGGATTCGAGGGAGATGGAAGGTAAACATAGGTTAGGAATAAAAAAAGAGACGGAATGTGCAGTAAAATATCGGTGACTGGATCGTCTGTAAGTTGAAGTCCGATTTATTCGAAATTGATTTTATTTCTCCACCTCCATTATTTTATTCTCTGTTGCTTCATATTCGATCAATAAAGTTTTCCATATCATGGGAAAAAATATATTTTTCATTCGTATTCATGTGGAGCATATGTTCACATCGCGTGACTTCTGAAGACGCCGAATACACACATAAATGTCTGGAACAAACTCAAACGTGGCACGGAGGTTTGCTTTCTCAGTAGATTGTTTTAAAAATCGTACCCAGCGCGTACGACGCGCGAATTTGCGCTGCGATTTGTTATTTTAAATTCTCGGCGACGCTTATTTACGCAATGCGTTAATCCCACTTTACGCGGCACGATTTTTCTCGCACGCTACGGGTCACCTCGTATATACTACGGCATCTCAACGTCTCGTGAGGAAGAACGAGTTTACACTGGCCTAAGTAAAGAGAGGCTTCCCGTAAACAAACGTGAGGCCGGGTTTATAAAAAAGTACGTCTCTCTAACAAGCATTGGGCCAGCATTTCCAAAAAATAAACAGCCTGTTTTATCAGATTTTTTTTATGTTAATGACCAAAATTAAAAATCAGAAATAGAAATTTAGGACCGCGTAAAAGAAGCTATAAATGGCTTCCAAGCTCATTTATTGCATTCAGTGTCTCACTGTTTATTCTCTATTGACTTTTCACGTCATTACCGCGTTTTAACCTTTAAAATTAGGATAATGGTAAATTTAGGAACGCCATTTCCGCATTGAGTTGGTTAATTCATGCAGGAGGTGAATCTGAAAGTCTCAGGCGTCACTTTTCTATGGGCGCCATATTTCTACGCCACCGCCATAAATGTACGCAAGGATGTAAGGAACAGGAAAGATTAATCGATTACAGTTTGCGAGTGGCAAACAAAATATCCACATCATAATTTTGTGAAAAACTTTGAAACGTTTATTCGTTCAAAACCAGTTACTATAAGTAGTTTTTTCATCGGGAGCAAAAAAAATTATGCGGCTTTCGTACCTTAGGGCTCGCTGATTCTCCAGAATACGAAAATTCCTCTTTCTCGCCAAAATATGGGAGTTTTTTATCACTATGGCAGTTACAGTGTTTATAACCAAATGCTTTAGGACAAGCGTTGAAAAAATTCTGGATAAAATATGTACCAGCTTTTTTGAGCAATTCGTGCGTCAGAAATGCGAGAACTGAAGTTCATTTAAATTTGCCCTTACATTATATAGCAAAAAATTACCTGCCATTTACTTTAAAACGAATTCTATATTTGATTAACCCTAGTATTGATGTAGTTTGTTCCTTATTACAGAACGTGACAACTTGGAGCGAATTGTGTCGTTAATAACACAGGCCTGCGAAAATTAATTTTTTTCTGCTGTTTCAATTTGAATATGTGATTTTTATTAATTTGAGCATGCTGAGTTCAAATCAAATGCTCGTTTTTCCGTATCACGTCAGGATTTTTCAGAAATTACAAAACAAATTTACGCTAAAATCATGCGTTTATAAATGTATATGTACAGAGACATGGAGAAGTCATACGATATATAGTCGGACAGCCCCATATAAACATCATCTAAGGTAAGAAGTTATTTAAATACCGTTAAATAGGATGATTAGGGTCAGGATATTTACGTTTTCGCTTTGTTCCAAATGAGCGTTCCATAGATTTCCGATTTAGTTCTTGACGAGTAACTTCTCTTTTTAAGGTCCAACAGTAGTCGGCCATCATGGCATCATGGACACATCCCACCGTCCCTGATATCTTCTTTTCATCTCTTTGATGTCCTGATGAAATCTCTCACCCTGCTCTTCACTGAGGGCTCCTAAATTTTCGGGAAAGTAATCGAGATGAGAGTGTAAAAAATGTAATTTTAAACTCATGTTACATCCCAGTTTCTGCAGCTTGTCTAACATATTTCCCACGATTTTTTCATACTGGGGATCTTTTACATTTCCGAGGAACTTCTTAACGACGTTCTTGAATGCATCCCTTGCCTGAAGTTCTATTTCACTCATGGTATCAGTAAATTTGGTGTCCTTCATCAGTTGTCGAATTTGTGGTCCATCAAATATGCCCTCTTTCACTTTAGCTTCGGATACAGATGGAAACTTACTGTAGAGATATCGGAAGGACGAGTCACTCTTGTCCAGCGCTTTTACGAATTGTTTTATGATACCAAGTTTTATGTGCAAAGGTGGCAATAAAATTTTTTTGTGGGTCAACTAAACTGGCATGTTTCACATTTTTCGTTCCTGCTATGAATCTTTCCCTTTTAGGCCAATTTTTATTTGTCCAATGTTTGTCCCTCGCTCTACTATCCCATTCACATAAGAAACAAGGGAATTTAGTATAGCCTCCTTGTTGACCCAATAAAATTTCGGAAACCTTTAGATCACCGCACAAAGGCCACTCATGTTCGTTATATTTAATTTTTTGTAATACTGTTTGTAAATTTTCATATGACTCTTTTAGGTAAATTGAATGTGCGACTGGTATGGAAGCAAATTTGTTTCCATTATGCAATAATACAGCCTTTAAACTCCTATTTGAAGAGTCTATAAACAAACGCCAGTCCTTCGGGTCGTAGGTTTCTTCTCCCAACTGCTGAATCAAAGCAGGAATATCACAGCAGAAAACCAGTTCACCTTCCATTCTAAAATAATTCCGAAACTCGTTCGCACGATTTCTAAACCAGTAAAAGGTTGTTCCTGGGGCTAATAGATTCTTTTCTTTTAATCTTGATCCCAATAATTCACTCTTTTCCTTAGTAAGATCTAAGTCCCGGACTAAATCGTTCAACTCACTTTGAGTAAATAGCTGCGGAGTTATGTCGTCGTTGTCAAATGAGAAATACACATATTCCTCTGCTGTAAACTCCGAGCTGGATGAGGATTCGACATCCTCCAACTCAGCCGGCGGTGTAGGAATCGGGACGTCTGGTCCATGCGGCATAGGTCTTATAGCTGATGACAGGTTGGAATATTTAATTCCCGCCTTATTGCTCATGTGCTTATGCCATTGTTGCCACTTCTATAGAAGACATTGTATTCTATTTCATATTGTCGCTCGCGCGATCGCTATACGTCCGCGCCAAGAGTACTTTGTGCCAGGGTGCGAGATATCATCGTGGCGCGCCCCTGGCTCACTTGCTCTCTTACCATAAATTGTTGCAACTTAATTCGTAGGCAGCAGAAGGATTAAGTCTATCCCACTTTAGGACGACAGTAGTGTTGAATTTTTTATCACATTCTATTCAATGTTCAATGCATTAACCAAATTGTATAACACTGTACATATACATATAGGATTCGATAATAGCCATATAATACCGAATTGTGTAAAATCTGTACGTGATAAGCCAAAACGAATGCCATTTTCGAATTCAGCGCATCAATATTTATATAAATCACATATGTTTACCAAAACAGCAAAATCTTCGCAGGCCTGTGTAATCCTCTGTTTGCCAAGCAGCTCTCATTCCTTGATTATTCGATAAAATTTCGAGATATTTTGTCATTTCCATTCTAATTACTCTCTACCAATATTTACTCCAAGGTTACTTAATCAAAGCAGCCGTAAAAAAAGACTGTTTGATATAATTTTTGCAGCATATCGGTTTTCACAGTATTTGGATTCCTGCTCGGAGAATTAAGTATTTAAACAGCTGAAGGAATGGAGAAGCTAGACTACCTACATAGCGACACATACACGTTCCGCACCCATTTGCCTTTTTACTTTCTCATACGAAGTATCGAGAAAGTATTGTTTTCGCGAAAAAATTCGACCTCGAGATTTTTACGGAAATACACGTTTTAGGTGTCGCTGAATCCGAAAAAGTGATTTTCGCAATGCCGTCTGTCTGTCTGTCTGTCAGTTACTGACTCTGGAGCCTAGACGGTAGAGCGAAAATGAATGAAATCTCGTACTTAGGCATTTTATCATACTGAGCAGAGTATACATAGAAATGGTTGACATTGCTCAATAATTAAGAGTAGTTTATTCTACGCTTTTTTAACAACAATCCAATTATCTCAAAAACTGCTCTAACGATTTTGATCAAATTTCGTACAGTTGCTTGAGTTTACGTATTCAATAATACTGTATAGTTCATATTTCTCAAAAAATGAATATAAGGCTAGTTTATTCTAGGCAACTTTAACTATAATTCGATTTTCTCAAAAACGGCTCTAACGATTTTGATCAAATTTCGTACAGTTACTTGAATTTACGTCTTCAATAATACTGTGTAGTTCATATTTCTCAAAAAATGAATATAAGGCTAGTTTATTCTAGGCAACTTTAACAATAATTACATTTTCTCAGAAACGGCTCCAACGATTTTGATCAAATTTCGTACAGTTATTTGAGTATACGTCTTCAATAATACTACGTATTTCATTTTTCCCAACGAATGAATATAAGGCTAGTTTATTCTTGGGCAACTTTAACAAAAATTGGATTTTCTAAAAACAGGCTCATACGATTTTCATTTTCTAAAGATAATTAAACGACGCATTAGTACTCATATATGAGAAAGTTTGTACAATGTATGTTGTACCGATTTTTTTCCTTAGTAGATGAACGTCGCATATGGCGTGGTTTGTGCGGATGCGATCACGTTCAAAGAGACGAATAAATCAGCCGTTAAGAGTGGGCTTGGGAATGCCGGGAGAGTTATAGTTCGGTCGGACATTATATACTGCGTACGTCTTGAGTGCTACTGAGGAAAAGGTGAAAGGTAAAAATCGAGCATATGGCAGAATTTTATAGTGAATTCTAAAGAAGAAAAATATAAATTGCAAAGAGCATTTGATGATGTGAGCTCATAGGAGTTAGACCGAATGGGAAAAGACAAATAGGTGATAAATCGGCGCTAAGATATTGTAAAGAGCCTTTAAAAAACAACTTGGGCGGAGAAGAGGAATAGAAGGAATGGTAGAGAACTCGAATGGTTGTAAAAGGTTTTCAAGCTGAATGCTGGTGCTGTTTTTTTTTTAATAAAACCTTTTTTGTGATAACTTGCTGCGATATTATTAACAGGAAGATATAAATTTTCTTGGAGTTGCCGTTGTTGCTGTTTAGATGGAAAATTGTGGGAGATACGCGATTCAGCAAGGATTAATTTAATGAAAAGCGATGATTCTTTTCTGCCATACGTGATCCTATAGAACCTAGCAGTTGAAGTGACTGATATAAATTTTACACGTCTAAATTTATGACGTTCGGTTTTGTTTTTCTCCTCGACATTTTTCGAAATATATTTATCAGTTCCGCCATTTTTTCACTCGTCGCTCTTCTAAATCGGTTCAAATTTAAAACTACACCCTTTTTCACTATGTTGCGTGGCATTCTGTAGCGCTCCGATGTTTTTTTTTCATCTCGCAAATAAATCCAAAGGATAATTTTTGAGCTCGGTTCTCTTTCGCGAATAATTTTTCCACAAACTGCGCGAAGCACGCACGTGCGACGGAAATCGCCGGGGTGAAACGAAATTTCAAGCTTGTAACAAATTGCTATGCCGAATTAAATTTTTTACCTTGGCGTAATTTTAGAAGTTGATTAATCCCGGGAGGCGCCTGTCGGATTTTGTCGTCGGCAGAAAATAAATTGAGTGATTTCATTTCTCTGAATCAGTCATTTATAAATATGGGATGATTTAAAAACTCTCTCAAAAGAATTAATTGTTTCGATCGTAAAAAAATACGGCCGACGCGAATTTAATCCGTTTTCTCTCTTATACCAAAATTCCGGAAAATTGTGAATTGACTAAATTACTGGGTTAGATTGTTGGGAAAATGTCTTGATGTCGAACCCCCTTTACTTTTTCATCAGTCACCGATATTGTCAACGGTGTTTTTAGAGAATTTAAGTCAAATGTGTGAAAGAAGCATTTGTTATTTTGTTTTCTATGTCTTTTAAATCTAGTGGCCGAAATATTCAATTATTTTACTGCATGAATACACCTTCTGACCTTTGTATGGACTTCTAAAATTGTTCAACCTCTCAATTATTTGTCTGTTGCATATTTTACTGATTTATTTGTTGTTAAATGTTACTAATTTATTTAGTTATGATCTGTTATTAATTAGAACTGCAAACAAGCAAGCACGCTGGTAGAACATGCATTGAGAATCATCCTCTTTACTATTACAACCATAAACTTGTGAGACCCCATGCTTCTCAGTATCACGTTTTCCTTTGTTTATGAGTGGATTTTTGTTCGGCATCTTATGCTACGAAGGTTTGGTTAAAAAGTTTCTTTGTTTTTGCATTCAGTTACCCGCCTCGGTAATATCTATAAATAAATTTACGTCCCTTTCTCAGTTACAGGATTCGTTTTGAGTCATATGAAGTAGTTAAATTCGTCCAGGACTTCAATGATTAAAAATAATATGACTTCGCTTTAGCTCCTGAATTGAATTCGATCCAGAATCTCCTCATCTATATAAAAAAATCCAAGAATGAATGAGTTAAATGCCCAAGAATAAAAAAAGATGAAAAGGGATTTAAAAGAAATTTTTTACGTTGTGGTTACTCTCAAAATGCATTCCTTATCGCTATGGCGAATCTTCTTCGAGATGCTCGCTTCGTAAATGGCGTAAATAGCGTCTCTAACCCAACAATGCCCGTAATTTCGGCCCACTTGTGATCTTTTTATTTCTCGCCTCCGCCGCCAAGTTCCTTTCTTTTACACTCATGGCCCCATTCAAACCCTCCCTCCCTTCCCGTTAGTAAGTCTTTTCTCCTTCACTTCCAACCCCTAAAGTCTCGTAACTATTATTTTTTTATCGATCCCATGCCACTCCCATTTCCCAACCCCTTGCAACCGCCGAAAACCTATATCGTATAATGCCTCCAGCTTCGCCTAATATTAGTTTACTAGTGTAATGCCCGTTGAAATATCAACGGAAGAATTATAGATAGATTGATTATTAATATTTGCATTTAAAATAATTAATAGCACACTATTACATATGAAATATTTCGCCATTTACTACATTTCTAGTGAATATTCTGTTATCGTTTAGTAAATGCCTTTGGTTTTTATTTTCGGCCATAAATTTCTGATATTCTTCTCCCACCTTGTTCTCGTCAATGTTACATATAATTGTCGGTGTGCAAAGACAGGGAAATAATTATATGTAAACATATATAACGTAGGAAAAATAATTGCATTTCGAGCACTTAACGTTATGATTGTTTTAAAATTGTACTCTGTACTTACCAGTACGTACTTACGAAGAAAGAAAGCTTACTCGAATCCTCAACATTGTTCTCCGTCGTTATGTAAATAAAACTCTTTGAAAGATTTATATGAAAAACTAACTAATTAATCAATCAGCGGAATAAATTCTTTGAAAACTATCTGAACAAAAACAAATCATCAATTTATTTCAACATTGTAAACTGTTAACACACCAAACTTCCCTAATTATTATCTTTCAAATGCTTTAATTTGCTTAAAAATGTAATTTTCAGTGAAGAATTTATCGAAGAAAAATTGATTTGAAATCTATTCTGAATAAATTGTACTTTGCGTACTAATACAGACGATATATTAAAGTGAGGATTACAAAACAATTATCACAAAATATTACTACTTTTATTCTAAACAAATCTAAATAAAATATTATACTTACCGATACGTAAATCAAACTCCGATGAAACGTTATAACAATGAAACTCGGTCGTAATGTATACAAAAAGGTACCGATTTAGGCCACTACTAATTAATCAATCAGCGGAATAATTTCAAGACGATATATTAGAGGATTTAGGTATGATATTTACATTAACAAATAAATGTGCCACTCGAATATTAACAACTATCAAAAATATATATTGTGATAGAATGCGTTCAGTGTTAGCTGACAAAACATATTTTCAAGTGGTCTAATTAAATTTCGCTGTCGGCCATCTTGCGTTCCTTACAGAACAACGTTTTTATATTATAAGATATATTCTCACTCCTTCGCTCAACGTCCTAAGGTGCATCGCCGTTTTCTCGATAAGAGTTTTCGTTTGCACTATGATGTATTCCGTGCATGTGGCATGAGACCCTTATCGCAACTCTTACCTTCCTACTTCTTTGGAAGGTGGTTTTTGATGACCCCTATTGATATAGTTTCTTGATATGGCAGTTTGGTGATGTGATGCCACCCATTTGAAGAAGAAAAGACGAGAGATGAGGAACATCCTTAGATAGCGGTAGTAACGGAAATATAATGAATTGTTTAATCTTACCAACTTTTTATTAAGAGCTTAAGAAACTGTTTTGAAATTGGTGTTTACTTTTATTTCTTACTTTAGAAAATCCTCATAAGAGCTAATTCTTCTCTCTCTTCCCTTAAGCGGAATGTAAAAAAACTCAGGATGTTTAGGTTTACATTCCTTCGCATCATCCATTAAATATTCCATATTTAACTACTGGAAAACTTCAGTTGATCCAAAGACCGGTTCAAAACACGATTCGGTATGCATTTCGTGAATAGGTCTCGAAATGGATAAAATACTATATTTCCAAAGCGTTAAATCCTCAAACATGGAAACTCTCAGTTTGCATCGAGCCTCGCGTGTTATATCCGACTGAAATTGCGGATGCAACACGCTAGCAACCAACGATACAGATATGCGTTTACTCTCTCGTTTTATCCGGAGAGTCATTATTTCTAACCATAATGAGGCTATCGTCACGGAAATGGTAAATGAGATTTAATTCTATTTGCCTCTTATAGACTTGAGTATAGCCATAAAAGTGCTCTGACCACAGTACTGTCTATTTCAGCCTTTTGGTTTCCACTTCCTCATTTCTCATTTTATCTTTTATATCTCTAATTACTTGTTTTTCCTCTCTCTCACAATCTCTATGTTTGTCTCGTTCCGAGTGTGTTTTTTTTCTACGTTTCCCTTCGTCGTCTTTTATTTTTTGATTCATTTTTATGTCTCTCTTCATATCTCATTCCATATCCGCTGTGACCTTTTTGTTATCTCTCGATTCTCTCTATATCTGTCGCGCTATTTCATGTGCTTTTCCTTGTTCTCGGTGCTTTCGTTGTGCCTCTTGCAACAAAGCATTTGCATTACCCCATTATCTCCCGCCCTTCCATGTCGAACCGGAGTAAAAATTCATCTTTTAGACTTTCTATCGTCTCTCTTAACCACACATTCTCGCATTGATGTGAAATTTTAAAAAAAATTGCTGCCGAACGTTTTCATTCCTGAAAGAATAATATATCCGTTTGGATGGGACGTTTTGATGTAGAAAACCGGTTTAATTCGCACTCCGAAAGTCGAGTGGATGTATTCATGTTTGCGCGTTTGGTTAGCTAAAAGCCTCCGTAACAGCATTTTGAGGGCTCTTACCGCCAGAAAAATGACTTAATCCCCGTTAAAAAAAAATAACGGTGCGCGTCAGCTCGAAATGTTATTCATCGTTCACCCATCAAAAATACCTTTCGAGCAAATGTTTTTAATTGTCACTTTCCCGAATCAATGCGTGTGTACTCGTACGCATCATGCATAATCATGTATATGTGTGCATTTATGTGTGTATACCTTAACGATGACTCTTCATATTAAGACGACCCCCTCAATAGAACTTAACCATTTACAGAAAACTATTCAAAGGAGTAGTGATGCCTATTCATAGGTCCATCAAATGCTTTCTTCATCGAAATGGCGCAATTGAATTTTTCCATCTATCTTGCGCACCATCATACTTTCGCTGTGGCAGTGCCTAATTTCACTGCTACTGTGCGTTCGTTTACTAATTGTATTTCAACAATCGTGTGTTTTAAGTACGCGTTATGACTAAAACGGATCGATGTTAGCGAAACTCATCTCTTAACTTGGCCGCACATATCACATTGTAAAACATCAATTTTTAAACAAAACGCTGTGGCCATATTCAATAAACACCTGATAGTTTCGATCGGCTCGACAACTACAATGTTCATTTTTCCACGAGGTTTGATTCAAATTAGAATGCTTCAGTGCACTATAGATTATACCGCATTAAGCATAACATTTTTATATTTCTAAAAGTTGATCTGCTAGTAAATGTCATCCTCTCCGACTTAAAAAAAAAACCTTGATCTAATTGGTGTTTTTCACATTACGCGAATACGAAGCGACTCTTGCTTTTTCGATTGCTAAAATATGTAAACGAAAACTCGCCTTACGTGCAGATAAAGGCGGTATATATCTTTATAAAACCTTTGTACCATACCTCTGTGAGATAATCGCCACGTCATCGATGGTAGTTGGCATACATTTTTTCTACTGCTTGTTATATTGGGCTAACTTAACGGTAAAACTTTAAGATTTATTTTTTAACGAGTTATTGAGCTGCCTCTACATATTTTATCAAGAAGACCAATATTGATATAAAGTCCCGTAAAAATTGGAAATTTAAATTACTTGTTCTCTCCTAACGCGCGAACTTGCGTCTTTTTTTCACGACTCGATCCAAGAAAAAATAAATAAATCGGCTATTACCGTAGTTTCGTTTCGCGTCCACTAAATTTTAGTTTTCTCACTCAGTTCTTCGCCGAACTTCTTCCTCTCTTCTTTGCACATTCCGAACTTCTCCACTATCGGTAGGTAATTGGTTTTTTGCCATCGCGTAAGCCCTTTAAACATTTTCCCTCATCTTTTATTCCCAAAAATAAATTTCCCTTCCCTCTCGAAGCTTTCCATTTGTTTCCAATTTCGGAATAAGATTTTTTCTCCATATATCTTTTTATGTGTGTGTGTATATATATATATATATCGTTTTTTTTCTCGTCCCGTCGGAAAAATACACCCACTCCGCCCCCTATTCCTCCTCCAGACCCATTGGAGATGGGGAGAGGAAACTCTCCTTCCCTCGTGGAAACTTCTCATTGTCTTTCATGGGCCTCTCCGCTCCCTGCATTAATTTTCATTTTAGCGTGGAAGACACCCTCACTATACTTAATCCCCCGAAAGTTTTATTATTTTTTTTTATCTATACGCTTTTCGCGAGACACGTCTCTCATCTTACGCCTCCTCCTTTCTCCTTTTACCCCAGAATTCTTATTGCCTCATTCGCTTCCTTTTGCCTCTTTCTCTTTCCTTTGTTCTTGCTTATTCTCTCGTCTACCTTGTCTTTATAATCATACGCATAATTTTCCTCCTTCTAAATCCCTCCTTTTAATTTTTTTTCTATCTCGCTGTTTTCCCTGAAAAGAAATTCCATTAACCCTCTTCGCTGCTTTATTACACAAGTCCGACTTCTTATTTTTTTTTTTGGCTGCGCAATCCTTGCAATGAGTTTTGGCGAAGGATATTCTTCTACACCCCCCTCTCTCTCTCTGTTTCTCTTCCTTTCCGTGTAATCTGTATTGCCTTCTTTTTTTCCTTATAGCATACTTATTGCTAGCTACCATATACATCACGTTTTATAAGACCGAATTTTTACCCGGAGGGGAAGGAGGTAGAATTTTATTACGATTGTTTTTTCGTAATTCTCGTTCGAGTTTATATTTATGCCTGAATTTTTCTCCATTGGCTGAAATTAATGACGGATTTTGGCCTTTCACTTAAAACCCTGAGTGGTTTTTCATTATTTGGGCTTTACGACAACTTATTCATTGATGAACTTGAACGATTTAAAGATTATGCTCGAGATTTTATTTCTAAAGAAGGTGCAATCTTTTTTCTTGATATTCTGTATAAGGTACTGCTATTTCCGTAAACGCGCGCTCTGTAATCTCAGAAGCTTTATTTTTGCAGGAGTGGAGGCGTTAATAAAGCATTTTAATCACGCTCGCCCGTCATACAAACGGCGCATTCTCTCGCGACCCCCCAAAACACAAGGCGCGCACCCAGATGTAGTCGCTTTCCTTTACACTCGGTCCCCATTTTCAGTCTCGCATCCAGTCCGTTGTCTCACTCCCATTTACACACTCGGAAATTTTTCCCATGCTCCTAATATTCACTCTACGCATTGGTCTCTCCTCCCACATCCCCGTTCTTCCATAAAACCCTTCCCTTTCCCTCGTTCGCTCCTTTCGTCTGGCGTAGATTCCCCTCAACTACGTTCTCCTCCTCCGAGCCCCTCTCCCACCTTTTTCCGTAGTGGTCCTTGAGCTAAGGACAACGAGCCGACATGGCATTGGAGCCCCTCGCTGCTGCCGCCGCCGTTGCTTTGGAAGAAGGATTTTTCCTCCCAAATTGAGTCTTCCTCGAGAGAGGAGTGAGAGGGAGACTATGGGGAGACTTCCATTTCCTCCCCTCGTCTCACTCTTTCCATCTCTCTCGCTCGCTCCTTTGCTACGGTCTTGCCCTCTCTTATAAAGAAAGAGAGGAAAAAGAATCTCGTCCACGCCCCTCTTGACCTCTCTTTTTCTTCCATCTCCTCCGCCCATTCTTTTCCCTTTATCATTCTCCCTCCCTCTCTTTCTCTCCTTCAATCCCATCTGCTTCCGCTGCTTCATTTGTCTGGCCCTCCAGCTTCTCCTTCCTCCCATCTCTCTCGCGCACACACATACGCGCGCGTATAAACCCAATTTCTCTGGAATTCTTCTTCCCTGGCCTTTCATATGAAGCCGCCCTTCTCTTTCCCTTTTCCTCTTCCGGTCCACAAAGGTATTTTCGCATCTCTCCCCGTTTTTTTGTTCTTTTTTTCCGTCCGATTCTTCCTCTCTGTTGTTCCGCATTTTTGCATCCCTCCCTTTCATTTTTTCCGAACCTTTCCTTTTTTTCATATCTCCCACTGTTTCCCTCTCATAATATTAATACATATTACAAATTCCGCGAGTCGGTTCATTCTTTGGCGGAAATGAACGAACATCTCTCCATTACCAGAGAAAAGAACGGCGCAGGGCTTCATTTCGAGTTTTCAATTTGCTTTTATTGTTCCCTCCTTCTTAAAATAGGTTTTGGGTTGAACATGCTGAGCGTTTATTGTTCTCACCTTATGCCCCTCAATGATATACGGGATGAATAAATTTTGAACTGATTGCTTGTTTCGATGCTTAAACTATGCTTCAATGCACGCCTGTAATTCCCTTAGTCTGAGAATTTAAAGGGATGTAACGTTAATGTGTGAAATTGTTTTTTTAAATGGGTTTCCAGGAAGTTTTTTTTTAATGCGGAAGTTACGTCAGGTGAAATCTTCCGATTTTCACTGCCTTTATCCGTTTTAAAAGACCCCGTCGCAAATCACGAATTGGTGATGTGCATTTCTTACTTCAGCTTAAAGCGAATTCATCCGTTCTTTGATTATTCTTTCTACAGTATTTTCTCATTTTATCATGAGCCATTTCACACACGTTCCTCATCTTATTGGTGATTCGGATTGGTGTCGAATAAAGTTCTCGATAATTCGTTGTCGACGGGAATTTTTTTGCCCTGGAGTGATTTTTTTTGTTTTCCCTCCTATGCAATTCTTTCGAAATTTGACGGAAAATCAAACGGAATCAACAGTGCTTCCGGTATTACTTGGACTGGCGAATCGATCTTAGAGAATTTTCCGAGTATTTCGGTTTCCCAATCAGTTTTAATTCCATCTCCATTCTCGCCTCTATCCCTATCGAATTTTCCATCTCTTACACGATCTCCCCCTTTATTCCATTTCCGCATCCTCTCATCCCCACTGCTCAGATGCTACCAATCTCTGTATGTGTGTGCACCCGTCCACACCAAACCTTAACCATCCTTCTCTCCCCCGGAGAGGACATGTCATCCAGAGACCGTCTCACCCACTCTCCCCACCCTCCGCCAAGTTCTCCTCCCGATCCTTGCCTCTGTCAGCCGCAATCAACCTCGCGTATTTCCATTCAACCACATTTTACTCATCCTCCCTCTCGTACCTCAACTTCGCCGCCACTCGACCATACACCTCCTCCGTCTCCCTCAGTCTCTCCCGTTTCCACTGTCTCACCCTCCCTATAAAGTTATAGAGCTCCCCTATCCACCATTTCACTCTCGTAATCGAGTCTTTGTTCTCTCTCTCTCCGTCCTTCTCTCTTATTTCGGAAGAGTTCCCGAGCCGACGTACCAATTCGATTCCAGTGTCTCCTGATGATGCGTTCCCCCAAACCTCGACGTCGTTCCTCGAAAGCGCGTGTGGTTGTTATCATATCGTCTCCCACCATCAAAAATCCTATACCATCTCTACCCACCTCCCCTTTTGTATCGTGTAAAAGATTGGAAGTTTGGATCGGGGTTCCCCAAGCGCCAAAGATGGGACCTTGGGAGTTGTCTGGCAACCATGAAGGACAATTGGAAGTATTGATGAAGGCGGCGCTCCCTTGGCGTGCCGGATGATGAGGCGGGGGAGTATGAGAAAATTGTGAGAGTTGGGTAGAGTGGGTTAAAACGTGCGTGTGTGTGTGTGAGTACATGTGGGGCTGAGGAGGAAGGGGAGGCTCTGGAGAACGTTGGTTCGGGAACTTAAGGGTGGAGGGAGCATGCCGTGTTTTGGGTGGGGTTGGTTTTGCGCCGCCTGCGAAATGGAATTAGACGGTTTGGATATTCGTTATGTGTGTCTGTCTGAGAGCGCGCGCGCGCGTGTGTGGTTGGATGGAAGTTTTGGAAGCGGATTGTGGAACATTCGTCCCCATTGTTTGCAGATTTGCTATCGGTATTTGATACGTTGATCTCTCTACGGAAAGAGTCGACGTGAAACTATGACTGCGAGGTAATTCCTTCGCGTGGAAATGTCTGGTGTTTGGTCTTCATCTCGGATAAAATTCTCGGGCGTGTATATTTACTGCTTTTGACGACTTTTTCCCCTAATTCCTTGATTTTTAATTATGAATAAAATCAAGATTTTATGAGAAAATGAATTTCAAAAATGCCAGTTATTTTCAAATTACGAACTCGATAAAATGCCGTATTTTCTTTGCATCTTGCGTAACGTCGTTCGTTTACAGACCTTTAAACCCAATTGCCGTCATTATCGACGCATAAATTCCTCATAACCACCAATGAATTTTCTTAGTTTAACGAACGCTCACTGTAGTCATATTTTTACTTTCTCCATATACGTAGTATAAAGCATTGGTTTCATGAAAAAATTCGAATTTGAGATTCAACGGAAATGCACGTTTTGAGGTCCCCTGAACATGTTTTGACCGTTTTCTCGATGATGTCTGTATGCCCGTATGTGTGTGACAGAAATTGTGTGGGCACTCTAACTCAAAAACTATTCATCAGATCAGCATGCAATTCTATATTTGTGATTTTATATATATTCTTAAGATTTGAAAAGATTTTTTATAACAGTCGGTCAGCCGGAAGTAGCGGTTTACTTCTGTTAAAATTTCGTTTTTCTTAAACATTTCGCTTATAATCTAATTTTTGTTAACATTATATATATACGTATATATAAATAATAAGTGTAGATATTTTTTTCTACAACTCTTGTTTGAAATAGATTTTCATATGAGGAATATTTCAAGAGATATTAAATTTTCTTCGAAATTGTCGGTTAGTGGGCAGCTCGCGCGCGTGGTAGTGAAAACAATTGAATCGCTAGCGCCGAAGCGTGTAATTTGAACTGTTCCTATCGCCGTATTTATTTGATTTTATTTGACAACTTAGGTACTTGGAGAAAGTCATGTGTTGGACACATGAATTTATTCTTGTATTTTTTGGTGAATCATATGACTCCATCACGAGTTGGTTTTAATAGTCCAGTCTCCATTTTTAGGAGCAATTACTATCCATCGTGAAGGAAGGAAAACATAGCTTCTAACGGGAGCTCACGCGGTGCCCCGTTTATGTAGGCATTTTTATTTTTCATAGTACATCTTTTAAAAGCTCCGATGATAAAAACATGCTTAAAGAGAGCTCAGGAATAAATACAAAAATGAATTGTGTAAGTAAAAATTAGCAGTATTATTTTTTTAAACAATGACGGTGTACCTGCGATTGGGCATTCATGAGTTAAGAATAGCTTAGCAATAAAGTTGTCTTCTCGGGTTTGTTGCTCCGCCTCTCGGCGTAGAGGTGGTAGGCACAAGCGCGCAGCTGAAATTTAGATTCGGAATTGGAAGATGTTTGTTTAATTTCTCCGGGAAGGGTCCCTCACCTCGCTAGCAGTTTGCCTGCGTCACTGCTGATGGCTTATTAAATGGAAAGCTCCTGCGGTTTCCCTCCGACACGGCTCTGTATCAGAGCAAATATGTCTTGTTGGCACACTTCGTTGATTCCGTCCTTGTGTTTGCGTTGCTAGTCTATTTTCGCTTATTGTTAGACGGGAGATTGCCTCGATGTCTAGGGATATTTTTCAGAATGATTTCGTTGATTCTTTTTTATTGTTTGCGTTGCGATACTATTTTTCCCGTAGATGAAAGATTGCCTCGATTTCTAGGGATGTTTTGCAGGATGGTTTCGTTCTCTGGTATTTGTGATGAAATTAATTTGTTTTCTCTCAGACAGAGTTAATATTTTAGCTCTATATTTCCTGGATCAATTCTGTATCGTTTGCCGCTTAGTCACCCCTGTTTTTATTCTTACTCGCAATCTGAGTCATAAACTCTAATTTTAAGATCCGAGTCATTTAATTGACCTGATTGTTGCTTCAGGATTGAAGCGAAGTGGTTATAGCGTACAGCTTCCAATGCTTGAGTCGCGGGTTCGAATCCTGCCGAGGGCATGGTGGTCATCCCTGTAAGCTCATTTAAGAGGCCGGAAATAGCAGTTTATTAGCTACTTAAAATAGATAAATAAAATATGCATCAATTATTTTGTAGAATGTAAAATTTAGTGAATTTCTTTGCGTTATATATTTGTCTAACTTTGGATCTCTTTTCGATTGGTAACATAGACCATATAAACTCCAGGAAATTAATTGATATACGATGTAGTGGAGAAGCTCGGATGAAAATAGTTCTCCGACAATCTTTGTCCGATTTATTGCTCTGATTCAGTATTTTATAGGCTCCTTTACACGTTGGGTTTCTCCCTTTGCTGCCTATAGACCGCTTCCCGCTATCTTAACTCATTCCCATTAATTCATGACAAAGTCCTTACTCATTTCGGAGAAAGCTATCCGAGCATATCTCCGATGTAGAATGATAACGAGGCGCGAATTCTAATTCCCGTATTAATATTTTTCGTGTTCTCCCACTTTCATAACTTGTTCACCCTCCCTCCCGTCGTATACTCTGCCCTCCCCTCTCCTCTTTTTTCTCTCTTGCCGCCCCCTCCCTATTCCCGGGATTCCCATCAACTACTCTAGGAACATCCGTTCGGCTGATATCTCTTTCTATATATATATATATATATATATATATATATGTATGTATGTATGTATCGTGTATATGTGTGTGTATATATATGTATGTATATATGTGTAATATATATATATGTATACATATATACGTATATATATAATCTGAGACTCTTAGGGTTTACATACCTCGCTCCCTCTTTCTCCTTCCCCTCCTCTCTATATCCGTATTCCTCACTCTTTCCTTTTCTACACAATTCCTCTCAATGATTCGACTTCTATCTCCATCTCTCTCTCTCTCTCTTTCGCTCTCCGTCTTCCCTTCAACCGTACCGGCGTCTCGCAGCCGAACCGATCCAGCTTACTGTCGCAATGCGGGATGCTATATCCTTCCCCTTTTCTCACGCTCCCTCTCTTCCTCCCCCCCCCCCAACCCCCTCTTCTCCCCCACTGAGCAACCCTCTTCCTACCTTCACCTCACCCTACTTCTGTCCCTCTTCCCCACCTCCTTATACAACCCCCACTCCCTGCCCACTCTCCTTACTGCCCCTCCACCCTGTCTCTCTTTCTCTCTCTGCACTTCCAATCTCACCGTGGTTCAGGTCCTTAACATTTTAACGTTTCATCTCACGCATTGGTCTTTTAAAGGAAAAAAAAGAAAACTTTTCCCCGTTTCCTTATTTCTTTCCTCTCTCGAAAAATCCTTCCGTTTTTTAATCCATTATAATAATTTCGGCTAAATTTACTCGCAATATTTAAGTGTCTGCCGTAAGAAGACCGTCGCCCTTTCCTTTTTGATGCGCGTTAGTTACGAATGTCACGGACGTCCTTTTCAAAGAAGGAGGAGTCGTCTTTATACGTTGAGATTTCGGCCATGCGTACCGAATTAAGGGTAGCACGGTTCTCTCTCTCACACACACCCTTTCCCTTCTCTCTCTCTCTTTCCCCTCTTCTCTCTTCCCCATCTCCCCCCACCGTCCCTCGCTTTCTCCCTCGTTCGGATGGCGGATTTGTATGCGATTCGTCAGAGGGAATTATTCCCTCGAGTGACTCGTTGATTTGCATTTGTTTGACGGGCGGAATTTAAATCGAAATGGGATTATCGCCTCCGAAGAAAAGTTCGTTGAGTCCCAAGGGAAGCCATTGAATAGTTGGAAATGTTTTATTCGCGGATAGTGCAATGCGAAATCCTCAAAGCTTATGTACTTCGCTAAATATATTTCCTTTAATTTTTGCTCTAAGATAGCCTTCGCCGATTCTTATTACGGTTAGCTTAAAGGAAAATTTTCGGTCATTATTATTTCTCTAACTTTCAAAACGGTACTTATAACCTACTACAATATTTCACGGATTGCCTGTTTCTTTCGCCTCCTAATGCTTGGGAGCGAAGCAGGAACTCTCCATCTCCCCTTCCCATCCATTTAAAACATTACCTTCTACTTCCGAAATAATATTTATACTCATATCTTCTCAATTTTTTTTGGATACTCAGCCCTTCTCGCCTTCTCTATCTACTCGTTATCTAACGCGTACTAAAAAAAATTCCTTCTTACCCGAGATGCGTTAAAAGGACCGTTCTTCTTCGCTATTGTCGTCGCAGCATTATTTTCCCTCATTTCCTGCCGTTATTTTTTCCCGGGGACGATAAAAGGGGTGCTCGAGATCTCATCCTTATCGCCTCGTTTCTTCTTTCCATCGCTTATCTCTTCGCGCCCGAAAGGAGGCGCTATAGCCGTCCTCTTGCGAATAATACGGGATCAATCTCTCGCCTCATAATTTTTCCCTCCTTATTTCCCTAACGCATTTACTTCTTCACGGAAAGATAAATCCTCGTCTCTCCTCAAGCTCTTTCCCTCCTCCCTCACTCCTTTCCTTTACAACTCAAGAAAGTTCCATCTTTTTCCCACTTCTCCCTGCTTTTCTCTCACCCCTCCCTTCCCCTCCCCTCCTCTTACTCTACCTTGTCTTTCCAACTCCCTCCCTCCATCTTTCTTCCCTGTCCTTCCCCCTTTCACCTTTCTTACTCCCACTTTATAATTCTCCCCCTCCTCTCCCTCCCTCCCCTCTCTCCATCCTATCTCTCCCTCTCCTTTCACCTCTCGTATTCCCCGTTTCTATCTCTCTTTCCCTGGCTCTTCCTCTCATTCTTACTTTCTCTCTTACCTCTTCTCACCCATCACCTCTTCCATCATCTCCTCCTCCTCTCGCTCCTTTTTTTTCCTTTTTCTGCATTCCCTATTCCCATCTCTCATCCCAACCTCTCTACTTTCTCCTCACCATCTCTCTCTCTCTCATCTTTTCATTCAATCCTTTTCCCATTTCTTTCTCGAGTCCCACAGGCGTTTCCTCCCTTTTCGAAGCCAAAGATATTAGTTCCCTTCTTCTTTCATCTGTTTTCTCCCTCCCTCTCTGTCTGTTCCTCCTTTCCCCATTCCTTCACTCACCCCTCTCGCTCACTCAATCCCAAGTGCAGACTAGACGTCGGTAAGTAGATAGTCCGCCGAATTAATGGAGTGATTCGTTCCAATCGATCGATCTCCGTCCACGCATTTCCCTTACTCCGTCTTGCCTGCCTGAGGAGAAAGAGAGAGAGAGAGATAGAGAAAGCAGGAGGTAGAGGGTTGAAGCAGAGAGTAGGAGGAGGAGATGGTGGTAAAGGTAGAAGAGCAGGTCTGTTCAAACTGCGCGGATAACCTTAAATCAACCCTTTATCCAGAGGCGTTACGTAGCTTAGGAAGCGGCCTTTTTTTTCCATCTCCTTCAAAGTCCTGTCTACGCCCTTTTAACTCTTCCTTTCGTATTGCTAACGCGTGCGCGCCGTCCTGTCTCCCAAGTCTAGAACAGAGCGTCTTCATATCCTTCTCTAATCTACTCCCCTTGACGATTGGGCGACGTGACGCGTTTCTCCGGAGCTTTGGGTCGTGACTTACCGGGGAGACTCTCTCGTATTCCTCTCTCCATGTCTCGGCTTCCGCCCCTTATTTCGATATCTATAGCAGGTTCGTCTTAAAAAGGGAGTAGTGCGCCCGTAGCGGTTTCTAAATTGGACCGTACAGATATAAATCCCGGTCGGTTTTTTTATATTCACTCACTTCATTTCGCTATACCGAGATTTTTTTCTTTTACATTTTTATTACGCCTTCACAAATCGCGATCGTGACTCATCCTCCGTCTGTTTTTAGGCGCGTTTTGCCTCCAGCGTCAGCGCTTATTGTCGTCGGTCTGTCCGTCTGTCCGCATGTTCGTTCTCGGCTCCTATCGAACGGATTTTTATGAAATTTGATATTAAGGACTTACTATCAAAGTTAATAAGAAAATCGCAAAATTAATCATTTAAGTCAATCAGGGGTACCACTTTACTGGTGACAAAAATTAACTTTCCGTCATATCTCGTAAAGTATTGCTCGTATCAAAATATTTTCAAATAAAACTTGTAGGACTAGTAAAGAAGAGTATTTCTGGCTTTGTAGCTTCTGTGTGGGACCAAGCATAGAAATATACCTGGAAAGAGGGGACTAAGGTCAGTTTTTGAAGCACAATAGATAATGGCGGCGAAGGTTTCAAACCTACGCTCAGATCGAAGGTAATACTCTCAGCAGGAGGTATGATTACAGGTCAAAGAAGATTGCCTCAATTTTATTTCAGAATAATCGATCAAGATATGTATTTTTTGATGAATTATTCGTATTCCCTGTGAAAAACTATACCAAAATAGTGTTTTATTGGTGTTCCTACGGTAGTTTTTTAAGGAAACCGAGCTCCAGCTATATCAGAGTGATTATGGAGGTGGAGCGACTTGGGAACACCGCTTCGCGACGCGGGAATTCAAATGGTCTCGAGGGTTTCCATCTTCAAGAAGGCAGCCAGCATGGTCATTGAAGAGTAGAGATGGTACATGAGTATGAGAGAATAGTAATTTGTGGGCATTTGTACTTAAAAGGACTATCTTTACCCCAAAATTCCGTTTTTTCCGCTTTCTTTATTTATCATGGTATACATTTTCGTACATGATATCGAGATTACAACAGTTCTAAATAAAAGAGAAGAAAGAAGCTGATTTTGGTCTTCATAATACCAATCAATTGTTATTATTTTTTTATTTTTTGAGTAAATAACTTATTTTCAAACGTCATATAAAATGATATTGATGGAAACTCCCTGAGCCGCCAACTACATCAAAATGACACAGAATTTTATATTTTCTATGTATCAAACCAATATTACCGGCGGCTCAGGGAGCCTTGTCTTCTTGTTTAAAAAAGAATTTCGGATGAAAAACCCCATCAATATTTTTACTTAATGCATTTTTATTATTTTTGTTTTATACTTTTTGTAGCTACTTTTTTATTAAAATGTTGTACTTCTTTATGTATACATTTACCGGATAAAATTTTTGCAAAGCGTGTGGTGTGTACGCTGCGCCGCGTGTACTCAACTAAATAATTCTCAAATTTTGTTGTGCACATGCGGCCTATTCCTCTTCTCATGTCCCTCTTCACCTTTGAGCAAGACGATTCGATTCCCTGCGTATGTACTTGTGGGTTATTGGGATTTACAAAATTATAGCGATGGTTAACCAATTGGCAGTCTGGTGGTTGAAACCAGCTGCTGCTACTGCGTTATATCCTTTCCAGCAGTCCGTCATTATTGTAGACCCTTGTTCTGCAAATTCCTGAATGACATTCAGAAGGGTCTTGTTATCCCTACTGTTTACTATTTTCAGAAAACTTTTTTTGTTTCTCTTTCAAATCCTCCAACGACCTATCTTCTCTTCGATTTTTCCAATGCATAACACCCGGTTTTGCGTATTCACGGGAGGATTTCGGAAGTGATTTTTTCGAATCGGTCGAATCTAATAATTTAGAATGGGTAGAAGAACTTCTACGAAAGAAACTAGTAAACGGAAATTTGCGAGATTCATTGAGTCTCAAAAAAACGGCATCACATCTCGCTGTAGAAAGTAATTGTTCCCATGATCAAGCTCTTATGAAAATTCGGTGTCCACGTAGATTTAAAAAGTAACGTAGGCGATGCCCCGATTCACGTCGCCGATCGCAATAAAAACGGAACCGTCGTAAAAATTCTGATGCAAAACATATACGTCAACGATTTAAATTTCTAGTTATTTATTTCGTCTGCGGTACCAAACGTCAGCCTGGCTATCGATTTTATTCAGGATCCTTTGGTACGATACCACAACTTTCGATAACTGGGAATAGGTTTCGCAGTCGGAGTCTACGTAATTATCCGCTTTGTTGTTGTTCGTTTGACTTAAAATATCATTGATGGTCTCGTTAAAGTTCATATTGCTTAAAAGAACCGCCAATTATTATAATAAATTCTAATGGAATCGATGATTATATCTTTGCAAATATTGGGCTTCAGTTTGGCGACGGGAAAGCGTTGTGTTCCACTGACCAGTCTGACGATGTCAAAATTGCATATATATTAAAATTGATTCCTGAAGCCGAACCCTAGATATTCATTGAAAAAATCTTAATGCGCTTCGCTGCTCAAAGCAATCTCGCAAAAGTTGGCCGAAATTGATTGAATAAAGTTTGAGCGTCAACGATAGCGTGACGAAGAGTTTTGAGATTTCAAAATGATCGATTTTATGTTCATTTATGTAATGCTGTTTGCAAGAGTGTGTAAAAACATGTCATTCGTTTCTTTAGGGATAGTATCATGTTTGAATGCAAAGACAGGAGTGATTGCGGGCATAAGCATCACAATATCATGATAATCCCGAAATATTCTTTGAGACTCTCAGCCTTAGCTTAATTAACATGCTACTGTTTATGATTGGGTGAATATTATCGTAAACGACCAATGTGACCTTCCGAGAGAGAAAAATTATTAATTTACATAAATATCAATTTGTAAACGCATACGTTAATTTACGATAAATTTCAACATATTCTCATTATAACCCAAAACTAAAATTTCGAAGGATCTATCTTAACTTTCCATTCTTCGTTACCTTCTCTGAACGGCATTAAATTTTTCTGACAATTTGCCGTTCTTATAACATAAAAGTCCTCTTGTGAGACTGAAATGTATATTATGGAAAAATAAAGAAAGCGGAAAAAACGGAATTTTGGGGTAAAGATAGTCCTTTTAAGTACAAATGCCCACAAATTACTATTCTTACGTATGTACCATCTCTACTCTTCAAGCATGGCTGCCTTCTTGAAGATGGAATCACTCGAGACCATTTGAATTCCCGCGTCGCGAAGCGATGTTCCCAAGTCGCTCCCCCTCCATAATCACTCTGATATAGCTGGAGCTCGGTTTTCTTAAAAAATTACCTTAAGAACACCAATAAAACACTATTTTGGTATAGTTTTTCACAGGGAATACGAATAATTCATCAAAAAATACATATCTTGATCGATTATTCTGAAATAAAATTGAGGCAATCTTCTTTGACATGTAATCATACCTCCTGCTGAGAGTATTACCTTCGATCTGAGCGTAGGTTTGAAACCTTCGCCGCCATTATCTATTGTGCTTCAAAAACTGACCTTAGTCCCCTCTTTCCAGTTATATTTCTATGCTTGCCCCCATACAGAAGGGATGAAACCGTATTTATTTTCCTATACATTTTTATCGTAGGAGTAGCCGTTATCAAGAAAATCAAAGAAGAAGGTCTTAATTCGAGTTTAACTTAGAAATTTTCTTGCATGGTTACTTCTTCATTGTTGCTAACATAAACAATCTCACAAACAAACTTTTAATTTATTTACGGATGCATGCAATATTATTAAATCGGAAGAAAATAGATTATTTATGATGAAGAAAAGAACTTTGAAACGCTATTTCCCTTACGTACAGGTATTTTCTTTCTAATACTCCATTACACGAGACGCGCCCATTTGTGATACGCTGTACACTTTTCTAACTTGTTCGTTTTATTGCAACGCAATAAATTTTGAAAGCGTTTTCCGCGTCCGTCTTTGAGGTAAGTATGCCTCTCTTTCTCTTGACATTTCGAAGCGAGGTCACCTCGTTCGGAATCTTTTGCACTAGACTATTTTTTAAAACTTTTTGAAAAATAAGAATAAAAAACGAACCTTTAAAAGAAGGCTCCGTTCGTATAATTTATGCAGCTTTAAAATGAAGAACTCGTGTTTCGAGCCGATTAAGGAGGATTGAAAGCTCTGACAAAAGCTCTTTATAAAAAAATATCTTCTGCATGAACCGGAGTACTCGTCTCGAGTGTTAGTGCTTTCATACTAAAGAAAGAATTATGGAACTTTTTGAGTTTGCGCTAGTTTCCAGTGAAAGAAATCTGAAAATTTTCAACTTGTGAAGTAAAAATAAAATGGAAATCTATTTATGTTCTTTAGTTTTCAGGGTGATGTATCTTCGTGAAATTTGAAAATGTCTACTTTCAGTCTCCGTAAGTTTCATAGGAAACATTATAATTAGTCCTAAAACACAAACTGCTATTAAAGTTTTACTTTTTAATAAAACTCAAATGTAAATTCAAATTTTGTCTATTTGAAATTATGCGTCGTTGAAAAAACAATGTTTTCTACATTTTTCTTAACGTTTTATTATCGATATGATTGCCTTATCTTCTCTGTTGACATATTTGATTTATCGTTAGCATAGAAGTACATAGGTCAAATAATATAAAATTTAATTTTCGGTATTCGCTCGCTTCAGAGCATTCCTTAGCTGCAAGTAACTGATAAGTCCGTAAAGCTATAAAACGTTTTAGTAAACGCTTTGGATTTCGATTTCAAAACAATACGCTACGGGTCGGCAATCTTTTCGACATTGGGGTAGCAATGGCAGTTGCAAATGCTTCTGTCAGCAGGATAAGAAATTACATCAGATGTTAACTGGAGAATCTGTTGTGTCATATAAGTAAAAATTGAGTTTTAAGATTTTTTTAACATTCAGTATTTCTGATCTTGATTTCGATTATCTATTTTTGAATTGTCTTTGTTAGATTTCACAGATATCTTTTTCATCATAGATTCGTGGTCCATATAGAACGGTCTCCGGAGCCGCATTCAGCCCACAGGCCGTATGTTGCCAGCCCCCGCAATACCGCGACCAAAAGGCCCCTTTAAGATCCTTACGAGACGTTCATCGAATGTTCTGGAGAATCCCCATTGTATCCTCTACTAATCCCCATCATTTCGATAGCCACCACCATTCTAGGGCCGAGATTTTTGTACGTGTCACTCACAGTATTAAGAAGAGGTTTTTTTTTCGGGTTCCAGTTCGGTTCAATTCTTTTCCGCGGCTTAAACTCCTTGCGACGTGAAGCGAAGGCACAAGTCGCTCCCGTAAATACGGAGGGCGTAAATACAAAACCCTCCGACCTCTCTCACTCGACGATTCCTCTCACTTGTTCGACCGCCACTTGAACCGCGCGCAAACCGCAAGAACTTTCACTTTCGATGGAGTTAATCGATAACAGGTTATTCGGTCGTGCCGCTCATGCAGGGTTACTTCACATAGCCGCAGAGGTCGATGTCAACGCCGCTGTGCGCATGTTTGGTCGTCTCGCGATCAACGGCTGGTCTCTCTCTCTCGCTCCATGCTTTCGCGATTCCTGCCTTGATGTCTCGGTTTTCAGCAAAACCGCCGCTAACCTGCATTTCCAGTAATAAATGACGTTACGCGAGGTTTTTTTGTCGAATCGGCAGATGGACGTCCACAACACCAAGTGTGTCCACTGGCCCCATCCTATCCCTCTCAACTACAAGTTGCAATCTTATATATATATATCATCATCATCATCATCATCATCAGCCTTTTTCAGTCCACTGACGGACGAAGGCCTCCCCCAGACTCTTCCAGTTTTCCCTGTCAACTGCCTCCCTCCTCCAAGTTTGCCCCAAGAACTTAACAAGCTCTCTGTCCCACCTGTCTTTCGGTCTTCTTTTTGGTCTCTTGATGTTTCTTGGGATCCATTCGATGACACTGGACGTCCAACGCTGGTCATTTCTTCTAGCAATGTGGCCCGCCCACTGCCATTTTAACACCTTCACTCTTCTAATCACGTGAAGGAGAGCCGCTGGGGTGTTGGAGAGACACATTTGTAGAGGTTGGAGCTTTCGGGATGATCCCTTCGTCAGCACAAGAGAGACAATATCCTTACTTATCTTTCCTCTTCCGTAGTATATATATATATATATATATATATACACACATATATACACACACACATGTGGAAGAGGAAAGGTAAATAAGGATATTTATTAGTATTATTTAGGGCAACTAGGTGTTGAAGGAAACCCAGTGAGCACTTACCGGAAGGAGAGCCGCTGGGGTGTTGGAGAGAGACATTTGTAGACGTTGTTGGAGCTTTCGGGATCCCTTCGTCAGCACAAGAGACACACAACTGATATGGCAGTGACACTGGGGTGAAGTTGTGGGAGTGGAAGGGAAAGGGGCGTGGAAAGGTCGCGGATTGGAGGATGCAGAGAGGGGGGGAAGAGAGGGTGGAAAGTAGGAAATATTAACGGAGGTTAAGGTCGGGAGGAGAGAAAGAGTTTAAGATGTGGATGTGGGCCAATTCCCATTGACGGAGTTGGGGGGCGGAAGCGTCGTCCGTGAGGGCGCGAATGGCCCTCACCTTGAAACAAACATTGAATTTAAGATTATGATCATTCGCATGAACGGCCACGTGTAGCGGTCGTTTAAGACTAAGCTGTTGCGATTGCCGTTCATGCGAATGTTGAGGGGATTGCTGGTGAGGCCAACATAAAAGGCGGGGTGTTGGGTGCAGGTTAGTAGGTAGATGACATTGCGGGCGGTGCGGTAGGAGAAGTTATGGGGTAGGTGATGTTAGTGGTGGGGTTTGAGAATGAGTTGGAGGGTGGGTTTATAGGGCATGTTAGGCATCGGGGTCTGCGGCAGGGGTGGGGCCCTGCAGGGATCAGGATGCGGAAGGAGAGGATTGGGTGTGTGGGAATGGCGACCTGGTTGGGGGAGGAAGTGAGGATTGGGTGGGCTGCCTTTAAGATATTTTTTAGGGTATCGTGGATGCCGGGGTAAAGGGTGGTGATTAGGATGAGTTGGGGGGGGTGGGTAGAGTCGGGGATTGCGGGGCTGTTGGAGTGGAGGTTAGGGGTGCTGGGTGCGACTGACCGTCGGATTTGGTCCAAGATCAAGTCCGGCGGGTATCCGCGTTGGAGGAATGCTTTGTCGAGGATAGAGCAGTACTCGGAGAGTGAGTCTCTGTCCGAGCAGATTCTCCGCCCTCGGCTGGCTAGGGCGTAGGGGATTGAATTTTTAGTATGGAGTAGTATGGATAAACATGACGTAATTCTTTCATTTCGTTGAATTAGATTTCATGGATCGCGGTAGAAGTCGCCGATATGCAAATTAAAAGAGAGCGAAAGCAGCTGATATTTGTGGAAATTCCTTTTTTTACTCGCATTTCGTGATATAAATTTTCTTCCCCCCCCCCCCCCCCCCCCGCCTCTTTAAGAAATAGTAGTGACTAGCCTCTCCGAGACGTTTTATTTATACGCGAAATATTATCCGTCTGACTGGTTGTTATTGCGATACGCACAACGTATCTATCGGTCAGATAGGCAAGAACCGTGGTCGCAGCACGTGTATTCTTAAGCTGGGTACACACTTGAGCAAAACCTCGTCGCGAGCCTCGTTGCGAACAAGTCCATGTTCGGGTTGATGTTCGCTGAAAGTTTGTAGGGCCCACTCTGCCGAACAACGTCGCGAACAAGGTCATGTTCGTTTGCTGTTCTCCCTTCGTAAAGCTGCAAGTAAAGAAGTCATCTTCTTTTTGCACTCGTCAACGCTTATTTCCAGCTCCGATGCTATCTCCATCCACGCATCAAACTTATACCTATAAACTTCTATTAGGTAACTGTAAAGTTTTATCCTGTGTCCACTCCATCTTCACTCTGTGGCGAGAACAACCAGACTGAGGAGTTGAGTGAATTATGGAAGTGTTTCCGTGGAGTGAGAGACAATGTTCGTGGAAACGTCCAAACTTGAAGAACCTCGTCGCGAACATCCCTTTGATGTGACGCCAAAATACCGACAACTGGTGAGACGCCGCGAACCTCGAGCCGAACACAAAATGTTCGCCTTAATGTTCGGGGCGGCGTTCGCCGCGCCGTCCATCGTGGAATACTGTTGCGCCGTCTGGGACCCATTCGAGGAGGGCCTAACTAGAGAGATCGAAGTGGTTCAGCGTAGAGCGGCTAGATTTGTAAAAGGAGAATATCGGTATGATGCGAGTGTATCAGAGATATTGAGGGATTTGAAATGGCAGACGTTGAAGAGTAGAAGAATTGATTACAAAAGGAAACTATTTGAAAAATTCGAAAGCTCCGAATTCGTTGAAGACGTACGCGGCATAGTCGTCCCCATCGGTGTTAGTGAACGTAATGTTAGATCAGAGTACAGGAGAAAATGTCGAAACAATCGCTAGAACAGAGAAATACTACAGATCCTTTTTCCCAGACGCGATAAGACAGTCCAACAGAGGAATTAGTTAGAGTTCACTTGGTGTTGTGACACCCCCTGCCAATCGCTTCTAGCGGCTTGCAGGGTATTGATGTAAATGTATGTTCGCGTTGAGGTTCGCGACGAGGTTCTGCTTAAGTGCGTACCGTAAACCAAACAAAACAAAAGCTCAGGTAATTAACGTTAACCGAGAGAGACCGAGTCGAAGGTTATAATAGAAAGCGGTCATTTTTTGGCAACCTACTCTCATAACTGCCGCTTGTTGACTTTTTAAAACGGTTTCGCCAACAAATTGCTCTTATCTCGTCATATCCATTTAGCTGGCGGCGAAATCTTAAAAAAAAATACATCCATTTCTCTCCCGCCTCCCTCCCCCCCTATCCTTTTCGAACAATAGCTTCCATTTCCCTCATCCTCCTCTGCCAATTCAAACTCCAGCCTTCTTCATTGAGACCTTCCATCCCCCCCCACCCACGAGCGACCCGTTAAACTTTCTCTTAATTCGGACGTGGAAGAGGTTTTAAAAAGGTCTCGAGTCCGTTTAGACGCGCGTAAACGCAAGCACGCCTTCTTTTAACGAGTATCTCATTCTTTTCTATTTGCCCTTCGATACAAATAATGGGAATATTTAAATGCACGCCTTCAGGGGGGTTAGGTGGATGGGGTTTTGGGGGGTGATAGAGGGTTTAAGGATGAGGGAGGTGTGGCAGATAAATCTTTTTTTTCGGTCGATAGGGATGGACAAGGAACGGTATCGCGCTCTCCCCGCGAGGGATGTGAACGAAATAGTGTAGGAATTGGGGGGAAAGGGATAGGTGAGGGAAGGGACCCGGTTAGCTTCAGCTGGACTCTTCCTTCCCCATATACTCCGTCCTATCCGTCGTCTGGTGCTCCTTTCTTCTACCCGTATAACCCTTCTCGATCCCTTTTTCCCTGTCCTCTCTCGTCTCCGTCGAAGGCCTGCATTAACGTTGCATGGGCGCAGGAGCCCTTCGGCCACTCGAATCCTCCGCTCCCGCGCCCCAAACGAGAAAGATCCGCACGTATGGCGAGTTTTCGCTGCCACCCGAGGCCGCAGCGGATACACAAGAGAGGTGTTTCTGGGGAGGTGGTTGGAGGAGGAGGAGAGAGGGGTGGAAGGGATAGGGAGGAGGAGAAGGGTTCCTGAACCTCTCCGCCGGTCAAGAGAACCATTATTCGCCGCGAGTGCCAAGTTCCTATATAGAAGCCCGAAGAAAATTTTTCGTCGCGCTTTTTGTGCCGGTTCGTTTGTTTCTTTACCGATCACGCGTTTAATATCCCCTTCGAGTATTTTTTTGTCATAGCTCAATAAAAATCGTTCTGTAATAATATTAATGGAATTTAATGAAAAATCAAAATAGAAAAGATGTTAAACAGTTTTTAATAATATGCTCAGATGAAATATGTTAATGGGATATTTATCAGTTCTAAAAGTAAGTTATGTTCATTGCAGACATTCGTGTGTGGCATTTAAATGAAAAGGTTTCATTAAAATCCATACTTCGGAAAATCCTTTCACTCTTTAATAAGGACCGAATGCGGTCACTAAGGTGGTCAGAGAAGCTATATTATAATAGCGATGGCGTGAGATTTAATGTGCAATTTAATTTCTACTACTCATAATTGCCGTCATTAAACCTTAAATTCTTAAATATTAAAAGTAAAAAAAAAGGTTTACGCTTGATTTTCACTTATATGATAGCAACGAATCTCTCGGTTACTACCGATTTAAAACAATTATCCGACCCGCCGATACACAGTCAACTTCTAATGCGGCCATTTAAAAAAGTCCATACTCTATGACAAGATAGCATTTTTATTTTCTATACATATATTTTGATTGAATTAATTCGCGTCTATTTACATTACGAATTATCTATTGTATAACCTTATTTTGAACTTTATATCAATGCCCATTAAAATATATTAATTTATTTATATGTTATAATAAAGGTTGAATTATTCATTGACGCGTTTGTGATTACATTTTTAACGACTAAAAGCGTTTTCGTTGATAATGCGCTATGGATCTCATATATTATATAATAAACCGATTTAAAACGAACGTCATGAATAAATAATAAGCTACGCCGCGGGTCTCCATAAATAAGCTATTAAACTAAAATCGCTTTCGCGCAATCGGCAAATTTGTCGGTGCGGAGAAACTTGCATCATATTAAGAGCGAATTTAACAAGGTGTCCGTACTTAAAACCGGGTGCGCGTATCCTGAGGCCATGTTGACGTACTAGTGGGAAGTGAATGGGGAGGGAGGGCTGGTGTAATTTGGCGCCCATAATGGTCCGCATGAGAGCTCGCGTTCCCTCTATAAACAGCCCCAAGAAGAAGAGAAAGGGAAGAAGGGAGGCTGAATGTTTGGCACACTTGGTGCCCCAGGTTCCGAGAGACGCAAGAATGTAGCCTAACTGCTCCGCGAACTTGCTCCCCGTGATACCGATTGCGGTCGTAAAGGTAGAAAATGGTGAAGGTTTCGATGGCCTGCTTATTTGACTGGATACGTTCGCCGAAGGTAAAAATAAAAAAAGCGTGCATTCGTGAAATAAAGGATAATGGGCACGTATTCTTGTGATTTGCTGATAAATCTCACGTGCCTGTTATTATTCTTGGAATTTTATTCGACGACTTTATGCACGTATACAGGGTCGTGCCGATGGGTGAGGCGACGAGGCAACCGCCTCAGGCGCCTCTCGAAGGGGGACGCCAAAATTTGACAAAAACGAAAACCTATAAAAATAAATTCATAAGGCCAGCGAGGCCAGGGGGAGTCATATTATATCTCGCCTCAGGCGGCAAAATGTCTGGGCACGGCCCTGCACGTATATAGATATCAAAAGATAGATATCCCAGCGATACTGGTAATATATCAAAGTAAAATATACTTTTAGAATTTTAGCTTAAATATGTCCGCGTAAAATTAGTCCCCAGCGTCATGTGTGGAATAGCCATCTTATTGTTAGTGTTTTCTGCAAATTTAAATATATTTAATTCGGTCGATTTGTTTTATTTTTAACTCCTTTGAGCAATATTTCGCATCCCAAGTTTAGTAATGAAATAAATGTAAAATTTACGTAATTCTTTACCTTTATGTTAAAATAGCCTATGTAAATACGAACAAATAGTTTTATGTTCTGGCGTAAAATTGCAACCCTGCTCCGATGGCAACACCATCATAACTGTAAAAATTATATCGAATTCTCTCAGATCGTGTCTTAATGTAACGACAGACATCGTTAACACAAACGGATAAATATAGAGAGTTGTCTTCCCTAGCGTTTTCGCGAGTTCTTCGTCATTAACCCCGGCTTAAATTCCACTTAGCGACGCTTTAGATCCATAAATCAAGATGTCGGTTGCGGATAGACACGGCTTCGCAATAAACAGCGAATAAAAAAGACCCGAGTTGCCCTAAGAGGAGGTCTCTTTACGTCCGTAAGGTACGATCCCGGAGGTAAGAAGATACAACGTGCTTACCCATCCGCGGCGGCGGCTGCTCTTGAATTATCGCTTTCCTCCTAAGAAGAAGATCGAAGTCAGAGACCAGACTTATCTCCTACCCACTCCCCTTATTCCTCCCCCTCCCAGCCGTCGGGAATTATCCCGCAAATTGTGCAGCGTACAGGCCTTTTCCAGAGAACTGACCACCTTTAGCGTTTTGGCAGTTTGTTTAAGGAAGCGACTGCTGGAATGATTTAATACTACCACCTCCCGACCCCCGCATGTAGCGAGAGGCGGAGTGGACTTGTGAAAAGAGGGAGGGAGGAGGGAAAACTGCGAATATTGGGTTGCATTGTGGTCGGCCTACTTTCGCCCGTCGCTCGCTGCCTCCGCGGTCTGGAACAATGGTCGTGAGAGGGATAGCTCGAATGCAAAGAGAGAGAGAGAGACGCAGTAAATAAGGCGTGGAAATCCAAAGCGGCGCCCTCCCTTCGCGTCAGATGACGTTTGCTGCGAGCGGGTTGTGCGATAAGCCGCATTTAATGCTGTTTTACAAGCGTGTGCCGGAATACGCGATAAATTTTGGGTGGAAGGAGTTGATGTATGCCGATTTATGCAATATGCGTGATTTACGTATCTGTACACGTTCTTTAAGTTCCCCAGCTCTCTCTTCCCCTCCCTCTCTCTCTATATACACACACACACACACACACACACACACATATAGGGCAACTAGGTATTGAAGGGAACCCAGTGGGCACTTACCAAAAGGAGAGCCGCTGGGGTTTCGTAGACGTTGATGAAGCCTTCGGGATGATCCCTTCGTCAGCACAAGAGAGACAACAAGCTCTATCATCTACGTCTACAGTGTCTCTCTTCGACACCCCAGCGGCTCTCCTGGTAAGTGCTCACTGGGTTTCCTTCAACACCTGGTTGCCCTAGATATCCTTATTTAACGTTCCTCTTCCACAAGTGTATGTGTGTGTGCGTGTGCGAGTGCGTGTGTGTGTGTGTGTGTGAGTGTGTGTAGTTGTGTGTCTCTTGTGCTGACGAAGGGATCATCCCGAAAGCTCCAACAACGTCTACAAATGTCTCTCTCCAAAACCCCAGCGGTAAGTGCTCACTGGGTTTCCTTCAACATCTAGTTGCCCTAAATATCCTCATTTACCTTTCCTCTTCCGCAAGTATACCTATATATATATATATATATATATATATATATATATATATATATATATATATATATATATATATATATATATATGTCTTGAAAGTGCCTGCTTTGTTGGTTTTTAAAGAAGTTGCGCAGTGGTTGACTCCGTATAGTGTAATTGATTAGGGAGTTTAAGTCTCCTAGGGCGAGGGGCCTGAGCGATATTTCACTCTTCTTACCGGTCATGTAATTGGAAAAGCTGAGTATGTGTTGTTGTTTGCATAAAGGTCATGTCATGCCTACCAAATCATCAATTCATTGCCTTGAAACCTGTTAAAAGTAACTTATTTATCCGAGTGAGTTTCCTTTATGTAGAACATATGTTTCTCGTGAGAGACCATAGTTGCTGTTCTTAACCGTCGACCAGCGACCAGCTTACATTAATTGGAATTTGTGATTTATTGGAGAGTGAGTTTTTATCGATCTTAAAGTCGACTCGGAATGTTTGTCATTTCAAGGAAGGCGTGCGAATTGAGTTGTCAAACCCAACATTAAGACCTCAAACTTCTTGTCTTTAGTCCTTAGATTTTATCGTTTAATAATTCCTCAATTCATCTGAGCAAAGACCTAGAAAATTAGTCGTTCAATTAGCGACATTTTGATGCATGTGGCTAGGTATGACTTGATTCAGTAATCAATTCTATTTAGATATAATTTTTCACTCCATAAATTGTTGTGCTTGCATATCACCAGATTCCTTTCTTTCATTGTTGGCGTATTTTTCATGTTGTTCAAAGATTCTTTTAAAATACCTGAATTATTATTATTATAATCTTATAGCATTGGCATGACTAATGTGTCAGCGATTGATACTCAAGATTGCTGAATTCATTACAGAAGCTGTATTGATTATCAATTGCATTCCAGTCACAAGATGAACTCGATATTTCATTTTTGGAATAATTTAGCCATAGTTCTGGTAATATTTCAGTACTCAAATAGTAATTCGCTTCTTGGTTTTTAATTTTTGGAACGATATAGTATATCCACAAATATTTGCAATTTTTTATCTCTTTACAATTAAAGTGTGCGCAATGTTTGTTCACAGTGGCGGTAACGAAAAAATTAGGGACCTCCGTGCCAAAAAATGGGGTTCCCCTCGAACAAATTACGGCATGTACATACGATTCATATGGGTGTCAGGGCCCCCATTTCGCCGAGCCCACCGCCTCGCATTACTGGGGCTTCGAGGGCCTTCACTGCGCCCATGTTCGTCCGTATTCGATTGTATTCATTGGTTCATTTATTGTATCACTGCATCTCCGAAACGTATTTCTTTTGGCAGAGAATATTTCGCTCGACTGCTTTCTCACCTGACATTTCATTCCATTGTTCGTGTGACCTAGAAGACATCTCCTCTAAATCGGCCGTGTAAGTGATGCAACTGAAAATGATCCTGAATGCCCATGCAGAGCTGGAGATTTTTAGGGGGTTGGATTGGGGAAGAAAATTAATAGATCTTAAGAGCGATGAGGGGTTGAGTCGAAATAGAAAAGGATCTTTGCGCGATGAATCCTCTTGCTTTTCCTATGGCAAATCCTTTGGGAGTTCCTAGAAAATTGTCACAAAAGATGATTGTTGTTAGAAAACTGCGTATCTCTGACATCTTATGTCGCTCCATACTGAATTCGTTCAGTTTCGTGAAAGACGGATTTTTATAAGTAGGTTTTAATGGGTTTCTCAATCCAGTAGAAAACTCAAACGTTAACGAATATAATAGGTGCACCCTAACAACGTTGCGGGGCCCACGGCAAATCGTCCTATGCGGGGCCCCGTTATCATTAACCGCCAAATTACATTTCGACTTTCCTTGCTGTAATATAGAGGCGCGGAGCCTCTGAAATCGCGGGGCCCGGGGCGGGCGCCCCGATTCGCCATGCCCTAGGGACATATCTCGATGGTGATTTTCATCGGTGCTTTTGTATTCAATAACACGTTTGTTTCAATCTTACATTGTTTCTTTCGTTTGAGTCCGATCCAAACTCGACGTAACCTATTATAATATAAGGGGCGTCGTTGTGTTACATTATCGTGAGCTGTGTTATTTATTGCCCATCGGAGAGCCCTTCAGAAATGATAGTCTTTGGAGACGGTGGATATTATGAAAGATGCAAATATTATGAAATATCTTACTACGAACTCGTGACTTGAATCCGCTGCCTGACGTATGGGTGTTTAGTAAGTCTCGACCGCGTATTACGTGAATGGATTATCGAAACATTTTGCTGACGAAATAGGTATTAAATATGGCATCGACGTGCTCATGATGAATTATAACATTCGAACTTACTTTTATAATAATAAAAAGTTTTCCAAATAATAATTTCTTATCATCTTCTTTTAGTCAAAATGCATATTTCATCAAAACACACGTTTTAAGTAAGAGTTACTTCCAGCTTATTCCGCTATATGCTGTGACTAGTATGTAATGAAAGTACTTTCGGATTTGGTTACGTGTTAATCACATGTTCACATCAATACTGAGCCGCGGCCATTATTCGTTTTCCCACTATTTTTCATCGCAAACTTGAAAAGAAAAATAAAACACTACAATGGTTCAATTTTCAGGAGCATAAAAACGGTTAGCTTCATCACGTTTCCACTTTCCAGAAGATATTTCCTTTCCGTTAAGTGTCGAAATTTAGATTATTCATACACACACACGAGGAGCGAACCTTCATTAAGATGTAAGAGAGCAAACAATATTATGATGGATGATGAAAGCTCCATCCTTTTCGCCGTTGATGAATCTCGTTGGAAAAAAAATATCCCGGTGAATTGATTACAACCCCTTTTGAGTTTATTCGACTTCGGGTCGATCTTAAGTAACAATCACGCTTCCTCCGTGATGGATGAGGATGTTGGTCCACGGTCGAGAAACCTGTTCCAGGTGTGAATAAATGGAGGAGTTTCGAGATGGCCGACATGGCAATCCCTCTCTCTCTCTTCCTATCTCTCAGTCTCATGTTTTATGCGTCCGTGTTTATATATAAATTTTTTGATCCCTTTTGAATCTCTTCTCTCTCTTTCGCCGCTCGTATTTCGATCACGTCCTCAAATACATTATAAAGCCCAGCTTAAGATTCATGGCGGTTGATATTGGGTAGCACAGCAGTCATTGTATTCATGATGCATTTCTCAACCTTAGATCGAGTTAAAACCGAGCAAGTTGAATAATAGGAATTTTGTATTTTTCAACGCATCAGGGAATTAACTTAACCGCGGAGGTTTTTCTTCTTTCAATAATTAAAAAATTAAAATTATGAGTAATAAGGAATTGGTTAAATCTTTGCTATTTTTAAATGGCACATCCCCAGTTCACCGCGCTTACTGTCGTGAACTGTATACCTGAAATCGGCGCCTGTATCCCACAGAAGAGACATTATAGATATTTATGGCCTTGATTGGCTTTCGAAAAATCTGTCCTCCACCCAGTGACGCATTTTCAGTTATTTTTTCATTTGCGTATGTCAGTGCCATTCAGTCTTTTTCTTGTCTACCTCCTGGATACTTTTTTCGAATTATTTATACCAGCACCCCTTTTCCTTAACCAGTAAACTTGCCTTAAAATACACATCAATTTTTTTGGTAATATTTTGAAAGTACCACTTGTGGTACCGATGCCACACTTTGAATAACTCATTGTTAGGCTAACGGTATTTTTATGGTTTGGACAATACCTCAAACTTTAAAACGCATTTCGGTGAGATATTTTCGTCAAAATAATCCATGTCTATTCATCCTCAGCAGTTTGGATATAAATGTTATCCCTGAGACATTTTGTAGCAGGAAGCCATTTTGATTATACAACAACTGGTTGTATCCAACAATTTCTGAAGTCTGAATCTCAATAATTTACAGCAAGCTAACGCAATTTGTGTGTGGTAGGGGAAGAATATCACTGGCCTATTATATTATTCTCCTGAAATGTTTTATTTTTCTTACGTTGAGTTGCGAAAGCCTTAACTGGTTATTCGGTTAGGGTGAAGCACGATCGTGTCAAGTACGGAAAATATGAGGACATATTTGGAATTACTGTCGGTAGTTCTTGAAGATAAGCTGAGATTATCCCCGCAGGCTTACCGATAAACGTGTCTTACCATGGTAACAGCTGATCCACGGTCCTTCTGGTCTCCTCAAAGCTCCCAAATATGAAATGGCGACGAGATATTTTGCACCGAAAACGAAGATATGATCGCGATTAAGTTAGAAGAATGATTATTTCTAATTTCTCTGCCTGATATTTATGAAAATCATCGATCGTTAAACCGTATACTATTGAGAATTATTCATGCTGTAAAGCGCACAGGTTACTTTGATAATGTTCACCAATTCCGCAGAAATGGAAATTACACGACCGGTTTTGATTAATGATCTTCATCGCCATGTTAAATATTTTTGATTTATTGACATTTTCAGAAAGCGTAAATTTTCCAATGTAGAGATTATTCATTTAGCCTAAAACGAAGCGTGGGCATTTTTTAAAACTATAATTTATCTCAGTGCTTTATAATTAATATATTTTATGTTAGTTTGAAATTTAAAGCTAATTGCTTATAAATTATAAGATTTTTCACTCGCTTACTTAGTCGTGAAATATCAGTCGTGACTCATTTTTATGTATTTAATGACATTTATTTGTGTATCTGCGTGAAATAGGCTCCTTTTGTCTTGAGAGCGGGTTCTTTCTGTTCGTAATGAAAGCCAAAAATTGAATGCCAGTCCACTAGCGTCGGTGCTATAATTCAGCGTTTGTTCTGATATTGCAAGTGGGCCCTGTGTCGCTGGAGATCCAAATTGCCGTTCCACGAAATTCGCGATTTATTGAACCTATTGATTGTCCGCAAAGGATTAATAATGTTCCCTATTCACTCGTAACTTTACGGTTGGAATTCACGACGTTATCGCTCGTTAGGTATACGATTCACGTGCAACGTTCGTCCGTGATGTTATTGCATATAATTCGGCCAAGGGAACGCGTGACTCACCGTCACGCCCCTATCTCGCCGTAGGCAGTCGAGAATTTTTTGCACACTTGTGGAATCTCAATTTTAATAAAAAAACATTTCGCACTTTTTTCCGCCGACAGTTTGGACGCTAGATTGTTTTCAAAGGCTGGATGGCACCATGAATTTTTTATGATAGAATGCCAAGTCCATCAGGTTATAACATTGTTTATTTTTACATAAACACGCTTAAAGGAGTGTTGCATTATTGGTGACGGGAAATTTTTGACCTTTATCTTTAGTAATTTCCAGCTCTCGTGACTGTATTTGTGCGTGTAAACACACGCATACAAAATGAAACAGCCGCTTCATAGAAGCGTAGCATTGGGACCGACTCGTGTTTTCCTGGTAAACCTCGCAAGAGTGCTTTTTTTCGTGTACACTCTTCTTTCGTTAAGAGTCGCGACCTCGTAACATTACGGTCACCTATTCATTTTGTCGCGCCCTCTTGTTCCCTGCTTCAGTCGTCGTTCGAAACTCCTTTAAGACGGAGTAGAAGAAAGATGGATCCGGGGGAGGGTACACGGGGTCGCCTATACAGAGAGAGAGAGAATCGACGTTGGGCAAGCAGGTCGCGCGGCGCCGATGGGACGAGTTTATCGATCGTGGTACCCTCCCTTCCCTCTTTTACCTCCTCCTTCCTAACTCCTCCCTCTCTCTCTCTCTTCTTTCCTCCCTCAACCACCTCTGCGAGAGAAAGCTCCGCGTCTCTCGTTGGAAGGCCGGGCAGACACAGGTGCGAATCTGCGGCCAAGAGAAGGCGTGCTTTTCATTCATCACGGGTTGGCCAAGGTGGACGAAAAAGATAAAAGAGGACGAAGAAGTAGATGGGAGATAGAAGGGGAGAGAGAGAGAGAGAGTGAAATAGGAGGTAACCTGTGCCATCCTGGCATGCCCGACCGATAGGATAGGGGGTTGTCTTCCTTCAGCCCCATCGGATGGGACCGAATGGTTATTAGGGTTGGTGGCTCCCTCCCTACCTACCTCCCTCCCTCCCTCCCTTCCTCCCCCTCTGTCTCTATCTCTCCCTGAGGCCTCCCTAATTCACGTGAGCCGTATGCTCTGGCATGTGTAATTTCCCGTTCCCTGCCTTCCCCGAGGTTGTTGGACGAAACTCCTCCGGAAATTATGTCTCCGGGGCGGGATGTAAGGTGGCGCAACGTGCGGCTATAAAAGTGCATGGGATAGGTGAAAATATATATTTACGGAACCGTGTTGGGGTGGGAGGGGGAGGGGGAGGCATTGGGGCTTAATGCGCGATCCAGTGGCGTTCGAGGAAAGATACATATTCGGAGAAAATGGATTTTTTTTAATTTTGCATTTAGTTAAGTCGACCTGCACACGCTCGCATTAGAGAGGTAATGCGACGAGTCTGTTTTTTTGCGTTACTCCATTCGGAGCATTCGTACGCTTTTAGTATATTTAAGCCGGAGTTGAACTGTGGCGCGGCTTTATTCCAGGAAATTTTCGAGTTACGCCACTTGAATCATAAGTGCGGTTCGTGTTGCTGAATGATGGCCATTTTCTCCGGTTGTTTCTTGAAATTTCTTTATTTTTATAATTATGGGGGAATATATTTTTAATAGAGCTCGTCTGTTTCAATCTTGACATTTTTATAAATGTAATTTTATTAAAGGGAATACATAACTATTTTGTCCAAAAACAAAAAAATGCTCAATCTCGTATGCATTGGCACAAACAGCTTTGTAAACATTTTGATGACACGGAAGACAAAGTTCTAAATTTGCAGGAATTCGGAGTTAATTAGAGGGCATCCGCCAAAGATAAAAATATACACAATGAGACAAAGCTAAATAGGTAAACAAATTACAACTGAAAGAAGTAGTATTAAAGTATCACGGAACCTTAGCATGAATTTTGCGCGTTTCTCTCAGGAGATTGAGGAAATTAATTTTTGACTTTTGTTTCCATTAAAATGTCCGCCCTAACAGAGCGACGTCCCAAATTACGTAAATACGTAACGTATGTTTCTGAATATATAATTTAATTTACATTACGTAATATGCGTAATGTATGTTTCTGAATATATAATTTAATGGTTTCATGAACTGAAATTTCCAATTTTATATCCGGTTTGTTGAATGACTCGAATATGCCACTTTCACCTCTTATTTAAATATAAGTGAAAATTAGCACTTTTGATTGAGTGATACGATCCAATTATGCCATTTTTGTTTTTCACTTCAAAAAATCCTTGAATAAACAACGCTGAAACGAATTCGTTCATTTGATACAGATATGCAATTTAACATTCTAGATAACATATTTGCCAAAAACTATATTACCTAAAAAAATACTATAAAAATGTTTCTTTTTTATCTATCATAATTAGATAAATATTATTATCTCGGGTGAAATTTTATGAGTTAAAGCAAAAAGCTTATTTTCCATTAATTAGCAGCACGGATTGGGTGATTTGACACAAGTATGCCATTTTTATCTTCTACTTTGATATATAGACTAAATATTTAAATTCATATAGCAGAATAACCTCTTTTATATGCGCACACACAGATGGACAAACCAAAAGCGATATGTGGGTTTTCTTTAAAAAAAAAAAGAAAGCAACGCATATAATTACATTTCCAAGAACAGGTACTAGATTCAAGCAGCAGTGATTGGGAAACTCAAGAAGCAGTCCTCCCTACTACCATCGTCAATTGGCTATTACTGAAACCCACAAAAAAGTGAATTAAATGCGCTGGAACACCTGTTCATTTTTATAAACCACCCACGAGCCATACAGAGCGATTTACGTCCCATTCCGAATTCTTACTTATCCTCACTCAAACAGAAAACATCTGGACCTTAATGACGATTTTAACATAAATTTGTGAAATGCAGACACCAAATGGACCGAGCGGCCAAGAACCTCTCCGGTCTTTCTTTCAGAATATCGTTTTTCATCCACGCACCTCCATTAAAGAACACGCACCATCGAAAAGGAAACGCCTCTCGATCTCTGCACTTTAAAAAGAAAGAGGCACGCGATTTTATGTCAGAATGACCAATCCGAGAATTTCCACCTATGACGGCTGGCCTATTTGCAGCTGGAATGCGATTCTGGTTTACCCAGTCGTTTTACGGCTATAGGAGTTGGCTAGTTCTCCCACGGAATTCATTTGCAATTCCCACGCCTCTTAAGCGCCGTTTCTTGAAATGCCTGCGTCGGTTTGGTATGCGTGTTGTAAACTTAGCTTGGTGGTGATGTCGTCAAGGATGTCTTATGTTGGGTTTTTTCTCGTAATTTTTGCACCCATTGATTCAACTTTTTTCGCACGTTGGTGCTACAATATAAATCGAGTATTTTACTACAGTTTCATAAAATACACTTCCAGCTATGCTTCCTCATGATTACTATATTCTAGATATTATTTTGTTTCGCAGCTTTGTGACTTGAGTTAATAAATTCGAATATATGGTATCTGTTCAATTTAATAAAATCGTTAAATTTATAAATAATCGCCAAAATGGAAGCCTGTGAGTATATTCAATATCTTAAATATGTCTGAATTTTTAACCCTTAAGTTGGCGCCTGGCTCAAATTCAAGAAATTAAATTTAAAAATATATGCCTCAGGTATCTCCAATAGCCACAACAAGGCTATATAAAATCAGATGCACATTTCTCTTAGAATCTTTTTTCGATGAATTATCCCTGAGGCGGCCGATGTGTAGTCGAAATATGCATATTTTTACTTTCGCATACGATATACGAAGTATATTGAGAAAGTATTGTAATCGCGAAAAAATTCGATATCGAGATTTTGATGGAAATATACATTTTACAATTAGATGTACCCGAATCCGATAAAGTGGTTTTCGCAATGCCGTCTGTCTGTCTGTATATCTGTCTGTCTTCCTCTCTGTCTGTGGGTCCGCCTTTTCGTGGCTCTAGAGCCTAAACGGTAGAGCGAAAATGAATGAAACCTCGTACTTAGGCATTTTATCGTACAGAATAACAACTATGAAGAAATGGTTGATATTTCACAATAATTAAGGGCAGTTTATTCTAGGCAATTTTGACAGCAACTCGATTTTCCCAGCAACGGCTCCAACGATTTTGATCAAATTTCGTACAGTTACTTGAGTTTACGTCTGCAATAATACCAAATAGTTCATATTTCTCAAAAATGAATATAAGGCTAGTTTATTCTTGGCCAACTTTAACAACAATTTGATTTTCTAAAAGACGGCTCATACGATTTTTATTGAAATTCGTGTAATTATTTATGTTGATGTTTATAATGATTCTAAATAGTTAATATTTTTCAACGGTTAACTAAACGACGCATTAGTATACGAGAAAATATGTGCACTGTGTATTGTACCGATTTTTCTAACCTTATTGTGGCCGTTGGAGATAGGTGAAGCAAGTATTTTTAAAGTGCTTGTGCTTGAATCATCATGATGTTCTTTATTCATTTAATGAATTATACCTATGAAAACTATACTAAAATTACGCGTGACAGTACAAAGGTACATATTATTGAAAAAAATAATAAATAAAATAAAATTATGGTCTAATAGGGTCTAGTTAGATCATATAGACCCCACGCGGCTACTTTCGGATTAAAGCGTGTTTTTTATCCCTCTAAATATCCCGCATTCACCGCCGAGCTTATTCAAGTTAAGCAACTTTTGACGCAGTCTACAAAGAACCTCGGGAGGTGTTGTTTGCGGGGATTTCCTTCACGGAGCCGCAATGTCAGCGAACGGAAATCCTCATTAATCCTCGGTTTTTCTTTCGTCGGAACATCGAGTATTCCTTTGGGTGCAAGGCGACTCACCTCCTCCTTTCCCTCTCTCTCTCTCTCTCTCCAACCTCCTCCCGCCTCCCTTTCTGCCCATTTTCTCCCTCTCCTCTGCCGCGGTGACCGCATCTACATCCTGTCACCATTTCCCACACTCCTCTTCGCATCACTTATTCAGGACGAGATCCACTGAGTATGCGTCCTTCCCTTTTCTCCCTCTCTCCACCTCTCACGCGGTCGGCCTCGCCCCGCGACCGCCTCAAACTCCGCCTCCTCCTCCCTAATGCTCGTATGACTCTCTCTCCTCCCCGCCTCCCTCGCTCATGAGGTGCTGATCACTTTCCCTCGCTTCGCCAGAGAGAGAAGCGAGCCCGACGACTGTCGCACAGAGTGAGGACAGTCGTTACGATTCATTTGGGTGTCAGGGATGCGTGGACGCCGCTTGACCGCTGGAGGGTGTCGCAAGGGCGTGAACGCGCGTGCACACAAACACACGAGACAAGTTACGAGCGGAACCCGGCCCCCTTGCTAGAGTTGCGACATAACTGACGGCCGTGGGCCACTTTAACTCGGGCGCTGGAGGGAAAGGGGATTGGGATTACTCGGGAGGGTTAATATTTCGGGTAGAGGGCGGAGGAGAAAGAACATAGTAGTCGCTTTAAGATGCTAATAAAGTTGTCAACTCGGAGGAGAATCAAAAATGAGTTCCTGTGATGTGTGGAAGAAGGTGTCGCTTGCGGAAAGGGATGCGTGAAGCTCGTCTCTCTAAAGTTGCGTATAGTCTGGTAAATGAAGTGTTTTACGCGTGCTCTAGGTATAAATTAATCATAAATTGTTTTTGCGAATACATAGTTTGAGTAAGTAAAGATCATGTCGCCCAACTGGTGGAAGAAACAATTTCGCGGCGAAGCACATATCAAATTTGTTTTTACGACATATTTCTGACGCAAAGTCGAGGTTAACATTTTCACTGTATGCCTCTTCCATTGTTTCATGGTGAAAATTTCTTTTAACTTTTAATAAAATGATTCAAAAAGTCTGAAATTGTAAAATTTTTTAAATGTTTTGTCGTCCAACCATTCGTTAATTCCATCCATTTCATCACACTACGATTAGCTCTCGATGTCACTGTCGAATTTTAATACAGACGTCATAACTTTTTTAAAAGCGTTGTCCTCCCAAACCATACCAAAATATTATGTTGCAGTATTTAAAAAAATATCAATCTAAACTGTGATACGAATTGGTATATATATTATGTCGACGATTTATTGAGGTCCATTGAGAACACGCTATTTTAATGAGGTGGCGTACTCTGTGAGGAATTTTTTTGCAACTTTCCAAAAGTGATATTACATTTTATTACCAGTCCTCTCATACGTCGTCGTTGAGAAAATCCCTTTTACACGTTCGTTTTAAATCTAAATTTATTAAAAGCATTTGTGATAAATGATTTTCTTTTGTGTTGCAGTACTGTTTTACGTGTATTTAATGAAATTCGACGTAGTCCACTTTCCTTGTTTGAGACTGTATATAGTTTTTCCAGCGAATGTCATTTATTAAGAAAATTGTACTGCGACAAATAAAATGATCTCGCAAATAGACGATTCCCTTGTAAACATGTAACATTCCCTACAGGAAAATAAAATGTTATTAGTATTTTATTCTGTTCTTCGAGTCTACCTTCATTCATTGGTTGAAAGTTCTGTGTCTTTGACATAACCCGTTCGTTCGTTTACTTTTTTTTTTAATCGCCTCTTCGCTGTCCTTATCCCGCAAGAACAAATGCACCACTTCCAACTTTCTTTCGCTCTTCCTCCTCTTTCTTTCGCTCTCAGACAACCTACCTTCACCGCAAGTCTTTCTAGACCAGGGCATCGAACCGTAATTTTTTTCGCTCCGGTTTTCGTTCCGGTTCACTCAAAACACAAAATTTCGGTTCGGTTCCGGTTTCGCTCCAGCAAGCGTCAGTGAACCGGTTCGAACCGGTTTTTTTCGCTCCGACCTTAAAATATTTTTAGGAAACTTTCAAGAATTGATTTATTAAGTATTTTTCTTATTAAATCAAATACAGCTTCACTATAAAAATAATGATATTTAAAAAACATAATCAAAACGCGTAAATAAATTATTTACATGTGAATATTTAGTATGTATCTTATTTATTTAAGATTATATTTTGAATTGAATATTTACAAACCATACATGCGCCGCAAATGATTTCAACATATTAGGAAAGTATAAAGTAAATTATAAATGAGCAAGTTTTCTGCGATAGAACATTCTAAACTTATTATATTATGCAAAGCATTCATCTCATTTTCTAATTTACTGTGCTTAGTCCTTAGTACTAAATTTTATCAAAATCCGCTGAATAGCTACGGAAAAAAATTGCATCCTGATAGAAGGACGGACAGACCGAAGCTAATATGCGCTAAAGCTGGAATGCCTAATAATGAATTATTAATATTTTTATTTACAAATCTTGCGGTAAAATAAGAGATCGCGTTATCTCAATAGTGCCAGTAAGTTGAGTAAGATATTACGTTATTTTCATTAACAATTTGTAGATCACGTCCACTGCTCATATTATAGTAAAAACTGTAAATGCACGGCTTAATTTTTTCATTCAGAGATTACTTAAATGGATGAAAAAATCTATAAAATATTTATGAGGAAGGCCGCAGAAATTGAGGGTCCGAGAATTCAGAAAGGCTGAGAAATGTTTATTAACATGATACAAATTTACGATGACTGAATATTTTTAATCACTTACGTAGTGTGTGAATGTTAAACTTCATTATTTCATAAAAATGAAATGATAAGTACCGTTTCGAAAAATTATTACTAAGCGAAAACGTGATTTTCACCCGGCAGCAAATAAAAAACATCTACATATTACCCTGCAATCAAACATGCAAACAAAAAGAAAATAAGACATTCGGCATGTCGTGAACTTTCTTCAGGCGGAGTCTCTAATGTGGGTTTCTGCAGTCGGCAAAATATTTCACTAAAAGTAACAAATTCGCATTTATATTTAATTTCTCTTCAGTTTTAAACAAACAATAGGAATATGTGTGCTCATTTTAAGATGCACTCTATAAAATAAATAGAAATTTACTAACCTGTAACAAAGGATAACCGAAGTAAGAATATCTCAAAACCACGACTGCGGAGCGATCCTTCCTGGATAGGTTTTAGAGAATGACTACCAGAATACAAGGGTTCAGTGGATATGGAGAGGGAGTGAAAGTATATGGGGACATTAACCTCCAACTTTAAGGAAAATCCAAGTTAAGAATCGGGAAATATTTTTGCCGGGAACACACTCTACGGGGTATGCTCAGGGGGAGGGTAGCAAGACAATTAGAGGCTGTCTTCAAAGTACCGCCCAAGTTCCTTTCCAGTAGCCAGTAATCTCAGCAGGATGTATTGTAGACCCTCTCTCTATGTATTGAGATGCACATGAAAAATCCTACTATTGAGCCAACAGATATTATCACAAAGACACATCCTTCCCAAGGCTGAGGAGAATGTGTTCTCAAGAAAAACCCAACCCTTTTCTTATTCGGTTTCTAAACATGAGGCTTTCAGAAAGACTCAAAATAAAGCAAAAGGGAAAACCCTTCTTTCGCTCCCACATTTTATGCGAACCGAAAAATATGGAACGAAATAAATAACGGTTTTCGGTTTCGGTTCGGGTTCAGGAAAATATTTTTTTTCGGTTCGGGTTCGGTTTCACTCCAGGAAAAATAACGGTTTTTTACGGTTTCGGTTTTCGGTTCGGTTCCGGTTCGATGCCCTGTTCTAGACACGTTTCTTTTCATTTCCCGGAAATTGCGTGATTAAACTCCTTGTGACGTAGGTTCACTTCAAAACGGCTCTCGTTCCGCCTTCCATTCTTAAATAAAATCGTCTCCGGCGGAAAATATCTTGCATGTGTAACCGTGGAATACCGAATAATACAAGGCGAGCGATCGATTTTACATTTTTCTGTATTTGATTCGATGAAATAAAGAGAAGTGGTGACTACGGCGAGATATTGATTAAAAATTTCAAACTACTAAACCGTAAAACAAGATAAATCGAGACCCACAGGGTAGAAAAGAAAGGAACAAAAACAAAAAACTTACAGGTTTAGGGGATTTTACGCCGCACCAGGGACCTGTTGTCGATCACACATGCACTCACACAGTCGCTCAAGCACTCGTCTGTAGGTTTATGACCTTTCAGTGACGACAGGGATGTATAGACAACCAACCATACATGTGGTTGGTTGTCTGTAGGTCCCTGTCTTCACTGAAAGGTGCATAAACCTACAGACGAGTGCTTGAGCGACTGTGTGAGTGCATGTGTGATCGACAACAGGTCCCTGGTGCGGCGTAAAATTCCCTAAACCTGTAAGGTTTTTTGTTTTTGTTCCTTTCTTTTCTACCCTGTGGGTCTCGATTTATCTTGTTTTACGATTTAGGAGTTTGAAATTTTTAAATGATAGGAAGAAGAATCCGCGAAAAATGTTATGATTATTCTTTCGTCGTGTTATCCTTAAGTCAAACTCCATGATTATTGATAGAACTATCGTTTTCCTCGTCGATACCTGGTGCATTTAATTTATTGATCTTTCATTGATAGGCGTAGTTTCCAATTATATTAATCTTTTTGGTCAATCACGAAAATTCATTTACCTAATTATTTTTAGTTTGGGTAAAACAGATGGCGTATATCTCGTCGCATGATCTCATAGACGTTAACATTGACAATTTTAGCTCTTCTTTTCAGCGGACTCTTGTTAATTGACCACCATATTGAATTATAATGTCTTCCTTTTATTTGTTATCAGCTTATACCTTTATCATGTAGATGTAGATGTAGATGTAGTTAACTCGGTCATGAGTGCACAAAGCAATACCACACTTCTACGAAGTCGCTATTTATTAAACCCGCTGATGGTTTACATGCATGACGTTACTCGTCCCGAAGATGATGCTGTTTTCGGTTTAGCGACCCTGAATCGTTGACAGAAATTAGGAGTACGTGCCGAGTAACGTTCGCACCGCTGCGAGACACACTCATGTTATTCCAGTCCTCATTCGGTTTTGCTAACCTTTTTTCATACTTCGCCGTAAATATGACGCGCCCACTGTACCCGCAAAAATGTCGACGTTTCGAAGGATTGGGAAAAAAACGTTATTTAATATAAGTATGAGCTTTTCGCCACATTGATTGCCTCGCGGGATGAAGAGGGGAAAAACAAGCGACGTTCGCTGCTCGCCTTCTGCTCGGTCGTGTCATCCCGATGTTGGCGCGCGGATGAAATGTCTCTCGCATGCATGAAATTTATACATGTATGTATGAAAAATATCACGGTAAATTCATCTCCTCCACCTAATTCCCACGCGACCTCCGAGAAAACCATCTCGAAGAAATGCGTGGCTGTGGGAAAACAACCGAGCCCTTTTTTATTTGCATACGTCCATGTCACTCACTCTCCCGACTCTGGTCTCCCAATGCACCCACTCGATTTTCTCCCTCCGTCTCAAGCCTTTATCTCTCTTTCTCTCCCCCCCTTGCCATTTCCTTTCTCTCTGTCCCTTATTCCCCTTTCTCTTTCCTCTCTCGGGCTCCTTCCCGTCACGAATAATTCTCTCCGTCTTCCCTCTTACCATTAACCCCCATCTCCCTCCCATTGGGAAACAATGGAATTGAATTGTGTGTGTAGCCCAATACTCCACCCTCTTTCATTTCTTTTGCAAGCCATGGTGTCTGAGGAAAGGGGGGGATGGGGAGCGAGTTTTCAGCAGTCACGAATCCCAAGACACTCCTACCTCATGTTAATCCTCCTCCCTGCGACGCCTTCTGTTTTTATCGCATGCGCCAGTGCCGCAACACGGAGGAGGAGGAATATAAGCTGCAAACGTCATTTGCGATTTCACTTGATCTGCGACGCTACATTTTTTAATCAAGTCCGTGACCTTTGCCGTGATGCGGGAATGTAAATTTTAAATAGCTCGTGCTCGGGTGTGTTTTTCATTTTTTTTACGTTTTCTTATAACGGCAAATTACATCGCTCTAGGTTTATGTTGAATGTTTAAAAAAATCACGTAAATAATTTCAGTTTTAATGTACCTAATATTTCTAATCGATACTTTATACGGTGAACAGTGCGAAAACATCATCGTCTTAACCGTATTATTATTTAAAGGTAGAGTTTTTTTGGTCATGACTAACGAGAATGTTTCGCTTTCCAATCCGTAGAGTTTTTTCCCGATAATCTGGCGGAAAGGTAATTGAAAAGCTCTTACCTTAACGCCGCCGAGCGTATTTCGGAAATCAATCCGGTGAATGATTAATTTCCCCCGGTGGATTTTTTTCATGATTCGCGAATCATCCATGAAAAAAGGCCAGTTTTTGTGCGCTTGTTGCCGTTCTCAAATCGTTTCCGTAGCTAAAGGAATGACATGCACATCTGGCCAACTAAAGATTAAAAGCTATCTCCACGTTATGCCTATTGGCTCTTGGCAAAACGTTATTGTTTATTATCGCCAATCGTTCGAGCAGTTCCAATGCTAATTTACCTTTGTTAACTCATCGTTTCAATTCCTCGCAGTCGTGAAGAACCATCAGTTATAGAAACTCTTCCTCAGTACCGTCGCAGGTGATGGTTACTGCTAAGGTTTAATTTTGAATTTTTATGTAAATTAGAATATTTCAATTCACGAAACGTAGACGTCATTCGGAATGTTTTCACCGTGGTTATTTCAGGAGTAATTTCATCAACTCCCACATCCTATGGTTTTCTACCGCACCCACCCTCGGGAGGAGTCACGGCGTCATGCATTAAATCAGTCATTGAATAAACGCTGGCGTGGGTCGCTGCTTTACGCCGCACAATCACGGCATATCTTTAAAAGAGATACATTAACAATCGAAATGACAGGAAGAAGGCAATCAATTGAATGAAATATCCACGGCTAATGACCGCCATGTTTAGCGAAAGCTCAAAATTGATATGGGCGAATGGCTGAAGGCCGTGCCGATAGAAAATATTTAAAGGTAGACAAAATATTTTTTGTTCATACCCTTATACTGTGACTTGAGATGTCTTATCTTGATTGACTCACTATGTCTCTCTCCAATGGCCATAAAAATATTGGGAAAACCAGATGCGCATTTCGGCTACAAAGCAACCCTCATTAGTGGTAATTTCACTGCCAAAATTCTATATTAGTTTCTTACTACGAATGATTAACAGCTGAAATGCGCATCTGGTTTCGCAACCTTTTTAATGGGTATCAGAGAGAGAGACATATTTGGTCAATTTAACAATGAGGTAAGTTCGACAATTCTCCCTTGAATGACTTCAAACTTAATGTCCATCATTAATAACCCTTTCGTTTTGAATGCTTTGACGAGGAAGGAAAATTAAGAATAGAATGTGATAATTTTATCTGTAATATACTTTAATATGTCCAGCGTAATCAACATATGTATTATTAAAGAAATTTGATAGCTGAGCTATAAGGTTACGAGACTTGCGACGTACTACTTCTGTCGGATCGAATCAAATCATCCGTGTCTCATCGATGATGTGAGGCATGAAAATCACGACATTTCTCTTCTTTCCAATTCATTCTGATAGGGAAACTCTCTCGCAATGTGATGTTTACTCACTGGCAAGTCACTGGAAAAAATCGGTGATATATCCCCGTCGCAAGATAATCTAGATTCCGAGTCGACTCCTCCCTCGACTGGATGAGGAGACATTTTGTAGTAGAATGAGGGAAAAAAGAAGCCAGGAAAGGGACTGGAGTTCTCTCCAAATTCAGATGAAGAATAGACTTCTACTTCTTCTCGCGTGCTTTTTTCCCTTTTCCACCCTTGGATACTACGCCCCTTTCGAGTCACCCTACTATTTTATGCTCCTCGTGAGGTGAGGGCGCCGCAGCGGACGGGTTGTGTGAGGTCGGCGAAGAACGGCGGGCAATAGAAGGACGATTTGTAACAAAAAATATGTACTTTTTCGCCGCTTAATCTAATCTATTGTACGAAACTTCTCCCCCCAGACAACCGGGTGACCTCGACGGATAATTCCGAACGGTTGGTGAAAAGACCTTCGGGCTGAGTTGAATGTGAATAATCTGGAAAGAATGACGGGCGTGCAGCCGGTGACTTCATCGGGGCGTTATGCACTTGTGCGGCAAATATGTCTCGTTCGAGATTTTTCTAGCTCCGGTGGGACTTATTTGGCAGTTTTGTGGAGATTTAAAATTCCAGTGGTGGTAAACTCTTTATACTCATATGCGTACCTTACAAGATTTTTTATCAGGAAGCTATAATGAATTTCCTCCCGAGTTAATTTTATACAAAGTTCTATTATTTTCGATCGATTTGGAAATAATGAATCGCAGTGCCTGGAGATAAACTGCCGTAGTGTAGAGGTATTAAAAATTCAAATTAACGAAACGTTTTTAGTATCGAATACGTTGAAATTACAGGTGGAATCTACGAGCGGTGCTTGTTTCCGTCTGCCCGAAGGAAGCCATTCAGTAAATTTGATCTCACCGCCGGACATCTTCATTTATCGACCCCCTACTTAAATTTCTCCCTTTATCCACCAGTTTTTTTTCTATCTCCGCTACGCAGAATGCAAGAGAGAGCGTATAATCTTTATTTCTCTTCAGCTTTCCGTTAATAGCAGTCTATTGCTTCGATTTTTTAATTTTTTTCGCGAAATTACCCGTCATTCCTCTCTCCGAGGCTGGAAGGCCGCGAGATTGCGTCATTAAAAATAGAGACGTGAGCGAGTCTGGTTGGAGGTTTTAGTATTTAATGGGCATTAAGGACGCGATGTGTGTGTGCGTGTATCTCGAAAAGGCGGTGGCAACCTTCCTCGTCTCTCAGACGACGGTAGAAATGCCCTCGTAGTGGATTTTCATTTGGCTATTTCCGCGGCCCTTATTATTCATAGCCATTAGTTTTTTTATGACGCGAGCGGATTTTAAAAAAAAACAAAAGTCGTACGGAAAACAGCGGGAGACAACGGGGAGGTCGTAATACGGAGCTTGATTTAAATTCTCCTTACAGTGCGAGACAGAGAGGGCTACTTGGCAATGGTCATTAATTTAAGGCCTCGTCGTGGATTGCGTCGCTCCGTAACGTCTCTTTTCGGTTTGAAAAATTGAAATGTCAGCCGGATGATCCCATTTTTTTCAAGACACGTCTCGATCTCGGACTCGGTTCATAGATGATGTTTGTGTTTAACGTATTTACGAAATTTGAACTGAATCGTTTTGTTGCGGATGGATCTGATGAAAATGTTAGTAGAAATGGGAAAAGTTGAATTTTCATCTATATTTACTGAGGTTATTTCTTGTGATTTTTTAAATAATTTGGGGATTTTGTATTAAGGTTATATGAAAGAACATTTTTTAAAGATGCGTTGTCTTATCATTTCAGATCCGTCGTTCTTCGAAGAATAGTTCCTCCACCTGCTAACCTTACATGGGGTAAGTAGTCTAAATGTTAACTTGTTTCAAACAACTAGCTAATTTTCTTGCTGAATGACGAATCTTAACGTTAATTTCGGCTCTTTTTTTATCTTTCTCGCCAATAAAGCGTTGGCTATAACTTGAAAGGAAATTTTTTCACCAGTAACGTCGAATGTTAACGTAAATACTATTTTACTGTTATTCATACAAATGTTTTGTCTTCTTTTATCCGATAAAGTAATATATGATAAACTTCAACTGTATTTTATAAATTGATATTAAGTTAAATTTTACCATTATTAGTCAATGAAAAATATACAGATTATCCTGGAATACTATTGTTAATGTAGGTAGCTTCAGTAGGTAAAAGATAGTTAGGAAAACAATTCCCACACTTCTTTGTTATTGGCGCTATCTAATTTATCAACTGTTAGGCATTTTCATGTTTTCGTGTATATGCGGTCAAACACAAATTCGTTCATTTTTTTAGATATCTCGAATCAATTGTCAGATAATAAAAAAATGGATGCATATAAAAATCACTCTACCATGATGTTTTTAATAATGAAATTCTTTAAAATATTAACATCGTGGCTCCATGGACTCATCTCAACCCTATCAATATTACCAGACTTTTTTTTACTCCGACCGCAAGAATTTTTGCCGCCACGAAAATCTTCTCGATATGATTTTGTCATTTTTAAAACATCAGTACTAAATCACATAAATGTATTAGTTATCGATAAAACATTTGCCACTTATAGCAATATTTTTTGTTTTTCACACCTACCCCACGGAACACATTACAACATCCTTCTTCGTTTCTTTTTCAGAAATGAAAGCGTATTTTTATGGCATGGAACGATGGAACATCCTCTGCTTATTTCCAATCTCGAGTCGCCGTGAAGGCGTCTTGAAACCCGAATTGCGATCCCTAGGAGTTGATGGGTCGATACCCAGTGGATTTCGGATCCCTGAATTTTTTTACCCTTCAGAATCCCCTCGCACTCCTTCATCTCTTCATCTATAGGTACAGAATTTTTAGGCGAAGGCCTTCTTTCCCCATCTTCTTTCACTCTTTATCTCTCTCTCTCTCTCTCTCTTGCTCTCTCCCTTTATCCTCCCTTTTATTCCAGATGGACACATCTTTTAACTCCCCCCCAAAAGTCCATCCGCCACATACCTTCCTCCTCCCCTTCACGATATCCCTCTTGGCCTCACTGAAGCTTTGATAACTCTTTTATGCGCTTATCCCACCTGCTACGGATGGAAAAGCGAGAGAGATCTTTGAGTTTTAAAGTTTCTCAGTCCGAGTGAGTGTGAGAGAGAGGGAGAGAGAGAAATAGAGAGGAAAAAAGACTTGAGTGGATTTCAGAATGACCGTCTCCCCGCGGGAATAAAGTTTTCGTTTCCGAAAGGTTGCTTTATTCACTTTCTTCATATCTGCGTGAAGAGATAAGAGGGCGGGAAGGGTTACTCTCGGTTGCCAACGTGGTTTTTTTTTGGAATAATGGTACCTTTAATGTATATAATGCGTGGTCTTCTATTCGTGTATTTTTAAAATAAAATATATTTTTTTAGAATTAAATCTAAAATAGCCTATCAACAATTTTCAGTCGCTGCTCCCATTCCGGCTGATTTACGCATAATTATTTGTCAGTATATTTTGATCTGCAATTAAACTATTGTAGATAAATGATTCTTCTTTAAATGTCAGTTTTAAAATTGACGCAAAACAGACTAATTGTTTAATAAAGCGCAACCTAATATTTACTTTTTAATTCTATCTTTAACAATAGGCACACGGTAAATGCTCTAGATGTAGCAAGCAATTTTCATAAATATTTATGTGTCACCTGTCACGTGAAAAGAAACTATGATATAGTCGATTTAAAACAGTTAACTCGAAGTAGTCAATTCTATTTTGCGAATGATACAAAAATTGTCATTCGTGTAAGTACGTGTCATGTTGATCATTTATCTTACTAGATCATAAATCTCCTAAATAGATACAGTGAAACCTCGATATAGCGATAATTTATAAATTTCATTTTTTAAATTTGTTCTTACGAGTACTCGTAATATCCGAAAATTAAGTTCCTTATGTGTAACGTTAAGAAAGTGACGGTGTCGGTGTTTCCGCTCGCTATGATGAAGTTCTCTTTATATGCCGTGCTCGTTCTATCGAGGTTATACGGAATATTCTGTCGGTGTGTAATCTCCTGTATTATAGGATATATAAAGATGAAATTCGTCTTTAATGTGATAGCAGCTAGAAATTTTTAAAAATACGTTTTACACGTATCTACGCGATGAGTTTCCTTAATAAAAATTTTAAAATGACGGAATTCGTCCATTCATCCACCTTCGACTATCTTTCGCCTCTTCCTCGATTCCGTCACAAAATCGCCGCGCAGCCGCCGCCGCCGTCCTTCCTTCCTTCCTCGAATCTTCCCGGCGCTCACCTCATCCGTTCCCCCTGAGAACTCCTTCCGTAGTCTAGTGGTCTCCACTTCCTCCTACTTGAACTCGGGCGTTTTTTATCGTTACCGAGGCCGTTAGCGTTTTTTCCCCTTCGTTTCCCGAATGACCTTTTAGCGTTCCTCGTCGTGTTTATGAACTCCGATTACAAGCGGTGCGGAATGAATCGGGCGTTACGGATAGTCGTACGCTCGCCTCCGCCTTCCAGGGTCGTCTAACCATGTAATCTTTGAGCTCCTTATCACCTCCGAGTTATCTCATTCTCTTCGCCCTTCTCTCCTCTGGATCTCACCCTTCCCCATTCGCATTATCTCTCCAGCCTCTTCCTATCTTGCCTCGTCCAGTCCTTCTCTTCCTCCCTACCCCTCTCTCCTCCCTCTCCCTCCACCCTCTCTCTCTCCACCCTCTCTCTCTCCACCCTCTCTCTCTCCACCCTCTCTCTCTCTCTTTACCACACCCCCTCTTTCTACATTCCGCCTTGGAATAACCGCGCGATTGAGTCCTTTTCTTTCCTCCTCCTCCCACACAACCTTTTCGACACTAGGAAACTTTTATCCAAGCACTAAACGGTCACACGGAGATTGTAAATAGACTCTTCGAAAATTCCTCCATTCTTTGGTCTTTGCCCTTTTTTTTCTATACGTGATCCTTTTCCCCCCCCCAAAAGGACCTCCTATTTGCTCTTCCGTTCGCTCTTCTTTTTCCGGGTTAATATCTCACGCGCGCACCCTTTCTTTTACGCTCCCCCTTCTCCCGCCCCTCCGATTCCCAAATCTCCACCTGCTCCGCTTTCTCACCTTTTCTAACTTCCCGCCTCTCCAAGATGTCATTTAGCCCTTCGTGCTGGCGTCCTTTCTTTCCCTTTCTTTTTTTCCCTATATATATATCTCTCTCTCGCTCCTCCTTCCCACTACGTTCGCCCCGACCCCGTAGATATTTTTTCTTCCCTTCGTTTTTCATTTTATACCGGCATTTTTTCGACTTTTATTTTCTCCCGTCCTTTTTATGGCCCTTTTCATTTCCCGTCCGTTCTCATTTCTTTCCGTTCCGCAGGACGTATATTTTCCTTACGCCTTTCGGTTTCTTTTTCCTCTTCCTTTCGCCTAGCGGTTCCCTTCCTCCTTTCGGTGCGTGTTACCTCTCTCTCTCTCTTTCTCCATCTAACGGATCATTTTGGGGAAGCAAACTCGGTAGTCTTCCTTAATGAGGAAGATCTAAATCTACTCTCTCTTTTTCAATGGCTCGATTTCGACAGTAAATCTGTGTCTGTGTGTGTGTTTGTCAAGAGTCCTAGTGATTTTCCTATCGGGAACAGAACTGGCGCGAGTGAGGATTTCCCCACTTTACGAAGATGGAGAGGGAAATTTATTGTTTATTATACTATCATCCCCATAAAAATACTATGGTGATGCATCCCAAGTGACTCGGCTCTTTTTATTCTTTCTTTTCAGAATAAGCAATGTGTCATCTTTGTGTTGGGAGCTATATTATGGCCTTTCGAACGTCAGATATGGGTGCCGTGGATTTACCGGTTGAATCTTTTGTCGTAAAATTAGTTTTTATTTGCTTGGTAGCTGAGTAAAAGAACACGCTTGCGGCGACAGTCTAATGTAAGGGCGGAAAGAAAGTCACGTGGCTCTGATCGAGTAGCGCAGTTAATTGACGTCTTAATTGATTGATTGTTAAAATTATCCGTCTGTTAACGGCTTATTTTGGGATTGTTTATTTATTGCACACTATATTTTATTCGTTTCGTTGCTGTAGAATCGATTTGGGAAATGAATGCATTTTTTATACCCGTGATACCGCTAGGATGTGCTCTTGGATGAATTTCTAAGAGATCTCTAGTGGATGAAAACCGCAGCGCAACTTCCTTCGTGATAAAACTTCCCATCGTCAGACTAGGAATATCTTCTGTTATATTCTTCTTTCAAAGAGTGAAATAAATTCTTTTAAACATTGCTATTAAAGTATTTTCTGTGAAAGTATATTATGGTTACTTTATTTTTCCTCTTGTGGCATAAAATTTCATTCAATCGATTTTTAAGGGCACCACGCATGGATGCATATATACGATACTGCTTGACTTAGTAGTTACCTTTTGCGCAGTAATTATGGTTTACAATCCTAGAGGATAAACCATAAAATCTCTTTCAAGTCTGTCTATACCCTGTCCTTCATCCGCGCGTCGCATGTGTGATATTTTCATGCACAGAAATTTCGACGTTTCCACCGCCCATGCAACGTAATATAAAACCTGACAGAGGATTCATCCGTCATGACGGGTTGCTAGAACCAGTAAGCCGTCGAATAGAATTCCCTCGTGTACTTGAGAAAGAAGACAGCATTTCTCATACGAGATTGAAAAGTTGTTTTAGAAAAATCCATCTCCCCAACATATGCTCGACCCGATATCGAAATAGGTTCTCGTTTACTTTCATCCTTATAGACAAAATAATTTCATCGCTGGAAAACTTTCATTCACTGTGTTATAAGGAATTATATTTTACAATGAATACTAATGTTCTCTTTTCACTATGTAGGAAATCATCTATCAGTTCATTTTTAAATATTTTCTCATGTATGTACACTTATAATGTGCATTCGTTTTTATTTTTATAAATAAATACACGAACACGGTTGAACTGTATTGATTTGCATGTTTAATGTCGTAATTATCATGTATAATCTCTTCCCGAATGCACTCGAGATATTACAGCTGTTCTACAAGAAATTTCCCTTTTTAAATCTTTCGTTTTATTTTGGATCTAATAATTATGTTCTTCACGGTACAAAAGGCGTTTTTTCTGACCTTTCCGTATATTTTCCAAGCGCTCTTATCCATCTGATTAAACTAGGAATTTTATTTATGTATGGCGTCTTTCCAAGATGTTTTATGACCCTGCTATATTTATTCCCGATATTACTGTATTCGTTATTCCTCGTAATCTACTCCGATTACTTGCATAAAGATAACGTTAACATTCCTCTGAACATTTATAGAATACGAATAATATTATGCATTTCCTACTGTAGGTTATTTTTCTACACGAATACTTTAAGTTCTCTACCCTGAATTTCATTACTTTTCACCCAACATCGAGAACTTGTGTGAGTTTTAAATCTGGCTCAGAAGAATTCTTTTTACATGAACTCTTTCGGGTTTAAGAACTTGTCGAAGTAAGGTGCATCGGGTTATATCATTCCCTTTTTTCGGTTTGTTTTGTTGTTTCACTTCCATCGTTTCTAAATCCCCAAAAAATATTTTAATGCCAAAAATCTTCTCCATGCTTCACCTGCTTCATATAACGTAGTTACTCGTATTTTTCAATTCATTTTGGGTCGAAAGTTTTCGAACAGAATAAACTTTACTCATCAAATAAGCTCACCACGGCAACACCTCACATTACCGATCGCCGTTTTTCCTAATGCCGTACGTAAAATTTTGCAGTTTCGATTTGGAAATTCTTTGCATCGGCTCGCTCGGTAAATCTTCAAAGGTTGCGTAGACTGTTTCGCGTCCGCTTCGCTCGGGGGCGTGTCCTATATAACCCGTATACGTGTATCGCCCGTGTTTGGATTCGTATATCATGGATTTTCCCATACAAACCACTACGGCGATAGTTTGTTTACTGATACTGTTTCCCCTATCACTACTTCCACCTCTTTTTGTCTCTATCTTTTCCTATTAACACCTCTCTTCTCTCTGAATTTTTTTGGACGTCCAGAGTCGATGCGACCCAAATGTTGAGTCAGTAAAACATTTTTCCGCGACCGTCACTACAACTGCAACTATTGGCGCCTCTGTTTGTTCTTCTCCTCTCCCCTCCTCCCTCTCCAACCTCCCCTCCCAATTTCACTCCGAATAACCCCCACTAATGCAATTCCGCCTCGTTAAACTCGCAAATTACCATTCACTGCTGTTATTTCTAGTTTGTGATCACTGTAGAGCGGGAGAGAGAGATAGGGAATTGGGTGGATAGGTTGGAGAACGAAACAGAATGGCAAACGTACCGGCTTTGAAAGCGTTAGTTGATTAATTCTGCGTCGATTGTTCCGAATACCACTCGCAGGTGGTCGTGGCCCATGTTTGTTTTGAGGGAACCGAGCGTTGTACTCCGCACCGAAATAAAAATATAGCGACACGAATGTTTTTCTCTAATATTGCGCATTGCGCGTAGTGTTTGTGTCGCGTCCTATTGGATGCGTAGTAGTAATTCGTCCCGTTTGAATTAATCCAAGGGAAATCTTTTATGTGGCGAAGGCATCCGGTGCATGATCGACATGCAACGTGACAAAGCTGACAAACACGACCCAACCTATTCCGTGTGTCCGATCGGTGGAAGCTATGGCAAATAGTTATTTCGCTTTGATCATTGATGCGTGAACTATGAACCGAACCTTTGAGCGAACTTGGTCGATTGAATCGGTACTGCCATCTCTATAACTGTGGAATATTTGCGCAGTTCTCTGTATTTACCTATAGGATTGTAACACCGCATAAGGTTCTGTTATAATAAGCTGTTAGAATCTGAATTCGAGAAGAAATATGCTAAAAAGGCTTCGTAAAATGAACGTGACTGAGCAATAAGGGTTAATTTTGGCTTTATCATTTTCAACGTGTTTTGAAGTTTAGTTTTGGTACGCATCGGAAGGGTGAAAGTCGTGTAATAAAAGAGCCGGGGTGTGTGAGACAGGGTTATAGTAAATTATATTTAATTTAAATTATTGTGATTGCGGGGCAATGATCAGTTTTTGAATAGAACTTAACATTCGGTGAGCAAAAGAGTGAAATTTCCTCTCAAGCATCGGAGACAGATAACGCATTTTTAATGCCTCATTTGTGTAGTTAATCGTAGTGTGAATGATAAAGAGAGGAACATATCGTTGAAAAAATTAGCATCGGACCTTTTTTTCTCGATTACGATTCAGGCGGAATAAAGTTATCATAAGATCTAAAATCGGAATGGCAAAAGAGGGATGTTCCTTTTGGCCATTTAGATACACCCCTCTCTCTATCTCTCATAAGAAACTCGGAATTTTTTACATTCCAAAAACATCTCAATTTTTAGAGGAAAGAACGTCATGTGATCCTGCACCTATCCTTCGCATCCCTCGTCGGTTTTTTTCGTTCTCAATGATTGCGAGTCTATTTTATCGAACGGCCTCCATAAAGAGACCGCTCAACCTCTCTGTGTGCTTTCTCTATTTTGCCTACCGCCACTCCTCTCCCTCCCCCCTCCCCCCCCTCCTCCTCCCCCCCCCTCCTCCTCCCCTCCCCCCCTCCTCCTCCCCCCCCCTCCTCCTCCCCCCCCTCCTTCCCATCAAACCCTTCTACCCCACTCCACCCCCTTTTTCTCCCCGTCGCGGCCTTCTCTCTGATCGCACTCCTGATTTCCCTTGCGAATTTGCGTTTCCCATTCCTGCAAAGACTCCAAACGGCGACATTTTGTGCGAAAGGAAAGGAGGAATCACTCATGTCCTCAGGTGAATATCTCTCTCTTTCCCTTTTCCCATTTCCCTCCTTCCCTTACACCAAAACCCCATCAAGCCCACGGACGGAGAAATTCTTACCTCTCCCGAGTCGACTTTTAAGCAGCGCTCTGCTCGTTTCAGAAGGAACAGTGCGCGGGAAGCCCCCCGTTAAAGAATTCCGACGGTTTTCTCTCTCTCTCTCTATTTTCTTTCGGCTTTCTTGATATTCCGGTTACTTTTTCGTCCGTTCTCTCTCATAAGAGAGTTTTATTCTTTTGATCAGTTTTCGCATTGTGTCGCGTCATCCGTCAAAAGGCCCGTGTGCGAGTCGGAAGTTTTGTATCTGCTGTTAGAGGTTATACAATAAGCATAAAGGATTTTCGCAATGGTGCTTATTTTTGTGGAAATGGAAACGAACTTTTACAAGATGGCATGATGTAATCACGTCTGCATAGATTGCATATGTATAGACGTCGATAGAGATTTGCATAAACATGTATTAATCACCCAATGTTTTTAAGGATTTTAAATTTTAAATTTCTAGCGTAAAATTCACATGCACCTCTCTAACAGCAGCTCTTTTGTCACAGCATAAAAAACGCTGTCGGTTGCAAAGATCACTCGGAGGGACTTATTTTTGTACAATATTCGCTTTCTTTACAATTATGTAAAAACATAAGTGGTTATGGAATTTGCCTTATTAAGACTAGAGCAAATTAATTAACTCAAAGATCTCCTTTGCAGAAATCCTTCAGGAAGTAAATTTTATAAGAAAAAATTAATTTAGAATATTCTCTTTGTCGATGCAACGGTCATATTTTAGGCATTTCATTTGGTTGCTAGGTGCTTCTTCAGGAATTTCCAGTAAAATACAAGACTTTTTAAATTCTGCTTCTTGTTCTTCATTATCTATTCTCTCCCTAGTTTCAATTTTAGTTTTAAAAATTTGTACTTCACCGCTAAAAACTCATATCTCAGAATTAAGATTAAGATAAAAGTTGACATAACTAGATATTTTCATGTTTTCTAAGATCAGTATGTCTTCATTCTATATAAAAATATATTCATGTCAGTTATTAGCAAGTCTTAGTTTTTTTTAAATTAAAACGAAATATGGCTGACGCAGGGGCGGATCCTGAAACTTCTCAAGGGGGAGGGGAGGGGGGGCGATCGCCCCTCCACCTATCGAATTCGCCCCTGCCAACTGCCCTATATTTTTAAAATCCCTACCCCTGTCAGAATCCTTCTTTCCCTTGCTATACAGACAATCTGCGACGTATAATTGAGGATTTTTGCGCGGAATGAATTTAAGAAAGCGCCCAGTGGAGTGCAGTGGGGTTATCCAAGTAGGGGTAGGGGGCGACCGCCCCCCCCCCCCCCCCCTCCTTGGATCCGCCACTGGGCTCACGTAATGGCTTTTAGAAATATCTCAATATATTTATCGTACGAGCTCTAGTAACTTTCTAAGATGGAAGTCGCACACTTCTCTTTTCACAGTAATTAAAGCCTGTTGGTATATATGTGCAACTCAGAAAGGGTCGAGAGAAACCTCAAGTTTCCCGCCGAGACGATCTAATAGATTAACCAACGTCGCTGGGAAGACAAATTGGAGAAGAGGAATGGCTGGCTAAAGCGTTGGAGATACGAGTTCTTCCACCAAACTCACTCAGAAGTTTGCGAGCTCCCTCTCCCAAAACTTTTATTCTCTCTCTGCCAGAAATAATGGAAAACGTCAGTCTTTGAAACATGTTTACTCCCACGCAACTGTTTAGGCCATCTGATTTTAGGTGAAAGAGGACTCCTTTTTACCTTTCCTGGAAATAATACCCATTTTTTTCCTGTTTTCAACTTGGCAAATGCGACTATTACTTTCAAGAGACTACTCGCATTGATTAATATGACGTAGCGTCTACGTTCTCCTGAAAGTGTTCATTCTTTACGAATCCGGCGAAACGCCCATCTTCATGAATCATAGAGGACCTATGGACGCTTGAATGAATCATTGTTAGGTTACGTAAATTCCTTATCTTTATCCAGATCTTGGGTTATCTACCGATAACACCGGCTGCGTGATATTTTTTGAGAGGCATACAGTCAGACTTAATTAACCTTCCATGGAGTCTCTCTAGGGACCCCAGCGTAAGTTTTTTCTTCCTGTATTACTGGAACCTGAACGATAAAAAAAATCGAAAAAACTTGAATTTTCCTGTAAAGTCCATTTTTTCGATTTTTTTACTATATAATAATAATAATAATAATAAATTAGTTTCATTCAGTTTTCAATGCAAAAATACAAACTTGGCTAGGGTCGCTAGAGACCCCATTGTGTTAGGAGAGTTGTTTCTTCAGTTTTTATTTCTCCATTTAACCTTCCAGTTCCTCTCTCTCTCTCCTTCTTTTGCTCTCTATTCTCCCTCTCTCCCACTTTTCCTCCCCTGTATCTCTCTTCTCCCACTTCCCCACATCTCTCCCAATAACTTCCTTTTCGTCCCCTCTTTCCGTCATCTTCCAATTTTTTGCCCCCCTCTCTCTCTACTCCATTCAGAACCTATCCATCACCCGCTACGCAGAAAAATAAAGTGTTCGGGGATAATGACTATTTTTTTTTCGTTCCAACCCTCCGCATCACCTTCTCTGTCCCCTTGATGTTGCGCTCGATCCGTACCCTTTGTCCTCCCCCCCTCTCTCTCTCTCATCCAACTCATCCGTCTTTCCCTGTGCAGACTCTTATCTCTTCATTTTGATCGCCAATTTGCCCTCCTCTACGATTCGCACTCACCTCTCCCTCTATCTCCGAGCTTTTCGCTACATTCCCGGTAAACCCGTATCCTCTCCCCATCTCCCTCCCTCCCCCTCCCTCCTTTTGCTTCCCCCTCCCTCAATCTGCTCCCCCCTCCCTCAATATGCTCCCCCCTTCCTCAATCTGCTCCCCAACTTCCTCATCTCCTTCCCACCTTTCCCAACTCCCCTCCCCCCCTTTATCCAACGCCAATCCTCCGCATCTCGCTTTAACGAGGCAGTGCTTCGAAAGGTTCTTTTACAACTTCGATTCGACCCCTTCGGGCTAAAAAGTACGTAGCGCCAGGGATGACGGAGCGAATGAGTTTTATAACTCTTCAGTTCGATTTCCCCCCTTCCTTTTTCTATCCACTTCCTTTATATGCCGAATCTGCGTTTCTTCTTCTTGTGTTACTTATTCAGGCTCGCCCCTTGGCAAATCGGAATGTGCGGGACACTGTTAACATTTATCAACAAATTTCACTTGGGTTTTTCTTGCGGCGATATCGAAGCGTGGGACAAGGGGCGATAGGCCGATTGAAACACTCGACCTCCGTGTACGGAAAAAATCTTCGAAATTGGTATTCAAGGTTCAGTTTCGAACGTCCTCGCCGAAAGGTTTTCTTTCCGATGGCTCTCGAGTGCGTGACGCTAAAGAATAACGAAGGCCGCCGACTTCAATGAATACGCCGATGAAAGCTCTTCCGACCCTCTTTTACTCCATCCCATTTCCCTTTTGACCCTATGCAGATTGGGGCGTCTGGTTCGATGAATAGTGTCGCATACGTAGGGAATCCGTTGCTTGGCTCCCGTCTCCTCTCCGCATATATTGCCCCTGCGATAAAATCTCATCCGCTTTTATTGTTTTCTTGAAGGGAAACGCAGCGCGAGCATTAGTAGATTTATAATTTCCATTATGGCAGCGAAGTTTCCTCTCCTTTACCACTCCTCTCTCGTTCCCATTTCAGAGCGACTGGGTGGGTGGTTGGGAGGGAATGGTTATTCGATCGAGCGAAAGCGTGAGCGTGCATCGAATCCCGATATTTTCGGGGATTTTTCTCTCGGTCCTGGGGGGGGGAGAGTGGGGGAGGGGGCCGATTCTTCGCCCCTACACTCCCTCACCCGCGTCATCTGCCCCTCCCACCACATTCGCCCCTTTACGATACGTCGTGCCCGAATTCCACTCGCTCCGATTCTTTTTTTGTTTCTCGGTCGATCGAATGAAGTGCGTCTTTAATTTCGGCGATCTCCTCGAATGCGTACTCAAGACTTTGGTAAAGAGACCTCCCACGAGAGGCTTTTGCTATCAAAAATCGGCACGCTTTCTTCCTCGAAATAAATCTAAATTCCTAATACAAATAGTGGTAAATGTGTTGACCCTCTTACGCTCGGTTGAAACTCCCAAATATGGCCTAGTGAATTGGAAAATCTTTTTTTTTTAATGGTAATTTCACCATCTTCGCAGATGACCTGATATCCTTGGATCTTTCCTGAACCTCAAAAATTAATATAAAAATGCATTCACGTATTTTTCCCCATGTCAATGAAAGAGCTAATAAACTAAATTTTCGTCCAGCCTGTCGTACTTTCTATGTAAGGGATCTAAAAACAAGTGGTACGCGGGTTTCATGTGGATCACCAGTTCACACAATGCTGCCCTCTCGTTAAATTTGTTCGACCGTAGGTGTGTGGAGGAGAAAGTGTGAATGAGATCTTGGAGTAACAAAGAGATACGAAATGTGTCAATGTTTAACGATGACATATTTATGATTATTTACTCTTAATAAGAATATTTAAACATTTTGAACGGTGGTTCCCAAACTGGGGGGGCGCGAGTAACTTCCAGGGAGTGCGTGAGACCATGAGGGAAAGTCGGACTTTGTCAATTTTTGTTGAAAAACATTGTTTACATTAAGTACCACAACCATATTATAATAATTAATCAAATTACATATATTGAATAATGTTTTGTTCATTTGGAAATTTTTAATTTAATCCCATGTTTTTATGCGTATTTTTCATTATAATGATACTTATGCACATATACATGCTGTAAAATAATTACTCGTTAGTTGATCAAGAACAATAATACAAATTTGTTACAAAATATTTGTATGATAAAATATATGAGAAAAATTTATTACAAAATGTCCAATAAAACTCAAATGATCAATAAAATTAAGTACGCGTGTACCGCGTTGAATTCATACTAATAAATTGGGGGGAGGGGGGGGGGGGGCGTGAGGATTTAGTGAAAACCGAAAGGGTGGGGCGTCATGTTAAAAAGACTGGAAATCAATTATTTAGAATAATGCATGAACTTTTAAGTTTAAACAATGAATATGCCATTATTATGACACGCCATCTATCTCAAAATTATCTATTTGGCCTCCGTTACAATTGGAGGTGGAAACCCTGGAAGAGCTAATAGACCGGATTTTCCAACATTTCGGTCGTTCATTATCGTAACTTTGGTACCGACCAGGTAACTTAAGAGAGAAAATCCTCTTTAATATATAAATTTACGTGGGCATGCATACTAAAATCCTAGACCACCAAGTTCCGACCCATGCTCTCTCCCGCCGTCGCGTCGCCTGCTCTTTCTCGAGTACCTACTCAATCTCGCTTTCCCTCTCCTCCCTCTCTCTCTCTATCTCTTCCTCTCTCTCTCTCTCTCTATCTCTTCCTCTCTCTCTCTCTCTCTCTCTCTCTCTCTCTCTCTCTCTCTCTCTCTCTATCCTCTCTCTCTCTCACGGGTTGTTAATTAAGGCAAGGCGTGTATTTTATACTCCTCTTTATCCCTCTGCAGCTGTTTCTGAGGAGTCTATTCCGTTAACGAGGTTTTAATTTATTTCTCCCAAGATCCATTTCTCAATCGAAACTTTTGTTTACGTCTCCTCTGAAGGTTACGATTACAAACACTCAGCAGAGGCTTAATAGGCACCATAGGATCGATGGTAACCGTACTCGATGCCATACTCTCCTTCATTTGTGGGATGTAACAGTCAGTACGGCGGAGATTATCGTTATTCTGGCTATTTTTCAATGTCTTTTTGCTACTTGCCAATCAGAATTGGCTCGAGATTGACGGTTGGCGTGGTGTTAAAAGACGATGAGCTAATACGGATTAAACCGCATTACCCGCGTTGATTTTAATCGCGAACGCTCAATTATAATATTTTTCTCCTTTCTCTCTTTGTCTTCTTATAATCTCTTGGCGTACAAAATATGCCCAGCGTGTACGCTGATCTATAATATCAATTACAATATGCACGGATATTATTAATTAGCTGCTAACGCTTAGCCTCGCAGTTTAACATAAGATGTTCATAAACGTGCTAGCATAAACCAAGAACAGTTGTTTTATTTAAATTGGCAGGTTACTCTGGTATAAGATAAACACTTTTGAGGTTTGCCTGACACATTTCCCTTTCTCATATGGGGCAAACAAAGATACTGAGTGATGGGTAATAAATAATTAAAAATCGAAATTAATATGAAATTTAAGGACGGCAGCATTCAAAAATTTCACTCGTCGCACACTGTATACTGGACAGAATCATAATAGCTATAAATAAAATAAATAACTCAAAACACGGTGAAGACAAGATAAATAAAATTGGAAATAATAACTCCAAATCACTGTAAAGGCGGTAAAGAGTAAGAGAAAAACCTACAATCCTACCAAATTTAAAGTTTCTAGCACATCTACAGATGTTAACAATAAATTGTAAACAAATGCTGACAGTCCTCAACGTAACCATTTTAAAACATAGTATCAATTGAAACGAAATAAAAAACAAATTAATTGCACAATTTAAAATGAAACAATTCGCTGGGAACTTGTTTGTTATACACATGTTATTGACACAGCTAGAAAAGCTTCCCATACGCAGTCAACAGACTAATTATCCGTAAATATTTACGTTGCTATGCTTCATTAATTTCGATGCGAATAATGCTTTTCTTTCGTCTATTTGAAGGTTTAATTGGCATTAAATGAATCGGAGGCAACCATGAGAGTCTCCTTGGCAATGCCCTGAATGATTACGAAAAATCCGCAAAACTTCGAAAAAGGATGCGTATTTCTGAAAACTTCGACCGTGTACCGTGTAAACATCGCAATAATAAGATAGTATAAAGCTTTATCCGTCGAATAAAGTAAAAAAGAAGAAAATCGGTCCATATTTACATATTATACTGTATGAAGTAAAAAAACCTTGCACACTAAAAAATCGAAAATCCCGTGTAAACTTATGGGAAAATATAATTGTCTCCCGGATTCGAACCCGGGACACTTTAGCAGACGAAAATATTTTTCCAGGGACCTCATAGCCAGTAGAAACAAAACGCCGTTTACCGCATATCTTTATGACAAACGGTTCTCGAGAAATACGCCGATATAAATTGTAAACAAATGTCTACAGACGTCAACGTAAAATTAATATATAGTTAGATTAGATGTGTATTGTTTTAATTTAGGATTAATAAATCGATGTGTATTTACGTATTTACTTTTACATTAAAAATTGGTAACCCCCACTCCACTATAAGAGGGCGCATCATGTTGCTAGCCCAGGGTGCCCAAATGTCTTAAGACGGCCCTGATAACACCGCCTCCACCAGTAAAAGGCAACTTATGCAGGTAATTTCACCAAATTTGAAGTAACGAGTATAATAAATGTTAAAATATAAAAGTTATTTATAAAAATTTATTTTTATACCCATTACTTGTTTTTTAAATATTTATAATCCCGGCCGTTGCTTTCTCTAAACTCTCTGTAAAATAGTCAAACCCCTCTTGCGTTATCTGTTACGAGCAAATCTTACTCTTTTTGTCTAGTTGGAGTACGTCACTTGCTGTTAAATTAACTCACGTAAATCCTTAAAAACGGAGGGGATTTTTAGTATTTTTAACACGGGCACTTTACGCTCTAAAATTCTGCCTCATAAATAAGCAGTAGCTGTAAATGGTAGCCTTATCGTAGTGGAGCCGGGTCCACCTTCTGGACATTTTTTTACTTGCGCTAGTCCAGTCCAACGTCAACCGCAAATGTTGACATTATAAATACACTCGCACAAAAAGGAAGGTGGATGAATTAGCTCACTTGGGGAGTACTATTGTAAAAAAAAAAGAGACCCTTAAGTCTCTTCTGGGGGACGTTCGTATCCGAAAAAAACGAGCAAGTGTTGGAAATGACAGTAAATCCACCTTCTGACCTATGTTAGCTGAACGAGTAGTGAAGATCTAAGTCTAACGTAAACTTTCCGCTGTTTATAAATAAGCCATAAGTGCCAGTTTTGGACAGTTTTTTTGATCAAGCTGCAATAAATTATCTGTAGTCTTCTTTATAAGACGAAAACACATTTATTAAGTAAAATCACTTTATATTTCTCAAAATGAGTTCTAAGTTGGCTTTTACCGGAAATTTGCAGTTCACAGCTTTTCTACATTTTTTTCTTGGAAATAATGTCTTTAGATTATTTTTTCAGTTATGTGAACACCGTTTGACAGAAATGTAGTTTCTTTTTTCATTTTCAGAAGTTGTTTCTTCGCGGTAATTTTTACGAAATTATCTGGCGTATCGGTCTATTTAATCACCATTCTTATAAAAAGCAAAAGTAAGCCGAATTTCTTTTTAGCTCTGCCTTCACTGTGTAATACCGCCGAGGGAAATGCTAAAGATAATGAATCAGCAAAAATTTTGGGCGCATTAGGTCAGCCGTATTCAATCAGATATACGCGCTCCCCTTAGGGCGCGTTGAAGTGTTTTTAAGGCAACATTTCTTCATCTTTTTCAGTTGCGATACGAATTCCGGTAGTGGCGACACATTTCCTCGAACAGTTGACTTGTCATAAATAATAAATACGGTTAAAATGAGTGAATGAAATGATAACATATTTTATTTAACTTGCCTACTTGAATAGGATTGTGAATATTTATTATAAAACGAAATTTCAAAAATGGCAGCCGCATTGCCATCCTATTATCGGGTTATCCTTTGCAGTTGACTACGATTGAATTGGCTATGATCTGTCACAAAAGCGTACCAGTTATCATTTCTAGTTAAGCGAAGCAAAACCCAATGTACTACGTTTTCTTTATTTTTCCAAGTTGTACCGATAAGTTTATTTTTTACGCATGATTTTTATAGTTTGCAATAAAGATTACCGTTTTTATCATTTAATTGGCTGTTAAAACATATCGTTCACCGGCTGCAATAGTGGCACATCTAGGAAAGTGGTAGTTGTGAGAAAATGAAGAAAACTCAGCTGCTAGTTAACGGGCATTTCTAGTTTAGAAGACAAATAAAAATTTAACATATTCATACTTACTTAACTTCGGGCCAGTATTGCAGGAACGCAATAGATGAAATGCTGTCCTCATTGGACGTATTAACTCAAATATTGCCATTTTTGGAATGTGTCACTATTGTAGTCGGTGAACGATATGATTTGCCCTGGAATATTAAGAAAAATTCATAGTCACTAAAGATCCTAGGTGACTCATTATCGTGTGGCGGTCTAGGCTGTAATATTATGAGAGAGGTTTTATTTTTCTCGCTTCAGTGTCATATAAAAAAATAAAAACAGGAAGGTATCAAGGATTCCAAAAAAAGTTGTCACAATATTCATATTATTTATATTAGCAAGATACGAATCATTTATTTGTTTACCAGCAAGTCTTAAATAAAACTAATTGACTCACACTGTATTCGGTGACAGATAGGAAATTAGATTTTATTACTCGAAGCTGCGTGCTTCAAGATCATATCTACATCTACATGATACCCTGCAAATACCCTGGGTGGCAGGGGTTGCAGAACACCAAAACCTACCTATTAACGTCCCTCGTGGGAATCACTCTCCTGTTATGATCCCGTATGGTCCTTGGGAAAAACGAGCTCTGATATCGCTCGGTCCTACAGTCGATCTCTCGTATTTTATCCTCGTGATCGTGTCTGCCCATGTACGTAGGTGCCTCTAATATTCCTGAGACCTCCTCTAAGAGAACTTCCGACCTAAATTTCTCCAGAAGCCTTAACCTAGCGCTAATTCTGCGATCCTCTAGCGATATCCAATTCAACTCCTTCAAGAGTGATGTGACGCTTAATTTTTGCTCATATTTTTGTTTAACGAATCTGGCTGCTCTGCGTTGGATTCTTTCTAACTCAAGTATCTGTCCCTTTTCGTACGGATCCCATATGCTGGAAGCGTATTCGACCTGAGATCTGACCAATGATAAATAACACGTTTCTCGTACCTGTTCTGTGCTACTTCTTACTATTCTGCCTACGAAGCCCAATTTCTTATTAGCTGCGCCTACGATCCTTCGAATATGCATATTCCAAGATAGATCACGACAAATGGTGACTCCTAAATATTGAACGTACTGTGCCGATTGGATATTCAATCTATCAATTCTGTACTCCGAGTCTAATTCATTGTTCTTACTCTTCCAGAAACTCAACAGGGAACATTTGCTGTGATTAACTTCGATTTTCCAATTTTGACACAATTTTTGGTCATCCTGACTCATTATCTCCTTATATAAAACGGTGTCATCTGCGAAAAGTCTTATTTTGCAGCGAACTACCGAGCAGATATCGTTTATATATATCAGGAATAGTAGTGGGCCTATGACACTTCCCTGTGGAACACCTGATGCGACTTTTACCGGGTATGAAGATTTCCCATCAATAACTACTATCTGTTTTCAGTTGGAGAGGAAGTCTTTTACCCAACTCACGATATTAGGGTTTATGCCGTACTTTCCTAGTTTTTCTATTAATTTATTAGGAGATACTTTGTCAGACGCTTTTTTAAAATCAATGAAAATGGCATCAACCTGAGTGTTTTTCTCTCCGAATTGCAACAAATAGTTTACGAACAGGGCGAGCTGCGTTTCGCATGACCTACCTTTCCGAAACCCGTGTTGGTTTTTGCTTAGCGAAGAACGACCATCTAAATAACGCAGAACAGAGCTAACGAATATATGTTCTAGAATCTTACACGATAATGACGTCAAGGAAATCGGTCTATAATTTTCGGGGTTCTCTTTATCACCGCCGTTGTGGATGGGCGTTACGTATGCTAGCTTCCAGTCTTTTGGAACGGTACCATGTGCAACGGATTTTTCGAATATTATTTTCAAGTAAGGTGCGATTACCGAGACTTATTCAACACGCGCGGGTATGCCCTCCGGCCCGGGAGACTTATTTTGCTTAATCGACTCTAGCTGGTGCGCGATACCTGTTTCAGAGAATATCAAATCTTCCATCGAATTTCCCTCATCATTCAAAGCTGGTTCCTCATATTCGTTGCTCACCGAAGTAAACGCTTTCTGAAAGTGTTCATTTAACAAGTTCGCTTTTTCCGCGCTATCGTGTACTATATCACCTGCCTCCGTTCTCAGTGACGCTATGGTGGGGCCTCTACCATGAACCTCCCTAACCTCCGTAACGTACGAACGGGAGCAGTTATTTTTAGTAGGATTTTTTCCTTAAAATTTTCCCCCTTTCCATTGCAAAAAAATAAGGGAATGCTTCCATTTCGATCTCTCTTTTATTTCTTATGATATAGAAATTTTACTTTTGCTCTAACTCTTCTTAAAGCACGATTCGACATTTCATTACGTTGAGTGCAAAAACGTAACTTTTTTTGGTCTTTTTAACATTCTTCATTCTTTCAAGCAATTATATACTGCTTTTATAGTTTAAGCATGAATTTTTTTTTGGCTTACTCTCATTATAGTTTCTTATATATTACAAGAATCCTCAAGGAAGTGTTTTATCTTCAGTTCGATATCCATCACAGTAATGGGGCTACGCAGAATCAATTTGTTCCTCCGCTTTTAAGGAAAGGGAGTGATGTAAACTCTCCTCGTGCAAATGGATCTCAATTTGTTGGGCTAATTTTCGACCAGTCATTCCCAAATTCCCTCTCGCATCCATTCCAATGATCACCTGATTGACCTTCGTCCAGCGCCAAGGCGTCAGCTCGCCTGCTGCGCTCACAACGAGGGGTAGAGGAAAGGGAAGGGTGGGAGCTTTGGGTGGGTGGCGGATGCAGTGGGAGGAGCGATGGTAATTTCGTCCCTGGTTAGGGGCGCGTCCCAATCCCCTGGAAGGGTCCGCCAGGTAGCACCTTGAAAATGTGTAATTTCATCCCCGGGCTTCCCCCGCGGAACGTTCCCAAGCCACTTACCAATTTCAGAAGCTTTGTCTCTGTTTTTATTCCTGATTTGCACGAACTGACGGCACACCGCCAAGCTTCTTCTCCCGTAGAAATTATATCTTTTTGTTTGCGAAACACGTAATTGTCTGTAACGATCATAACTTTTCCTATGGTACTCTCTACCTCCATCAATGCACTTTCACTCATACTGCACTCACGAGGTATTGCAAAAATAACTGAATGACTAGAGCAGACGATATTGACGCAAAGAGTGATTAACACAAACTGACTTGTCCACGCAAATGAACCGTTCCTTATAAACCAATTTAGTATCAAATCCAGAAGAATTAGGGATTGTCCATCCTTCCTTAAAACATTATATCAGTACATACTATATAGGGTGACCAGACGTGCCGTTTTTACGGGACATGTCCCGTATTTCACACTTTGTCCCGGTGTCCCGAAAAATTTTTCCGGGACGGGTAAATGTTCCCAAAATATCGATTATTAAGCAGCTATAAAAAATGTTCATTATAGTTAATAGCAAAAATTCTACTATATTCGCGTTCTCTTCTATATGAAGTGAATAAAATATACGCCCTTTCTTAAGACTAAAATTTTCAAGTGTTTTTAATTCTGGTTTATACCTTTGCATGATAATATATTACGTGCAAAGCATAAAAAATATATAGTATACCTGCGTACGTAAGTAATAGGGCAACCTCCTACCTGAATTGTAACAATCTGTCTGTTGACGTTGTTATCTCTTCGAATCAAAAGTATGCATTGGATGACTCAGCAAAGATTGTTTTCGAACACGCCTAACTAAATTTGTTCCGCTTTGTATTTCATCATTTTAACAGCAGTGTCGAAATCGCAACAGAGCTCAGCACCTCTTTTTGAAATGTTAAAAAATTCTACTATTCCTCGATAATTTTCACCGTATTAGTTAACTTATCATTACTTTAGATTATACATTACGTGTGTTATTCATCTTGCATGTCTTTCTCATTATATTCAGAACAGAATCTTTTGTTTTATTATAAAATGACAAAAGACGATGCAATTACAAAGAAGAATATGAGAAAGAATGGGGTTTCATTAAGAAAAGGAGAAATGTTGAGAAAAACCCATGTAGTCTGTGTAACCCCTATATAAATATCGGCCACGGCGAAAAATCAGATGTACATCAACATATTAAATCACAGAAAACATCAACATGCTATTTCAAGTTGTCCAGGAACATCAAAAACTATTAGTAGTTATTTCATAAAACAAAATTCTGCCGAGGAAAACAGTGTAATGATAAGTGAACTGACTATGGCCTATCATATTCTAAAACATCAAATGTCCTTTCGAACTTCCGATTGTAATAACAAACTGTTTTGTAACATTTTTTTGACTCGAACATTACCGCAAAATTTGCATGTGGAAGATTTAAAACTGTGGCACTAATCAAAGGTGTTATTGCTCCGTTTTGTTTTAAAGAAATGTTGAAGTATTTAAAAAACGCAGATTTTTTTGGTATATCTACTGATACCAGTAACCACATAGCAGAAAAAACTGTTTCATTTTTACTGTACTATTTTTCCACGAAGGCTGAATTAAAAATTAAATTACTCAAGATTGATCGTTTGACCAATGAAACATCAGAGACTAGCAAATTTTGTAGTGAAAACGTTATCAGGAAATGAGATTGACTTGAGAAAATGTGTTGGTTTTGGAGGGGTAATACAAATACAAACTTCGGTGGACTGAGACGTAAAGGAAAAAACAATGTTTTGCAAAAATTGAAAGACCAAATTAAACTTGAGATTGAGGGGGTTGGTTGCTCTGCGCATATTTTGCACAATGCAATGCAATTTGGAGCAGGGAGATTATCGTGCGATACCCAAATTTTAGCTATAAAAATATTTTCGTATTTTTCTAACTAAACAGGACGGAACGTCTAAAAGATTTTTGTTCATTTGCAGATATTGAGTATAAGAAATTAATGTCACATTCGAAAACACGTTGACTGTCTTTACATCCAGCCATTGATAGAATATTAAAACTCTTTGACGGATTGAAATATTTGTATTTGTCAGAAGAAAAGGCGGACCTTTTGTAATATTTGTTCCCCAGGCTCTTTTCTAGCTTTTATCTTACGGATTGAGTTTTCGTTCTATTAATAAAAAATAGAGAAAAACATTAAAACAAACTAAGAAAATGGGAAATTGTCAAAAAATTGTTTTTATTAACCTACATCTACATCATAACCTGCAAATCATCAGACTGGTGGATGGCAGGCGGTGCAGCGCACCAAAACCTATCTAATAACGTCCCACGTGGGAATCACTCCCCTATTATGATCCCGTATGGTCCTTGGAAAAAACGAACCCTGATATCGCTAGGTCCTACAGTTGATCTCTCGTATTTTATCCCCGTGATCGTGCCTGCCCATGTACGTAGGTGCTTCTAATATTCCTGAGACCTCCTCTAAGAGAACTTCCTACCTAAATTTCTCCAGAAGCCTTAACCTACCGCTAATTCTGTGATCCTCTAGCGATTTCCAATTCAACTCCTTCAAGAGTGATGTGAGGCTTAATTTTTGCTCATATTTTTGTTTAACGAATCTGGCTGCTCTGCGTTGGATTCATTCTAACTCAAGTATCTGTCCCTTTTCGTACGGATCCCATATGATGGAAGCGTATTAGACCTGAGATCTGACCAATGATAAATATGTAAGACGTTTCTCGTACCTGTTCTGTGCTACTTCTTACTATTCTGCCTACGAAGCCCAATTTCTTATTAGCTGCGCCTACGATCCTTCGAATATGCATATTCCAAGATAGATCACGACAAATGGTGACTCCTAAATATTTAACGTACTCTGCAGATTGGATATTCAATCTATCAATTCTGTGCTCCGAGTCTAATTCATTGTTCTTACTCTTCCAGAAACTCAACAGAGAACATTTGCTGTGATTAATTTCGATTTTCCAATCTTGACACCATGCTGAAAGGGTAGGGGCGGATCCAGAAACTTCTCAAGGGGGGCGATCGCCCCTCCACCTATCAAATCCGCCCCTGCCAACTGCCCTATATTTTGAAAATCTCTATCCCTATCAGAATCCTTCCTTCCCTTGCTATACAGACCTAATCTGCGGCATATAATTGAGAATTTTTGCGCTGAATGAATTTAAGAAAGCGCCCAGTGGAGTGCATTGGGGTTATCCATGGAGGGGGCGATCGCCCCCCCTTTGGATCCGCCACTGTGAAAGGGCGTTTAAATCTTCCTGGAGCGATTTTTGATCATGCTGGCTCATTATCTTCTTATATAAAACCTAGTAACCGAGGATATTGGCGAGCCTTCGGTTCGCTTGTTTTTGAGTTTATAATGCCTTTTATATCGAGTGTAGCCGCTTCCAGGTGCTATCGCGCCTCTCTGGAAGGAAGCTATCCCTCACCATTGGCCAGTGATTGTCGCCACAGGCAGATCCGTCATGGGTTTGCAATCTTTCGTTTTGTGTGGAAGTTATTAAATCTAAGTAATTAAGATATATCAGATCCAGGAAAAATAGTATATTTAGTTTAAGAATTCCATTTCATTTCGCGCACTATTAAAAAAACTACTAAGATAAAAGCTGGTATAGAGATAGAGACAAATACTGCAAAAGGTCCGAAAAGTCTCCCAAATATTTTTTTAGATTATTTTAAATGATCCTTTAAGTGAGTGTTATTTACATTTTGCTTATTCTGTGTTTAGTGTTACAATCAAATTAAGAACATTGAGAAAGAAGAAATATCTCTAATTGAAGTCATAAATGTATAGAAGAAACGATTAGTTTAATTCAAGAAAGAATAGACGAAAATTTCATTCCGTCTAGTGTAAAAGAAATATTTGAGAAAAATTATGTACCCGAAAAACAGAAAACTTTGTTTACTAATGAAGTCAAAGACTGCTATCGATCAATTATAGCTTATTCAAAAGATTGGTGTAAACCATTGAACAAATACAAAATCAGTATTGTTTAATTTGGGAATTGAAGTTTCTGAAAATGACATTTTTCATCAGTTCCCTATCTCAAAAAAAAATACGTCAACAAAGGGAAAATGATAAAGCAAAATGGATCTCCAAATCATGCATTGAGAAAGGGCACCAATTTTTGGCGCGTTTCGCTTCCAGCGTTAGCGCCTATTATCGTCAGCCTGTCCGTCCGTCTGTCTGTCCGTCCGACCGACCGACCGCAGGTTCGTTCTCGGCTTCTACCGAACGGATTTTCGTGAAATTTGATATTAAGTGCTTACAGTCATAGGTAATTCGAGGATCCAAGTGCCGATGGCGGCAGCACTGTCGCTGTGTGTCATGGCAGGGATCTGTCTGCTAGAAATGTTTGTTGTGTAGCCCGTTGGCTTAATTGTGATCATATTTGTCCGAGTTTGGGGTTGTGTTGGGTAATTTCGCTCGATATCATCCCTTAAATAAACATGTTTTGCTGAAATGTGCTTCGCCAAATAGAAAATATTTCGGAAAAGGTTTGTAGCGTGCCACAATGTTCTAATTATATAGGAGAAGGCATTTCACTGCATTTCTTCTCGAAAGATGCTTAAATGAAGAAAATATGGCTCATTATGGCAAGAATTAGTAATGCTTTACCGAAAAATGTCTAATGTTATTTTAAATTGTCCAGTCCTATTTCTAGTCTTCTGGAATATGGAAAATTACCAATTATTATCTCTTTGGATTATGGTCACTAAAGATGTTGAGCATAATTTGCAAACATATTATTACGATTCGATGTTTTTCCTGTGCACAGACTTGGAAAAAACATTCAAATTATGCATTTTTAAGTTTAGAAACATCCATCATTATAGTGCAAATTTGGCTAAAAATTGTTCCCTTTTGTCCCGTTTTTTTCTAATAAATTCCGTTAAATGTCCCGTTTTTCCCTTATGTGAATAATGTCACCCTAGTACTATATCTATGATGTGTGAGGAAACCCGCGCAGGTAGCGGGGGACGAGGGATCTGCTTAGAGGGTCTGGGTCGAGCCCCCATCGAAGAGGCGGGGATGAAATTACACAGTAGCGATTAGCAACCCTTCAGGTACCTCCTGACCGGGGATGAAATTACACTTGCCCGGTGGGAGGAGGGGTTAACCGGGAGGGCAGGCTGTCCCGGCAAGGGCAACGGAATCGGTGGTCGAGTCGACTGAGGAAGGGAAGCTGATATTCTTCTATTGATTTTCGTAGTGGTTGGTAGAGGTGAGGTAGAGGAACCTGCAAGGGGGAGGGACACAGCTAAGGTGTGAAAGAAGCAGGTGCCCTACGTCTCTCCCCCCCTCCATACCCTATTTAAGGTTCACGTAGCCTCGCATGGGAGCGTCCATCGGCGTTATTCCATCTCTCCCGTAACACCCGGAGTAAAAGAATTTGCTTGTCATATCGAATGTAGAAATGGAATTCGCCCATTGTGATACAGGTTTTAAAATAAATTTGGAAGTTGTCGAACCTGTAGTACTCGAATTTTCAATAATTTCAAGAATGTATCTTTTTCGTTAATATTCCTTTTAAATAAATGTAATTTAGATAGCTCGAACTATCCACAACTTGAGTTATCCGTCTTTCCCAAAAAAAATTCGCGTAATTGAGCCTCGTCAGTAAAGAAATTTGTAAGCCATTTAAGGCATGAATATACGTCTGTGAGAATTTTGACTCGATAAAAACGCGAACATTACTAATCTAACAATGAAGGCAAATGTTGCCTTTATATTCCTCGGCTATTTTTTCACTTCTTCAATTTCTCGTAGTGTTTCCGTCGCATAATGAAAAAACAGGAAGATTCTTGTTGATTGACATTTTCCGCGGAATCGAGTGAAGAAGGTACGATCTAATGATGTCAGTATTATCTATTCGGGTCATCTTTTAGCGGAATAGATACTTCCTTCCTGGTCGCTGAAAATGGGAGCTGTTTTCGCGCTGAGTTGTCTATGGATAGCGTAAAGAGGAAAGAGGAGGAGAAAAGGGCGGGAAGGTTAAGGGTAAAGAAGCGGCTCGGGAGGAAATCCAACATTCCGTAGTAGCGGTTGGTGTCGGATTCTCGGTAAATTGGAAGAGAGCGGATGTGGTTTTATTTCATATTTGCTCGGGTAATCCCGCTCGTACGCTTCTTGGAATTCGATATTCAGTATTAATATTGTCTATATAAGAAGCTTACGTCGATTTTATCCGAGTTAATGATGCGGTTTATCCGTATTGTAACGGAGATAAAAGTTACTCGCGAATGGTTTTTTTTATGAGAAAAATAACACATTTTATTGGTTTCCGTCGGCCTTCAAGAATTAACTTGCAAGATGAATCACGAAAAACGCTCCCATCCCATTGAGTCTTGAGATTAGTTTTACATTTAAAATAAAGGGATACATTAGTATTATATCTGTAATTAGACGATGATATTCAATCATCAATATTTTTGTTTTTTGAATTTTACACATTTATGTCATTAATAATTACGTGTTAAAAATTCAAAACTTAAAATTCCCGTTAACGTGTTTCACGTCAGAGAAAATGATTTTTTTGTTCCTCGAAGTTACAGATATGACTTCTCGACATTTATTTCATTAAAGTCGGAGAAACACTTCCACGGATCTTATTCACTCATCGGCAGAGGAATCGATTTCGACTCTCACTGCGTTATCTGAACGGTAACGCGCTCGGATGACGAATTCAATTGCTTATTGATTTTCCTCCTACGATTCTTCATTCAGACATGCCATAGCGGAGACTCATCCTGAGTTTTTCCCTACCATTTCGAAACGGTAAACAATAAAATTGCTCGGATCGTTTACCTCGAACAGTTTGCTTAGTTTCGGTTATACAAGCCGGACTTATCTTTCTTGTTTCCTTCATTGGCGAGTTAACGCCCTTTTCACACCGGAGATAACGCTATGGCGCCTCTTTCTGTCGGGCTTTTCTGTCACAACTTCGTCAATTCTTAGAAAGGCAGTTCACTTACTCGATTATGAGTCATCTTCCGATCCCACTTCAAATGGGTGTTTCTTTTGGGTGTTTTAAACGAGCGCACGTGGGTGTTTTGGGTGGGCACGACACAGAAGGTCATCAGCATCTTTCACGGACACTCGGTAACGGAGCATAAAGAGAGAGAGAGAGAAAGAAGGAGAAGAAGGGTTGTGATAGAGGGAGAGCGCGCGCGGCTTCATTGTCGAAAGCAGCCGACGTTCCCCGACCCCCTCCGAAAGTGTGATGTCTGCGCAGACGGTCTCTATCCTCAGTTGCGTCAGAGAGCTCATGGAGTTCGGTTCGGGTAGTCTGGGAGGGCCTAATTAGAAGAGGCCGCACATCTTTCAGGGGATCTGAAGAAAGGAACATATATACTCCCAAAGATCCGATTCGCCCCGTTTTTTTCGGAACGATAAAAATCCCAGATCTCTCAAGATTCGGAATCGGATGGTGAAAGCAAGTGTGACCTTACGTGATACCGTCGCGAATCGCCCGCGCCCTTTGGAAAGGCATTTAAACGTCTCTGGACCTAGGAGGTATCTTCTTCGTGCTCCAGTTCGCTCAGGTATCGCGTGGGAATTTTCGTCGCTTGACATCCGGAGGGGATCCTTCGTCGTCGGAGAGACGCCTTGAATACCTTCGCCTCGCCACGGTAAGCGGTGTCTGAGACTCCCGCCGTCGACGCATAGCGCGCTACACATACGCACGCTCGTACTCACGCGCCCGCGAGAGGGTTGGGCACGTAAAAGGAAGGAGGCACGCCGCCGTAATACCGCGCCCTGTCTTTCTTCCCCCTTCTCTTCCTCCCCCTCGAGGCGAGTGGTGCATAGGGCAACTGACGGACGGCGGCATAGTCGGGAGAGGATTTTTCACCGCCATGCGACGCTGCTGTACTAGGGCATCTCTACCGCAGCGCCGCTAAGCGTCTCGAGGCACAAGCGCCAGTTGTGAGGGATACGCTGAGGTGTTCGCATGTTCCCGTGAAAGGTTGTTCTAAAATAATCGGAGGAGTAGTACGGAGGCGCGCAGTTTTTTCATTCGGGAATCCTTCGTGTCTCGGGCTTGCTTGATCTCTCCCTTCCCGTATCGGCTCGACCTGAGGATCGTTCCTGACCACGGTGAGAGTAGCACTTTTGTCCCTATCATTTAGGTTGTATGGAGCTGTAAACCCCATGCACCACGCCTTATGAGTTTCACGAGATTCCTATCTGGCGGACGCGCGTTTTAATTCCGCACTCAAAAATGACGGATGTGTATGAAAATCCTTTTTTTGGCAATGTAGTCTGCATTCCCCGCGAAAAAGAGAAGACTTCCGGTAACCTTCTCGTATGGCATCCGTTTTTCTTTATTTTTCGTAATTTCCGGCGTTGAATATGTACAGTAATGTCCGTGATATACAAAATCAAATGTGCAATCTGTCTTCATAGAAATGACTGCAGTAGAAAACATGGTTCGCGTAAAGTTCAAGTATTATTTCCGACTATTACATTTCGAGTGCTTTGGAGTGACACGCACGCCTGTTATGGATCGTTCGAAATGCCCCCTTTAGCCATGAGGTCATGTCTCGTTTTCGAGCTGCCTATTGAAAAAGCACGCATTGCGGGTAGGAATTCATTCGCCTTCGTAGGCGTTCGACGAACGTTTTCTACGTTTTATTTTTGTAATGGATCCTTAATACCACACTCTTGTTTTGGAAGCATCTTTCCCGCCTCACTCGGAGGAGAAGAATTTTTTCTTCGCTCGAGAGAGAGAGAGAGGAAATAAAAGCCTAACGGGAATCGTTTAGAAATTCTCCCTCTCAAAAAGTTTGTGAGACCGGAGGGAGATTAGCGTCTACCTGAGATTGCCGTCTCTCATTTTCGTTCCCATAGGACGAGAGAGTTCTTCTGTCTTCTTTATTTCCCTCTTATTTTCCGTCTCTTGGCCATATATTTAGATTGGGAAGGAAATGGAAGGTTTTTTTTGCGAGAGTGGTTTTCAAGAAGCAAAAACAATGTTTCTCGATAACGCTTTAAAAGTAACCGCATGATGTGAGCGGAAGTATGAAGAATCTCGGACGTTTTTTTATTTTAATCCCGGATTATGAAATTACTTTTTTAAATTTTTTTCCTGGCCAGGGCACGATTTTCTAAAGATCTTTTTTCTTTTTTTAATGTGATTTTTTAAAATCGATATTGAATCCTGCGAAGGACGCTCCATGTCGAGCGCCAATGTCCATTACAGTTATTACTGAAGTTGTACATTGTCAAATTTTTAAAAGGTGTCCTTGTTTTTGTGTCAACACTGGTTATTGTTAAAATTTGAATTTTCAAGGAAAAAAAGCGTTCATTTGATACATAAAGAGGATTATTAATATAGCGTGGTATTCTTCTTATCGCGAATCGTCGAGAGTTGGTCTATTTCGTTCTCTAAACAATATAAAATCTTCCCTCTGCAGCAGTGGTCCTCAGCCTTTTTTGCCTGCGTCACCGTATGTTCAGTTCATTCAGTTATGAGTCACCTCGTTGACATTTCCATTATCTTCAATTCACTTTTAAAGATAAATTGGGCCTCCCCTACCAAATAAAGATAAAATTCTGGCATTTAAATACGCACGAGTGTTTATTCTCCCAGTTTTCTTTGTTTATAAGCCAGAATATGATACATTGCGAATTTATCAAATATTCGCGTCACCCCTTAATAACCGTCGCGTCACCCTGGGGTGTCATGTCATCCCGGTCGAGAACCACTGCTCTAAGAGGTTCCCGTTGTAGCAAAGAAAATTCTTCCATTTTGATAGGTCAAAATCGAATGATTTTAGGTGATTTTAAAATTTTATTTTACGTCTTCGTTATATCGATCTTCAAAAGTTTTATTTTGCATGGCAATTCCTCTTTCGTTAGACACCGCTTGAAATGAGTGCGTTTGAGCATCGGAGGAAGTTTCCTGATTGATTTTTTTGCTTTGCGCCATTCTTTGGCGCAATGAGACGGAGAGAACAATGTGTCGATGAAAAGTCACCGGTCCTGCCTGCCAAATAATTTTCTGCTAACGTGATCGCTCAACAGTCTTGCCATGACATCGAATAGTTAACGGCAATTTCCATTGTTGCGCGTGACTTCAGTCGCGCCAAATAAATAATGTCGTTCTTTTGGTAAATTTGCTTATCAAATAGTAAAGATAATCGATGAATCGTTCCTTAAGCCTTTAAAGTGTGAAAGTTTTATTTGGAATAATAAGTGTTCTGCCAGTTAGCAGGTTTGCTTCAAATGCTAGTCCTCTCTTCTCCACTCTTCTCCGTTTTCAGCCCTTCTCTTCAGTTCAGCATAAGTACCTCCTTTCTTCAGTTCCTCCAAAATCTGCATTCTCTTCCTTCCTCTACCAAGCACCATTTGTAATTATAAACCATTTGGAAAATGGTTTATAATTACAATCGTTGTTTTATCAACGCTAATTTTCTTTTAAACTGCTGGAAAGAGAAAAAACCCCTTACGGTTAACTGCAACAAAATTTAGACTGCATTTTAATTGAATTTTTATCTTTGCAGTTGATAACGGAAGAGGTCAGCAATAAATTTCATGTAGCGAAAGCTGAGAACTTTGCATTAATTATTTTATTTTATTGTATTTATTTTCCTTTTAATTTTTATTTCTCATAAATAATGGAATTTCTCTAGTAGGGTAATTTTATCTCGCGAATTGTGCCAGTTTGACTTATGATGCCTCTTCTTCCCTCTTTTTCCCCGTGCATTAAAATTGGCGCGTTTTGCGAAAATTGTCCCTTCATGCTTAATTTAGGGTAACAGAATATTTTAAAGTTTGCAAATTATTTATCTTTTGAATATGTACCACCACGTTGTCGCGAGAATGTACCGTATTTCAGCGAATTTTTTGCGATGGCGTAATTAAAACAATTTATTATGTAACTGTTTGTGTTAGTTTTTGTAACATGATGGGTTGGTTTCACATGGTTAATTTCATTTAGAAAATAACATGAAATTAACTGGAGTTTCCACAGCTATTTTTATTAAATGTTTCTTAAATCTTCCAACTTGAATTTTACTTTATAATGTTACTATAGGTTGTGCGTTACAATATAGCATGCAATTTAAATTATTTTCCCTCGGGTTCGTTTTTGTTCTGTAATCATATTTTCCGTTTCCTCCGTTTGAATTTTATGAGAAGCATGTGCAAAACTAATGGCCACGCAGCTGAGTTATAGTTTTTTTATAAGGTAGATAGTCATGGGAAAATGTCATGCATCGGTGGATTCGAAAACCAAAATGTTTAAACATTTTTTAATTTAAGTTAATTTTCTTGTCAAAAGAGGGTGGTTGTCTCTGGATTTAATAACCCGTTCTTTCTGTTAGTCGACAAATTGTGTGGTATTGCTCTTCGGTATGAAACGATTAATAGAAACGAGCAGACTAGCTACGAAAGCATGATGCTCCCTATTGCCTCCTCATCACTCTCATTCCACCTTTCCAAATACATACTATAAACCCCCACTGCCAACCTCATTTTCTCTCATTCTATGCGAATTGAGTTCAAGGCCATTCTTGGATATTGCGTTGCTCATGGTGAATTCATCAACCCACGCGACTTGGGTACCAATGAGTTTAAACACCTCCCCCCCCCTTCGCCTTTTAAGCTTTGAGTCAAGAGTTTTATTTGTAGCATTTTTACACGCCCTTCGAAACGATGGTCGAGCAGAAGACTGCTGCGGAGCGGAATATAAGTCGTTGATATTCCCTTTCGTAAGTCCTTCCATCTCTGGAAACGAAGGTGCTTGAGTTTCATTCAGTCTGGATACTTTTCATCTCCTTTGCTGCGGTCTACTTAAATGCTTTTCGGCTTACAATCATCTAATACAGTCTTTTGCTATTATTTCCTCTCGATTTATTGATTTAAGTTCTTTTGTTTTCAAAATTCCATCATGTTAGCTGTAACATCACTCGAAAGTTATTATGGTATTTATAATTTGGTTAGCATTTTAATCGCTACATTTTTAGTGTCGCGCTATGGCGGACCTAAGGGAGGTGCGATAGCTCCCTTCTCCCAGTTTCGACCCGCTCTTGTACACTTTTTGTATCTTTTGATGCGACAACGCGGCTTATTTCGGTAGATCAACAGAGTCGACCTCCCATCGGTAAGTTTTTCATTCCGCCCATGGTGTTACACAGTAGTTTGAAGTCCAATCCATCTACTTATCCCAGCTAAATTTTAGGTACAAACTTGCCTGGGGATCAGCCTATTCTTGTTTGTCATCCCTGCTGTTTATTAGCAATCTGGCGCAACTCTTCGCCTCAATTTAAATATCTTTATGAAATTTTCTAAAGAAATAGTGGCGTGGTCATGTTAGTTTATTTATTTTATGTTTGGCCTATAATATATCGCATGAGCATGCATCTTAATACATAAGATTTATAGAAATTTTACATTTATTTCCTGAAATGAAACTTCTTTCTGAGTTTCTTTATTGTACAATGGTGTTTCGGAATTGAATATGCTCGATATTGATACGTTAATCTTTTTAGTAACTCTTTTCGTTTTCCGTTCAAAGTTGAAACATTTACTTGTTTCTTATTTCATATATTTGTTGGTGGAATTACGGAATTAATATTATTGTTTAATTGGTCTATTTATCCTTCTAATTTCATATTTTCTCTTTGTATGTTTGGATATTCGCATGCTTTATGTCGTTCGAAACTTGTTATCCTTGCTGTAACACTCAAGGTAGTATTAAGTCATTTTGCTGCATCTTTAGCGTAGGCGGATCATTATTCGTACTCATATACGCGCTATACTTACGGTGATCATTCGTCCTTTATTTTAGGGCGTTGTTCGTTAGATTTAAAAAAAATTCAAAAACACGTTTTTGTCCATTATTTTTTAGGTGAATGCCGGACTGTCCGGCAGTGTACAGGACAGGTGGTACTATGTTTTTCAGTGGTTGTCCTTCATTCCTCTCCAGAAAAAATGGTCACCGTAGCTATACCGTATAAAAATTTCCATTCTACAAATATATGCTTTAAAATTTGTTTTTATTTCTAAATTTAATGAATTTTAGCTTAGAGGTACTTTTAAATTGGAGTTAATACAAACAGTATCATATTCTTCGTACTTGATATATTTTTAAGTATAGATAGATAAACGACTTCATTATCAGAGTGAAATTGAGACCACTTCCATTTAACCCTAGGGACTCAATCAGTAAAGTAAATGGTTTTCTAAGTCAACTACTTTGCAGGTACGGGGAAGGTTTTATTTGCTTGGTGTCATTTGTGCGCATTATTACTTTCTCCATATACGTAGCATACAGAAAGTAGTTTCATGAAAAAATTCGAATTCGAGATTTCAACGGAAATACACGTTTTGAGGTCCCCTGAACACGTTTTGACCGTTTTCTCGATGATATCTGTGTCCGTGTGTCTGTATGTCCGTATGTGTGTGACAGAAATTTTGTGGGCGCTCTAACTTAAAAACTATTCATCAGATCACAAAACAGTTGAATCGCTAGCGCTGAAGCGTATAAGTTGAACTGTCCCTATCGCCGTATTTATTTGATTTTAGTTGACAACTTACATTGGACACATCAATTTATTGTTAATTGAAGTGCAGTAATATTGTTTGAGTAATTGCGTGGCGTGCAGCTGTATCAATTGTATTTTCAAATTTATAAAACATTTTTTAATTTAAGTTAATTTTCTTGTAATACCTATCTTTTTAATAACTTTTATATTAACCTCACTCGATATATATATATATATATATACATATATATACATATATATATATATATATATATAAGCAGAAGGAAAAAATCCAAAACTTTCGAAATTCCCACTTTGAGGGGCTATTTTTGCCCCATAAGAAAACATGTAAATTGGTGTAGAGGTTTTTATATTTGCACTGTAAAATTATTTCCCGTCAAGATGCGAACTCGAGACTTAAACTATCGGATAGGATATAAATTGTAGTTTCTTATTTTTGAAGACAGAATTTCAGTCCGAGTAGAATTAGCGTAAATTTATAGTTTTTATCGGAAAAAAGTGGTAATTTTTCTGGGTCCAACAATCAGCTACCTAAGCAACCTTAAGGCAAGCTTAATGCTTTCATATGGGTAAGCTTTTAATAGAAATCAGAGTCTTATATTTCTCCTTCAAAACCTTACTAGCGTAATGCCCATTGAGATATCAAGCTATTTATGGAGATCAAATTGGCATCAGAAACATTAATTGTATTGAAAGTCATTTCCTTCTCTCACCCTCCCGCCCTCTCTCTCTCTCGTATTAAAAACAATGAAAGCATCTTTACGCCAATAATGATTGTGTAATAGTACTGATTACTTACCTTTGATATTACTCGTGTTGCGCTTCGTTGATTTGTATACGACAGCCTTGATATCCAGATTAATTGAATATAACACCGCCTCCACCTGTGCAGGTAATTTCACCAAATTTGAACTAACGAGTATAATAAATGTTAAAATATAAAAGTTATTTATAAAAATTTATTTTTATACCCTTTACTTGTTGGTTTTTGCTCTAGAGCAATATTATTCTGGGGCGTCTCCGTTAATGGACGGGAAACGAATAGTACGGTGGAAAAATTAATTGCTCGCTTAATTCAGGACATACCTCCATTGCTAAAAATTCTTATGCTTTATCCCTCTAAATTGTAACCGTTCTTTCTGCAGTTCAGCTCGTCCCTCGTTCTTTTGCAAAATTTGACATTTGGAAATGGATTCCTTGGAAATTTACCTTTGACTCCTGCTGCAAATATGCACTGCATACCCGGATCTACCGTAGAATGAATTACCCAAGCTAGTCGTTTGCGTTTGTACCTAAAATGTTAAAGGCGAGACCTAGTTATGCTAACCTACTTCCCTTGTTACTAAAAACTGTGAATATTGAGGAAATGGTTGTTCTTTCGTTAAACTCCTCATTAATATAAAAAGTATTGCGCTCCCGGTTTTAACGCCGTCGTGCATACAACGGATTCGGACATACCGCGGTTCTTTCTTGCTCACCCTGAGTGATATGAAGAACTGGAAAACCATTGAATTGACTATAGATTGTTTTGCATGTTAATTTTGTATTTTTTTGTCTTTAGCAAACTTAAAATATAACATTTGAAAAAATTAGAAGTTCCATGCTCATAGAGCATCGGGTAAATGTAACCGTGTCGGCGAGAGGTTTCTTAACGCGAGTCTCTGCGCATCCCCCGAAATCAGCTATATAAGTATACGTAGAAGAGCCTTCTATTTTAGGCTCCTTTTTCACCAGCGAATGTCTGATTAGCGTTCTTGATATTATGTAAATGAGGCTTAACTGCTACATATTTTATCGATTTTTTGACTTGTATCTTTTTACACTTATGTTAGATGGTTATTCAAAGGTAACAAATGTAGAGGACTAAGTGAAACGATAAAACTTTTATAGCCTTTCTTAGAAAAATTGATTAACATTTAGAGATTCCTTTATGCTGTTCAAGTAATGGACACGTACAAAGTACATAGTTATCTAACGAATCTTTTGGGACCATATTCCCATACTTTTTAACTGTGGTTCTCAAGTCGATCGAATTTAATTCAGAGCATGCGCCGGTAGAGATTGATGTTGAAGAGTATTCCCTTTTCCGCTTGTCTGATGTATACCGAATGAAGTTGCTATTCAGTGAGGATCGGTTCGGTTCATTTGGATCTCACGGATTCATTTCATCTACATCTATTTGAAACATTTTTATATTTTGAAAAAAATGATTTCCTCTTAAGGAAGTAAGTTTATTTGCAGAAGCAATCTACACGTTGCGGCTAAAATGTTTTTTTTTTTACTTTTTGACCATTATTTCTTTAATAGTTCGGCAGCTTATTTGTCATATAGAAAGGCCGTTACATTCTCCAGAACTTGAATATGCCAATAAAAATTTTACCGTTTGAAAATTGTAACCCAAACTTTCTAGAAGTCATCCATCTATCGCGGGAATTGATGGATTTTTTTTGCATGCCGACCGTAAGTTCAAGCTTTTTAAAATGAAGCTGAGTTCAAATGGCAACATTTGAATTACTGATTAACGTTATATTGTTAGAAAATTTTAAATGTCACAGTTTTGGAGGGAGAATACAGAGACGCGAATTTTTCAACGAATGTTTTTTAACTTCTGCTAATTCTCTGAATTATACATTCAGCACAGAAATGGTGATTCCGTATAATGCTGGAAGTCAATATGTCATGATCGTGTGAGATGTCATCAGTGTGGATGTTTCGTCGATCATTTTAACCTGCGCTATTTCCTCTTAAATGAATAATTAGAGCTAAAGAGGGGTAATTCCGTCTAATGCTGGAGGCAACTGTTCCATACTCGTTTGAACGAAACGGTTCGATTTGACGCATTAATGTTGCAATTCTTTATGCAGATTAGTCTATGGAATATGATGCATGTGCATCAATTTTGTTTGTTTTCCTGTGGTTTGTTCGGAATTGTATCTCGACCGCAATTTGCCGCTTGATGTATTTTAATTTAACGACGACTATCGCCGGCTTCATTAATTTTATAATATTTTTTTTTGAATTTATAGGGAATGCAAGCTTATCCCTGCTATAAATTCGTAATCATAATGCAAGTGATTTGTGTAAAATGGTTACATTTGGCTGATAGCGTGACATTGCTTGGATTCGCACGAATATATTTTTCGCAACAATAATCGTTGTGTCGGTAACTCACTTTAAATGTACATACGCTTTGGATTCATAAATTTTTAATTGAATTATGGAGCAATTCGTGTTCGAAGCTTGGATTTTATGTTGGAGTCTGTAGTAGCAGTAGCGTAGAACCTGCTGAAAACTTGCTTAAAAATGATTTCCATTCTTGAAATAATTTCGCAAGGAAATTATGATTTCTTCCTCTAAATCAGGGGTCTCAAACTCGCGGCCCGCTTGTTCATTTTATGCGGCCCTCTTACTGATCTTATTCTAATTATATAATTGTCAGTGTCGAAGAATTTTTTTAATGTAAAGATTTAAAAATGTTTTTAGTCCTTTTGAAGTGCAATTTTTTCCTTTTTGGCCCGCGTACGATTTGAGTTTGAGACTCCTTCCCTAAATACTGGTTTTCTCTGTTTCGACTTATTTTTCGCCATTGTTTTTTATCGTTCTCTAAAACAAATGTATAAACTTCTTAAATTAAATTGCATTTGTAATGATAAATGAAAGGTAGATCGTTTTAGGACTTTTCTCCTACTTTCATTCTTTCGTGACAATCAATCATTTGCATCCACAACAATTAAAATTTTTCTCATTTTTCCATTGAGAACTTATCCCTTAAGTTATAGCACTTACTGGTGAATCCTCCATTTAGCAAGCTTTTATAGGGCTTCTTTATCACGCCGGATAAATTTCAAAAAAGGCAGGCTTTCTCTCGATAAACTTCCGCTTAGTAAGACTTTGTTTCGTAATAATATATCCGTTTCTATGATATATGTCCATTCTTAGCAGTCGATAATTTCGGCTTTTCCTTGTTTTGCCGAAAATGCTTTTTGTTGAAAAAATAGATAACTTTCAAAAATATGTATTCATTTGTGCTTCTTTTCGTATTACGTGCACCTCTCGCATTGTTTTATTATTTTTTCTTTCCTTTTAGTTTTAAAAAAATAGTTTTTAACTTCCGTTAAGTTCTGAGCTCTTTGAGGATTTTTCTTACTTTTCTGCATTTCTTAATGTGAAAGAAATCTTCATTCCCTTGAATCCTTGGATGTTATATATTACATTTTTTCCGGGACTTTCTTATATCATTTTGGCAGTCACAGGAAATGGAAAGAATTACAACTTAAATCTAGTGAAGTTAGGGCTTTCAGGGATTCGTTTCATTTCGTAATTTACAAAATGACTGCTTCATCGGAGCGAATTCACGTTTTTCGATCCGATCAAATGGCCAAAATCAAGTAATCCAGGTTTACAATAAAGCGTAATATAGATATGTAACTAATACATCCAAAATTTCGACCAAAAGGAAGAAATTTACTTTTAATTCCGGAAGTAGTTAAAAACGCTCCGTAACATCCAAAAACAAATTAGAAGTCGGATTTTACACCAGTTTACATATTATCTCATTTTTAATACTTTTAAACGTCAAAATCCATTCATAACATTTTCTATTTGAATTTTGTACCTAATTCGTTATTTTTTATTTAATGAGCTACAAATAAGTACCGTTACGATACGAATAAGGAGGACAAATGGTGCTGACGTTACGTAACTGGTCTCAAGGGAGGCGAGACAGTTTGAACATGTTAATCTGGGAGAACATACGCACCTCTTTCTCTTCATGTTTAGCGAATATAATAAAAAGATAAGGGAATATTCCATATTGGACAAACAAATCGAATTAAATGTAATGCTTTTATTACTATAGGCATTTTTGGCAAGGGGAGTCACAAAAATTATCAAAGCAGTAAATAGATCACACAGATTGGCGCGGGTCTATGTAGGGATAAGGGGTCAGTGCAGTCCCGAAAAGAGGCTCACGTTGCTATATTCGGTGCGGAATAGAGTTGGCGCTCGAAGGAGCGGAACACTTACAATTAGTCTAACAATATCTAAAGGTTCTGTTTTTGATTGGTTATTCATATAACTCTGTCTTCGCGCCGTCAAAATGAATCGGTGAAAAAGCGAACTATGGTCTACTAAAATCCTGTATTAAAATAGCATTCTTACGGTAATATTCAATAAATATTTAAATGGTGGCTAATATTAAATACGTATGATAAATACGCCGAGTACTAATCGTAACGGTGTTTTTGTTTTCGCGTAATTACTCATAGCTATGTTATGAATATTAAAATTAATCGAAGTTTGTTTCGCGTAAATCAGCTTATGAAAATTTACCACGAGTGTTTTATTTCAAAGTTACTTGTTTGAACGTATTTAGAAGAATTTAATCCGGCTTTTAACGGGAAACATAGCTAGCTGTTAGTCCAACTAATATAAATTTATTCATTTTTTCAGGTAATAACAGCTTCTTCACTAAACAATTATTTTTTTGTCTTTTATGCGGTGTTAGTGTTCCCAGATTTCTAAAAATTCGAAATAAATAGAAAAGTTAATCGTTGAATCACCCATGTAAAAATATATAAACTTTATCTGCAAGAGTGGAATATTGAAACGTTTGAATATTGCTTATGTATTTTTTCCACGTTGTAATTCTATTTTAGTGCGATAAAATGAAATAATTTGAGAGTTATTTTCCTATTAATCACTGTCCATAAAATTTTCTTTTGAATTTATTAAATGCCCGGGCATGGCTTTTAAAAATCGTATATATCACTGAGGGATTTAACTACTGTAGATTTCATTATTCGGCGAGCGCGTATGCAAGTCAGCGTACCGGAAAATTTGTTTCATTTTTTTCTATAAAAAACGTTTATTGTACAAAAACAGACAACTTACCATAATTCATTTAAAAGTTGTTACGTGCAGGATTAATAAAAAGCAGTCTTTCGCCGAGTGATATTTCATTATGGTGGGAATGCAGCCAATTATTCCGTTTTTTCTGTGAAATTCGCCCGACGAGAACGAAAGTATTTAATGCTCGTTACGAAGTAATGAAATCGGATGGAAAAAATGCGTTTATATTTATTAAACTGAAGAATAGACGCTTCACATGAAGGTACTGTCCTATTATACCCCCACAAATAAACTGTCCCATAAAAACACTATCGCTAAGGAAACGTTAAATAAATGAGAAACATGGTAACTTGGAGATGAACTTCCAAGCATTGATACTTAAATATCAGACCTGATTGACCGATCTCGACATTTACAAACCCAATAACCGGACAACGGGGAGGGATAGGTACTTTGATTCCGGGCGAGGCGAAGGGTGCGGTAGCGCCCGGAGACGACTACCCATTAAAACAAAGCGAGCCGAAGGCTCGTCAATATATCCTTCCATTTGCGGCGCAACAGTCAAGAGGATATAACATTGAAATTGTTAATCGTGACCCTAGCAACGTGATAATATTTTTATGGTACAGTTTATTTGTGGGGGTATAACAGGACAGTACCCACATGAATACTCTTATATTGTTAAATGGAGTTATTCCGCTTGTACTAATCAACTCTAAAAGTCGTTATCCTCAAAGGATACTTATCTCGTAAAATTGTGCTATAATGTAAACCTGTATGGCATGATATTTTTATTAAATATTTAGAGATTGAGCTAATGAATTTCACTGATAGGTTGTCTTTAGTATTTTTAATGGTGCTTGCACTGAATTATATCATTTACTTAAATCGTTTTTATTATAGTTGGTACCAGAAATCTGAGTATTGTTTGACTGAATATGGACATATTGATTGGAAATACATAGTAAACTTACCAACTTCCAAGATTCAAATTAACATTCACTATAAAATTATCGAGCTCGACTTATTGCAGAAAACAAATTTCAGAATAAGCACTTAATTATCAATTATTGAAAATTTAAACACTTGTCGTAGGTACATCAAATAGCTATTACAAATTTATCCATTTTTAGACGCGTTTCGCTTCCAGCATGAGCGCCTATTGTCGTCGGTCTGTCCGTCCGTCCGCATGTTCGTACTCGGCTTCTACCGAACGGATTTTCATGAAATTTGATATGAAGGGCTTACGATCAAAGATAATAAGAAAATCGCAAAACTGAATCTTGTAAGCCAATCAGGGGTACCACTTTACTGGTGACAAAAAATGAACTTTCTGTCATATCTCCTATAATATTGCTCATATCAATATATTTTTCAAATGAAACTTGTAGAACTGGTAAACTAGAGTATTTCTTTTCCTATACATTTTTATCGTAGAAGTAGCTGCTATCAAGAAAATCAAACAAGAATGTCTTAATTCGAGTTGAACTTTGAACATTTCTTGCCTGGTTACGTCTTCATTGTTGCTAACATAAACAATCTCACAATCAAACGTTTACTTTCCTTTCGTGCGTATGCAATGTTTTTAAACCGTTAGAAAATGGATTATATATGATGAACTTTAAAACGGTATTTCCTTTAAGTACAGGTATATCATTTCTTTCTAATACTTCATTTCACGAAACGCGCCCATTTGTGATACGCTGTACACTTTCCTAACTTGTTTCTCCTTGTTATGGCTATTGGAGATGCCAACATATGACAAGTAAAACTGAATTTTTCAATTTTTGACAAGTAAAACTTAATTTTTCATTTTTTGGCAATTAAGCGCTTATTTTGGAGCACTCTTTAATGAATGATTACCGAGTTGTTTCGTATAATACCAATTCAGTTCCTGTCTGCAGTAATCACTTTTTGCGCATAGATAAATGCTTAACTTCGAATCTTTGACGATGATATTCGATTAAATAAATATGGCTTCTAAAAAATTCTTTCGTTAATGGTTTTCATAAGACTAACTAAAATGCCTTGAGTCTGGAAGGTAGAATTTTGAGTGATGCTACGAACTAATCAGGTTTAAGTCGGTTTGTTCTTGTTCTTTTTAGGCGCGTTTCGCTTCCAGCGTGAGCGCCTATTATCGTCGGTTTGTCCGTCCGTCCGCATGTTCGTTCTCGGCTTCTACCTAACGGATTTTCATGAAATTTGATATTAAGGACTTAACAATAAAATATAATAAGAAAATCTCAAAAATGAATCACGTACGCCAGTCAGAGGTACCACTTTACTGGTGACAAAAAATTAAATTTTCGTCATATCTCGTAAAATTGCTCATATCAAAATATTTTTCAAATAAAAGTTGTAGAAATAGTTAAGAAGAGTATTTTATTTTCTATACATTTTTATCGTAGGAGTAGCCGTTATCGAGAAAATCAAACAAAAATGTCTTAATTCGAGTTAAACTTGGAACATTTCTTTCCTAGTTACTTCATTGTTGCTATCATAAACAATCTCACAAACAAACGTTTAATTTCCTGACGCGTGCATGCAATATCATTAAACAGGAAGAAAATGGATTATTTTTGAAGAATATAAGAACTTTAAAACGCTATCTCCCTCACGTACAGGTATATAATTTCTATCTAATAATCCATTGCACGAAACGCGCCCATTTGTGATACGTTGTACACTTTCCTAACTTGTTAATGTAAAGGGAAGGGTGGTGGGAGAGATTGAGTAATCATAAGTTGCTTCTGAAGGCAGCGAATAACTTTTTTCCGTGAATACAGGCATATAACAACTATAAATTGTACATTCAGTAGTCCGGCCACGGCGGAAAATGTCTGCGTATTTTTATAATGCTTTCGTAGCGGTACTTGCTGAAAATTGCGGTTAACCACAAATGAAACAAAACAAACGAATCGTGCGTTTGCGGGCCTTCACCGTCTCCGACACGTTTATTTTCCTTGTCTCGTCAACATCCACATTCGAGCGAGATCGCTCACAACTCTCCCGCCACTCGCTCATTTAACTACCTGTCACTCGCAAATCGCCGCCGTTTATCTCGAAACGGAACGAGAGACCAAATCACGTTAGGGTTTATTTTACAAGTTCGAGCGTTTTAACGAAAATAAACCCTGCACGTTGTAAATCAGCATGCGAAGAAAGTGTAGAAATACTTGGTGCCGTTGCTGAAGTGTGGTTTACGGAATCGTCATATCCTGTGTCGATTATTTCATAAATTACAGACTTTGCGTGCTCGTGAAATGCTCCTAAGAAAACAGGAGTTTTTTTTTTTAATATTTAAACTGTTGAAAGTTAATGGAAAAATTTTGTGCATATCTGTCAACGATTCTTAAATTAGTTGCTAATATGCGAAGATCAAATTGTCTTATCTAACAGTTTGTTTTCCTCCCCTTTTCCTTAACGCCTGTCGTGGAAAGGAACTATCTTCAAGGACGAAGTTTGTTATTAGAGGCGATTAAAAGTAATACCTGAGCTATCGAAATTGGTTTAATTCGGGAATAGAACGTATTTTTTCCATGATTAGCCTCACGAGTAACTTATCTTTTATGTTAATATTTTTAAGAGACGAAGATCATGTAGTGATTTCGTTAAAACTCGCAAGGTTTGCTGAATTAAAACGTTGACCTTTAGTTATATCAAATCGATACTTTTATTTGAGTAATACTATATGATTGTCATCTTCGTGCCTATGTTGAAATTTCATCTCCAATGATTTTCTCTATTAAACAATTTCTACTGTAGTTTAACTTCCTGCTTTAATACCTATGCACTTTAGATATTGTTATACTGTTAATAAAGTCGCTATCTTACAATAAATATACGTGAATTAATCTCAAAGTTAACGTTTGGACGTACACATAAATCGGTTTAATGACTCAGTGAAATCCCAAGAAGCAACAACAACTTCATTTTTAAAAAAACCATTGCCGCGAGGTTTAAACTATCTATGGACTTCATTTTTAATTGGCCATGTTTCCCATCCGATTCCGGTTTGCCTCAACGGGTTGGGGGATTGAGCGTTCTGTCACTCTCCTCTATCCCGTTTTTCTGGTATTCCGGACTTTCCCTTCTACGTCAGTACTGTCACACTTATATTGATGTGATAAAAATGAACTTCTTTTAAACCGCTTTCTTCGTCAAATTGATTGCCTGCTTAAATCTTTCTAAAATACGTTCATCCTTCGGCTAATTGAGGGTTCAACGAACTTGTCGAAAAAGCGAGCCCTTGAGAATGTATCATTCATTCGAACCGACTGAAGTCAGAGGTAGTGTGAGAGAAATTGGATCTGAAATATCAGGCCGGAATAATTGATGGAATACATAAGTAGTAGTGACAAGGGTTTTGATTTATCTAGAGGAAGGACGTCTGAGTCCTCCCCTACATGGGATTCACGTCGACATTTGTAGAAAGTTACGGGTCGGAAGAAAAAGAAGGAAATTATTAGTTTAGACTCTTAAGAGACAGCAGAGTGAGTAGGCAGGTTTTGGTTGAGACTAGTACCTTTTGTTCACGCGCTACCTTTTTAAGTTCCTTGACGCATCCTGCGAGCAACCAAAAAGTACCCTTTGCGAAAGCGTTATTATGTTATGACAGACGTTAAAAAATATATCAAGTGCCGATTCTTTTTTTTTTGTTCTCCGCCAAAAGTAGATTTTTTCTTTTGTATGTGATATACTCTTCCGATCAAGAAACCTTCAATTAGTTTCCATTCAATTACATTTTTTTATGAATGGCGTAACATTTTGGCTTATTTATGTAAATTACTTGTGCGTTGACTCACTTCATCTTGTGTTGTTCATTAGGAAATGAATCCAATCTTTCATTATGGCTCTCAGGCAACTGAAAAATGGCCTTGCTGCTAAGCCATAGCCCTAAAATTATTTGGGTAGATGACCAAAGCCGTAATTATCCGCGCCGAGGCGCTGTTCCAGAGTTCATTTTTTTCTGTTCTTTATGCAATCATCGGCATTGTATACGATATGAAAAGCTTAAATTTCTTTCTGTCGAAGTATTTAAAATGTATATATTTATTTGAAAACAAGATTTATAAATGAATCTACTCTTCGTATATTTTTTTAACTTAATTATCGCTGTTATTTTTTAAAACTTGTTTGAAAGATAATAGTTAAGCTCCAAAATTAAAATAAGATAATAAAATTATTGGGATGGCGTTAATCTCATGTTATCGCGTCATACGAGATTGAACGAGTTTAATTTTAAGTGATAAATCTGAGTTCTCCTAACGCCATAAAACGGTTGTGAAAACCATTTTATGGCCTTTGGAGAATTCCGATTTATCATTTTCATCTTAACCATGAGACGAGCGTGATTATTCTTTTAAAGTTAAATTATATTTCGGTCGCATTATAAATGACTTTTATTTAGGGATACGTTGTCACGAGCTGCTCTGCTCAGCGTTGATTTTCTTGACCTGCAATTTCATAACTTCCACGGTTAAGGTCACGCAGCTCACGCACACGATTTCCTGCTGTCGAAGAAAGCAGGAACGCCATGTAAATTGCGTCACCTTTGAAACTTTCGATTGAATAGGTGCAGTCGAAGGCGGGATTATTCTCTCGTTTTGAGCGGTGCTAAAGCTATCCCGGTATGGATCACTTATTTTGTACCTCCGTTTCGTCTTCGTCATTTTTCAAGGTGGGTTTGCATCTCTTCACATCTCGTGCTGTTGTAAAAGTGAAACATCTTAGCTCTACCGCATCCCAATCGCGCCACTGATGAATTTCCGCTCTCGGTTTGCGCTTCTGTGTAAACGTTACTCTTCGTGGCTCGAATCCAAGATCGTGGTTGCTAAGAATGCATCATCGTCTTCGAGTTTCTCTTCTTCTTTTCGTTCGTGCGGTGATTTTGGAAAGTCGGATTTGAACGAATCTCGCAGCCAACTCGTTCTCAAAACGCTCCGCTTGAATTTTTATCTTTCGGAAATTTCTACCGCACACTGTGTTCTAAAGGCGGTTAATGGAAAATCAGAAATCGATTTTCCCGCAGTTTCACGGAGAGATTTTAATCTTTTTTAACTCGTGGCGTGTCGTGCGTCGCGTGCCATCTTATCCGGTTTGATCGAAATTTTTCTTAGATCATAGTACTGCCGCCAGACATGCATATGTTTCTTGAAACCGCTTTACCTTTGATATAAATGGAAAGTATCATGTCTGCCCTACGTTGTAGAAAACGTTTATGAAAACCGTGTCCATTCTGTTCTCTCTTCGCGAGATATTTTCTGTCATCGCTGTAAGGACTCGTATGTCTTCATCGATGACTCACTCGCCCCCCCCCCCCACCCCCTCCTCCTCCCTTCCCTCCATTGAACACATATGCTTCATGTTAAAGTGACATCGTTTTTTCCCCCATTAGAACTCTATTTTCCAGGTAACGGGGAATATTTGAAATATGGAATGCATATGTTAAGCAGGAAAATTTTACAGATTCGCAACTACTGGAAAAAGTAAACGCAGCGAAATAATTGGTCAATACTCTTGTTTATTTGCATCGATGATTGAAAATTTTCTGCATCTCCCATTTATAATGAAATAGTCTGTTTCATAACAAGATTCGGTAATTTTTTGACACTCAAGATTAGTCATTACTGTGAATACATTTAAAACACCGAACTTCTGAATCCTTTTCGTTAATCTCATTTTCAATTTATAGGCTAATTTTTATGACTTAGCTGCTAATGTTCCTTTGATATCGTTTGTCTGATGGTTGTCTGAATGTGTTTGGCATTGAGGAATATCTTTTCAAAGATCTTGTGCTGTCTGTTTCGTGCGCCCATTCTTCTCACTTGTTTTACTGGTACTGATAGGTTACATCCATCATTAACTCCAGTCAGTTTAGAGTGGATGTATTATTTAGGCGATGCTGTAATTGAATATTCTGAACGTTCAACGTATTAATCAGCTGTAATAAAATGGTTTTAAACGTTTTTAAGAAACTAATATACAATACACTAATATTTACTAATTATATTAGTTCGTTTAAATATTTAGTTATTTAATAAACTATAACGAAAACGGCACAAAAAATGGTTGTATGCTAAAGCTGCGTAAGAGAGTGGCAAGGTTTTAAGTGTTAATGACCTGACACATGCTACAGATCCGTAATTACAGCCATAAAATCTAATCCGCTCATTCCCTGAGATTTTATGTAGCCTTTTAGGGGAGAATTTGGATTTTCTTTTCGTGTTAAGAAGCAAGGAGGATACACTTTTATTTATTAATAATTCAATTTACGACGGAGGCTGTTCCACAGTCGCAGGATATATTTCTTCCTTTTGTGCTAAAACCTCTCTGAAGCGTTCCTCGCGCAATAATACAACCGAATTTCAAACGCTATTTAAGAGCGCCGTTATTGCGTTATTGTATCACGTCGTCTTTTGTTCGACTTCCGTTCCTTTACCCATTTCCTAGCGTACATAAAATCTTAAAACTTTATGTTTCAGTTTTTTCGCCATTTATAATATAGGTTTTATTATGCTGGCAATTATTCTCCTTCACGTAAAAATGCAAATTAAGCTCTTTATTTCGATATTGTGGTTATCATTTCAACATTTTTATTTAGATTGGTGAGACGTGCAAAAATAGTCCCGAACAGTGTTTTTTTTTCAATTTTTCGGGCTCTGACGAAAATCACGAACTCGTGAAACTGTCTTCGGATCTCCCCCAAGAGGTAATATCCCGAAACTAATATGTTTTAAGTTTCCTCTTACGTCTTTATGGTAATTATGCATCTGTTTTTATGCTAAAAGTCTTATGAAAAACGTATGCAGTTAATTTCTTTTAGTGTTAAACATATCAGTATTGCTTACCCATCGAACATCATGCTCACGAATCACGTCGTATTCTAATTACAATAAATTATCGCGAAGACAAATATACAGGATCCGGATTGAGAGATCTAAGATATGAGCAGATATACTTGAGTAAGAAGGGAAAATTACATAAAATTTATATCCGTATGCGAAACTTAAAAAAATTCGCGATGGCATAAAAAAATGAGAGTTAACTTCGAGATAAACGAGCAATATTGTAACCGTGGGTAATTTAGCAAAGCCAATAGCCAATAAACATGACACGACTCGTATGTACGTGCAGTAACGATTATAAATAAGTTGAAAATTTTCGAATTCCAAAGAAAATAGAAAGAGAATCGTGCGATTAATGACAGAACCGAAGAATGATGAAGCTGACAAAATTTTCATCTGCGTATCTTCAGTATTAACCAAGAAAAACATTTGGAGTCATTACGTTCGGATCGCCCCTGTTATTTATCTCCAAATTATATTTTTCTGTTAAATTTTAGCTTAAAGAAATATAGAAACAACTTCAGCGTGAATTCCATTGCTTCTACTCTCATCCATTAGTTTCATTCTTAATTTGTAGGGTATGCTTTTAAGAAAATTAAGCTTACGATTTTGCGTCGTTTTGTCTGAAAATGCGGTAGCGTCGTTCCCTTGTCGAGAAAATGTGATTTCGCGTGATCTGCACGCCAACCCATCTAACCGTGAGAACGTTCGACGAGAAAAAATTTTCCGATTGCTTTGGAAGCGTATTTTGTCTTCCGTACTAATTTTGCTGCATCCACACGAATGAAAAGAAAATATCCTCGCTTCGCTTCGCTTGTGCGACGCACCGTTTTTCGCCTTTTCGTTTCCATTATCTTGTTAAGTTAAAAAAAAAAGAAAAGTAACGTACGTGAGAGGATGCCTCACTCTTTGGTCTCAATTTCTCCCTAAATAAAGCCATTTGTCTGTCAAATGTTTCAAATAATTAATTAGAAATTCAGTACACATTGCAAGCGTTGTTTTTTTTTTTAACGACTGAAAGATATGAAATGGTAAAACCAATTTGTGGGAGCCTTTTTATCGTTGTGTTTTCTAATTAAACATCGCCGAGATTTGCATCTCATACGCGAGGTTCTTTAAAAAAAACTACTGGAATTTTAATTGCTTATAAAGAGAAGTTTGAAGCTTGAATATAATTAGGATTTCTTTTTGTTGAGAAGTCTTGCTCCTAAATGTCGTCATGAGTCAATGCCGTGTGCGAAAAATATCCAGAAAACTTGTAGGAGTTTTATGAATTACATATTCGGAAGTACTCTTTCTCATTTTATCGATAAAATATTGTCGTTTGTTAGGACTTTTTGCTGGCTTTAGCTTTGGCTTTTTTCTTAGCGATTAGATCTTTTTACCACCAATGCAAGAAATGGGAAGTTTTTTATTAGCTTACTAAAAGCTTTCCAAGTAAACTACTGTTATAGTGAACAAGCTTTTAGTATGGACAAGATTTTAATACTAGTATATCAGGACGTGATATCGTCGTCCTGGTAATAACAGTTGTGATAATTAAAAACGGATTCGCTAAAAATGTAGCTTGAAGCCAGAGGATGGAAAAATAAGTTGATACTATATGGTTTTTTGAAACGTGTATACTTGTTACATAGGGTAGGTTTAAAATTTTAACCCGTCGTGCGACAGGGTTTCACAAATGGTAGTCTGGGGAATCTCTTAGCTGCGTGTATTTATGTTTATATAGGTATGCAAACAAATTTTTACCGCTTATTGAAAGTTACATGTTAACTATATGGATTTTTAGGCACGTTTCGCTGCCAGCGTGAGCGCCTATTATCGTCGGTCTGTCTGTATGTCCGTCCGTCCGTTCGTTCTCGGCTTCTACCGAACGGATTTTCATGAAATTTGATATTAAGGACTTACAATCAAATATAATAAGAAAATCGCAAAAATGAATCACGTACGCCAATCAGAGGTACCACTTTACTGGTGACAAAAAATTAAATTTTCGTCATATCTCGTAAAGTATTGCTCATATCAAAATATTTTTCAAATAAAAGTTGTAGAAATAGTTAAGAAGAGTATTTTATTTTCTATACATTTTTATCGTAGGAGTAGCCGTTATCGAGAAAATCAAACAAAAATGTCTTAATTCGAGTTAAACTTGGAACATTTCTTGCATGGTTACTTCTTCATTGTTGCTAACATAAACTATCTCACAAACAAACGTTTAATTTCCTTACGTGCGCATGTGATATTATTAAATAGGAAGAAAATGGATTATTTTTGAAGAATATAAGAACTTTAAAACGCAATTTCCCTTACGTACAGGTATATAATTTCTATCTAATACTCCATTGCACGAAACGCGCCCATTTTTGATACGTTGTACACCTTCCTAACTTGTTTATTTACTATCCTCTTTTATAGGCAGGAGATTTTATGGAATTCTCTGTAGCATTTTCTAAGAAATTCATTTTCCGCTTCATTTCAGATGGAAAGTTGTTTTTAGGAAAAATCCGGAACGATCACAACTGGATATATTATTATCAATAACCATTTTGACGGTTTTGATTATTTGTAGCCATGTTTTTACTGGCTTTATTTTTACGTTGAATATACAAACAGAAAATAAAAAATACGGATATAAACTTTTCTGTAGTGTCTCTGTACCGGACTATATCCCCCATTTTATCCAACAGGTGGCGATCCATATGTCTCCTAATATAATTTTTTTCTGTCTTTCCAGTCCGAGAGTCGCTGCTAAGGGGGCGCCTTTGATCGCCTCCTGCCCCCATACACCACAGGCCACATCCCGCCCCAACATGGGATGTTTCGGCAGCAAAGACAAACTGTCCAAAGAGGATATGGACTTCCTCAAGGAACATACCCGATACGATGAGGCGACCATTAAAGAATGGTACAAAGGTTTTAAGGTTAGTTCCTGTAGTTTTTACTATCCATGTAACTTGATGAAATAGCAGAAAGAGCCCATTCGAATAGAATATCGGTTTTAAAAGCTCTTTCCCACGTCAGGCGTTTTGAATAAATTTTACTTTTTGCTTCCGATGTCGATAGCGACCGCACTAAATAAGAATTACGAGTATGATCTCACGCTCGTTTTCTACAGCGACGACGACCCTCTTTGTGAATTCGAAGATTGACCTTAATTTGAATCCGCGTGATGCTATCCTTTGTGAGCGACCAATATAGAGGCACGAATGCATGTTACCTCCGACATTTAAACTGGTACCTTTCACCCACATTGATTCAAGAGGAAACGTGTAATTCATATTAGTAAAAGAAACGCCAGGTTAAATGTTGTCAACCCCGGTTGAATTAATAATCCTACACAATAATAGGACCACAACTTTAAGAAGTTAAATTTTGCAGAACAAGAGTAAAAATGTCGTATTACTCGGCGCAGAACGGATTTCTTTCTAATCCAAACCCCTTCTTAATTATCAAAACCTAGGACACAGCATCATTAAATGATTTAAATAGGGTATCGATAGAAGAAGGCCAACTGGGTGATAGAATCGAGTTTCTAAATAAGTAGGTCGGAGATAGCCGAAGTGATTCTAGGACTGACACGTGTATTTTACCCTTCATCAGATCGGTGGGTGGCAGGGTATAGTTCAGTCACACTAATTACCTTCACTCTTTGCCTTCTTATGTGTAACAATATACCATAGAAGTTTAAGCGCACATATTTCATATGCCCATCGTACCCTTAAACCTTAAAGTTTATATTTAGAGCATAGATTCCTAAACTTTTATTTACCCGGTGTGAGATAACGGACTGAAAATTGAGTGCTGAAGAATAACTCAGGAAGCGAAAGAAAATAATTTGTGTTGAAAGTCTTTTTCTGAAGATCAGAACGAGAAAGCAGCGTCGTGAAATTAACAGTAAACTTGGGAAAATATTCCGCTGAAAAATATAAGGAATATTAAACTATTAATTTCCGATTCCAACTAAAGATCTTTATTGTACAACAAATTCGAAACGTGAATAACAAAAGGTGGAAGAAAGCACGCACCGATCCCTCGTTTGACCAAAATTGCTCCAAAAAATTTCTCGTCCCTTAACCTATAGGCATCTTACACTCTTTTTCTTGTCGTACTGTAGAGCGGAGACCTTTTAGCAATGATTCCAGATGCAACACCGAGGAATGCATTTTCTCTCCCATGTATTGCACCTGCGAATTTTCTTCCCCCCCCCCCGTCGTCTCTGGCGCATGTTGTTTATTGTTATCAGTCGTATTATGAAAGAGAATACTTAACGGGAGGATGCAGCCGAAGATCTGCAAGAGGTTAGCCCATCTCGCACCGCAGGATAGAGAGAACTGCCGTTGGATAGCATCCAGAACGGTTTTACTGTTACGCCCACTTCTCGCACGGAGCGAGCCTCGCAGTTAGTTTCGAGGTGAGATACACACACTTGTCATTCCTTGGGGCGGCGGAGAAAGCGATCCGTCCGTGGCTCTCGACGTTCGACCGCGAGGATGGATGCATTCCGCGCCTTCGTTGCACGAACCACGAATCAGCCGCCTTTACCCCGCGCGATTTCTCCGCCCGACCACCTGGAGAGGTGTTCGACTGCGTCTGTCTGTCCCTGACCATATAGGGAACTGCCTTTCCCGGCACCATCGGAAGGAGCGAGAGATGTACGTAAGCCCTCTATTCCTCTCACTCCCACTTGGATGAATTCCTCAGAGACGAGTAGAGCCGTTGCCTGGTGAAGCGCCGATTGCTTCCGTGACAACGCAGCCCCGTTAGAATATGCAGTTCCTCGGAATATTTTTTTTCTCCTCGAATTCGCATTATTTTACTTTCGCGTTACATGTGCCGAGTAAAATTTTGCAGCTTTTCTTGGAGAAATTTTAAGCCTGTTTTAATATACGTTTTTTGGACGTGATATTTATATCGAAAGGTACGTGTGCCTGTAAAGACGAATGAAACCTACATTTTGGAAACGTGCATTCTATCGCATTTACGAGGCGAGGCCTTGGCGTTGGCCCAGATATAGGTTCTGCCGTTCTTGTTGGCCTTAGCGGTTGACTACCTATCTCTATAAGCCGATGGCCGAGCTGGTGGCTATGTGCCGGTTTTATCACCTGGTTATATTTAATGGCGTATCGAGGATTTCCTAATGAAGTCGATTTTATTAATCTATTTCGCATGAATCGGCATTCTCCAGCGCTCAATCGCTGAGGTTTATTGTGCAAGCTTAAATCCGTTGACAGATTTGATTCTTAAAAGTTTACAACTCTGCCTATATCATAAAAATTATTCTTCCAATTAATTAGTCTCCGAATATAAATAGATTCCTATTTCATATTACTTTCCGTCTAACGAACTCGATCTTTTCACGCGAACGGTAAGTATAAATTCCTTATGCCTATCATTTTTAGGAACTTGAGACCGCATTTTAGTGTTACGGGCAGCCTTTGTTATTTTTTTAATCTTTTTTTCTGAAAAGGAATTTCGAATGTGTGATTTTTTTCACCAGCCTTGATAATTTTGTTTTGGTAGCTTTTAATTATCTATCACCGCATCCATTTTGTAAGCTTGTTTGACCTGATTTTCTATTTGCATCTCTTGCGATGTCGTGATATTCAGGCATTACAAATTCATATATGATGTGAAATATTTTCCTTGCATTTTAATTTTAAATGTTCCAGTTTTAGTGTCGTACTTAAATAATATATTGCGATGGATGCGATATGAAATATAAGCCTTGAATCGTTATATCCATTCAGTGGAAAAATGAAACGGTACCTAATGTAAAACTGCCCGAAAACTTATCACTCTTGGTCTTAAGATAACGAGTAAAAGCACTCGTCATAATTCGCAATTTTTGATAGTATGTATATCATTATTTAAAAAATAATTTCCTCTTTTGATAATGTTCATTATGCATATGTTTCAGATAGTTTGGTTTTTCAGGGCAGCACGTGGGTGATTCTTCGACGGAATTATTTCATCTTTGTACGATTACATTCGTTCGAGAGACGAGATAATGTGGTTTACCATCGCGGAATGGATCAAGACCGAGGTTTTCCTGACCGAGATTCCGACCGCCATGCGATTGGATTGTGTTGATTAGGAAATGCGAAATTGACGCTCGATTTAATCGCCGGCTGGGTTACATCGAGGGAAAATATCCCATTTAGAGCGTTAGTGGCCATTTGAGTTGGATCGCGGAGTACTTGGTGCAGATGGATTTACACGTAGCCGCCCGTATTTGTAGAGCTACAAAGCGCAATTCGCTGTTGCTGCTAAATCGAGCGTGACCTACCGTGCAAATATCGTCTGGTGTATTTGACGCCATATAATGTTGTTTTCAAAAGGATAATACGATTCGCCGTATTATTTTTAAATGTAAACATGATAAGCGAATCGGATCCCTTCGTACCCGTATGATTTTCACCTCTGTGCGTATCTTAATAATAAAATTTGTCTGTCTGTCTGTAGCATCCATAACTCATCAGAGAATAAAGATAGGAGCTTGAAATTTTAGCAGTAGCTTCAGGACTATAATGAGATGTGCCATGCCAAATATAATCATGATAGGTCAACGGAATCAGGTTCGGATGTTCGAGAAAGATCAACGGGATCAGGATCGGATGTTCGAGAATATGGACCTGACATTTATATAATTTTAAATTGTAGATAACTCTGACCAATATACGATTATTGTTTCCATGGTTACGTACGTTATACATATTAAATAGTAAAATTGTTAATGCATATTGTCATATTTAATATTTAACAACAATTTTTAGCTTAGATATGAAATGTTAGTAAATTTCTAAACTTTATATCAGTTATTTCCGTAAAATGTAATTTTTGCATTTATGGCACTACTGAAGTGATAATCGTAATGTTTTTATCAATAACTTTTCTATTTATTTAACTGTCTATTACTGTGAACTAAACTGCCGTTGAATATCAATGAACAAGCAGTATGTAATATAAGTAGAGGTACAGCCAACACGAAGATTCTCCAAGAGTGCACACTTATAGTTTGGGATGAGTGCACTATGATGCACAAGGTTGCTTTGGAAGCCTTGACCAGAACACTGCAAGACTTACGGAAAACTAATTTTATTATAATTAAAAAGGGGTTTGGAGACTACGACGAAATGGACGTTTAAAAAAGAAACTCCTTAACCGTCGTCTTGGCTGGCGATTTCCGTCAAAGTCTTCCCGTTATACCTCGGGGCAACAAAGCAGACGAACTACAGGCCTGTATCAAGTCTTCTTATATTTGGACATCAGTTAAAAAACTATCACTTCACCAAAATATGCGGGTACTTCTGCATAATGATAAATCAGCGGAGGGTTTTGCAAAAAGTCTTCTCGATTTAGGAAATGGAACAGGACTTAAACCAATAACTGATATCGCTAATGTTAGAGATAATTTAAAATCATTGCAAGACTCGGTGTTCCCAAATATACAGGATCATTACTTGAATCCTGATTGGTTCCGAAAAAGGACCATATTGGCACCCAAAAATGATGCTGTGAATTCCATTAACCTAGAACTTTTAGACAAAATTCTGGAGGTTCCAAGGGAATATAAATCTGTTGATACGGTAATAGATGATGATGAGAGTGTTCATTACCCACCAGAATTCTTAAACTCCCTAGAAGTCTCGGGTTTGCTACAACACATTCTTAAACTCAAAATTGGAGCACCAATTATATGCCTCCGTAATTTAAATCCTCCAATACTGTGTAATGGCACCAGATTAATTGTAAAAAACCTTCATAATTTTGTTATAGAAGCCACAGTTATTACAGGACACGCAGCTGGACACGACGTATTTATCCCGAGAATTCCTATCATACCCACAGACTTTCCTTTTCATTTTAAAAGGCTACAATTCCCTGTCAGATTAAGCTTTGCAATGCATTAACAAAGCTCAAGGTGAAACACTAAAAATTGTTGGCCTAGATTTAAGAAATCCGTGCTTCTCTCACGTCGGTTGTTCGACAGTAGACGATAAAAATAATTTACATATATTATGCACAAACGGCAAAACCATTAATATAGTGTACAAAGAGATTTTGTGAAATATAACGTTTAAATTTTACGTACTGCGTCTTTCATTTCATAAAAAATTTATTTCCATATTTGTTTCGTGTTAATTATCCGACATGTATATCCCTTGTGATACGCTCATATTATAGCAACATTTTCATTTTCAAGTATTCCCGGGCAACGCCGGGTACTTTAGCTAGTTTATATTATAAAAAATAGATAATGCTAACATGGGATACCTTTAATTCAAAAATGTTATGTAGGTGCATGTTTCTCGGCGATCAGATTAGATCTCTTTTGGCAGCGAAAGCTTTTGAATATCACGTTGTAATTTTATTACTGTAACTCCTTTAACAAGGTTTCTCATAATACGTATTCGCTACAACATGGTTTGTTTTTAATACCCAAAATTCGGAAACCGCGGATTATGGCTCACATCGCCGCGCTTTGGTCAGATTTGGGATGTGGTGATGCAGAGTGCTGAGAGAGGAAGGCTCTGAGTGCTATGTTGAGTACTTTGTTTATAAGCTTAGATAACCGTCATGAACACTTTATTTGTACGTATATTTGCATCAAAGAGAGATTTGGGAGTCTTGGGTCTGGAGGAATGTGCCTAAAGGGATATGGAACGCAATAACCCTTTCACTATCTAAAGTTTGTTTCACATTACACTCTTCAGAAAGCCTTCCCCGTGTTATTTTAGGGCCCGGTGTAGCGATAATTTCTCGAGATATCCATGTAAAAGATGCACTGATGCGTAGTCGCTATTTAATAAATTCTGTTTTGATGCGAAATGCTATTCATACCCGTGTTGTTGGGATTTTAAGAATTGAAAGTTTAACTGATTTGTCTTGAACAAAATGTAAGATGATTCGAGCAGCGGGTGCGTCTTTAACCTGTAGCCGCATAATATTCATCCGCAAAGATCAATTTCTGCTACATTTCCCACTTTTGAGGACCATTTCTAACGTTCCACAGTTGATTTTATCCCTACAAAAAATGAAGTATAACCGTGTAATTCGCTTTCTTGGTTAAATTGAAGGTGAAATGATCTAATAAAATTATTTTATAATATGAATTCGGAGAATTTTCTTATTAAGTCATTATTTTGATACGGCTAAAATTTGTTTGAAATTCTTAAAGACGCAATTTTCCGATTTTTCATTTGACATATTATCTTACCGGGGTATAAAGGAGTGAAAGTTTTCCTGTCATCAGAATTCTCTATCGCACACCTTACGTTCGTTTTTTGTTCTCCTAAATCAGGGATGGTAAACCTATGGCACGCGTGCCATAAGTGGCACGCAAGACGATTTCGGTTGGCACGCCAACGAAAGGCGAATACCAACGCTAAACATGTGTTATTTAGTCAACTGTTGTAAACGTTATTTTTACGGTTACAATCTTGTCTTGGTCACGAATTTAATTTAGTTGGCACACATAAAAAATCAATGACTTTTTGTGGCACGCGAGGTGGAAAAGATTCGACAATTGTAGTAATATTGGATGCGGACAATAGAAGGTTCGCCATCACTGTTCTAAAGAATATATGCCGGCCTTAGTAGAGGGTTGGTTAGCGTGTGTCTCCCCCAATGCTAGGATCGCGGGTTCGAATTCTGCCGAGGCATAGTCGTGTGTGTGCGTATTGTTGTTCTATTACGCTCATTACGAAGGCCGTAAAGTGCTGTTTATCAGATAGTGAAAAATAAATTTAAAAAAATAAATATATGTTGTACTTATGCTCTTAAAATGGTCGCGCACGAACTCGGGACAAAAATGTTATAACTATCTTGTATATTTTTAATCCGTTCCAAAAACGGAATGTATCCTTTTATATTATAAATTATACAATAGAATCACACAAAATATAAACCACAATAACAAGTGGTTGGAGAAACAATAACAAATAAAAAAAGGTTCTTAGATAGGGAAGACGAGGAGAAAATGAGATAAGTGGCTAGAATCTCAGCGATTAGTGAAAGGATAACTTTTATAAGATGATGTCCGCCCAGAGATTTTCGTTGGAATTGCTCGAGGAAGTGCGGTAAAATGTGAGAGCCGATTGACCGAGAGGAGGAAATTCCTTTAGCAAAAGCATCGGCGAGTTGGCAGTAGCTGACCACATAGGACTTCAGAGGCTTACGTGCGGCTCCCAAAACCAACTCTTTCTACCGTGGTAAGCTCCTGGAACATCTCATTCATCCGCGATTTCAATTGACGAAAGTTCTCGTTTGCTTATAAGAATGTTTTAAAATGTTAATTGAGATTTTTTATTAAAAAGAACCATTTTGTTCGCCTCTAATGCGGCTCCATCCGCGACGGGTTATATGCAGAATTGGAAAAATGTGGATCTTTTCGTTGATTTGGTTGGGAAACCGGTAACAGAAGATTGGTAGTGCATGAGCGCAAAGGAAAGCTTTTAAGTCATAAGGATCTTTAAGTTCTATACATTTCTAAAAATGTCACTTGATTGTGAGAGACATATTTTGAGAGCTTTTGCTAATTTTTAAATGTCGTCATGTTTGACATTATTTGTTGCTTCTTTTCCTTGCAGATTTCACTTAATGCTGTTTCAATCGAAACTTATTCAGATTTACATTTTTACATCATCTCAATTTGTCGATTTAGCTATTATGGCACAAAAATATTACATGCATTGCGTACATTTACGAAAATGCTGGTCAAAATGCTTTCCCATTGGTGTGTTCCTTCGATTACATTTATAACCTAACTTACGTATCAACTAATGTTCGGAAAGATAAGACGAAATACTGCCACTATTAATGTTCAGATATAATCGCGGTAAATGTTGGCTATTTTGTGTAAAACCGCGCAGGAATAGTGGGTACTCCCCTTTCTCTTGCGTTTACACCGTTAAATCATTTTTTTCTAGAATATGTAACCTGGATAAAGAAGGAACAAATTCCTTCCTGTCAATCGCGTTTCCGCAAAGGTAAATTGACGAACTAAACTAAAAATTGAACAAGCGCTTTAAATTAAAATTTTTGCACTATATTTGATTTATCTATCTGCTTCTGAAGGTCCTAGCTTCTTTTCTGACCCGATAAATTTAACGGACATTTTATATCCGATGAGATTCGGCGTGTAGAGCCGTGGAATTGCTATGAGAAATTCTCCAGTCCACCTGTGGTACGTGGTGCCCCCCCACCCCAGAATTCTGGCTCTCGTTTGAAAGACATTTTTTTCTATTTATGATTTTTATGATAGATAAATAATTGTACTCGCCCTCAATTGAATCGTATTATGCCATCATATTAATTAATGTAATAATTTAATAAATGTGACAGTTGAATTTCAAACTGAGTTACGACCTGCGAAATAATTGAAAGAAATAAGGTTATAGTTATAATAAATTCAATATATTTACATTTTTCGATTTTTTTAGGTTTTTTGTGTAGGATTTTTATTTCGACTGTTGCTTGGTTAAATATAAAATTGACCCTTCATAACTCGTGATGAGTTGAGCTAGTATGTTTTTAATTATGTAAATGTTTGTATATCTTACAATTAGTGACTGTCCTAGCGCAGCGGTTCTTAACCTATGGGGCGTATAAAAATTCCAAGGGGGTTGCGAAGCATTCTGGGCCGAGATCAGTCTGGTCTCAAATGTCTTACATTTTAGTATTTTAATACTATCCCTTTTACATACGAAAATATTTATATATTTTATTTATTATTATTTAGAAAGTCTAAATCATGGGTTTCCAACCTTTATGTGGGCACAGTCGACTTAAAAGTGAAAGTATTATATCAGCCAATTTTTTAACCAAATCCAGTATAAACTCTTTGCCTCATTCTACAGCTATTTAATGATAATCTTGGCATTTTATAATTTTATATATTTTCAGTATGTAAATTTCCCTTTTCTATATTTTGCGACCAAGTATATTTCTATGCGCTTTATATTTATATTATTCTACGTAAAATTGTGGGTAAAGTTTGTCTAAATAAATGAATTATAATATTTTTTTTTTAATTTGTAAAAGAAATAATTCTGGGAAGGAAGCGTTAGGATATTAGGAGATGGAAAAGTTTAAGAACCATTGTCCTAGCGTAATAACATCCGTGTTTTTAGTGGATATGAGCCCAATTTATTAGCATTGAGAGATGTTCAGGACTGTTTAACCGTCTTTCTCCTTCCTTGATCGTTTGATATCATTAGCGCGGTAGTTCTTGAAGGTGCTGCTTATGCCTGTTGATAGGAGCTGTTCCCGGCGTACATCTAGCCGTCGATTATTCCGATTTACATTGACTGACGATTCCCCCCCTAGGGTGATGTTTTCCGATCCCTCGTGTTCCTCCTCTCTCTGCTATTTTTCCGGGTTGCTTACGAACGTCTTCTACCGTGGATAATGTTTATATTTCCTTACCCACGGAGTGGCGGATTGGCTTTCTTCCCCGACATCTCATAGCAGTTCTTGGCCCCCTTTCTCAAGCAGAAATGAAAGGCAGGTGGCTCGAGGAATTACCGTTTCAAGTCGAACAAAGGCGATCCTGATACACCATTGAAGGGATTCAGGAAACAAACCCGATTTTGTTTGCCACTTTAACAGCAGAAGATTGTTCTTGCATCCTTACTCTATGCTTTAGTGATGTCTGCTTGTGAGCTTTAACGTCTATTTGGGCGTATTGAGTAGTCCGAATTAATGTCGCACCCTCAGTTGTCATGGGTATCATGTGACAGTATATTTTATACACGGCGATCATAATTAGATTAATGCTTACTTTTAACGAAGAGCATTATATTTCGCGTTATATTCGATGTTTTAACTGTGAATTTATATAAGTTTTTCAGACATAAATTATTCAAATACTTTATTTCGTTTTTCTCGATTAACTAAAATAAACATACTCTGAATTTAAACTGGAGATGTTGCTTTAAGCAAGTTACCAATGCTAGGATTTTTATTTTGTGCGCTATTTTAATACCTTTAACTCAGTTGTAATTCGTACTTAAATATTTTATGAAGAATCACTGGTGTTTCTATATACTATATAATTACATATATATATATATATACGGACACCAGCGGAGTACATATCCGTATAGGAGTAAGACAGGGCCGCTGTCTATCGCCCATTCTATTCAATATATATGGAGAGAGACTAATGCAGGAAGCGTTAGAAGGCACGGGAGATTTCAAAATCGGAGGAAGGATTATAAGAACAGTGAAATACGCGGATGATCAAGTACTTCTAGCAAGAAAGGAAAAGGAACTCCAGAAAATGATAAATAGACTAGTGATAACAGGTAGAAAATACGGTATGGAAATTAATACAGAAAAATCCAAGGTTATGCGAATATCAAGTAAAGAAGAAGAAAATTTGAACATAAGTATTGGAGGAAAGCCATTAGAACAAGTTTCAGATTATAAATACCTTGGAAGCATCATAACGAGAGAAGCAAAATGTACAGATGAAATCAGGACTAGAATAACAAAAGCAAAAGCCGCTTTCAGAAGAAAGAAACTCCTACTAACGGGAAATATAAAGCAGGAAATCCGCAAGAGGTTGATAAAATGCTATGTATGGAGTATAGCTTTGTACGGAGCAGAAACATGGACGCTAAGGAAAAATGATATTAAATACTTGGAAAGCTTCGAAATGTGGACATGGAGAAGAATGCTGAAGATAAAATGGACAGATAGGATGACAAATGAGGAAGTACTACGAAGAATAGGAGAGAAGCGAACGATTATACAGACTTTCAGAAAGAGGAAGGCGAACTGGATTGGGCATTACCTGAGGAGAGAGTGCATGATTAAAGAAGTGCCAGAAGGAAAACTGTATGGAAAAAGAGAAAGAGGTAGGAAAAGGTTTCAGCTGGTGGACGACTTGAAAGGGGAAGAGAGCTATCAAGACATGAAGAAAACTGCGGAAAATAGGAGTATATGGAGAACCAAGTTTAACGATGAATAATCACGGACCTGTCAACGGACAGACTACCTATGATGATGATGATGATATAGATATACACACAGACGACTCCTAAGATTTGACAGGGATGCGTTCCTGAAAACGTGGTCGAATCCCAAATTGTCGAATGCTGTTTTTCCATGTTTTTGCATGTTATAATCGGGGGATACATTCCTGCATCTCAGGAAAAAATTATTGTCTCCCCTCACGTTATATAAAGATAAAATAACATTAATAATATGTTCATACAACAATATTAAATTATGAGTAAATTAAATAAATATTTTAAATGTATAACTTATTTTTTGCACTAAAAAGGAAAAAATAAATTTTTGTATGATTATTTTACATAATTTAAAAAACTAAATTAAATCAAATTCGCCTCATCGATTCCCATGTTATTTAAATGGAGTAGTAATAGAAAATTTAAAGCGTGTTGAGAAAGGTGAAAGTCATACTGAAATCGCACGATCGTTGGGAATATGTTGTTCAACAGTCCTAGGCGCAGTGTTGTGCTTCCTAAAATGGAAAAACTTTTAAAACTTTGGGTAGATGATCAGTGTCAGAAACACATTCTTATTAGTGAGACCATTATTAGAGCAAAGGCTAAGGATCTCTCTGATGATTTGAAGGAAAGGATGCATGAAATTTCTGTTGATGAGCCTCCATTTAGTGCAAGTCATGGCTGGTTTGACAGATTTAAGAGAAGGGCAGGTTTGCATAACCTTAAATTAACTGGCGAGACGCCGGCCGGGTTAGACTGGTAGGCAGTGCGCCTGCCTTCTAACCCAAAGGTCGCGGGTTCGAATCCCGCTTCGGGCATGGACGTTGCGTTGTATGGTGATTTTCTCTAAGAGAATTCGACGGTGCAAAAATAACCATAGCTGTTGACGCACCCCAAAATCTAATTACTACTACTACTGGCGAGACTGCAAGTTATTTTGTGTTTTTAATAACTTTTATATTAATTTCGCTGCGATATATAGTTGTATGTATAGATAGATGTATGCAGGGATGTGCTGCAGACAGTCCGGTCCGGCTCGCGCAAGTCGTTTGTAACAAACGACTCGCGTGAGCCGGACTCACAACACCACACCTAGGACTGTTGAACGACACATTCCCAATGATAGTGAGATTTCAGTATGGCTTTCACCTTTCTTAACACGCTTTAAAATTTCTAATTTCAATTCATAACTATGAGTCTTATGCCCTCTTTTATTTGATTCACTTGCATTATCACTATTACATTTCGTTTTAGATATCATGTCAAGTGATAAATTTATAAATAAATCAATAAAATAAATAAATTTAAATAAAAGATTAACAGAAAAAAGAGTGAAATCAGCACAAATTCAAACAATTAGAGCAGAAATAACTATGTCTACACTGAAACTAAACCTCGCGTGGTTGGTCGGGACGAAAATTACTTCGCCTAAATTAGTTCCCAATTCGATCGGCTGGGTCGAAATCTGAAATTTGTCGAATCTCGAACTGTCGAATATATATATACAGTTCTTTTTTTGTGAAGGTACGCGCCAATATGGCGTACCGGCACCTTTTTTCAGAGCGATGCTGACCCACGACTAATTTCGATACATTTTCATTTTTTTATTGTTTAAAACTTTAAGTATATATGTTAAATATTTTGATTTTTACTATCAACTTTGTTATTAAAAGTACATATATGTGTGTGTGTGTGTTTTTATTATTATTATTATTATTATTTCAAAAACAGTTGTTTATTGTTATACTCTCATCGTCACCTCATTTTATTCATCATCATCATTTTACTTTTTCTGATTCTTGCAGAGGAATATCAATGTAATTTCTTGAGGATCACCATATTTGTCTCATTGGTCTCATGACACCAGAAATCAAGGAATTTTTGTAGGTTCCCTTTTGCTATATAATAATAATGTGCGCGCGTGCGTGCGCGTGTGTGTGTGTGTGCGCGCACGTGCGTGTGTTTGTGTGTGCGTGCGTGCGCGTGCGTGTGTGTGCGTGCGTGTGTGTGTGTACACACACACTAGTAATATGTGCTTGCATTCTGCAAACATTTTATCTCACCTTAATATAAAGAGTAAGAGCCGACAAATATTTTTTAAACGCAAATTTTGCACCTCTGCACCGATTTGTTTTTCTTTTTGGACAATAATGAGGTTAAAAACAACCCTTAAAATTTATAATTATAAAAATTTTCATAGTTTTTCAACATTCGTTACGAATACATTTCTGCAAAATTTCATCAATACGAATACTTGATATATGAAGTTTTACTATAACGAACTTAGTATTTATGACAATCGAGCTGATTCAATCAATGCCTACAATGTTAGTGTATATGATAATTGAATAACTTCTGGCTAAGAAGTAATGAACACATGATCTTATTTAAGCAGTGAATATCAGATTCGATGCAATGCAGTACCTCTACTTTTCTCCAGTTTTGTTCATTTCATTAGGCGGTCCATAGGTGTTGACTGTTTTCAAGTTATCATCTTCATTGTAAGAAGTCTGACATTGTGTTGTTTTTTGCCACAATAAAGTGTTTCATTTGCAAATAGTGACTGTTGTTAACCGAACAATGTTATTTTACCTCAAAATGCTGAAACTAATGAAACCATGTGCAATATCATTAGAGCAGTCATAAAATTATGGAAAGTTGTCTCGTTAGCACAAAAGCAGTGTTGTAAGTAAAATTTTACGTACACTTTTTACTTCTAATAGTGTAAGTTATTGTGATTACAATGTATGTACAATAAATAGTAAAATACTATTTTAAAATACAATCATTTAAAAAATGCAATTAGTACTTATTAAAAGGTTTATGTTATAAGATTTTAAATTATTAAGGTTGGTATCGCATCCTGATATATTAATGTTATTCGGTATATGAAGTTTCAATATACGAATGAAGTTTCAGGAACATAATAGGTAATTTACTTCCACAAAAGCATTTTTTGAATTGTTGGGATGCATTCATCATAGCCTGCCTAATTAATATTGCAGCCATGCTGTGGATGCTAGAGAAATTTTGTTATTTTACGAACTCACCATGCTATGACATCTCAATGTACATTTCAGTAATCTACATCTCAATGTATATTTCAGTAATTTAAAATTAACTTTTTTGCATATTTTATTCCATTCCACAAAATATATTGTCTGTTGTTTATTCATAAATGGAATTTTAAGAGAAGTACAGCATTGTCATTTATATTCTTGTTGCTTCTATCTTTTCATGTTCCTTTAAAAACTGCTTTGCTGATGAACGTAACAACCTTTAGCAAGATTGTCCAAACGGGCGGTTGACACCAGCTAAGTTTGTGGATATGTATAAAATGTTCTTCCCCAGTGGTAATGCAGAGGAATTCTGTGACCATGTCTTCCGTACATTTGACATGGATCAAAATGGATATATAGACTTTAAGGTGAGTAACGTGAAACTTAAGAAAATTTTCTCTCAATAAAAGATATTACAATGAAGATGTGCTCATGAAGGGACCACCCAAACTATATAAAACACAGTGTCACTTTGTCATTTTGTGTGTAATGCTTTTTGAAGCTTAATATCTCGCAAACGACTTAACCAAATTTGTTGAAATTTTCAGGATAGCATTATGATATAATAAAATGTTTTAACGTATCAAACTCAAGATCAAAGACCTGGGTTCGACTCCAGGGGATAATTTCCATTTCCAATAAGATAACACATAATTTCACGTAAAAATGAACTTTTTGACTCGCAGGTTTTCATTCTTTTTGAGATTAAAATTAGAAAGAACTGATCTACAAACTTCGGATGTGAACCATTTGAAGAAAACATTATAAAGGTTCTTATTCTGTTCATCTTTTTCTGCCTACAGTTCGAAATCACTCAATTTAAACGTTTAATTCACACAGGTCGAGAAAATCTAGCCATTTTAAGGGGATGTTCCCTTGCCTACCAATTCCATTGTTAGACCTCGATATCATATTGTTATTTCAATCCTTACGGGTGTAAACGTACTTTGATTTCTTTTAATATGAGAGAGAGAGAGGTAGTGGAAGGGAGTGGGAAAGGAGAGAGGGAAAGAGACTGGGAGAGGGGGAATGAAGGAGAGGGAAATAACTTTGAATACAATTTGTTTCTTATGCCAATTTGATCTCCATAAATAGCTTGAACGATCGAATCTTTACTCCTATCGTTTTTGATGGGCTATACACTAGTTGAGTTATAAAACCCTTCCTCTTTCAGGCCCAAAAAATTAAATGATCTAGTAAAAGTTATATAATAAGTGCATATGCTTTTCCTTATTTCATTTACCAATTAGGATATTTAATAAAAACACAAATATGCAGTGCGGTCTTTTATAGATTATCTCTCTCTTCTGTTAATTTCACTATAGCTCTCTCCATATTCGCCATTATGATGGTGTAATTTTCATTTAAACTTAATTATCATGTTAAACTTTTGGCTGAAATGTAATTTGAAAACAATACAGAATCACCAAGAGAGAGAGAGAGAGAAAATTATATGTGTTTATGGCTCAAATTAGTAAAAGTGGTATATTCTACACACAAAAACCAACAAATTTTGGAATAATGCCTTGAATGAGAAAAATCAGTAAAAACTTCTTCAGCTCTATGTTAGTGTGTCAGATTTACAAGTAAGAAATATATTGCATTAGTTCCCTTTGAATATTTCACAGTTAAATTGGTCAACTTTGAAACTAAGTACAAAAATGCAGAGCCAGTTTGAACTCAGTACAAAAATCAAGGCTTTAGAATACAGTAAATCCCCAACTTACACTGTTAATTTGTTCCGAAGGTCGCCGTGTAAGTTGAAAACCGTGTAAGTCCAACAATGCTTAAATACGATATATTTTTTGACATATATGTTCATTTCAATGGATAGTTAAAGCTAAAAAAGTAGTGCTTATGTGATGAGGGTTTATAGTTTATGATGAGCAGTAAAGTAACGTGACACAACTTGCACCCACAGGATAACAAATCTAAATGGCAGAAGCAACGCTGTCAGCTGTGCGTCAACGTACAGCAATCCCTCAGTTTACGACTTGAAAACTGCTCGTAAGGCGAAAACTCATAAAACGAAAATTAATTTCCCAATACATCCCTTGTTATAAATTTTATAAACAATAGTTACATTCATAAATTTGGGATGCCGTGACATTCTGCGCATTCGAGAAGATACGGGAACCGACGAAAGCCGAGAATAGGTGCAGGGGAAAATGATTGGTTTGCGAGAGGAAGGAGATGCAAAAATTGGTTCGTAAGTTGAAAAACAGGTATTAATTTGTGTATCTCGTACAAGCGAAAACTCGTAAACCAATTGCTCGTATACCGAGGGATTACTGTACTAGTGATGCCATCTATTGAGTGGTAGTTGAACTAACGATCAAGCGTGCTGATAAGTTACATCATGTATCCATGTATCTACGGATCCATGTAACTCGGACGTGTGTAAGTTGGGGACTACTTTACTATAAAGTGACAAATATAAGCTAACTTATGAAATGGGAAGTCGTAATATTTAAAAAAAACCACTAGAAAAATATAATCAGTACAAAATAGAATCAGTACTGTTCTATCGGCTGAAAAAATCAGTATAGATTTTTGCTGTACTTATACTGTACTCTCTAGCCACACCATAATTTTTATTTAAATTAACTTTTATCAAAAGTTGAGTATTAACATAGTCCAGATGATAAAAATGTGATTTTCTCATAAGATCGAAATTTTTTTAATACACTATACCCTTGATTTAACGGGCCTCAATTTGACGGACTTCAGATTTAATGGACAAAATCTGCTGGATCCGAGTTTTGTGCAGTGTAGTGTACAGTGTACGCAGTACAGCTGACTCAAAGTGGCTATCTCAGCCTCTTTGTATGAGTTCTCTCTGTTTTTCATCTATTTGAAGGTTTAATTGGCATTAAATGAATCGGAGGCAACAAGGAGAGCCTCCTTGGCATTGCCTAGAATAAGTACAAAAAATCAGCAAAATTTCAAAAAAGAATGCGTATCTCTGAAAACTTCGACCATGTAAAATGTAAACATTGCAAAAATAAGATAGTATGGAGTTTAGCTATAGAATAAAGCTAAAATGAAGAAAATCGGTCTTAACATTATAAGATTATTATTATTGTTGTTGTTGTTACAGTAAGGTATTATTTTAGACAGTAATTATCATTATGCACTATCAATAAAGTAGGTTTTTTCATGTGTTTTTGGGCCCGAAAAATCCCATTTTCCATTTAATGGACATTCGGCTTTAATGGACACCCCTTCCCACTATTAGTCCATTAAATCGAGGAAATACTGTATTGAGGAATTTTTGTAATTTGATAAAAGTAAAATTTTGGAAATACAGGGCTTAATTACCAGAGATGGCTAGGAAAATTACAGGGCCTGGTGCAAAGGTGTTCATCAGAAATTTTTAATAGTAAATTATAATAACTAAAGCAATCTCTCTCACTATGACACATTGATATTTTTTCAAAAATGCGTGTACTTTATAAGTAAGACAAATATTTCTTAGAGAGGCCGGGCCTCTTTAAATTTGGGCCTGGTGCATTCGCACCGTTTGCACCTCAATCAATCTGGCTCTGATAATTACAACATAGTGTATTCATTATCAATAGCAAAACAAACAAAATAGGCCTGAAAATAAAATAAAACGAGTTTAATGAGGCAGTCACTGTAGAACAAATAGCGTGCCTGTCGACTTCTTACTCCACAACAGCAAGTAGTCCAAGTGACGAATAAGTGAAATGAGAAAACCATGGGTACCGAAACATTCTTCCATAATACATGAATGATGAATAAGTGAAATGACAATTTTTTTAAATGTTGCAAGATATGGAATAAATCACATGCTAGAAATAAAGAATGAAATGGTCTTTCCTAGATGTTCTGGTTAACAAAAACAATTTTTTCCTGAAAAATGTCCTTGGAAATTAGGGTGCATCTTATAGCCCAGTGCATCTTATCACCTGAAAATATGGTACTTAAAACTGATTAAGAGCCCCAAAACTGATGAAAGGGTTTAAAAGTAGGCCAGAGCCCCTTTTGTGCCCCTTTGACAAATTTATCAAATAAATCAGGATTAAATCCATTAAAAATTAGTCAGGAATCCCAAAATTGGACTAACTAACTGTAAATATTCTCTGCAGTTTCAAATGACCAAGTTATAAACACTACATATAAATAAAAAACCTAAATTTTGCCTTCTTTATAAAAAAAATAATGATTCATCTGAAACGTAATGAGGAGCCTAATAGTGAAAAATCAGCAATTTTTTCTCCCATAGAAGAAGCCAGTGTTAGGCTCCTATCATGTGAAAAACAAACATCCTCATGGTACTCCTCTCCAAACAGAGAGCCCACAAGGCAGGCTCTGTCCAGAGTGCAGAATCATGATAGCCCACCATCTGGAATGTGTTAAATATTTTTTTATGATCATATTTATTATCAAGGCCAGGTTAGACTGGTAGGTAGTGTGCCTGCGTTCTAACCCAAAGGTTACAGTTTCAAATCCTGCTTCGGGCATGGATGTTGTGATTTGTCTTGGGTTTTTTTTTCCTTACCTGCAGACATGCCTTTGGCTTTACAGGGAAGGCATCATTGAAAAAATCGTTACAACAAACATTGTACAAACTTTCTCATATAATAATGCATCTTTTAGTTATCTTTAGAAAATGAAAATCGTATGAGCCTGTTATTAGAAAATCCAATTTTTGTTAAAGTTATCCAAGAATAAACTAGCCTTATATTCAATCATTGAGAAAAATGAAATACGTAGTATTATTGTAGATGTATACTCAAGTAACTGTACAAAATTTGATCAAAAACGTTATAGCCGTTTTTGAGAAAATCAAATTGTTGTTAAAGTTGCGTAGAATAAACTAGCCTTATATTCATTTTTTGATAAATATGAACTATACAGTATTATTGAAGACATAAACTCAAGTAACTGTACAAAATTTGATCAAAATCGTCAGAGCCGTTTTTGAGAAAATCGAATTATTGTTAAAGTTGCCTAGAATAATCTAGCCTTATATTCATTTTTGAGAAATATGAACTATACAGTGTTATTGAAGACGTAAACTCAAATAACTTTACGAAATTTGATCAAAATCGTTAGAGCCATTTTTGAGAAAATCAGATTGTTGTTAAAAATGTGTAGAATAAACTACTCTTAATTATTGAGCAATGTCAACTATTTCTATGTATACTCTGCTCAGTATGATAAAATGCCTAAGTACGAGATTTCATTCATTTTCGCTCTACCGTCTAGACTCCAGAGCCAGTGACAGACAGACGGCATTGCGAAAACCACTTTTTCAGATTCAGCAATACCTAAAACGTATATTTCCGTAAAAATCTCAAGGTCAGATTTTTTCATGATAACAATACTTTCTCAATACTTCATATGAGAAAGTAAAAAGTAAAATACTTCCAAAATCATATTAATTACTGTAACAAAACAAGAACAATTACTATGAATAACATTAAAGAGCAAATACTTAAATATAAAATAAAATGAAAAAGTACTTATCTCAATTATCTCATTAGCTGCAACAAGGTTGTGGCTCTTGGAGATACCTGAGATATATACTTTATTCAATTAGTATTATTATTTTTAAGTGCTTATTCGTAAATTTTTTCAACCATATGACAAGCTTGATAATTCCCTAGTGAAGTCAGCTGGGTTAGACTGGTTAGTGCGCCTTCCTTCTAACCCATAGGTCGCGGGTTCGAATCCTGCTTCGGGCATGGATGTTGTGATGTATGTTGATTTTCTCTAAGAGAATTTGACGGTGCAAAATAACCTTAGCTGTTGATGCACCTAAAAAACCTAATTACTACTACTCCCTAGTGAATTATGAATAACATGTGTAATTGACAATCAACACATTTCTGGGAATCCCGGATTTCAGTAGATAAATGTCAGAAATTACCCATAATGATATTCAAAAGAGAACAGAACAGTTCATTTGATCAAAATGACAGGAAGGTTGGAAAATAGCTAAAAATTGGACACATAATCACTCTATATACTATATATCAGTAAGTTTTGTATTTTTCATGATATGAAGGAATATACAAAGGCGTGACTTGGCTAAATAATATGATGCTCTATAGTGCTGGATGGATATAATTAACACTTGGCTTTCTACATCAGGAGTTTTCCCTTCTCTCCTTTTTTGATTCATAAAGCTAATATTGAAATTTTATTTCGATTGTAATATTTGTATGAAAGATATGAGAAAGAATTTTTAATACTGTTTACCATAAAGCTACAAATATTTTTGCTCTTTATAAATTTATTAGGCTTCCTTGCTCTTCAATAAAATATGGCATTTATTCAGAATGCCACAGTATTTATTGTATTATTATATTTTGAAGTGCAAAAATGCAAGTTACATGCTGGAATAAGGACTCAAACCCTATTTTTTCCATATACCCAATTACTTGCCATTCACAAATTTGCTATTCACGAGGGTCTTCAGGAACCAGATAAAAGGTTCTATACTGTATTTCTAAACTATTGATACTGTGCATTATTTAGTAGGAGCTGTATTCAAATTTAAATAAATTCTGAAACTTGGTGGTACACAGTAAATATCATTACCCAGACAGTTATTACATTAATAGAATTCAAAGAAATACTATCAGTTGATAATTTATGGGATTTTTCCATAGTAATAACAGAGAGAAATGAATTGTGGAGCAACATAATCAAGTATAACAAGACCTTGGTCATTTGAAATATATTTATTTGGAATTTACGAAGTTCTTTTTATATTCATTATCATGAAGCAGTTCCACCAAGTTACCATAATATTCCGATTATAATACCCTTTTTTTTCACGAAAAATTGATAAAAAGTTAGGTTGCTTATTATACATGGTAACAAATGCATAAAACTTTTTTCAGTAAGGAAATAATTTATATTTTTGGACATTTTTACCAATAAATTATACATTTCAATGTATTTCAATAACATTCCTTTAAATATTGTTTTTCAAAACAAAAATAAGAATAATTATTTATTTACTTTTAGCTGTCCGAATCACTAAAGCCCCTGAATTTCTTATTACTGCCATCACTGACCTCAAATAGTTCATCGGTGATTTTGTGGCATCACCGAGAATGTCGTCTTCATCCTCACTATCCACTTCGGTGAAGTCATCATCCAATATGATGTCGTCTTCAGAACCATCCATAGCATTTGTGTGACAACACTTTTTAAAGCCACGCTTAATCAGCGATGGAACAACTGCATCCCAGGACTCTTTGATCCATTGAGTAATAAGTAATAGGTCAGGTTTCTTTCAGATGCCAGACATTGTAAAGGAATGTGCACCAGCATAAAGTCACTGATTCCACTTCTGACGCATCTGCACTTTAAATGGTCGGTTGCAACTGACATCACTTGTAACTGGCTCGCCATTCCCCCAATGATCATTCAACATATCTTTAACACACAGCATGCGATGACATCTAAATGCGTTGAGAACCAACATACAAACTGAGTCTTTACACCACACACTACATAACCCATCTTTTATAAATTCTTCACCCATCCAGCCTTTTTCATTTGTGAGTATGAAAACATTTTGCAGCCATATTACATTCTTTAAGAGAGTTTTTCTTTTAAATATAATATGTATATGGAGGCATCTTCGATCCATCTCCATATGCCCCGAGCATGACAGTGAAATGGTTCTTTACGTTACCTGTTGATCTTAGGGTGATTGATCTCTCCCCTTTCATTGCAATGGTTTGTGTGAATGGAGTGTCAAATGTGAGAGGTGTTTGATCAGCATTGGCAATTTCAGAGATGCTATAGTGATACAATTTTCTCAATCTTATAATGTAACGTTGGTACTCAAATAGCTTGTCTTCAAAATCACTGGGCAATTGTTGAGTGATTGAGGTGTGTCGACATATGGAGATGTCATGCCTTTTCATAAAGAGAAAGCACCACTTTGAAGATGCCTTAAATGTGCTATTGGGTTCCAAGCCTTTCATAATACTAAGGGCTTCCCTGTGAATATCCATGGTGCTGACTGCACAACCACATGCCCAACAATGGTGTAAATAGTCCAGAAGTCATTTGCTTCAGCTGTGGGCTCAATGCCTTTCTTCCACATCCAGAAGTCCTGCTGAACTTACCGTAGTGCCTAAGAGGGTCCTTTGAGTTTCGTCAAAATCGGACGTTTGCCTCGTTAATGCCGAATTTTCATGCCGAGATTCTCTGCAATTTCTATCACTTTCAGTTTGAAGCTTGCAGTGTAGCTTTCTCTTTTGGTTGACATAGCGATGGGTAAACCGTTAATTTAAAATAATTTATTCCTTTGAGGAAAAAATCAATGCAGTAGGGGAGGGTCACCACCATTAATTATAATAGAATACAAGTTGCAAGCATCAAATATTATTTTACATACCCCGACCAGCTTTTATGAAGGCAGTCAAAACTAGATGTGATATTCATATAAACTATGTTGCTTGGTGGCAAGGTGAGAACTGTTATTCCATCTTATTCAGATTATTAATTACACAATGCGATATTGAGACATGTTTATATACATTGTATCGATCAAAAAACTATGTAGTTTTTGTAAACACTACCGCACATATTTTGCTTGGCAGCAAGGCAAGAACTGTTATTCCAACTGACCAGATTATTACACAATGCAACATTGAGACTTGTTTTTATACATTGTGTCAATCTTTAAAGTGAGAATCAAAACTATATAGATGTGAATTTTTCATAAACACACACACACATATCTCACTTGGTGGCAAGGTGAGAATTGTCTCGATACTGCTAATAACCAAGTGAAAAATTACAGTGATCTTTTTACAAAAACTGAGTTGCATATTATACATGGTTATAAGACAATTTTTACATTTCACTCATAAAAACATGGGTGCGTATTATATAGGGTGCATATTATAATCGGAAAATTGCAGTACGTTGGAAACCATTACATTTTCTCTTTGTTATTACATGATACATTTCCACTAATTCTTTAACTTGCAATCCCCTTAAGTCTGCTAACCATTTTGCTTTGAGTTTTTCTTTAGAGAATTACTTCCTGTAATCCTCTTATTAAAATCATATCTGTAAAAACTTTGTTTCTTTGGTTATGCAGCTGGTTTCATGAGAAGTATAATACTTTGATTCACATCAAAGACCCCTCATGGTATAACCATGAACAGTCTCTTTGATTCATTGTGATATGTACATACAACTGTCTAGCTTTTTTCAATTTTCATCTATTATGATCACCTCAAACAAAAAACTAGAAAGATCAGCTCTATTGTAATTCTGTAATTAGTACAGTGGAATTATTTCAAGTTCATTGTAGAGTGTAGGGTGAGAAAGGAAGTCTCATATTAATAATTATAATTTTATTCATCTCAGGGCAGGAGATACATGTATAGGGCAAGTCAGAATACAATAATTAAAGGCACAGGAAGTTTTTCTTGTATTTATAACATCTTTGTATATGATAATAAACCACATCTTACAGTATTATTATTTCAACTCGTGCAATGTTTCTAATCAAAGGACTTCAAACTCTGGTCATATTTCATATATCCATCGACAGAATAGAAACATTTATCAACAAGATACCTTGTCAGGATTTTTTTTAAGTTATATTTTTTTATAACTTAATCCCCATAGGTAGGTAGTTATAAATGTTATTAAATGCTATGGACTATTTAAAGTAACTTTTTGAGTTTGCATAAACCCTCATGTCATTAAAAGATCTTATGTATTTTTTTAGTGTCATTATTTGAAAATGCAAACATTTCACGCTCCAATATATATGAACATGGTACAGAAAATATATTCAAGTCTTAAAGAAATTTACAATTAGTAAGCCTATATATTACTTTTTTGTATCATGTTGTAACATAAATATTCTTTTAGATTTAGTACTCTAGGCTGAAAACAGAATATTATATTAGGTGAGAATATATCCTATCAAAATTATTATATCTGAATCTGAAGTATAAGAAATGGCATGATAGCCAGTGGAATTACACATTTAAGTTAAAGATATAACATACACGTAACACTACAAGTAGTTTGATCAGTACCAAATCAGTTTAGTAACATTGAAGCACACTATCATGCATTGTTGGCATTAATTTGATGTACAAAAGAAAGTCACTGAAATGTAAGTTATACTCAACATGTCATTATGTACTCATGAGAAGCTAAAGGATTACTTTAATATAATACTAGAACAGGAAAAAAACATCTTGATTAGGCTAACATTTTTATCATTATAATTTCACATTAATTCAACTAATTTGCATTAATTCTCATCTTGCAGGAATTTTTACTTGCGATAGATGTTACTTCATCGGGCACTCCTGAAGAGAAGCTCAAATGGGCCTTCCGCATGTATGATGTAGATGGTAATGGTGTCATTGATATCCAAGAAATGACCAAAATTGTCCAGGTATTTAATTTCTGTAATTTTTACCTTTTAACAATGTAGGTTTTTTGCTAATTATTGATTTATATTGTAAGAACTTTAATTGTCTTTTGACATTCTACATTGTAATTGTATGATTGCAGAGAATAGTATGAATACAATGCTTTGTTGAAAAAATTGAAAAATGAAGTGATATTTCATTGTTATTGAATTTGAGAAAAATTTAACAATTAATGATATGTGAATATTTAATTTAGCAACCAACTTTAAAGAGCTTTTGGAATGTAATGAATTGAACAATTTTAAATGGCTCATATGTATGTTATAAGTAATCAATTTTTTCACATGAGAAAGTTGGATGAAATTGCTGTGATAATATTAATGTTTATCTTGTCAATCAGGCAATCTATGACATGCTGGGTGCTTGCTCATCAAATCGCCCAGCGGATTCAGCAGAGGAGCGTGCAAAGAACATCTTTGCCAAAATGGACGAAAACAACGATGGCCAGCTCACTCAGGAGGAATTCCTGAAAGGTTGCCTCCAGGACGAAGAGTTATCAAAGATGCTTGCTCCTTAATGTGGGCGCGTGATGGGGTGTTTGTGTGTGTGTCTGTGTGTCATAGGAATGCAAAAAGTTCATACATTTTATTGGGTGTACAGATGAAAGAGAAGTGCAAGGTCATAGAATTGCAATTGGGATTGCAGCTTGAATTGTGATCAATCAAGAGCAGTTTGTTCTGAAGTGATGGTTGGTTTCATCTCTTGGAGAAAATAACTGGTCAAAAGTTGTTTTAGCATAGTGGTATGGCAAACATGAATTGAAGAACCAACCTGCACCCACGAAGAATAACTGAAAAAAGGGTTTTAAAAAAGTTCATCATCTTCATCCAAGTTGGCCAAGTTATTTCAAGTGGTCTGAGGGAAAACTTTTTTCAAATTGGTTGTGTTTTCAGTTGGCATTCCATTTTATAATATCGTATGATGCATCATATTGTATTGAAAAATTCTTCAAATATGTAGCTGCTTTCATGAATTTAGGAATATTGAAAACGGTTGTAGACATGTGAACACATCCAATTTGTTTATGTATATTTACCATTAGTATGCTTGAGACAAATATTTAATGATGAGAACTTCTTCCTGCTCTTCCCCATTCACTCTCTACTATCTATACCTGAAACTCAAAAGGTGCTACTTTTAGGCTGTTATATGAAATTATGCTTTTCAAGTCACATTCCTTATTATATCCATTTTTGTTTTTCATTACCATATGGCATTAAATGTCCATAAAAAAGTATATATATTTTAATTCTTCCTGTACTTAAAAATGCATTTAGTAATCATCCCAGTGCTTAAAAAAATCACAAATTATTCATAAATGAGGTGAGGATAATGACCATATTCAATACTTTTTGGCAATTGTGTGAGAAAGTTAATGATTACTGATTTGGTTGTACATTTGATTATTTGTTCTTTTTGGCTTAATGGGACCATTTTTATCGTGAATGTATTTAGTTCCACTTCCTGAATAGTGGTCATAGTTTGCATTAGTGTCATAAAGACTCGTTCAAAGCATTATAAATGTAATGTGAAATTGTGAGAATTTCATTAAATTAGGTGCTCATTTCCCCTTCACATCTCTTCATAGTGCAGCTATATAAACCAAAATTCATCTATGCTTACCGTTAGTGATACTGTACTGTTTAATTTAAAAATACCATACTGTTGAAATTTGTTAAATATACTTAAATGTGTTGGAGCAGTTTTTCTTTAACTATTCATAAATTGTTCGTTTTACCCCTATCAATTGCTGTAGCATTTGTATACTTTCATTTTTTATGAATAATGACATTAATGATCCGATTTACTTCTAAGTGAATAATATATAAAATGCAGTCTTCATTACTTAACACAAAGCTAAGGAACTGGAGTTTTGTCAAGTTGGTGGAGCTAATTTGTGCTGTGAAACATTCTTTTACATAGTTTTTTTGACAAGTTGGTATTGTTGAAGTGCACAAAATGGTTGTGGTTACATTTTAATGACATTTGAGCTTTCCTCCTCTCTCACATATCAAATTACATACATCGCTTGAAAGCCTCTTTCTTCACTGCTGTGGAATTCAAACGTTTGAACCACTTATAGCAGGTCTTAACACCAACTTCCTCTTCCAAAATTGATGCTTGCCAATGATTAATAAGTATTTAAAAAATAGTAGTGTGTGTTTTCTAGCTTTGAAAACTGTCAAATTCTTAATTACTTCTTACTTTATAATGCAATAAATTAGACAACTGTTAATATAGGAAGTAGAAGTAGTTGTTTGTTTAACATGATTGCTTTTCACTTTTCCGTCATAAAAGTGTTGCCAAAGATCTAATATGTGTTCATGCTATTAACTTTCTTGTTTATATTTTTATCAAACATTCTTTTAGACGGGGAAATGTGTTGTTGATTTATGTTGATTTGAAGAAAGAAGCAATTGAAAGTGAACTTAATGAAAGACCCTATCGATCTGGGCTGTCCATGTACTTTTATATTTTTGTACATCTCTGCACATATTGTAAAACTTATATCCAAATCAAAATACAATTCTGTTATCTATGCTTATTTTCTAACTTTTATTGAGGAGCTATCTGTAAACTTAAATGTACATAGACTATTAAACATGCTGTAGTTTCAATTTGCATACTGCCACTGGATGTAAGTTTATCTTTTGATGTTCAAAGTATACAAAAACTAATGAGGTCAATACAATTGAAGGTCTGGAAGTAGTTATTTGGGTAATATACATACTGCTGTTGAAGTACTTTATCATTGTTAAGCTTTCAAGTAATATGGTGATACATGTTTGTTGAATTATATATCTGTTTGTAAAAATTGATTCCAAATCAGGGAAAATGAAAATTAATTACTGAGAATAATTTTGCATTTGTATGATTTGAGTATTATTTTCAACCCCTGTCTTTGAAATTAAATATTTATTTGAAGATAGAGTTGAGATTACTGATTTTGATCCAAAGATGTCCATTTTATAAAATCCCTAATTATACATTTAAGGTAGTTTTAATTATTTTATAGCCATTAGAGATGTGTTTTTTCAAGTACATATTTGAATAGGTTTTAAGTTACAGTTATTGAACTGTTTTATTGAGATTTTTCACCTTTTTGAACTTGATTTTCTTTTGCAGTATTGCAGAATTGATAGTTTTTATCTATATAATAATATAGTTAGTGGAAACAAGACATGGGTAAGCAAAACAGTAAACTCAAACCTGAAGTTTTGGAAGACCTTCGCCAGAATACTGAATTTTCAGGTATTTGAGTGTTAAGGTGATTTTTAATTCTAAATTCATTTTTACATTGATTGTCAATCATATTTTTCAATCTTATACTTTCCAGATGCTGAAATTCAAGAATGGTATAAAGGATTTTTAAAAGATTGTCCTAGTGGGCATCTAAGTGTGGATGAGTTCAAGAAAATATATGGAAACTTCTTCCCGTATGGTGATGCTTCAAAGGTAAGCCATTGAGTGCATATTTTTATTATTACCTAGAGTAGTTGTAGTTTAGAGACGTTCATTCTTCATTTAGAGATGCAGGTAAATTGTTCATCTAAGTGCAAACTGTAAATTAGAAAAAGTAGAATATTCTGCATTAATTGACAGGTTATGTAGTCAATAAATCATTATTTGTCGTATATGCTTTCAATGAAGTTATATTCAAGTATTTAAGTATACAAAAAGTGAATATTAAATGAAGTGATAAAAGACTAATAAAAATTCCTTAAACCCTGTACAATATTTACTTAACAATAACACAAGGTTTTTTCTGTTTTTTATCGAAAGTTTCGAGTCATATTTGCAGAAAAAGAAATGAATAAAAGTTATGATTCTGACTAATCTAGCATGATTTACATTACATTTATTTTTGCACTGCACGTTATGATGGCGATTTTTAGAAATTTAAATAACATTAATTTTTTAATTGATTTGCTTCAGAATTTCTTATACAGTGAAACCTAGATTTTCCACTCTAGGGTTTTACTTTTTTCTGATTTTATGCACTTTTTGTCTGGTCCTGGCCAAATGCTCATAAGAACAATGTAAAATTTTAACGAATTTTGTTTCCTATAATTTACATTTTCCCAGAATTTGCACATTATTTTTCGAGTCCTGGTAATGGAAATTCACCCAATTTTATGTTTACAATTTTCTATTTCGGAAAATGCAAAGAATCACTGGTGGTGTTCTGCTCATATTTAAGGTTAAAATAGGCTTTATTCTATAGTTTTCATCGTAACTTTGACAAACTCAGTCATGTTTAAATAGGCATATCTTTACATATTAAAGGTTTGCAACCTCACATGGAAATCCATTTATCGGCCAATCGAAGACATGAACACACTTCATGCTCACTGTTACATTTGGGTAGCTGCAGTCATTTGTTTTAGTAGGAAGTTGATATCAACATGACACTAGGCGTTGTATATAAACACGGTAATCCATTTATGTATCGGTCAATTGAAGGAATTTTAGTAGGAAGTCGACTTGCATAATTTTCATTTCCCTGATTTTACGCTTCCCTTGATTTTACATTTATTTTAGGTGGTTCCTTCAATGATGTAAATTGAGGTTTACTGTAAAATGTTTTCCTTCTGTAAAGGGAGGTCACTTTATAGTCAACTGATTATGGTAAATTTTTTGTGCTTTTTATTCTGTATTAATAAATAAAATTAGGAAAAGGCATTGGATTTAAATAATGTCATGCAAATTGAATCTAAATAGGTAAATAAAAATCGAGTTGGTTCTTGCAATAAAATGACATTTTGCTTAACACAGAGTTATGAGACTATAAATTATTCTATTTAGTCGTGTACCCTGCACACCTTTTCCACAGTATCTGTAAAAAAAAGTGACTGTGCATCATATATGAAGATTTCTGAACAGGATATATAAATTGTGTCTCGATAGTAAATTTACTGCATCACGCTTGTGTCTTCTCACAGAAAATGAAGAATTCTATGAAGTATACATGTATCTATATGACCAAGCAAACGTTTAGGATTTAAATGCACAATTTATACTGTCATAGGTGCATCTTCAAGATCACAATGGACATTTTGAGATGACGTTATATTTTTAAATGATTTTTAAGTTTATTATTGTTACTCAAAATAAGCAGCTCTGTCATTAAAATTTTACTATCAATTTCTACCTACTTTTGCCAGAATAAGTTGGCATCTGGTAACTGTTTTTGCTGAATTCATCGTGGGCCCTTGATACTCCTTTAACATAAGAGTGGCGACCACTGGGGAGGAGATTTCTGCTAGCATCAGCATAAACAGATCACCCAAAAAATTTCATCATGCAGGTAGGAGGGAGAAGATGCTTAACTTGGGTGGACTTTGTTTTAGGGAGGGGAAATCGGTGAAGAGGCAGACTTTTTTTAAATTTCAGATATCAACTTATTCCAGCACAAATGTATTTTTTTCTTTCTAAAGTGGCCCAAAAACAGGGGTGTGCATGGTATACAAGGGTGCAGGTTACAAAAGTAAATACGGTAATAAACCAACCACAATACTTAGCTTTTATTTTCTGATTCTATTTCAGATTCACTGAAATACTTTTCTAGTAACGATTGAGTGTACAGTTAAGAATTTTTTATGGTTTTCCTTCTTGTAGTTTGCTGAACATGTATTCCGAACATTTGATGCCAATGGAGATGGTACTATTGACTTCCGGGAGTTTCTCTGTGCCCTCTCAGTGACATCAAGAGGAAAGCTTGAGCAAAAGTTAAAGTGGGCTTTTTCAATGTATGATCTGGATGGAAATGGTTATATTTCAAGGCAGGAAATGCTGGAAATAGTAACAGTAAGTAAATCCAAAAAAATTCAAGTTTTTTGTAGTACAGTATAGAACCTTTTATTCGGCAAGCTTGGGATATGGGGATAGCCGGTTATCTGGAATTTCCGGTTATCTGAAATATACTAATAAACAATGCCCGGAAAGAGCTAGAACTCACCAAATGGTTTTCTGGTTCATCGCATGTGTCGATAATATCGGTCCATCTCGTCAAACATTTAGTAATACCATTTTGTTAACTTCATTTAATAAAAATAATATAAAAAAATTTTCTTCATCGTTGTACATGAGGAATAAATCAAAATTTAACTCGATTGTAAGTGTTCTGTCAGTTATTTCACATTCACTGCTTTCAGTTCCACTACCAGAACTTGCATTCCGTTTCATAATACTTTTCATTTTGAGCACTATTATAATACATATGTACTCTATGAGCTGAAGCCGACTCGCGTGAGCCGGTTGTTAATCTCTTTGAATTTGTGAGCCAGTTGTTAATTTTTTAGGAAATATGAAAATTAATTGAATTTTTCCTCTTCAAGTACATTTTGCCCTATCCGACATTCAATGACTGACTGTATGAAATGGAATATATTATGAACAGGACACTTGTTAAGCTAGCATAATGGTATTACTAACATAGAGCGATCTGGTGCCCCTGGCATGTAGGTCTCTCCTCCATTCCTTATCCAAATTTCCTGTTTTTTTTTCTTTTTTAGAGGGCCGGTTCATAATTTTATTCAAGCTCATCACTGCCGGTACTGTACAGTAATGCTACAGTAATCGGCAAGGTAGACTTGATGTGGTGCAAACGGTGCAACTGCACCGAGCCCTGTACTTAAGGAGCCCCCGTGCTCTCTAAAAAATATTGGAGTGTCATAGCAAGAGAGACTGCTTTATTTATTAAAATTTACTATTAAAAGTTTTTGATGCGTAAGAGGCCCCACGTGCACATTTTCACCGGGCCTTGCGATTTTCCTAGCTGGCTCATGTAATTGGGTAATTCCTTGTTCTCTTCCAAATTACGTGATCACTTAGTTCACCAGAGTGCACCCAAATTACTAGCCAAGCTTTAAATTTAAATTTTTTTCACCTAGCAAATTTAGGAAAAATGCATTATTTTTTTAAAATAGCCGGTTAACTGGATTTCCGGATAACTGGAATCCAAATTAAAGGTTCTGTACTGTATATGTTTTGAGTAGACAATAAAAGTAATGCCTGTCATCAAAATCTATTTATGGCTACAGGAGCTGCATAATTTGCTATTTTTCAAACGGTTTGTCTTCTAGAGGCAAAATACTTGTGCATATGACTCTCATCTTACCAATAAATAGTAATATCTTTTGAATAGTTGTCATTAATTTGCTATAAAAGGCAGTAAATGTTAGAAGGAAACTTCAAATTGTGATAGCAGTTACAGTAGAACCCCCAAATTCACGGGGGTTACGTTCCCGAAAACACCGCAAATATGGAATCCGCGAAAATAGAAGCAAAGGCCTTATGAGAAAATGGGGGTTAGGTTTGTGGCTCTCCATTATTTTGACAACAATAAATGATGGAAAGATAGGCTAAAAGTGGTTTTGAGCCAATACAATGTGGCATTTAAATCTGCCGTATCCGTACAGTTTATCGCATATTGCCTGCCCACTGATGCTGCACTCTGACCACTAGCATGTTTATTTCGCAAATCAGTTTTCTCACTTAAGCTTCACTTTTATCCATAATATCACAAATGTGATATTTCTTCACGTATGTTTTGCATATGAAACATTCACTGCAATGGAAAGGAGGATTATATTGCCCCAGTTGCCTAGAAATATCCTATACAGTTAGAGGAAAGTGGTCCTACTAGTTAAAATTCACAAGGGGATGCAAAAAAGGCATTAGAGGTCACACCTCCGCTTTCACTACCACAGGGGCAAGTATACACATCCCTGCATTACACATGCAGGGTTTTCGCACGAAGCGTATTTTTTCTCAGTAAAAGGAATAAAACACCATCTATGGGCTCTAACCTGTACTAGAAGGACACAGCTAGATACCAGAGATGCTTCATGATGGACTATTTCGGTATACCCACAGCAGATGGCCCAAAAAACGGCATGACAGATATATACAGCATACAGATTATGACAGACCATGATGAATATATACAGCATACCCACTCAACTGGTTAAAGTCGTCTTCTTTTTGCTTCTGCTTTCTGTATTATCACTTGCTTTCCTCTTGGTAGACATTTTCGGAAAACAGGGTCACAGCATGATAAAAAAACCTTGCGGATGGGGAAATTCATTTGTTTAGTGCTTTTTCTCTTCACTTCAAAGATGACAGCAGTAGTCCAAAACCGCAAAACTTGGAATCACATGAATTTGGAAGCATTGAATTTGGGGGTTTTTACTGTAGTTCCTTTTCTGTTTGGCTATTTTTTAAATGTTTAATTAATGTGTACTCATATTTTTATTATGGCCATTCAACCCAGGTTATTGTATGACCAAATATTAAATTGATACTACTTTTGAAAATTGGAGCTTCATTTGCTGATGCAGTATGAAGAAGCATGTTTTATTTATTGAGGTTTATTTAAAATTTAAAGCTTAAAATTATTTATAAGTGGAGTAATATAAGTGTATGATAAATTAATTTTATTCACTAATTAATTAAGAAATTTTACTTTCCATCCAAAGCCATTTGCTCAGAATATTAATTTGAAAATTTTTGAGGCATCCCCTGCTGCCCACTAATTTTTTTCAAAAAACTTTCTTCTGCAGTGTTATAGAAGACATTAAAGGCCACACATTTAGTGAAAATTTTAACTTTCTATCTGTAATCACTTGCTCAGAATTTTAATTTGATTTATGAATTTGGTGTATGAATATTTTTGCTCTTGTTACTACATTGTTTCTGGTACCAACATTTTAAAGTTGACTTCATCTTTTGGGCAATTTTTACCGTAAAAGCTCAAGACATACACGGAGCCGGTGTTGTAAAGGTTATGCAAAAAGTTGATTAAATGTTATAAAACAATACAAAAAATGAGTAATGCATGCTTATCTCAGAGCATAAATAATCCATTTTATTACCTAATTATCTGTATATCAGCTTAGTTTAGTGGTGATTAGCATGTCTGACTAACAATTCTAGGAATTCTGGCATCCACCAATAAGACAACTCGGTTATCATGTAGATGTAGGATTGCAAGTTCAAATCCTGCCATAGTCATGGTTGTATGTGCTCATCTTTGTTATCATTGATGTGATCACTGTTATTGCCCATTGGGTGATTTTTATGAGATAGTATAAATAAGTATAAATGTACATGCTAGGGTAAATCTGGGCAACTTTTATCTTCATTTTTTTATTTTTGGGGTATTTTGTGATACTTGATGACCAACTATATGCCTTATTAGTATTTTTAGGTAAATTATGAGTAAATTAAATATTTCTAAACAATCCTTTCTGTTCTGGCTCCTGTAGGTTTTTAAATGCCATTTCAATTGCAACTAAGCCAAAACTGTGGGATTATGTCGATATCAAGATACTAATTACCAGATATTGCTGTGACAAGTCACCTTCGTTTGATTTCATATTCATAGAGTTTATCAGCTTCTCCGTTACTTATGCTTGCGTATTTTGCTTCGCTATGACTTTGAATGACAAAGATGTCCTTTTATTATGAAAGGGATTTTCTCCATTAGTCATGCTGAGGCATGTTAACGTCGAAGAATTTATTACACACTTAGGTGTACATGCAAGAACATTAGAGTTGCAGCACATATTAAATCTATTTACATTAATTTTTATGGGGAAAATGCCCTCATTTACGGCTCATAATTAGTTCCTGAAAAATAGAACACTAACTGAAATGGCACTAAGTGAGGGATTCCTGTATATTATAAAAGAAATATTTCTGTAAACACAGGGTAGTTGCACTGTTGGCACAGCCATCAAGTTGTTTTTTCTGGTTGTTTTCATTATTACATATAAATAGCATATTTTGTATTATAACATATTTGTTAGGCAAAAAATAATTGATTGTTTACTGAGATGTGCTGAAAAAAGTTTAATTGGCACAAGCAAAATTTAAAATGCTATTTTAGGGTTTTGAAAAGCCATTTCTTTAATCGAACAAGGAAATATGATAATTTTTAGATGCATGAAGTGGTGACACAGTATAATGACATTTTTATACTTATCCATTCCATTTTGTACCTAGTAAGCATTTGTGGTATAACATACTTTCAGTACCAAATAGAGAAATACATGGTGCACAGATGTGTTTTGATAAAATTGCCTGCATGAGTTTTCTGCATAAAAAAATGTCAACTGAATGAGATTTAATTGTGCTTTTCACTGTAACTTTCACTCCATTGCCATCAGGTGAAGTAATTTCCAGATTCCTTATGGCTTTAAACTAGTTTGTGATCAAGGTATCTTTGCAGCCATAAAGCAATAGATTAAACTAGATTTACATTTTGACAGTGAAATTGTGATTCTCAGCTGTAATTCACTGATCACTGATTCTAAAAGAGCATGTGTGTCGTATGTTGTTTATTTTTACATTCTAATAAAGTGTAAATTTGTCTGGAAGGAATGCATGTTGAATTAAAGAAATGGGATGTTTAAAGTTAATTATAAATAGAATAATTTTTGAAATATGAACTTATCACTTATATTTGCATGCTGGCAAAAGAATTGATTTGATTTTGATTGTTGAATCCATCTAATTTTTTTCAGTTTAGTCTAAAAATTAGTTTGCTGTATTTTGATCCACTGATGAAATTGATTATCATATTTTTATTGATTATTGGCTTATTATTGTTAGCAAAATAAAAGATTTAAATGAAAATAATTTTTCTATTTTAATTTTTAGGTGGTAAAAATCTGAAGTTATATGTGTAGTTAGTAGGTCTATTATTATTTAAATATAGAATACAAACAAATCATAATTAAACACAACTATTCCCTTTCTTGATACTTGTTGAGTTTTCAAAAAATATTTAAAACTTTGATACACATTTCATGTATATTATTTGAAAAAGGTAACTTCTGCTTGCTTATGATTGATTGCAATAGTATGTAAATGTTTTAAAGATCATATTATATATTGAATTAAAAAACTTTATTTTTCTTTAGAACAATTCTTCATTTATCTAAATCATTTAGTTATTTATGCCATTTTTCTTGCCTTATTAGGCCATTTACAAAATGGTTGGTTCTGTTATGAAAATGCCTGAAGATGAGTCCACCCCAGAGAAGCGAACGGACAAGATATTTCGACAGATGGATAAAAACCAAGACGGAAAGTTATCCCTGGAGGAATTTATAGAAGGTGCAAAGAGCGACCCATCTATTGTACGCCTCCTGCAGTGTGACCCACAAGCACAATGAAGGATGTATTAGCAGAGGAGAGATGTTGGTAAATGATGATTGGAGCACCACTCGAACATGTGTCGAGAAAAGGGGAATAAGAAATGTTATGCTTCTAGATTCCTAGTGGTCAGGTTGTGGAATTTTTGGAAGGAGGAAAATGAACGAGTGGGACATTGCTTGGGTTGATATTCTCTCCAAATAAAAAAATGGATGATGTCCTGATCAAGTGGTGCAACTAATAGGTGTTACCAGTGTCAGTCTCATGTGCAAACTAGCATTTGAAGCATGCTCACCCACACTGTACACGCGAATCTAATCCCTCTTAATGAGACCACCACACCCAGTCATTCATACTCAAAGTGCCACAAAGGCAATTTCTTCTATTGTTGTTTTTTTGGTACTCAATTCATCATTTCCCACTTGAGATCAAACCATTATTAAGTGGCTTGATGTGCAGTGTGTACACATATCAGACACACAAAAGCATGCAAAGTCCTGGCCTCACAATGTTGGATTGTTTATCTTCCCATTAACTCTCCTCCAAGGGGAGGTGCCCATGGGATGTCGCAGGTTGTGAACTTCACAACCTACGCTAGCCCTATTTCTTGGGATTCATTGATTATTATATGATTGCCCATGAGTTGCAGAATAAGTAAATTCAGGCCAACTGCTTTTGATTTATACATAAAGGTTTTTTGTGACTGCAGCAAATGAATCTAGTATACCCCATTTATTGTGAATTATTATCCATCAAAACTTTTGTTTTTGTGTTTATGATGTAAGGATAATACTTGTTATTTTTAATTGTCATGTTTACAGCACTGAATTTAAAATTATCCTTACTGTACTTTTCCTGTAAAATTTACGGTGATAAACTGTGAATGCTGTTCGGTTGATTACAATTGGTCTCTTTATTATGGTATCCCCTAAAATTCAATGTATGAGAATTTCATTAAATAAAAATATATTCTCTCTATCTTTTCCAGATTGAGATTTGCTATGCTGATTATTTGAATGCTTTAATGTGTGAGCACATAGGAATGTTTTTGGTCTAACCAGTATTTTTGAAAGGAATGATAGAAATGATACGTGGTGTGTGTTTATTTTACTTTTTAGTATGTAGTCTTCGTTTTAATTTACATTTAAAGTAATATCATTTGATAACTCTGCAGACAAGAAAACTTCTGCACACTGCCCATAAATAAACTATTCAAATAAACCCTGAGAATGTAATAGTTAACTGTGGCAATGATTAATTTGTTTCTGAAATGTGTGGTTAATTAGTGTTTTTCAATGGCATGATTCATTTGTATCATGTTTTAATACATTGCACTCAAACAATGCAATAACTATTGAATAAAAATTAATAAACCTCGTGAATTACCATTTCAACAAAGTCTCATATTTTTGTAGTCATGACCATTGCACAGTTTTGGCTAAATTGGAAATAGTTTTCCTATCAGTTAAGGTCTGCTTTTCTGCAGAGTACTTGTCATAAAAATTGTTAACTCAAGGGTGGTATACTCTTGTAATAAAATGAACTTCAAATGAAAATGTTTATAACATTTTTCATTAGATTTTTACATTATGTCATTGAGTAATGCACAAAAAGACAAAAAATTACTGTTATATTTACTATGCTCTGATAAAAGCCTAGATTGTTGAGGATTGTAATTTTAAGCTTTGTCAGAGGAACTTCATCTCTTGTGCATGTAGTTAGTATTTGATTGATTGTGGATGGTAGACCTGAAGTTTGGAAAAGGAATACGATGGTCTTGAGGTAATGTAGATTTTATGCTGTTGAAGCAGGCAAATCATGCGTGTTTCTGTGTATATATATTTTTCAATCTCTTTCTCAGGAAAATTTAGAGAGAGTGTGTATGACTTATGATATTACTTAGTATCTTTCAATAGACTTAGCAGATTTTACATGGACTCAGTGGTTCATCATGGATGTTCAAATGTAAAGCAATGAATGCAAGATTTTAAAAAATCTACTATTGACTGATAAGGGGTGAGTGAGCATGTTACCCAAAAATAAAAATAGAATTGTATAATTTTACTTTTAATGACTACAAAATATCATTAAAATGCATATTATGAGATTGGACTTTTATCCCTTAAAAGCCTTTTAAAACCTTTGTTAAGGCTGTAAAATCAAATGTACAACTCTGTTATCTGTAACTGATTAAAAATTATGCTAATCCTTCTGAATTTGTAACATTTAATGTCTAGATTCTTTTACATTTCCATTGTCATATAGATTTCAATGAAACCCCCTAAAATCATGATCTTCACGTGATCCTCTCTCATGCTGTGATGTAATAAACATTTTTATGTGTGTTTCTTAAACCATGAGTGTAAGGTTTCATATTTATGTATTTCTACCTGATGTTTTTATCAAATATTTGTAGTGAAGGATTTTAACTTAAGTAACATTATGTCTGATGTTGAAACATATTTATCTTAAGTGGCATGTGATTCTTAAATAAAATTAAATAAGTGGCCAAAAGTTTTTCTTGGGTTTTTGAATTTCAAATAATATTTAAAATAATAGGATGAAGATAGATTGTCTATAATAAAAGTGTTATATATTTTTAAACATAGAGAGTTATATCATAACAGATGTCAATTGAACAAAGAGTTCAGTTCCATAAAATCTATAACCATATATAGATAATAGAGTATTTCTTCAGAATATGAGTAATGAAATTGGAAGCAATATCCTATTCCGTTCTTGGACTAAAAATTAGTAGGTAGAAAGTACATATAATGATGGCTTATTTACTCTCAACATTCATAATGGAATGTGTGAGCATATTGATTCAATATATCTTCATCCTAAATTGTTGCTGTTGGTGTAATTGTGTCATATAAAATCTTTAATTGTCCTTCCTGATAATAACCAATATTTTCATATAAATCCATGGGTAAATGAGTTGTTTCTTTGATATATACCCTTAGAGCACAAAAAATTCATGCAGAGCATGTGTAAACAGCTTTCTTATGGAGAAATCTTGTTATTATGATTCCCATAAGGTTTTGGGATAATTTAAGTGTATTTGTTAAAGTCAAAGACTTTTAGGAAACTATATTTGATGATCTGGAATATTTTTGTTCAAACATCCATGTTTTTTAACTTATTGATGCATTTTTACCCTCACAAGGCCTAAGGAGACGTCTTTGTATTAATTCATTTGTTGAATGTACTTGCACCTTTTCAAGTGATAATGACTCTCAAACCATCTATATACTTGCTGTGACTTTGGCTTTATTCACACTTGTCTCATATGATGAAAATAAAATACACACTTAAATTAATTGCAGCTAACATTGTGGAGTGTGAGCACAAATTTTATCAGTGCAATCCTTGGCCAAACCAAGCACTTGAATTTATATTTATGTGACTCGCTGGTGTATGTGTACCTTTCTTTTTCACTCGTCTACTCAAGATGTGGATTTACCATTCTTCACCACATTCCCTATTAAATGATATTTGTGTATTTTTTCTTAATAATTAAAAGTGGCTTACTTTTCATACACTATTATGTTGTGCGTTTCACGATTCATGTACCCCAAGAGGCATAAGATCATTGTTTGTAAATTGCCTTTAATGAATAAAAGTGGTATGATGCATAACTTATTTGTTTTATGTGGTGTTCCCATATGAAGTTGTCTTATTGATTTTTTTAAATTAAAAGAGTAATTAAATATAAATATAATTTAAAATGACTAATACTGTTAATACATTTCCAATTTAAAGAACTAACAGAAAGAAGTTTTCATGTTTCTTGATATTTTCAATATTTTTCCTGATTATCTTATCATTCTGATTACTTATTCCAATTATAAAAGTTCCAAATGGTGAAACTTATGTAAAACTTTAAATACAAAATTTGGATTTGCAAAAAAAGAATCTCAATGGTATGCTGTACAGGCACTTTTTTAATTAAAAAATCTGTTAAAAAATAAAACAATTCATTTCAGCATTCTTGAAAAATTGTCCCTTATCAATTAACCCATTAAAGCCCATTGGCAACTAAAGTTGCCACGCTACACTTTGTGTTACAAAATAATAACAATTAAACCAATAACTCTGAATCTGCATAGGGAAAGAAAATAGACCTTACTTTGTATTATGGCTCGGGTTAAAATCTTGTATTTCGAACTGATCATGCCTGGTGGTAGGAAGAAACCAACCCTGCATAGCCTGTGAAGTACTGATTGTTACATCCTTCTACAAAATGTATGTTATAAACCATACTGTATGATTTATCTTGGATGTAGAAATGAATTATGAAAATTAAAATACGCCTTAGTACGTTTGGTTAAAAAGAAAATTCTAACATGCAATACATTTCTTTTTATTACTTTTTCAATATCTTTGGCAACTAAAGTTGCCAACGGGCATTTAGATAAATAGTTTTGGTGGAAAACACTATTATTCTTGGTATAGCAATATTTCCTCCGATGTGAAGCTATCCAAAATTGATACGATGGTAGTATTAGAATTTATAACACATCCTAACTAAATTTTGAACTTAATTATGCAAGAGTTATTACTTTTTTTACATAATTACTCAATCATTACAATGTTAGTTATTGCACTCAGCTGTTTCATTATGTCATGCCTGTAACGCATTTTGTCAATACAATGTGCGTGTAAATAATTTTATAGATTACTTTCGGCATTCATATTCACATTACTGCAAAGAGATTTATTATCTCATATTAGAAAGAAACTTTATTGAATAATTTTTTATTCTTACCAAATAATTTCTTGGTCATGGCATTTGAAATTTTTATTTCTTTTTTCAATGAGGATAACTGGAATTGCAATGTTCTTCATCCAATGCTTTTGCCTTCTTTCTCACTCTCCCACCTCCCCTCTATCTCCCTCCCATTCTCCCTCGCTCTTTATCTCTCTTTTTCTCTCTCTCACACACACACAAACCTAAGCCCCTGCTACACCTTGACTAATATGCTTTTGGAACCTAGGCTTTTTGCCCATCTGATGAGCCTTCAGGTGCAGATACTGACAAGGACTCTGATTTGTCAGATGAGGAAGCTCTAGGCGATCTAGATCATCTCCCTGCCCATGTTCTGTGCTCTCAAGCTCTAGTTCGGTACGGTGATTGTGATGAACCCGTTGGCGAAGAAGATGAGACCAACGTTGTTGATGCGGATCCTGAACTAAGAACCTCTTTTTCATCAGCTTCCAGGGTCAAACAAACTCAAGCTTCAAAGCGCAAACGCCCCTCTTCACTAAAATGGACTCCTGATATTACAGAACTGACTTTAAAAATCTCTGAGCCTGAGTGCGATAACCGACCAAATGCGGAAGATCTCTTGAAAGAAATAGTGAAGAGTCCCACCGAGGCTTTTAGGTGCTTCTTTACAGAGGATTTGTTGCAACACATTGTACATGAAACAAACCGTTATGCTGCACAGACACTCGTCCATGACTTAAATGCTACAGCTTCCGAAATTTTGACATTTTTTGGAGTGCTGCCTTGTGCTGGGTGGAAGGATGGCTGTTGTACTGATGATTCGGTAAAACAACGAAGCCTGCAGTGCCTGGATGAGAAAATATGCCCCTCTCAAAATCAGTCTAAAGGACGTAGCTGGCCTGGTCAACGTTGCCTTCAGTGCAGTATGTCGAATGGAAATTGCAAAGTCATCTTTCTCCTGTACTGGACTTTACCCACTAAATCCCAATGTGTTTACTGATTTGGACTTTCTTGCCGCAGAACACTTTCAAGATTCTACACCCATGGATGTCAATAGTCTAGGACCCTCACCTATTTCGAATACAACCACAGAACAGCCCCCTCTTCATTCCTCTCATTCCCCTTCCCCTACACCCACACCCAGCTCTCGAGAATTTCAGAAAACAATTAATCAAATCTCTCCCACTGCCAATTTTTCAGAAAAAAGATTGAAAGCAAGGAGGCAAAGGACTCAAAAAAGTGAAGTTTTAACATCGAGTCCTTACAAAAAACAACTGGAAAAAAGCCAAAGAGAAAAAAGGAAAGGCAGAAAAAAATCGAAAGAAACGAAGACTACAAACGAAGGAAAGAAGACCAGACTGAGTAGAAAAAAAATTGAATGTCATGGAGAGGATAACAAGGGTGAGTCATACAAAAATAAAACAGAATGCTTATATTGTCATGAGACTTTTGACGAGAATTGGGTCCAGTGCATTTTGTGCAATGGATGGGCGCATGTAAATTGCACCGACCAAGAAAATATTTTGTATTTTACATGTGACTTTTGTAAAAAGTAATTTTTAATTAATAAAATATTTTTTTATAATTTGACTTGTAATTTCATGAAAATTATAAATTTTCTTAGATGTCCGGTACTGGGAGCCATTTTTTCTAATGTTCAGTTATCATCATTTTTGTTCTACAACTTTTTTTTGTATTTACATTAAAATTTTGACATTTCTTCATGGCTGCTAATAAAGAATATGTTTAACTATAAGTTTGTCATATTACATTCATAATACACCTTTTAAAATTTTCACAAAACTTAAAAGACCTTAGGTGTCCGGCACTAGGGGACTCTCCCCTACTCAAAGAAGCAAGTCTGTGTACAGTGTTCTTGATCGAATCTAAAAGGGAAATAACAAGGTCACTTATTTCTTCCAGAAGAATTTCTTGGTTTCGTGAGCAGAACTGAATACATCATCTCCTCCTTTACGTATGTACATAAGAAGCAGTGCAGTATCTGGAATCTAAAGGGTACGTCTGTAATTTTTCAATGCCATTTTTCACTAGTTATAAATATAGTTTAGGTAAAATTCACAGATACTTATGTGATCATATTCTACTTTATCGTGTTTAATCAAATTTTATATTCATTTCTAAGCCTCGATTAATGAGGTTCTCAGAGGTCTGGATTTCTGTTACGCGTACATCGATGACATATTGGTGGCGTCGTCGTCCGAGGAGGAACATGAGCGTCATCTGCGCAAACTTTTCGCGCGACTCCGCGAGTACGGCGTACTGATTAACTCCGGTAAATGTGTTTTCGGTAAGCCAGAGGTGAAATTCCTCGGCTATGCCGTAAGCGCGGAAGGGAGGAAGCCCTTACAGGAGAAGGTGGACGCCGTGAAGAATTTTCCCGGGCCCGGGAATGTGAGGCAACTCCGACGTTTCCTCGGGATGATAAATTTTTATCGACGATTCATCCCCGATGCGGCGGCACTACAGGCACCGCTCAACAAGGAGCTTGAAGGACCAAAATCCGCGGGAAGCCGCCCAATCGCTTGGACGCCGGAGCTTTGAAGAGCATTCGAGCTTCTAGCCGATTCCGTTATTCCTGTTATTCTTGTTATATCTCTCGTTGTTTTTATTAAATTGTTGTTATAAAATCGTTATCGTTATTTCCCATTGTGATCACGTCCCTACAGATTGAAAAATAATATTGTATTATAAAAATAAATTCAGGCATTACGGTGTTAATCTAATTTTTTAATAATAAAAAAATGAAAGAAACCTAGTTTTCAGTTATAACTTCATTGAAATAAACTCAGAAGTACTCAAAATAGTTGTAAAATTTAATGGTATTATTTACACTTTAAATTTAACACTTATAATTGTTTGTGTCAATAAAACTTCTATAATGCATCAATTTTGATTAATTTAATGATTATTGAAACCGACTCTTTATTGAAATTTAATGTTCAATTTTGTTTTAAAATATAGTAAGTATACACACATTATTTTATTAACTAACATTTCACTTATTTATTGATTATACTATTTATGGTAAATATTGCATCATGGTGTATGCACATGAAACTTAAATGTGATTGGTGGAATTTGAACAAATGGATGAGCATGACAGTCACATTGACAGAGATACTGTAATATTAATAGGATAAGAGCAATAATTTGATCGTTCCTCGATTATGGGCTCTAAATCTGATGACTGCATAGCCCAATGGTGGAACAGCAACAGTATCCCTCAGAGAAGGGTTAGGTGAGTCTGCTTGGGCATGGAGGGTTCCTGAGAGGAAGCTACCCCTGAGTTTTTCAACTTCAGCAGGGATTGAGATATTAACTAAACCCTGACGGAGAACTTGAAAGTCGTATCCATGGAGATGGAAGGGATGTGACAGAGGAACTGGAGCTCCTTCAGAGTAAAAGATTTAAATTTTTATCTCTATTGATAGTTACATAAGACTTTTCAAATGACTGATCCGGCCGTGTGAAAACTTCAAAGAGCAAGTTTCGACCGCCCAACTTCACTGGCAAAAACTATTTCGAGCGGAGGGATGATCGAGAAAAAAATGTTTCATATATCTACCAAAACGAGTTTGCGATAGAATGATACTTGATGAAAATTGCTGCTGGTGAGTACACAAAACTTAAAGAAATATATGAAATTAAACCACTGCGCGGGACGGGTGTGGCCTGCGGGCCGTAGTTTTAGGACCCCTGCTACACAGTAATTCATTGCGAACTTTTATTTTTTAATTTTCTTTGTTTCTTTATATTGAATTCTATGTCAATTCTTTTTATATAACAATCAATGCAAACGATTATTTAGATTACACAGGTCTGCGAAGATTTTGCTGTTTTGGTAAACATATGTGATTTATATAAATATTGATGCGCTGAATTCGAAAATGGCATTCGTTTTGGCTTATCACGTACAGATTTTACACAATTCGATATTATATGGCCATTATCGAATCCTACATAAGTATGTACAGAGTTATACAATTTCGTTAATGCATTGAACATTGAATAGAATGTGATAAAAAATTCAACACTACTGTCGTCCTAAAGTGGGATAGACTTAATGCTTCTGCTGCCTACGAATTATAACCTGTCATCAGCTATAAGACCTATGCCGCATGGACCAGACGTCCCGATTCTTACACTGCCGGCTGAGTTGGAGGATGTCGAATCGTGGGAAATATGTTAGACAAGCTGCAGAAACTGGGATGTAACATGAGTTTAAATTACATTTTGTACACTCTCATCTCGATTACTTTCCCGAAAATTTAGAAGCCCTCAGTGAAGAACAGGGTGAAAGATTTCATCAGGACATCAAAGAGATGGTAAGTCCATGATGGCCGACTATTGTTGGACCTTAAAAAGAGAAGTTACTCGTGAAGAACATAACAGGAAATCTATGGAACGCTCATTTGGAACAAAGCGAAAACGGAAACATCCTGAACCTAATCATCCTATTCAAAGGTATTTAAATAACTTCTTACCTTAGATGATGTTTATATGGGGCTGTCAGACTATATATCGTATGACTTCTCCATGTCTCTGTACATATACATTCATAAACGCATGATTTTAGCGTAAATTTGTTTTGTAATTTCTGAAAAATCCTGACGTGATACGGAAAAACGGGCATTTGATTTGAATTCAGCATGCTCAAATTAATAAAAATCACATATTCAACTTGAAACAGCAGAAAAAAATTCATTTTCGCAGGCCTGTGTTATCAATTAAAGAAGATAACCATGTAATGTGTTAAAAATAACGTATATCCCTATTCTCATTCATTTTAAATTTATGCGTGAGCCTATTTGCGTTAATAAGCATTACAGATGTATAATATAATGGTTCTACTTAAAAAAAGTAAGATTCCAGCATTCAAACGATGAAGATTCAACTGCTTTGATTAAATTGTTAGAGACGCTTCCCATACGCAGTTAACTGAATAATTATCCGTAAATATTTACTTTGCCATGTATAAAGTTTGACGTTGCTACAGCAATCATTTCGATGCTTAAAGAAAAGTGCGAAGCGAATAACGCTTTTCATCTATTTGAAGTTTTAATCGACAGTAATTGAATCTGACAATGAGATACCAATGACGGTCGCATTGGCAGCGCCCGGAGAGAGTACAAATTATCAGGATAAATTTCGAAAACAAATGCGTACTTATGAAAACTTTGACCGAGTAACATATAAACATAATAATAATAAGATAGTGTAGAGTTTTAACCGTCGAATAAAGTAAAAACGAAGAAAATCGGTCTATATTTACATATTTTAACCCTAGAACGCTAACCCTCGTAATTTTCACGAGGTCCGACCACAATTTGGAATGCCCTATCAATATAACGCCATCTACCGGTTTGAGCGTCCATGACTGTTTGCGCAAGTGCATCGTGACAGCTCCAACGGTGTGGTTGCTACAGACTTTTGAGTCGTAATTTTCACGATGGTTAGCGATAGTGTTAGTTTTTCTTTAAGTGACATTTTTTTGTTTTGCATATTTAGCTTGTTTTTTAAGATGTTTTATGGCTTTCATTTTGTTAGTAATAAAGTCAAATAACTATGCTATAAAATATGTTGCTTAGCAGTACTAAATGCATATGTAATATACGTCAAAAATTGTAACGCTGCGGAAGATGTCTAGATTTGACTTCATGAAAAAATTATGTGACGATCTAGCTCTTGACTGGTGGAAGCAACTACAGCAGAAAAAACATAAAAAACAGTAAGAGACGCTATCGAGGATGTGATTGGTGAAGATAAAGAGGCTGGTACTACTGAAACTCAACACGACGAACGTAATCGAAGAAACACTTGCAGCATGTGTCCAGCCAAGAAAAGGCGCATGACGAATAATTATTACTATAAATGTCAAAAACCTTTCTGCCACGAGCACAGAGCTATGATATGCTCAAAATGCACCTAAATATTTTTTTTCGATTTAGCTTTCTACCATTGACTACTAGGAAGAGTCGGAATTTTTGCGAAAAATGAAATTCATGTGGCACCTATTCCACTGAAAGCATCGTAAAACAGCTTATAGAACCTGAAAGATAATTTTCTGATCTATTATAATCTGTAACTCATTTTCAATGTTTATCGTTTTTATCACTCTTTGTTTTTTTAGTAAAGGATGTACACCTACATTTTGGGCTGTTACGTATCCTGCCCTAATTTCTCATAATTTAATTATTTGTTAAGATACCTTTGATTTGAAAATTAAAACAATAATTTGAATAATAAAGAATTCCAAAGAATACTTCGTATTTCCTTTTGAATAATAAAAGGTAATATTTTTTTTAATACAAGAAATCGTCGTATTTTTCACGAGGGTTACCGATAACGGTGACTGATTAAAGGTTACTGTTCTAGGGTTAATGAATGAAGGGAAAAAACCTTGCACTCTGAATAATCGAAAATCCCGAGTAAACTTATGGGAAAATATTATTGTCTTCTGGATTCGAATCCGGGACTTTATGAAAATGTAAATAGTTTTCTAGGGACCTCCAAGCTTGTATAAACAAAACGCAGTTTACCGCATATCTCTACGACAAACGGCTATCGAGATAGAGGTGCGAACGGACGGACGGACACTTCCAAAATTATATATAGGATTTAAAAAAATACTAGCTGAAGCCGCGCAATGTTTGTGCGTTTTTTTCAATTCATTTATAAGAAATTAAGGAGTGTGTAAAAAAAATGTTAATCTCAATAATTCACATTTAACTATACTAATGCATTTTTCAGGTATTGGTAAGGTTCGCGGGTTAGAATCTCGCTGAGGGCACGGCTGTGTGTGCGTATTGACAATTTATTATGCGAAATAAGTCAGAAATCTGCATTTTGTCATATTAGAGAGGATATTAATGCTAAACAGTAATTGATCACGAACATTTATGTTGATAATTTTCTTTGTTTCTTATTGTTGAATAAGATGTCCATTCTTTTTTATATAACAATCAATGCAACCATTTATTTAGATTAGCTACGAAGAGAAGACAACCGTGTAACTTTCAATATGTTTAAAAAATATGGTATGTCCCTATTCTCATCAAATTTTTAATGTATCCGTGACCCTATTTGCGTTAATATGCATTACAGCTGTATAATATAATAATTTTACTTACAAAAAGGTAAGATTCCAACATTCAAACAATGAAATGAAGATTCAATTGCTTCCATTAAATCGTTAGAAACGTTTCCCATATGCAGTCAACGCAATAATTATCCGTAAATATTTATGTTGCTTTGCATCATTATTTTCGATGTTTAAACAACAGTGCGAAGCGAATAACGCTGTTCTTTTATCTATTTGAAGTTTTAATCGACAGTAATTGAATCTGAGGTACCAATGACGGTCGCCTTGGCAACGCCCGGAAAGAGAACGAAATATCCGCAAAATTTCGAAAACAATTGCTTACTTTTGAAAATCTCGACCGTGTAACATGTAAACATTGCAAAATAAGAGAGCATAGAGTTTTATCCGTCGAATAAAGCAAAAATGAAGAAAATCGGTTCATATTTACGTGTTTTAATGTATGAAGGAAAAAAACCTTGCACTCTGAAAAATCGAAAATCCCGTGTAAATATATAATTGTCTCCTGGATTCGAACCCGGGACTTTAAGAATGTCAAAATAGTTTTCTAGGGACCTCCTAGCTTGTAGATCAAAGCGCGGTTTACCGCATATCTCTACGACAAACGGGTTTTGAGATACAGGGGGGACGGACACTTCCAAAATTATATATAGGAATATTTGTTAATAACACCCTTGCGTATAATCTTCTTTTTCTGCAGTATTTCTGGAAGTGTTTCTGCTTCAATTAAGTCCGCAAATCTATCACACAGAGCGAATACAATAGTAACGCACGCTGAACCACACCTAAATACTACTTCGATACAAGGGTTTACACGAGGTCTCTCGTGGTAACAACAAGCTCGAGGTACTTTGTGACGTCACGCACTCACACCAATACTTTCAGGTGAGACCACCTCCTATTCTATTCACCTTGGGGGAGAAACCTCCTAGAGAGTGGGGGGGAGAAACCTCCTAGAGAGTGGGGAGGAGGGAGGAGGGGAGGGAGGAGGAGGTCGCGTCGGCAGCTACGAGCGAGGGCGGCGCAGTGATGAGTGCCTTCGAGACAGTTGTGGGATCCTCCGCGAGATAGGCAGAGCGAGGATACGGCAACAATTATCGAGATGGCCACAATGAGTAAGGCTGCAGGTAAGTGACGGTGATTTCCGTGCAGTGCGTTCGACAGAGCATCGCGGCAGAGTTAAAAGGGAATGCAAGAGGTCTTCGCAATTGTTCACACCTTTGGCGGACTCTAATCATAGGATTAAAGACAGTGTCTCAAGCGACGTTGTTATGCCGACACGATAGGGGCCACGTTCTTCTCCGTGCTGGTTTCAGCTTTTCATAGCATTACCATCGGTTGTTGTATATCATATAGCATAGCGTGTGATCCGAAAGTTATGCAACAGTTATAATTTCACTTTGAATATGGTTTGGTGACTTTGTGTTCAGGTTAATCGCCAACACCCATTAAAAGTTCTGTGACTAGACGCAGCAACACCTTGTTCGAGTTGATCAGTCACGAAGTGTTGGAACATGTCATTCTTATCAAAATTATGACCCTCCTGATCGTGATCATGGTCTTTCAGAAATAGTTTTTTTCATTTTTGAGCTAATCTCACAATGTTATAGGTTGCCGGGAGCAGTTTTAGAAAATCGCAACCGTAACTTCTTCCTACTTCGTGAATATTTTGCGTCTTATAACACAATTTACAGCTGTAATCCGCTAAGAAATTTCAACAGAAAAATTAATAATAATAATAAATAATTTAAAAAATTATTTCTTAAAGTACATTTACGACCGCTTATCTAAAATAATGCATTATAATGGTAATAAATAATGAAAAATCGATTCCATGTTAATTTTTTGAGATACTCTTACGCATTTAATGTTATTTTATTGGTATTTCGTAGCTTTGTTAACACAATATAGTAAAGGCAACACTGTATTTAAATTATTTTCTTTGAGCTCTTTTGTATTTTAATGCTATCCTGTTCAAAGCTTTGTATTTCCATCCATAGTATGTGTGTGTGATAGTAAAGACAAACCATCAACATTACCATTTATAGCTATGACAAAAGTGGTCCATCAAAAGAGAATATTTTACTTTAGATAATGGGGTGAAATAATGATAACATTATAATAAAGGTTTTCATTAATATTTATTCTCTAGCTGTATCTTCTATTGGAATTTCCGTTTTTAATAATGTTTCATGAGGTTCAAGAGGCAATGAAAAGAAAAAAAACTTAATACATATTCACTTTATTTCGTTGTAAAATATAAACTAATGGAAAATAGTGGAGTAATTTGACCCTCTAACTTACGTGGTATCACAAACCGCACCTCCATACAAAAGGTCAGAGACATTTCTTAGATAAAGGTTTCCTTGTCGAAGGCCTTCGAAAGGGAAACCTTTACTATCCATTACTCAATGCGGAAATGGAGCTGCATTTTGCGATGTTCTTTTCGAAAACATTTCGTTGAGCTCAGGAGCGAATCCAGAAATTCCCCGATGGGGGAGGGGGACTGTCCTAACATCGACTCTTCCGCTGCCACTGACCCTTTTTTCTGTAACTACCTAACCCTATTATAATCCTTTTCTTTCCTCTACGCACCTAACCCGCGTCGCCGAACCGAGGAATTTTGCGCGGAATGGATTTAAGAACGCATTCAGGGAGTAGAGGTCGATGGCCCTTATCCCACTTCCCCTGCCATTGCCTGAGCTCTGAACAACAGGCGAATGTGTTGTAACGTGTGGTTCGATGAAAGTAAGTGGATTGTTAGTTTGTGTTGTAGAGTAGCGCTGTCCAACTGGCGGCCCGCGACATTATTTTATCCGTCCCGAGGCAGTGGCGTGTCCAGCGGAGGGTCAGAAGGGTCACTGCGCCCTCTGACGCTGGAATCGGCTGTTGCGCCGCCTTTTTAAAATTTTTGTTAAATTGTTTTTTAAGAAGTACGTTATATTAACATTAACGATCCGAACAAGTACTTTTGGCACAAAAAATGTATCCCTATACGATCGCTAGAATGTCTTCAATGCCGGAGGTTCTCAAGTGTAGCCACCAGACAATTTCGGTGCGGTCACATTAAAATTTCAATAATTGGAATTATTTAAATAAAAACATTTATTAATAATAAATAAGTATTGAATTAGAAGGCATGTGTAAGTTGTTACATGATTATAGTTACATTTTCTGTAATATTTCATTGATGCGGCCACGAGGGATTGCTCGCAGTTGCGGTAACTACAAAATATCTCCTGAGAACCACTGTTCTATGCTGTGTCAGAATGGAAAAATGTTAAGGGAACAGTGAATAAATACATATGTTACGTGCCAACCCAAATCTCGCGCGCCATAAGTTTTCCATCCCTGACCTAGAGTAACTAGGTTAAACTGCCTGGCCTGAAGTATCCACGGCTGTCTGGGACGCCATGACCTATGGACCATAGGCTATGGTGCGCTTTCCCAACGAACTCCAGTAATAAATATCTCTGAAAAGGCGGAATATCAATGGCATTCCTTCAGTTTTTTTTGGAGTCGACGTTTTCATTTCTCAGGACTTATAAAGAAGTTAGCGTAAACTTTTAAATGTCTTCTTAAAATTATTCGAAGGGACTTCACGGGGAGTATAGATCAGAATGTCTTGGTGGACCAGACCCGTCCTTATAAGGAGGAGAACCGCCCATAATCCCGAGTTTAAGTTTGAACCGGCTTTAAGATTCGTAAATGAATCGGTTAAAACTAAAAATTATATCATTTTCCATTTGATATAAAAGTCAAAAGAAGTTTCCTGTACTGATTGTGAATATTAATTGTTCAAATATAATTAGCAACAGATCTGTGATTGTATTAATGTCCTACTACAACCTCAATAGTAAATAGATTAATATTCTTAGCTAAATATTTGTGTATAGTTTCAAAATTATCTTTGATGAACTATTCCTCCTTAACTCCCATCCACACCACAAGCCCTTCCTAATTAGAGGGATTTCATGAAGCCAACCTCTCACGATCTCATCCTCGCGGATAATGAACTCGTCTTCCGCGGCCTCTCCTTCTGCCTTATTCAAAAGTTCAACCTCTCCTGCCATCGTCATGGGACCCGGATTTTTTGACGAAATGGTTGGTGGGATATAAGATGCAAAAGGTTGAGAACCGCTGTAGGAGAGCGCAACTACGGTTTTGGTGAACTATGTCTCCATCCACTCCTTTCTGTCACGCCTCTCTTCCCACCCTGCGCTATCCTTAACCTACCGTTTCTTCCCCACACATCATCACCTTCCTGGAGGTAGGCCTCTCAATCCGGGAAAGAAATATCCAGTGTCCGTATTGAACACTGCAACCACGTTCGATAACTCCGATATGAAAGCTGCCACCCCTTCAACACTAAAATCTCAGTTCCCCACCCCCGCCGCGGGTACAGAATCTGCACGGAAGAGGAGTGAGTGTCTTGCCTAGAACATATTGCCATACCAACCGAAAGATTTTCTTTCTCTCGTGGTAGAATCGTGGCTATCTATAACCGCCAGCAAATAAAAAATGTATGCTTTAAAGCAGGTGTCTCAAACTCGCGGGCCGCATGAGGCCCGCGCGATGCATTTGTGCGGCCCGCGAAGCAATTTACTTTATACTAGGCGACCCGAACTCAAATCTATTTCTTATCCAATATTTCACGCAAATATTTATAAAGAATCTAAGAAGTGTATTAAATCATTCCAATTTATATCAGCCTGCACGGTTGAGTTACCTACTGAAGAATGTTTATCCCACTGCCAGCGAGTTTCTTGCGTATCAGAAGGACTTAACCCTCGACGCCAAATCTGACATTTTTGTAATGACTGCCTGTAAGACGCGTAATAGAGCGATTCCTCTCTTGTGAAAAGGGAGAGTGAATATAATACAGAGAATACGAAAAGGTGTGAAGTCTAGGAAAGTAATGAATGCGGCCCGCGGATCGTCAGAGAGCCGTCATGCGGCCCGCACACCAATGTGTTTGAGACCCCTGCTTTAAAGTAAGCCTTGAAATTGTATAGTACGCAAAAATTATGCGACTAATTCATCCGCCAGTCGTTATTTTTACTATTTCAATCATCGGTTTGAGTGGTGGATTAACGTTATTATACATTGAATTGAAAACTTTAGCAACGGGAACACTATGGACATCATTTTATATTGGCTCACCCCAAGTTCGAACCTTGATTACGCGTAGCTTAAATTTTCTTAGCTTTCGAAAATCCGGAAGCCTCCACTTCCTCTTCGTTTCTGGGGAAAATACCATATCTGCGAATAAACAAATATCGTGTCAATTGTAAAAGCGGTTGCTCTCGCATTTCACGGAGGTGGCGATCCTGAAAAAATATGAAAAGTCCTGACTCACGTGATGCAAACAATATATACGCTTCTTTATTAAATGATGGCAGTGTAATTTTACATCCGCCTAAAAGTAACTGTTAACAGAAAAAAATTCACCTTAAGAATATTTATTATGTATTTTTAGCGCTCTTTTTTTAATGCGCTTATCGTTTCACTTTGGCATCTTGTTTCTGATTTTTTACAAAAAATACGCTTAGATGTTGATATTTATTTGTTGTAGTATTGTCTGTTGATATAATGCTTTTAATGGGAATTTATAATCTATATTATGAGGCCGTCGATTTAAACCAAATATGTAATCTTATGATGACGTTATAATCCTAAAATAAGAAATATGCTTTCTTCATTGATTTTAACATAATGAAAGGCAAACTTTTGTAAATGTTTTCGAAAAACAACTGCTTTTAACTACTGCAGGGATTTAAAGATGTGTAATGTGTAATTTGCTCTGCGATTCTTTTCTCACTCTTTTTAACTCGCAGAGAAAGAGGCAACGAATAGTGTAGAGTGCGGAGTAAAGTGCAAAATGATAAAGCGGGCAATCTTAGGAAAAGATAACGATTATAAAACTATTCACCCTTGTTAATCTGTTACAAATTTTATAAAATGAAATATATTTTAGACTAATTCTGTTATCTCATGAGCTTTATACATAGGTATATAATTTTCTTCTTTCGCTTTCCCTTGTTACATTAAATATCGAGTTGAAAAGATGCAGGCAACCTTCAGAAGGTTTTCCGGGTTTTCCGGGTTTCCCTTCCGGCTTTGGGCGAATGCCAGGGTAAGCTCCCCGTGTATACGACAAACATCCTCCTGCCAGATGGCTTACAAACTGTTCGAATTATATAGACTTTCCATCCAGAAGAGACAGCTAGCCTAAGCGGACGTTGTCCTTAAAGACGTGTAATATGAGGTTCAATTATTGAATGTTATTTGTTAAATCTATTATTAAAATACATGTTATTTCCATGTTTTCTGAGGCAATAAAATCTTTTAAAAGTCAAAGTCCTTTCTCTTAAGCAAATATACAAAATTTGATTATTCGAATCAGTCTTGGTCCCAATTTTATTATTTCAGATAATCTGAGTTTTATTATATAATAGTGTAATGCCCGTCAAAAATGACGGGAGGAAAGATACGATCGTCCAAACTATTTACGGAGATCATATTAACATAAGAAAAAACTGTCTTGAAAATCGTTTCCCCCATCTCTCCCCCGTCCCTCTCCCCCACTCTCTCCCTCTATCTCGTATTAAAAGCATTCAAAGGACGTTTATATCCATAAGGATTGAAAAACAATATGATATCGAGGTCTAACAATGGAATAGGTAGGCAAGGTAACATCCCGTTAAAAATGGAAAGATTTCCTCAAACTGTGTGAATTAAACGTTTAAATTGAGCGATTTCGAACTGTAGACGGAAAAAAGATGAAAATAATAAGAAACTTTATAATGGTTTCTTCAAAATGGTTTACATCCGAAGATTGTAGGTCAATTATTTCTTATTTTAATCTAAAAAAGAATGAAAGCCTGCACGTCGAAATGTCCATTTTTACGTGTTATATTATAGGAAATGGAAATTATCCCCTGGGTCTTTGATCTTGAGTTGGATACATTAAAACGTTTTTTTATTATATTATAATGCTATCCTGAAAATTTAATCAATTTCGGTTAAGTCGTTTGCGAGATATGAAGCTTCAAAAAGCATTACACACAACGTTTGCTAAGGCTTTTATTTGTATGATGACAATTTTAGCGTAAATTATATAGTAACTATTTTAAGTACGTCCCTAAATTCACATTAACTTCTTTGACAATATTTTTTTCTAACTATACCAATTAAGTTACGGACGAACTTGTATACGTCTCTATCTTACTACTGCGCTTATGACTTATGCATCTCCTTCCCCTCCACTTCCCCTCACTCTTGGCTCGGAGTACGACCAAGGTCACGCCAAGCAAAATTATAAACATAATTATTGAATTAAGCACCTCCAAATTTTGTATCGCCATATAGTCTATGTTACTCGCAGTGTAAAATTATACACCTATGCTAAGTTTCGTGATGATATCTTCAAAGGTGCGGATTTATATAGCGTACAAACAAAAACAGAATTTCAGATTTATATATATATATAAATTTGCGCGTAAATTATGTGATAACTATTTTGAAGTACGCCCCTGAAGTCACCTTAACTTCCCGGAAAGGGAGTAAGGAATATATACTTTAGGCAATTGGTTCAATTATTACGCGGTTCTTTTAATAAAGTGATATTCAGAACGAGAGGGATGAATGTATATATAGACCAGACACGTCAAACTCGAAGAGGCGTCAGCGTCACATTAAAGCTATAGATGTTATAAAAGGGCCTTAGAATTGCAGTTGCTTAATGAGGACCAGATTTGGAAAAAAATTATTTAATCTAGAAGATTTGACGGAATTTTTGGAATTAAAAACAATAATTTAGAGAACATGCTTTATTGGTCCTCACTAATAATGACAGAAAATTGTATCCTTTTTCATAAAAGTAAAACATCCATATAAAATATAGAAAGCTTTAATTTTTTTTGTATTTTTGGCTAACCAACCTCTAAGATAGCAATAACTACTTCCACACCGGACAAACACAGAAAAGATTAGAGAAACCCGGTGCCGGCAATAGGCTACTCTTTACGAAGAGCTTAACGTCGCTTCCAAAGGACGGAGCGCTGACAAACGCGTTCTCTTAATGTGGAATCGACCGAACATGCCTTCATACATACAATTTTCGTAGTTTTTGCCGGCTATAGTTACCGGAAACGCAAAAGATGCCGCGAGAGATGGCGTAGTCCGACATATGCCAAGGTATAATCATAATTCTTCCAGGTAAGCATTTCGGGGGTATTGGTTCCGGTTTGGAATGCGTTCCGATTTCTCTTGTCTTTGCGGTTTATCTATTTATTAAGTAATGCATTATAGAATGGAAGATCTGCGCTTAAAAAACAGCCGTATCGGCACTCGGAATGCATGCCACGCGTAAAGGTCTTTAAAAAAGACTATAGTATTGCTATTCTATACGACTAAGTCTTATTTTAACCTTCTAGCCCCTCATCTAGCGTTTTCCGCATGCAGGATGTTTGTGTAAAATACTGTGCGTCCCACGATTTTCACGTAGTTCTTTCAGCTGTATTGTCCTTTGTATACGGCGATGTGCATATGTTCCTGATCGGTCCCAGATAATTCTCCGAAATAGTTCATTATTGTCATTAATATTTATATTTTGTATATTTTTCTGGTATTTATTACTGAATTTTAGTTTTTCGAAATGTTTTAGGCCTAATCTTTGTTAATTTTTTCATTTGTATTCCATAGTTCACCATGCGTATTTTTGTGGTCGCCACGTAAGAACACGGGAAATGCATCTCTTACGGTGATTCCCGCAATAAAATTTTAAAGTCCTATGTCTCAGGTTATGCGGTATTTTACGAATTACGCCTCAATAAAGATCGTTTTGCACCTTCTCACCGTTGAAACTAATAAAATTAGAAATACAAGATTAAAGCAATTTTTAACTCATGTGTCAAGAGCCACTGACTTCGATTACAAAGAGGACGGTAATTCCATGTTAACGCTTTCTTTGTGTTTTTTACAGACTGAGGATGTCGTCGCCTACTTGGAGTTTTCCGAAGATCACTGCTTCCTTTTTCCGGCCTTGTACATCGGGCGAAAACTTAACCATCATAAGCAGCGTCAAGAAGAAATACTCGAAGTCAGCTGTTCAAACGCGTGGAGCGGACCTGAAGGCGCCATGGGAATGACCAAGTCTCGGGAACAACGAAGGAGTTTGGCCGATTTACTGACGTGTTCGCCAACTTGAAATTGTATAGACTCCACGGATTTACGACGCAGTGACAGGAGTGTAATTATGTACTTGTGATACGTATTGTACTACTAAAATCCTATATTTGTATATATGAGTAAAAATTGTAAATAAATCTACTTGTATTTAAAGTTTTCGAGTCAATTCTACGTCCTATCCCCAAAATTCTTCTGGGTAAATACTGGAAGCGAAAATCGAATTAAAAACGTTAAGTTTATCACGTATATAAGCGATATAAAATTGGAGAAATGCATTTAAAATATTCCATTTAGTGGAAATACCTCTAATTAAAACTTATAGTTCACTATGGGTTCGCCGAGACCATCTTAATATATAACAAAGGTAATCGCGCACACAAATCCAGTCACACGGGATGATTCGAACTCGCGCGCTTAGTATTCGTAACCAGATATGTTAGCCAACCCTCTACCGGGGCTATTAGAAGTGATACCGTAATGACAACCTGGCCCATTCACCGCCTACAACTAATCATGCGCCATTTACTGGGCAGGTGGCGGAAATCGGAACTAATTTGAGGTGAGTTAGCGGTCGGATAAGGTTAAATAAAGGTCAAACGCAGTTTTTGGTCTACTTAGACAGGTTTTTCAAAATTTTCGGTTTTTCCTCAAAATTTTCAATAAAGTGAAAGTGGCCTTCTGTTCAAGGTCACTACCTCTGACGTCACAGCTCCCCTCCTCCGCCCCTCTGACGTAGCAGCTCCCCTCCTCCCCCCTCTTGACGTAACAGTTCTCCTCGCCCTTTGACGTCATATTTACTTTTTCAATATTCTCGCTGTTCGGGAGAGTTACGCCATGTTATTTTCTAGCTCAGCGGTGGAGCGTTAGCATAACAAATGAATAACGCTTCCATTTCTATTCTTGATGGGCAATTGTCACGAAATACGAAGAAACCATTGTTTTGATAAGATTAAAGATTTTTTCTATCTAATACTCTTTATATTGTAAAATCTTTCTCTCAAACCTGACGTGAAGTAATATTTTAAAATAATTTATTAATAGAGAATATACCCTATACAATAGGTAATTGAAAAATAAATAAAATATTTTTGACAATATATTATTTCACACATTTTTATTTATGCAGTTATAATGGTGTATGTAACCTAAACAGTTGTAAAACATTTAAGTAATAAACATAACACTTTCTATGCAACAAAAAGGAAATCAGTATACAAAATTTTTATTAGAACAGCTGGCTGGTCAGGTTGAAGATAATATGAACCAAATGACCCCTTTATTTTCCCGGTAGCCATTTGGAATGCTCTTCAAATTAGGCATTCGCCTAATTGCATAAAATAAAAACTGAAGGGCGACAGTGATTGGAAGAAAATCAGCAACTTCCAGGGTGCTCATCACGATGGATCTGAAACAAGAAACAGAAATCAGCTCAAGAGGTCACCCGCTCCTCTCATTTCAATTATAACGCACAAAAGTATGGTGTTTTTCCCTTTTCCACCAGCAAAAACAATCTTGTTTATGATATTATTACAATAAAACCAATTCAAAAGAATTCCCCTTTACTTTGAAACGTGAATATATCTTACTCGTATATTGGTTTCCAATATCTTTTCTCAATTCCAAAACATTTAACGGATTTCTTTATACTTGAAAATGCTATCCATATTTGCTAAAAAGTGAATTAATGGTATTCAGAGAAACTGAATAACATTTCGTTCCTTTTTGGTAACTTAGAACTTATAAATATAGAAGCATCACCTCACACAAACCGACATGCCAACATGTATTTGTCATTTGAAGTCCAGGAAAAACTTTGCCGTATTCTCTGTATATTAATGAAATTCATGAAGAATTTCCGTTTCTGCTGTAAGGAAGTGATAATTGCGTACCAATTCTCTCAATAAATCAATACCTTCACGTAAAACCGCTACTCGTCTGGCTGATATGCGGCTATTTTGGCAGTCGCTCGGGTAATTTTGAGACTATTACAGTACACCCCTTTCTATGCCTTAGCGCGGCCCGAATGCGAATTTTCGTTTCGACTAAATCGTTAGATTGTACATAAATACAGGTTCCCAACTTACGAGCATCCGTACTTAGGAACGAAGCTCCATAAGGTATTTTAATAAAGAGGGTATACGGTCGCCAACTCGCACGTACGAATGTTTTTCTCTCGAGAATTGCGACGGCGGAATGTAGCGTCAACCCTCTGCGGAAGTGTTCTTCGACATGGTGGCCCGTTACGTTCTAAGTTACTTGTACGTCCGATGATCGGAAGGGTAATGAAAAACAAAACGAATGTATACAACAGTATTGTTTTCTACTATTATTCAGAGCAAATATAGATTTCAGTTTCTAACGCGGCGACCTCCTGTAGGTACTTCATTTTTGTGAAAAGGTAACAATTTTTTCATAGCTACTATGGTACAGTATAACGCGTTTTCTAAATTGTGGCTTTTTGTAAAATAGACAATCTTCCAGAAAAAGCCTTATTTATTTACAACTCTGGGTCTTATTAAACAACTGTAATCCTAATGAGGCCCTGATGCATCTTCGAGTTTATCATGCCTGGCGAGTGTTGTTCCGGATAAAAGTGAAAGGTAACGACACAAATCACTCATTGAAACGAGGAAACCTAAGATCAGTTTACGTTCACTTGAGACGATACTGTAACTAATAAAACGCGCCAAATTCTACCGCATGATTATATAAAAATAATGAGCTCAACACTTATGCAATAACATTTTTAAAATATAGCCTATTATGATATATTGCCACTACGATTAAGAGAGCAACCCCGAGGAAGCGCGAAAAAAACTTCAATAGGGACTTTGAAAGAGAAATAAACCACAGTAACGTACTGGTCGAGTAAACAGGGCCTATCGAAAATGCTCGATGCCTTGGAGTTGCAGGGTATTTATTTACAATCCCAGTCATAATCGGAGATTTAAGTGATATCCAGAACCGTATAGGAAAATCGCGGGACCCGGTACCGAGCGCGCGAAGCCTCTTACGCGACAAAAAATTTTAATAATCTCTTTCACTATGGCAGTGTTGATATTTCCCCGATTTTTTTTAAAAGCGTGGGCTAAATAAGTACAACAGATTTTTTTTAGAGCGAGGCCTCTGTAAGTACCGGGCCCGGCTCAGTCGCACCGTTGGCTCTGTTATCACAGAGACCCTGTTAATGTCTTACTAACAAAGGCGCGCACATGCAGAAAGAAATGATAGATAGGAAAACGCCGAGGTAGGTATTTTAGCCGTCCGCTTTTTAGGGGCGTTTCGCTTCCAGCATGAGCGCCTATTCGGTTTGTCCGTCCGCATGTTTGTTCTCGACTTCTACCGAACGGATTTTCATGAAATTTGTTATTAACAACTTACAGTCAAAGGTAATAAGAACACAAACGAATCACGTAAGCCAATCAGGGTGACAAAAATGAAATTTCCATCATATCTCGTAAAGTATTGCTCATATCAAAATATTTTTCAAATAAAACTTGTAGAACTAGTAAAATTGTGTGTTTCTTTTCCTATACATTTTTATCGTAGGTGTAGCCGTTATCAAGAAAATCAAACAAGAATGTCTTAGTTCGAGATGAACTTAGAAAATTTCTTGCATGGTTACTTCATTGCTGTTAACATGAACAATATCAAAAAATACGTTTAATTTCCCTATGTGTGCATGCAATATTTTTAAATAGGAAGAAAATTATTTATGATGAAGAAAAAGAACTTTAAAACGAACATGTATATCATAGATTTCAAATATTCCATTGCACGAAATGCATCCATTTGTAATACACTGTACACTTTCATAACTTGTTTTCTACTTATGAGAACTTCCTCTTCTATGGGTGTATTAGCGCTTTCTGAATTTTTCACAACCCCATCACACCGGCTTATAAACTCTAGCAATGTCAGGAATTTATCGGAATTCAATCAAAATCTCAAATATCGCTGGAATGCTTAAAAAATAATGAAATCAATATTTATTAATTGAAAATATTTTAATGAGGCAAGATTGCATTTATCGTTATCATTACCTATAGTAAATTAAGCAAATTCATTGTAAAACTAAGACAAACATTGAATATTAAAAATGCCCAATACAAATAAAAGAAAAACAAAATTAACAATACTTTCTAGTTTTTAATTCCCAATTATTTTTGGAATAATTATAAATCGAAAAATCAAGTCACTTTACCACAGCCTAATTTTTATGTAAAATTACACCGCTATAAGAACAACAGTTCAAGAGGTCACCTACAGCTTGGTCTGATCCTGTCTCCAAGTGAGAGAACTAAGAAACAAGCCAAGAAAACGATTAAAGGAGAACTCGACTCAGTATAATAAAATTGCATTTCAGTACATTTAGTGGGTTTACATGAAGAATTATTACGATCCCAATTATTTAAAAAGTATAAAAAATATTTGTTTAAATTCTATAGCTTTAAACGTAATTCCAGTCACATAGATACTGCCTGGGCAAAGCCCGTATGCCCGGAAGAGATTGAATGTTGAGACCAAAATGTTAAGAGTTAAACTCTGACGTCCATGCATGTAAATCAGGCATGTAAAACTTGAAGAGATAGCAGGGTCACATTAAAGCGATGGATGTTATAGAAGGGCCGCATTAGGATTGCAGTTACTTTATGAGAGTAATATTTGGAAAAAATAATTTATTCTAGAAGGCTGGATGCCTTTTTTGGCATTAAAAACAGCAATTTATCAAACATGTTCTATACGACCTCAGTAACAATGACAGAATATTGTCCTTTTCATAAAAATAAAGCATTTATATAAAATATTGAGTGCTTTAGTTCAATCAAATGAGTTTTTGGGTTGTAGTTAGGGAAAGGAATGGATTCATGTGGCTCACAGTCCGCCAGTTTGACATACCGGTTTTAAATTAAAAACTCACTAAATTCTTTCATACACATCATATAACAAACCAAATCCCTCTAAGAATAGGAAGGAGAAAACTCAAATCTAATCACTTAAATATAAAGTCAACACAAGTCTCTCTGCTTCAACTACTTACCAACCGAATGGACACTGTAATAAAACAAAATATGAACAATGAGATGTGAACAAAGTGAATCTGAAAAGTTATGTGAAATAAAATCATAAAACAAAAAATTATTGCATAGATTTTGTTTACCTTTCATTATGGCCAACTACCGTGGTCAGGAAAATTCCATAGTCCAGCATGGCCTATTTCTCAAGGGCACTGGATTAAAGTGCTTGTACTATATTAGCTTTTCTATTTCATCTGTTGTATTGCTTAATTTCCCTCCCAACTGTCTGTCTTCTTCTATTACCCATTTCAAAAACTGTTAATGTGGGTTTGGATCAGCATTTTCCTACCTTTTGAACTCTGTGGACCACTTCAGCAACCCTTCCAAGCCCTGCGGACCACCTCATTTCTTACACTAACCTACTTACTGTATCTATGTATAAGAAAAGGAGTTACTTGGTTACGTATTTTATTTGACCATTTTGAAATATATTACACATGCTTCAGTATGTTTGACGATCACCAGATTATTTTTGTTTTATTCAAAGAAATATTTTCAACATTTGTGCAGGAAAACTTTTGGAATATGAAATAATTTTACAAAGTTAATTAATAACAATATTCAATACGTTATAGTGTAAAATTTGTATAACTTTTCCCAAAAAAGTTCCAACAAAATATGAGGTGAGGCCTAAAGAAAAACTACATTTTGGAAACCTCCACGGACCGCCAACAAAACCTTCATGGGCAACAAGTGGTCCGTGGACCATACACTGGGAAACGCTGGTTTGGATTGTATGCAGTGTGCTTCATTCTGATGTTCAGTATAGACATTCCCTGTCAGTACCGCAACTACGGGGGAGCAAGCAGGGCATCTGCCCCAGGTGCAACTAACAATAAGTAAGGGGTGCAAAAAAATAATAATAAAATAATAACTAAATAAACTATAGAAAATAATTTTTTTAATGGGGAGAGGGTATATATTTAGTAGTTTGCTCTGGTTAATAAAATATCTAGTTACGGTACGGTTCCCAGTAAGCCACGTAGAAGTTGCCTGGATGATCCACGGCGTTCTTACTCAGTGCTATACAGTAGAAACGACTCCTGAGTCTCGACTGTTCGAGTCTCGATTAATTCAAGATTTTGATCCCGCCGAACGATAATATACGCAGAAAAACTTCGCGTAGTTACTGGTTCCGACCAAACGCGAGGTTTAGTTTTGGTGTAGACGTAGTTATATCTGCTCTAATTGTTTGAATTTGTGCTGATTTCATTTTTTTCTGTTAATCTTTTATTTAAATTTATTTTATTGATTTGTTTATAAATTTATCACTTGACATGGCATCTAAAAGGAAATGTAATAGTGATAACGTAAGTGAATCAAATAAAAGAGTGCATAAGACTCATAGTTATGAGTTGAAATTAGAAATTTTAGAGCGTGTTAAGAGGAAAGCCAAGCTGAAATCCCATGATCGTTGGGAATATGTCGTTCAACTATTAGCACTTATGTGAAACAGAAGGAGAAAATTCTAGAAGATGTGATAAATTCACGTAATTTGATAACAACAATAAACAGTCCTAGGTGTGGTGTTGTGATTCCTAAAATGGAAAAACTTTTCAAACTTTGGGTAGATGATCAGTGTCAGAAACATATACTGAAAGCCATACTGAAATCAAACGATTGTTGGGAATGTGTCAACTATTAGCATTTATGTGAAACAGAAGGAAAAAATTCTAGAACATGATAAACTCAGGTAATTTGATAACAACAATAAACAGTTCCCCACCCAATAGCTCCTCTTCTTCCAACTTCTAAATTAATCAAGTCCAGTAAGCGCAGTTGAAAAAGATTTAAGTTATGAAAATATTTTTAATTTTATTGTTTCTTTATTCTTAAGTTATTTTGTGAATTTTAATCACTTTTATATTAATTTCGCTGGGATAAATAGTTGTATGTATAAATAAATGTACGCAGGTATGTTATCCAGCTCGCACGAGTCGTTTGTAACAAACGACTCGCGCGATCCGGACTGGGCTGTCTGCACGACATATTGCATACATCTATCTTTGAAGTTCGAAACAAATTTATTTTTTTCTTTTTTAGTGCAAAAAAATAAGTTATACATTTAAAATATTTATTATATAATTTATTCATAATTTCATATTGTTGTATTAACATATTAGTAATGTTATTTTATCTTTATAGAACGTGAAGGGAGACTTCTTCCCAAGATGTGGGAACATATCCCCCGATTATAACATGCAAGTACATGGAAAAACGGCGTTCGACACTCGAATATTCGAACACATTTTCAGGAACGCATCCCCAACGAGACTCGGGAGTCGCCTGTATAGCAGTTTCCCAACAGAGGAGCAGCGAAAAGTGATTAAATAAATAAATTAACAATTTAGAAATGAGGATAGATCATTAAGTCAACAATTTCTCTCTAATAAATTGATAATGATGTAGAACTAAGGAATGAATGTGTCCAAACATTGTGATACAGTGGGTTCCGCTGATTAAAATCAAGTCAGGAATCCGTTATTTGATTCAATTAAATAGCTGATTCAATAATCCGGAGTCTGCGTAATTTAGTTATGGCAAATAAGAAAATGTTAGAATAAAGTTCATATCTCTTTCATATATAAAAATTTCATGGTTATGCTAATTTTTGAGAGATATAATATAAGAAAGTTTATAACAAATAAAATTTTAAATGCAAATTTCACTTTTCGTGTTATGACAATGTCATCTTCTGTCAATAGGAGTTTCAACAATGTCGTCATCTATCGAATTCAATCTACTGAACTTTCCTCAACTTCCTCCTCTTCGGTTTTCATTTCTGCTCGATGTGATGAAAATCCGCTTTTCTGTAGCATGTTGCAACTTTAGGTATACAACCCTGCATTCATTCATTGCTGCACGATTCAATAAACTGAAATAAGTGATTACAATAATGGGAGGTTTTTAAAACGTTAGATACAAAATGGTTTTGTTTTTACGGTTTTGATTCAATAAAGTGGCTGATTCAATTAACCACTGATTCTAATAAGTGGAACCCACTGTACCAATAAAAATATAAAACCTTTTTTCAAGTTGAAGATGCCATGAAATTCTACAGGAAGTTGGAAAACACTGCTATACGGTATCTGCAAATGATGGTCTGGTCAGTTTTTAAACTCTAATACAGAAGATTCAACATGCATATTACAAGTTTATTTAGAAAATGAGCAATAGAGAATATGGGAACCAAGACTTCTTTTAGCCTTGCAATTCATTTTCTGTTGCACGTGAATGAATTAGAGTAAACATTGAGACAAGTAATGCACATCAGTTAATGCTAGTTAGATCACAAAGTACAAATTAAGATCATTTCCTTCAGACTTTCATCTAAATAGGAGTTTTCTTAAATTCGATGTCATATTTTTTGTGGAGAATATGGTATATTCCAGTGATGGCAGTTTTTGGTTGCATACCAAAATTACAAAATTTGACTTCTCTTTAACCTACTATTAAATGAAAATCCACCCAGAAAACAACGCATTGATTACATAAAATTCAAGTTATCTAAAAAGATACATTGCCCAAGATCATTTATGAACAGACTACAATTATGGAGCAACTAGCTTCTCGACCCCGGACAAAAGGTTACTATTATACAGTTATTTATCAAAATAGTTGCAATCTCACTAGAAATAGTCTTTTATATTTAGTCAGAAATGGAAAAATATTAAATAGACAGCGAATAAACGATTTTCTGCTGAGTGCCAAACAAAATCATCTCACATACCTAAAGTGGCATGCATGCCATAGATTTGCCATCCATGGTAAATTTTAATCCAAATCCTGATTTTCATGAAAATTCAAGTCATTTTACTTTACTATTTTTTTGACAATTCTTCAATCAGTTCCAACAGAAATAAAAAAATAATTCGGCTAACACTTCCAAAGATAAATAATTACTATAAATTTTGTCTACATCGATCCTGATAAAAATACAAGCCGTATTTAAGTGTAAATTTGGTCAGCACTACTTTATTTGAAGCAATGGTAATGTTCAGAATGAAAAATGTAAATTAACCATGTCATACAGGAATTGCAGTGTGCATGAAACCCCTCAAGAAATTTCTCAACTTATGGCTTCATATCATGAAAGTCTCATTGTCTTTGTGCATTTTCTCCTAGCATGTCTGTTGATCAAGTACAACTGAAATTGAAACATTCATGTTGTAGTATTAGTATTTTACAAAATACAGTAAACCCTTGCAGTTCTCAAGGAAACATAGTGAACGACAAGACCTTGATTAAATGAGAAATAGGGAGTAAGGGACTTGGATTAGCAGCGCCTATTTTTTTGTGACAAACATATACATAATCCTAAAATCAGGCATGGATGATTAACTAGTTATCTATAATATAATCTAGACACCATCATCTCACTGCATGACACTTATGCATTGGTTCAAATTCCTCCAATCACATTTAAACTTAATGAATAATCACTGTGTTATTATTAAAGTAGTTTATAAAGAAGCAAAATCATTCAATGTTTAAATTATATTATAGTGTCTTTGATTAAACTAGCTAACAGAGAAATATAAAATGAAACACAGTAGAAGTATTGTTGTTAAATTCTGTTAATAGAACTGCTGAGAATGTTGAAGTATGATATATTGTTATACATGCCTCAGCTCTGCCTATTTAAATAAAAATTTGAAGTTTTTCTTAAGGAGGTTTTATACCAAGGTGATTGATGACAGTGATCTGATTTGACGGCAACTGAAGTTGCCAACAAATCACTGTCACCAATGTATTTATATCAAAGCAACTGATTTTTGATGGTGATATGATATCTATCAAACATGTCCTAAAGCGAAGAGGATATACTCCTTTACTGCACATTACGATGGCAGCGTCGCCGTAGTAAGCAGAATGATAGCAGATTTAGTATTCACCCACTTAATATTTTTAATTTGCCACATAGCTCTTTTATATTAAGTCGCGAGTTAAACCAACAACCTAAAAACTTTCACTTGTTTAAGCGAATGAGCAAAGAAAAAGGAGACAGGGATTATTGTTTTAATAATACGTTTTTGGAAAGCTTTACCCAATGCTCTACGAATATGAACTCGTATTCAAACACCCTTCATGAAATTGCCTACACTCCAGGGGCAAAAAATGAGTGTACCAGTTTAGCTGATCTGAAAACTTGTCACTTTATCCAAAAGTAAAAACAAAAAGTACGGCTTATAAAGAAGTATTGGACACTACATTTTAAAATATTATTATTAAAATTTACTTAAATTTGTACGGTTTTTTAAAAAAAGTAAAATGTTAAAACCTTTTTTAATAAAAAATAAGAAACCTGCTAGTATATTCATAGTAGTAATACCTATTTTGTTTAATTACGGTGTTGAAAGTTTCAGCGTTCACATAAAAGAAATAAATTTTTACAATTTTTTTTCTCTTAGGAAATATCATGCTATGCTGCCATTATCTGGGTGGCTTTCGGAAAAGAAAATTTTTAGTATGCAAAATTTGACAAGCACAGATTATTAGGCTGAAATTATAGACACTGGAAGTTTACGTGACTATATTTTTGAAGGTGATAATAGGCGACTGGCAGGTGACTAAAATCACGGGTGATCAGCAGGAAAAGTCACTCAATGAATAGAGTTGCAGAGTCGCTTCCAAGATGCATCACCATCACATTTCCGTCAACTTGGTATAAATGGCTCCATTTAAATGAATGTGTTGTCCAAGAGCAACTGAAGTTACCTTAAAATCACAATCACATCACCAATCACCTTGATATAAAACCTCTCTTAGAGAATTGAACCTCTTTTGTATGAATTCCTAAATCAGATGACTGTCTTAGAACATATCCTTATCTCATTCTTTCATTTCAATATTTATGATTCACTGTACTGATTGTTTCATGGAAGTTGAATTTTAATCTATGAAACTAGCCTTACAATGTTAAATCAAGCTTAAGAAAAAGACCAAAACATTCAATTGAAACCGACAAACAATGAACTAAAACACTGGCAAATCAAGTTGTAAGAAAATGAGCAAGGTATGTTGATGGCATAAACTAACATAATACAAAATGCTTATCAAATGCTTAATTGGAATATTCAAATGTAACAAATTACAAATGATGCACTTTCTGGATGATTTGAATGTTCATAATTCTCCTGTAAAATTGTAGTTAATTTACAAAAAGAATAACAATACATCTAAATTCAAATCCTAAAGTTACTATTTAACAATGGCTAGAATTGAGGCACAAAAATGGCACTGGGACAGGCATGCCTAAGTTCTCAATGGTATCTATTTTCCAAAAAAGCCAGTCTCATATGCACTGAATACTAGCTGGAGCTTATATTACCATTCTTCTATGATGCTCTTGTTCATAATAATGGGATTTTAGGCAAGTCCATTTGAAAAAGATGCTTTTGAATCAATGCAACATCTTTTGACTAAACATGGGTCAGTATGGAAGCATTTTTAAATTTGATCACAATAAATGAATTGCAAACCATGTAAACTGCATAAAGAAAGGGTTAACTGCACATTTAATTCATTAAATATTATTTTAATATATACTCTTTCCTTTCAACTAGTTCAAAATTTACCTATAAGCAAGTCAAACTCTTAGTAACATTTCTTATAAAAAGACTGGCATCTAAATAGATTTTTGAAGCCACCACACTGTCCTTGCATAACAATATTTAAAGATATTATTTTATCGTAGTTTTTATACCTCAATGTGTTTTGTTTGACTCTAGTTTCAACAAACCTGTCCTGCTAACCATTATGGCTGATAGCTGCGTCCCTGAGAAAGGAATTATTATGAATAAACATATTTGGAATAAGATTATTACCTGCATGCCATTCAAATTTTAGTCCCCACTTAATGTGGCACTCTAAGCTCACAAAATTTATAAAAGTCTGAAAATTTCTTCACCTCCAGTGCAGCTTTCCTTTCCTCCTCTGCTGTTGACAGATTCTGAAAAAATAATCAAAATACATAATTAATTAAAATTGACAGCCATACTAACTCATTGCTAGCATAAAAGCAAGGAATACTAAATTAATTTATATTCAACAGGAAAAACATGCTGTAGTCATGTTTATCGAATTTATTATGTCTGAATAATCGCATTACTGTTTCAATACCATTAAAAATTGTTGTTTTATTATATTCTGAACCATCTCCTGAGAACCTTTTGCGAAACACTGTTTGATACATAAATAATTAAAAATAAGCCTTGAATATATATGCATAACATTTTTTCAGTCTAGGTATGCAGTTATAATTTTCAAACCTCAGTAATAACAATCCCAACCTACTTCATGTCTCAGTGGTAAATTTAATGCAAGTCAATATTCAAACCAGTGCTCGAAATGAGCTGGAATGCCTCTCTGGCTGGTCATACGAACCGATGATACCCTTCCATTTCGTCATACATTTATAAAAAGCGTTCCGTTTTGTAAAAATTTCCGTTCCACTACCAATACAAGCGTTCCATTATGTAACAATTTCCATTTCAAGCACTGATTCAAACAGCCTTGGCCCTCTGAAGCTTTAACAACAATAGGTCCTTTTTTTATCCAAACTATTCTTTTATCAGAGTTTCCCAACTTCATTTTTCTACTATCATGGAAATCCATTCAAACGTTAATTGGCTGAGAATAAGAACTTCCTCTTGATTGAAAAGTGTAGTTGACATAGCTAAATTATTTATCAATCTTAATCAGATAATTTGATGGAGCAAGGCTAAAACCACATGAATTTTAAAATTAACTTTTTCATAGTGATACTCAAATTCAAGAACAAACACTAAAAAAATACTTGCCTCCAGTATCACCAATAGCCACAGTGAGGTTACAAAAAAAACGTGCATTTAAGCTAAAAAAAATCCATCTTCAGTGGTAATACACCATCGGTTTAGCCGAAATGTACATGTTTTTTATAACCTTCTTGGGGATATTGGAAATACCTGAGATAAGTATTTTTTTCACCCTTTCAATGCTGAGCTGAATGTATTGGCAGTATGTGCCATTTTGAAAACCATTCTCTTAAAGTCAGGAGTTTTCGCTATTCTCTGAGGTGAGACTAAGCAAGTGACAAATCATTTTGTCAATAGCACTGAAAGGGTTAAAGTGCTTGTCCTTGAATTTTTTTCTGCCGCAAGACAAGCTCAATAATTTTGTTGAATTAGTGATAGCCAAAAGTAAAATACTTTTTGAGAATACAAATGACTAAACTTTACCAATACATTTATAGCTATGGTTTGATTCTTTGTTAAATACCATAACGATTTAAAAGCTCAGCTCTAAGAATCCATTTTCCAATTAACACTAACTTTTGTTATAATTGTGTTTTATTGAATTAATGAGCTTAAAATGATTTTTGTTGACAATGTATTGGATGTCGTAAAATCATCAGCATTACTGAGGAATTAATAAAAATAAAATACTGTATCCTAATTCAAATTTTTAAAAATATTATGAAAAACATACTCTTACCTAGGTGCGGAAGAATCTCGATCAATATGGAAGGCACAAACTCATTAGAAAGACGTAACTCTATGGACATCAAGATGGAAATATCCCATTACATTGATTTTGTTTCTATCTTCTTTACTCTTCTGGTAATTTTTGCAAATTAAAATTATCTTGTTTACATTGGAATACAGGATATCTTAAGGTGACCGAGTTTTCTAAAATATTTTACTTTTTATTAACAAAATGGAAGGATAAATTTGATGAGCAATTTACTTACAAATATGTGCTTTACTCCATATTTATTTTAATAAAATGATTGTAAATGAGTCCATGTACTACAACAGGCTTAAGGCATTTCTATTGCTCATTTTATAAAATACTGTATGCTTACAAGAAGAAATGAATGCCATTTGGATTGACAGACGTTCGGAAATACATCGTAATTTACAACATAATGTGTAGCATTAAATATACTTCACCTTTCCGTGAGCGATTTCCATTTTAAAAATTTCACCCACTGACCACAAATTTTCCTCTTGGGGCTAATGAAGTAAAATAAATACAGAATAATTACGATGATTAAACTAACCGCATACCGCTACACCGTCAAATAAAACGTAAGTTTCCTATTTCTGCCTGCATTAGCGCTGTAATCAGTAAAAGAATATCGGAATGCGTACACAGTTTGTATGAAAAATTTGATGTCAATTTTGTTTTAGGATTTTTTAAATCTGAAAACTCTAATAATAAATCTACGCTACTGATATTTTGTGGGATTTATTGAAACGGAAGAAGAAACTGCTGGAGGAATATAGGAAAAAGAGAAGGATTGAAGAAGAAGAAAGTATGAGAGTAGGAAAGGAGAGAAGCGGTAGGTGTATAGACAGCGAGAGAAAACGCTCGAGAATTAATAAGCTGCGAAAGAAGGAATCCTGCTGAGGGCATGGTTGCTCATTTTCTTGGCAATATAATTATGTTAAACATGCGTTTGTATGCATTTTTCTATGAAATAAGTTAATCTTAATTCGAGTTATTAAAAAAAAGCTCAACTCAATATGATTGGGAGTTTGGAAATTTAAATTTTCTAACTTACTCCATTCGAAACAAAATGACTAGCTTATGTGTCAATTTAAATATATCCAAAAGAAATAATTTTATGATTTAACTATGATTATATTATAATATAAAAAGTTTTTTCTGTTGCATGTTAACCTCAATTGTCTTGCGTGCAATAGGTTTGCTATCCCACTTAGGACGGACTTTATTTTCCCATAGTATAACACAGGAATAGATAGCCGAAGAATATCGGGTAATCATGAAGTTTAGTCACTTTTATTACGAAGGGGTTATATCCAGTGGTGAGCTGCAGCCGGTTCGCGCAAACCGGTTGTTAAATTTTGAAGCAATTTTAGAACCAGTTGTTAAAAATTTCTACAGAAAGCCGAGTCCGCCCGATCCATTATTCGAACCCGATGGATGTTTGGTTTCATAAGAATTATTTCCCAGTGTTGAATTTCGTTACAGTAATATAATATTACAATTGAATAAAATATAATCCAGATCATTAAAATATCGCATAAATTAATCGCATATAGCAAAAAGAGTTAATTTTGAAAATGATTTAGAAATTTAGTATATGAATTTATCTTGATCCTTTTTATACGCGTCTTAATACTGTCGGCTTCCTCTGACACGCATAGACGACACCTGCAAAGATATCGGCTTTCCTTTGTAATCTTCAAGTATGCCGATAATTTTAAGATATAATAAAAATACGCAATTTAAATTATCGAGAAAAATTTCGGCAGTGTATTAATATTTTAGAGCCTTTTGCTCTGTAACATTTAATAGCACAATAATTAGCTAAATGGATTTTTTATAGTGACAAATTAAATATGTGGTGTAAATTAATCGTGTTGAAATCATTTTAATCCCTAATATCGAGTTGGATTCTTGATGTAGAAAAGGTGATTTACTGAAAAAAGATAAAAATCGTATATTTTTACTTTTTTTGTTTTATTAGTTCAATTACGTGAAGTACTCGCAACTAAACATTTTTCATAGTTAAGGCGTTGAAATGTGTATTCCTTTCGATTCCTAATAAATATTTATGCTAACTCGGAATTTAATGATTTTAATCTTGAATGGAAAAATAAACATCGTTCTTTTTGACGTCCGATGTTAAACTCCGGAGTTCGTGTCTCGATTCTAACTAATTTTGAAATGAAAAGAATTATATCTGACACTCATTCACGTGTTACCGCGATGGGGAAAGTAAGCGCTACTGAATTCAAAACCATTATCTTGAGGGAAAATATCCGATCTAGGAGAGAACCGTAAACCCTTCTCCAAGGGGGGGGGGGGGGGGGGGGGAAGAACCTTCACCCCCTCCTCTACTATCACTTTTGCCATATCGCTTGACAGTTCGTTCGAGACTAGTAGTTCACTGAAATTCCGGTGGAGCGCTCATAAAGTGGTGCGGTCGTGCGGTTTATTTTCACCACTGTACAGAATCGTCCAGCTACTAAATGTTAGAATAAATATTTAACTTTGAACGATTCTGTTTCTTCTCTCCCCTTCGCTTCTGTCACTCCCTTTCCCTCTCTCCAGCTACATCAAGACCATACCCGAAAACCTCGACCTCCAACTCAATCCAACTGCCGCTTCCCAGCCATGCACCTTCCGCCTCTCCATCTATCGAAAGTCATTCCCCTTGCTGCCAACCCATTGCCTCACCAAACCATCCTTTCCTTTCTGCCATCCTGACTCTTATTCTTTTTTCACTGCTGTGATTCCATTGCTGCTCCTCTCCATCTGAACTATTTTATTTTTTCCTTCTTTTTTCCCCTGCCCACTCCCCCTAACCTTCCCACCTCCATTCTCCCTCTCTTTTCCTGTTGTCACACTCCCTCTTCCTTTTTCTCCTGCTCCCAAATCAATTGAAAGCTGCTGATTTCTGGTTCTTTTTAAAGCAGATCATCTTTATTCAGAGGACAAAACACTAGCTCCATAATTTTTTCTTTCCCTCGTTGAAATTTGTCTTGAATAATTCTATTAGAGAAATATTTTTCCAGCTTCTTACTTTTTTTACTAGACATTTCTTTTCAAATGGAAGTTAGTATAATTTGAATGTTGATGTCATTTACCTTGCCTATTTTTCATTCATAAATGTCACTGCACAATTTGTTTCACTGTCAAAATATTAGAAATATGAATCACTGGGTGTAATTATCACTTTTGAAACCATTCTTTTATCAAAAATACTGGTTCGAAATAGTACATGTATGTTTTAAGCTATAATTTCTTTAATACTATCTCAATTTTAAGATTTTTTATTTCTCACTAGTGCATAAACAGCACCTTACGGCCTTTATAATGAGCATAACAACAATAACAAGGATGAACACATAACCATGCCCTCAGCAGGACTTGAACATGCAACCCTATTATTGGGAGCTAAACATGCTAACCACTCCTCATCCAAGTCCCAGCACATTTAAACTATTAGATACATTTAACTCCCTTTTAATTGTATCTAAATAAATGTGGTTCAAACTATGCAGTTTATATTTACTTTATTCTCTATTAGATAAATGCCCAGCAAATACATTACATTTGAATCTAATATGCAAATGAACTTAAAAATATAATTTATCTGGTTGAACTTGTCTTTTTCTCAAATTATATCTATAAAAATTCTTAAACTTATTTGAAACAGATAAACCAAATTGACCAGTGGTATCTACTGTAATTTGAAAACAAAGATTTAGCACAGGGATGGCAAAAAATGTAATTTTATTACTACTGATAAAAATTTAATATTGCATTGCTTATTTCCTATTCCTATTTGAAAGAAATTAGCAAGAGTTTTAAGGCAACAGAGAATAAGGGTATATGGATCTGTTTTTGAGTCGAGTTATATTGATGATATTTTCAGTGTTGAAAATTTCTGACCTGACACTGCAATATTATCTGATAGAATAAAACAAGTATCCATAAACTGCAATGACCCTGGCATTCAAATCTGATGCACTGCTCAATACATCCACACCAATTTACAAAACTATTGGTAAATAAACTACTTGAAAAATATGAAAGAAATTGAAAAATTTTAATATCATAAGATAACTGTATAAACTGAATCAAGGATATTCTGTGAGCTCAGTATTCTGATTACACTCATTCTATGAGTTATATTTGATAGAAAGTACAGTAGGTACCACTTAATGTGATCATGTTGGTCCCATGAAATTTGATAATATTAAGTAGCTGATAACAATAAATGGCAGGTTCAGAGATTGAGATGCCATTATAATAGACAATACTTAATCATGCAATTGAAAATAATTTGTTGATAATTTTACTCTAATATTACCAATTTAACACAATTAACACTTTCAATGCAGCATAACTGGAATTCCAGTCAGGATAGCACCCACCATGACTGGAATTCTAGTCATGCTGCATTGAAAATGTTTTTAAAAAAGGCACAATGTTGAAACAAACCATTTATTCAATATAAGTGACACTAACTGAAACACCATTATTATGATTATATTTTATGTAAAATATTGCACAAAATACTACAAACAATTGAACAGGCAATTAATTTTTAAATATCAAATTTCTATTGCTTTTAATCTTTCCTAACTAGATTTTCAATGCGTTGTTCTAACTTGTAAAATAGTTTGTACTCTGTAGTCATCATTGTTTTCCCTCCTTGGGTTCTAATATGTTCCATAATATTTTAAGGGATTTACTAATTTCTACAACATAATCGTAGTAATAACATCAGATCGGTGTTTTAAGAATAATTATTTTCGATAAAATGAGATAAAATAAAGTTTTGATAATACTAAACGGCAGATGTGATCACATTAGCTGGAGAAAATTGCATGTCTTACTGTATGTTTAGTTTTGGAATTTCTGTTTTGAATATAATAAGCAGCTGATAATAATAACCAGTGATCATATTAAGTGGAACCTACTGTAATGAAAATATACTTTTATTTTCTTATGCATTATAAAAGGAATAAATTTAGTTCTACAAGTTATCCCAGGTCAATATTTGGAAATGAAAATTGACATTCAAAATTTTGTACCAGTGATGATATTTCATCAACTCCCAACTTTTCAAGCTCATTCCATTCTTGCTATATGAGTGTATTAAATACTTCAGTGCACATTTCAATACAGTCTGTAATTGATGGAATGAATGATCCAAAGTTTCTTATAAGACAAGCATAAGCTGTAATGATGGGAAATTTGGAAACGTGAAAAAATCTGCTATGACCACTCACAGAAGGATCTTAGGATCATTCCCCAAGTTTGGAGGTCTTGGAATCAGAGCAAAAACTCTTCCTTCAAGATTGTTATATACAGGTAGTCCCTGCTTAACACGAGAGATACGTTCTTAAAAAGTGTTGTGTTAAGTGAATTCGTGCTAAGCAAATGTATAAAATACCATAAGAAACCACATAAAAGGTTGAGGATAGGGAGAGAGAGAGAGAGAGCATGGGATAAAGGAGAGATTTACTGGATTACGAGCATTCATGTGCGTTTTACTTATGTTTTTATACCTCAACTGTAATAACCAATACTGTGTAAATACAATACAATGCATAAACAATACACATAAGATGTAAATAAAGTATAAACATGGCGATGTGTGCTAGTTCTGCAGATCCTTTATAATGTAAATACTATAAATTCTTATATTTTATGAATAAATATAAATTAATGGCAATATTTTTTTATTTTTTCATGTAATGGATTGTGTTGCAACTCTTCTTAAAATGGGAGCTTCTTCAGGTTCCCCAATTGGTAAATCATGCTAAAGTGAATTTCATGTTAAGTGGACTTGTGTTAAGTGGGGACTACCTGTACTTATGCAATTTTGGTACTATAAATTTTAGATTTTCATCGCTATCAATAAATATTTTTTAGCTTGGGAAAGTAACTCAGATTCCATGTCTGAAGATCATCCTGGAAGAGCTGCAATTTCTTAGAAAATGACTTCCACCCTTCATACAAATTAAATATGGTGTCTTTTACTTTGAAGCTTACCATTCAATGCATTCAAATGTGCTATTATGTCTGATAGAAACATAAGGTTTACAAGCCATTCATTATTCTCCAACTGATGATAATCTTTTCCCATTCCACAGAGAAAGATTTTACTTTAGTCAAAGCAATTGACAAAACATTACAACATTTCTCTTACCCAGCCACCTAAAAGGCTATAGCTGCTTTTGGAGTAACTGAACAAAACCATTATTTTAACTCATTATTGCAAGTAATCCATCAGAAATAATAATTTGGATAAAAATCTGTGAATGTAGAAAAGATGTTAAAGATACCTTCGCCTTTTGTACTTCCGAACATAGGAGATATGGCACACATCTATTACATTCATAATTTACTGAAGAAAATCATGCAAACAATGTCAAACGGGCAACATTATTTATATCTGTGGCTTTATGGCTGCATACATAGGTTCCCAACCTATTCTATATTGTATCTTTATTATATAGTGAATATACAGTATTTAAAAGATCATGTCATTGTTTTAACATTAATTTAATACGTCAATCATGCCCACAATGGGCTACCACACTAGTTTTATGATGTCAAGAAAATAACTCACCAAATCCTTAGAAATCCGTCTGCTTATGGAATATTTTTAAACCTGTCTTTAAGTACCACACAGGACCTGTCTTACTTCCAGCTGACAGCAATGCTTCAAAGGAGAGCAAATACTTTGTATTACTGCATTTGAAACCTGGGATCTTCATTTCTTGGAATAGTGCTTTTACTACTACTACTTACCTCCAATTTCTGGCTCAGTGTCTTGACTTGAGAGATAAGCTAAATGTTACAACAAGCCAAAGCTGTTTGCTTCTGTAGGTATAAGGAAAAATGCTACATCAAAAAACCTCAATTTTTTAAAACACTATAAATCCACTTATGTGGCTCACTTTTTTCTTAAATAGCATTATAATTAGATGGTATAACTGGTTTCTAAGGAATATTGCTTCACTTATGTGACTAATATCTTTCTGTCCAATACTAATTTATGTCAGAATCACCTCAATTCAATGTATGTACAATATCCTGACCAGGGGAACTAAATCAAGAACTACAAATAGCCATACCTCCAATCTACATTGTAATAGTCTAACAAACAACATATCAACATAAAATGACATACAGTCAGCCCCTGCTTTACGACAATTTTCCATAGAAGATGTAATCCAGCTTTAAGTTGCCAAATCCAGTTTTATGTTGGTCACGAATGCACACAACTTAGAGGGAACATTTCTTATGACATGACACCACCTAGAAGCCAGTTTTGTATATCATAGAGGGCCGGCCAGTCTGTTTACGTTAGCGTCATTACTGTATCACCTTAAACTGTTCAGTGATTTTCTGTTTTTTGACTAAATTAAAATAATTTTGTTCAGAAACAATGGCTAATAATGGTGTAAATGATAGTGCTAGTGCTGTTTCTGATAAGAAAAAGTCCACAGGCGATAAATATATTAGGTTCTGCTTTAAGTCAGAATCCACTTTACGATGGTTGTTTGGAACCTAACCTATCATAAAACCAGGTGCTGACTGTATTTGATTAAGTTTAATAGGTAAAGAAGGCAGTATGATGTAGGCTTCCTGGATGATAGAAATCATCATAAATATGATTATTTCAGTTTAGGGAGACTGCAGACTGCAAAAGTTCTATCATTAGTTCTCAAGGAGAAATCTACAAAGACCTTTAGCATTTTCATAACATTATTTATTTCTTATTCCTCATTATCACAAAGGAAATATTGACACAGAATTGATACCAGTTATATAATGATTAATCAAAATAAATGTTATCATTCAATAGTTGTTAATATGGATAACTCCTTAACTATACAATATAAATATTTAGAGACACGCAGAAGGAGAAGTTTAAAAAGTGATAGAATGAAGGAGAAAAGAAAATAAAAAATATAAAAAACAATGATAAAAATTAAAAGGGATAAAAACAATGAACAAAAAGCATACAGGTTTAGGGGATGTTATTTCTCGCAAGGGACCTGATTTCAATCACTCTCTTGCACCTGCTATGTATTGGCCTGGATGAGGAAAGTGTAAACAAATATTTGGTAGGCGTGCTCTCTCTCTTTCTCTCAAAATGTGGGTGTTAGCTGTTGGATTATCTATCACAACCCAAGAGAGGTAGGAAACAGAACCCCAGGTGTAACAACACAAAGGCCTCTTTGTTATTTTGTTCTTCCTTTTGTGCATCTGCATTTGTGATATGCCTCGTTCATTCAGTTGCAGACCACAAAACAGACTACTGTACAGTTTCTACATTTATTCATCTTGTTGGTTAATAGTTTTTTGCATACTTAGGCATAGTTATATATAGTTAATGTAGTTATTAGAGAGTTTTAAAAATATTTTTCTAAACAGCCACTAAATGCAAAATTTCACATGAGACAGACGTAATCTTTGTCAATTCTGATGCATACTAAGAGGAAAGTTGAAGTGCCGATGAGGAGGAACAGCCTGAGAAAGATACCTCCACAAGGAGAAAAAAGACATATGAATGGAGAACTCCACATCAGGGTCGAAGAGGAATCAGGCAAGAACAACCTTTTACTGCCGGCATATTTTTCTTGCATATTCTTTTGTTTTATAACAAGTTTGTATACCAATACGTAGTTTTGATATGTTTATTTCTTATAATAAGCAGGACCATGTAATTCCTCAATATTTTAATATATTTTATTAAATGCTATTTATTTGAACATTTTATCACCGATAAATAGGTAGTTCATGAGATAGCATGTGATTTTTTCAGAAAACTTACAATAACATTTAAATTCCCCAAATTAAAAATCTGGCAGCGATACTGCTCACCTTGCATTTAAACCCAATGGATAAAGATTAAAATTTTCCCATTAATCTCACATAAATTAAAATTTTCAGGAGTTATATTTACAGAGCAGAGATAATTCGATAGATGAGTCCCTGACATTATGGAAGGGTTATCTTTCCTTCAAACAGTACCTTCCTCAAAAATCAACTAAGTTCATAATTAAAACTTATGAGTTACTTGATTGAGCAACTGGTTACTTATGGTCATTTCTCAGTTACACTGGAAAGGATATCATATTACATTTGCCCCTCATCAAAACTAATACCAATAAGACTATGGCAATCGTTCTTCACCTAGTGTAGCCTCTTCTAAGCCAGAATCGAACTGTATGGATGGACAATTACTATAATTCACCAGCCTTAGCAAATCTTCTGAAATTTTATCATCGAACAGATTGTGTGAGAACATTACAAATGAACCACAAAAATTCCCCCAAGTATGTGAAGGAGAAAAAACTGAAGGAAGGAGAAGTGATTGTACAGCATTCTGTCCCTGTTTCTGTGATAAAATTGAGTGACAAAAAAACACTATGATTTCCACCTACTGCAGTGACAAAACAGGCATGGTTACAAAAGGAATCAAATAAAAAATAAAGCCTCTCTGTGTGTTGGGCTATAATCGATTTATGGGTGATGTGGATCTCAAAGATCAGCTCCTGCAAGCATACATACTTGAAAGAGAACACTTAAATAAATGGCACTTCCAACTTTTGAGTAGACTTCTGAATACTAAAGAATTAAATTCTACAATGATCTATCAGGAAAATACAGGGGAAAAAATTAACCATTTGTTGTATATAATTCAACTAGTGGAAAATATTCTTGCAAAATATGGCAACTCATTTAAACACAAAAGTCCCAGATCAACATTCCTCATAATACACTGGCTAACATCACAGGTATTTTATCAAGAAGATTCCATGAGCAGGAAAATAATCGAGACCACAAAGATGTGTTGTCTGTTAAAAACACCGCAAGAGAAGGGACAAGATGTACTGGTGTGAGCAGCTTGGTGTTGGTCTGTGTTTCAATTGCTTTGAGGTTTATCATACCAAGCTGAACTTCTAAGGTATGAATTTTAATGTCTTACGGCCAACAAAAATTTTATTTACAAACTTTTAATGAAATCTAATGAATATTAAAGAATTCTTATGATAAAGTATAAATCTTTGCTATTTAATTTGATGCTACTTTTTACTAAATAAATATGTACACTGATTTTCTCCTTGTTTTATGTTGTTCTTATCTCCAGAGAATATTTTCATAAAAGCTTACAAAAGTATTTTTTTAAACTGGCATGCATTCTCTGAAAATTTCATGATAATACATTAAGTACCTACTTTAAAAGATATGAGAAATTACATAATATTATTATATATAGATAATTTCCTTTGTGCTGATATTATTTCCTAATTGCCCATGTGATGCCTTAAGACAGGTTTTTTTCAACATCAATATATATACTGTGAAAGGAAATGGTTTCGAGCTTTTTATATTAGAAGTTCATCATAACCATTCTAGCAGAAGTGTTCTTCATAAACACTTCTTGAGAACAATGCAATTTGAAAGAGAGAATGTGTAAGAGAGAGAATGTGTGAGAGAGAAAATGTGTGTGTGTGTGTGTGTGAGAGAGAGAGAGAGATAAGGGTAAGTCTCTCAGAGTCTCTGTGATTATGAGAACAAGGAAGAAGGAATAACACTCTAGCTGGGCTCTGTTAACAAACTTCTTTACCATGATGATAAAATGAAGTTGAAGGGTAAAAGGAGTACTCATATGAGCCTAAAAACTGTAAATTTCATGTAAAGGTTTTTGCAGCATAAATTCATTTTACAATCATCGAGTGAAATCATAAAAACTACTAAAGGTATGGCAGTGAAAAAATGTGGTATAATTTTCGTAGTTTTAGATAAATCTTCCAAAAATTTCAATTGAATCCAATAATTGGATACAAAGTTATAACTAATTACAGGTGACCACCACTTAATATGAAGGATGCATTCCTAACATCTCTGCAATAAGTAAAAATATGCGGCTGCCAGGATACTATAACCCTAGGCACCCAGGGGGAAATAATTTCCCAACTGGTATTTCTGGACCCACATTCAATGTACAAACATATTTTTAGTGAACTTTTAGGATGTCATTTATTAAACAAACAATAAAAAGCTCTTTTACAATAAAAGTACATATATTTAAAAATCTTTCTTAGAGCAATTATGAAGCTTTATTTTTTAAAATATGCTTTATTGAGCATATGACTTGAATATGATTGTTCTTGATATCAGCATTCTCAAGAATCATTTTCAGCAACTACACTTGTGAATAATTTTTAAACACTTTGATTCACTTGTCACATTGAAAAAGCAATAAGTAAAAAAAATTATCTGTTGAAAAGAAGAAAATGTCAACGCGCCATTAAAATTACTCTAGGAAGTGTAGACATCACTATCAACATTTAGAAAATTTCATCATAGTAATGGAAATACTGGTATCACTTAGTTCAGTGGTTTCCAAACTGTGGGGCACGCCCCACTAGGTGGGCGTGGTGGGCATGTCAGGGTGGCACAAAAATACTTCACATTGTATTTACTGTCGTTTTAGCTGTCACAATCGTGAGACCTACAATATGCATTCGCCGAATTCTAGCTCTCAAGGAGCTAGGGCGTATAATTTTCCATATATATAACATATAAGGGGGCGCAAGGACATTTTTCTTAGTTGAAGGGGGGCGTGGCTTTGTAAAGTTTGGAAACTGCTGACTTAGTGATGCGCTTAACATAAATTTGGATGAAAAATTGAAATATCTCTTAAACAAGAAGTTTTATTTAAAAATTACTTTCTCTACAACATTGGTAATAACAAATATTTACATAAATTAATTTATAAAGGTGATATTTGGAAAAAATGGAAAATCTGGAAAATATGGCGTTGTTGATTTCAACAATGCCATATTTTCCCAATTATCATGAAGTTCCACAGTCTCGGTCTCATCTATTAATTTTAAAAAATGGAAATATGACAAGAATAAACCTCCACTTCTGGTTGACCAGTTTTAGCGAAAATGAATTACTAATAAAAATCTTAAATATAAAGTTCTGAGCTGAACTGAATACAGGAGGTCTGTGAGTTATGAACAGGTTGCATTTCAAGAGTTTGTTCAAAGTTCTTTTGTTCGAAACTCGGAATCATAGACAATATTTTATAAATGGTGGTTAGGTCCCCAAGTCAGTCCACAAATGCCCATTTAACCCAAATTCAAGCTAAAATATTATATATTTGCTATGAATAATAGTAGAAAACAATATTGTAGTAAATTTTTGTTTTGTCTTTCATTATCCTCCTGATTGCCAAGCGAACAAGTAACTGAGAGTCTAATGGACCACTGTGTCGAAGAACACTCCCATGGAGGGTCGGGCCATACCAAGGAATTCCAGAGAAAAAGACTGATTCGTATATGCGAGTTGGTGCTCGTATGCCTGATTTATTAAAATATTAATACATTATGGAGCTTTGTTTGTAAGTACGGTTGTTTAGTGTTTGAGCTAGAGCGCCCATAAAATTCTACCACAAACATAAAAAATTATAAGAAATTAGCATGTGATCACACTGTGAATAAGAAATTTTTATATATTTTTTAAATATTTTTTGATAATTTGAAACAAAAATTATAATGTGTTATAATGAATCCATGCTGATATGGGCCAAATTAAGCAGAACTAACCTGTATATCACATTACTTCTAAATTGCCAATTTCATTTAAATCTTCTCCATCTATGGAGTAGAGTGGTATTTAAATCTCCTCTGTCGCTGGGGTTAATTTTCATTCCATGATTAAATTTCATCATTTATTTTAAACAGGGATGGAGAAATAGTTAATTTTAATGTGCAGTTACACCATTATCATTTAAATCATTCCATGTGCCCATGTTTTTTTAACATTATAGAGGTACATATTAATCAAGCCCCTTAACATGATATTTATTATTTTAAATTCATGAATTCCTTGAATTTAAACTAAATACAGATGCAAAATATTTGCTAATTAGTTATGAATGACAAATATAGAAACACATGCAAACTGAGATATGCAAACAGTGGAAATGACTTCTCATATTGCACTGAGATGCAGAACTTAATATGGAAATAAGGGAAACCCGTTCTTCTCTGATTTAACTTTGGTGAGTAAAATTACAATTTACCATATTTACTCAGATGCCCTGCACACCTTTTTTCCAAAATGTCAGTAAAAAAAGGGACTGTGTCACACGAGATGTCTGAACAGGATATATAAGTTGTTAATTTCAATAATTTACTGCAACACACTTGTGTTTATATTTACCCTTGCAGAAGATGAAAAATTCTACTTAGTATTCACATATCTATTCAACCAAGCAAACATTTAGAGTTTAAATGTGCAGTTTAACCTGCCATTGGTGCATTTTCAAGATCACAATGGACATTTTGATGATTGAGATGACGTATATTATTATAATATTAAAGCTGCATCTTTTAATGATTTTTAAGTTTATTACTGTTACTCAAAATAAGCATTTCCGTCATTAAAAATTTACTATCAGTTTCTACCTATACTTTTGCTGGAATAAGTTGGCATCTGGTATCTGTGTTTGCCAAATTTATCATGAGCCACTGACCCTCCTTTAGCATAGGAGTGGCTACTACAGAGATTTCTGCTAGCATCGGCTTAAAGAGGTCACTCAACAAATTGTGTCACACCAGTAAGAGGGAGAAGATACTTAACTTGGGCAGACCTTGTTTCAGAGAAGGGGAAACAGTGACAAGGCCAAACTTTTTTTAAAATCCTAGATGTCAATTTACTCTGGAATGAATTTATTTTTTCCCTTCAAACTGATACAAAAATAGGGGTTCACATGGTACACCAGGGCATGGGTTACTCAAGTAAATAGGGTATTATTGTAAAATAATAAATTAAACCAAATAAGCATTTTACAAAATCGAGTACTTATACATTAAGTCCCCAACTTACACGGTTAATTTGTTCCGAAGGTGGCCGTGTAAGTTGAAAGCTGTGTAAGTCCAACAATGCTTAAATACGATATATTTTTTGACATATACATCATTTCAATGCATAGTTAAAGCTAAAAAAAGTAGTACTTATGTGACGAGGGTTTATAGTTTGTTTATGAAGAGCAGTACAGTAATGAGACATAACTTGAACCCACGAGATAACAAATCTAAATGGTGAAAGCGATGCTGTCAGCTGTGTGTCAACAGACAGTAATCCCTTGGTTTACGAACTTAATTTGTTCCTCGAAAACTGCTCGTAAGGCGAAAACTCATAAAACGAAAATTAATTTTCCAATACATCCCATGTTATAAATTTTATATACAATAGTTACATCATTAAAGTTGGGATGCCGTGATGTTCTGCGCATTCGAGAAGATTTGGGAACCGACGAAAGCCGAGAATAGGTGCCGATCGGTTTGTGAGAGGAAGGAAATCGTATAAGCAAAAATTGGCTCGTAAATTGAAAATCAGGTATTAATTTGTGCATCTCGTATAAGCAAAAACTCGTAAACCAATTGCTTGTTTACCGAGGGATTACTGCACTAGTAACGCCATCTATTGAGTGGCAGTGAACTAAAGATCAAGCACACTGATAAGTTGTCATGTATCTGTGTATCTACGGATCCATGTAACTCAGACCAGTGTAAGTTGGGGACTCACTGTAGCTGCTATGGGTACAAAATAACCATGACATAAAGATGAGCGATTTCTGCTCATAATCCAGAATCATGCCAAAATGCATTGCACTCATTCATAACTAACAAATAATAATATTGCCACAAGGAAGCATTTAATAACTTTCCAAGCAAACAAAAATAACCAAATATTAGAAGGGATCTTTAATTTAATCTCTTTATAGAAGTAATATTTTATAATTCATTATTCAAATATATTTTAAAATTGTGATTAACACTATAAAATCATTAAAGCATATGCTGAGTGCTTTGAATTTTTAATTTTAGTCAATCATTTTTCAAGGAAAATTTATCTCATTTCAAACAATTAGCTCAGAATCATTCAAGTCAAATTAACAGAAGTGGAATATATTTTTGAAGGTTAAACTTTATATGATTATATAAGAAATTTTTTCATAGAATGCATATCTCAATGGAAAATTTCTTATCTATACTGTAAAGATAAAATGCTTTATTAAAAGCTAAAATGATATTATGCTATATATTAAATGAGATTCTTAGATTTTATAACTAGAAGTCATAAAAGTTACAATTAAATAAAAACTGTTGAGATGACACAAAAGAGATAAAATAATACAAGAAAGCCAACTTATAACTTATATTAAACAAATCTAAGTGGGTTACATTTGCAATTATTAGGCCAATGCCAAAAAAATTGTTCCAATCTTGACAGAAGTTAGCAATATCTTTAGATATGTAAGATTAAATTATCTAGGTAAATCTTCCAAATTTATCTATAATATAAGACACCATCAATTATGACTGGTTTAACCCTCTCCTAGTCAAAGCACCCAAAACCACATGGAACAGCACCTGAAATTGCCCAAGAGTGCACATTATCTCGTAATACAAAGAGCATATGTAAGAAATCTAGGTCACCACTTATTGTTAGTGGCCAGTCTGTTTATTCACTTTGTTAACGAACAATTCTTCTAAACAATTCTTTTAACAATTCACTAAAAATCTAAGTTGATATGTCATTGAAATTCATCTTTTTAATTAAACGCAAAAGGATTTAACACTCTGGTACTAAAGTTGACATAGTATGCCTCGCTCATCTTTGTAATGAAATACATCTATTCACATGAAATATTTTTGTATTTTTATAGCCCATCATAAAAATGTTAGTTAAATTGTATACATAGTTGATGTTTAATAAAATATCCAAACTATTTCAAAAGTTCATATTATTTAGATAATATAGAAAGGTCTCTTAACTGGAATTGATGACAATATTTCTTGCTAATGCAACAAATATGATTGATGAATTTGTGAACATCAGCCATAAAACAATTACATTTTTGGTAGGAATTTTAATGCTATGTTGCAGAGATAGATTTATACTTAACTGATTTAGACGTTTACCTCTCTCCCCTTCCCTATATATGGTAAGAATTTCAATGCTAAGTTGCAGAGATCGATTTATACTTAACTGATTTAGACATTTACCTCTCTTCCATTCCCTATATATGGCCACAAAAGTGAATTTTCATGTTAAAAACGAATTTGTGCAGCAGCAGATTTATAGGTAGGCACAGTACATGCATAAGTAGGGCCCCGTGCGGCTGAGATGCTCCTTAGTTCCAAAGTTAACAAAAAATGATTTGTACTTTTTGGACCTTTATTCAACTCTGTTAAGATCAAACAAAAAACGAAATAATTATTATAACTTATCATTTCATCTCTGCTGATGAAAACAGTTAGGGTTTCATTTCATTTAAATCAGACGACCGTTGAGGAAACGATGAGCGAAATAAAATTAGCAGAACTAGATTTCTCAGATTTTTGTGCTCTTCATACACGAGGGGCTATACCAAATCATTCTGAAACATACCCAAAGCTCAGAGCCTGCAGACAGGGTTGGGATGAGGGTGGGGCAAGCGGGGCCCTTGCCCCGGGTGCATCATTCAAGGGGGCACCAGAATTGTAATTATGTGTATAGATATTCTATAGTATGTATATACAAGATGGCCGATGGCATTTTGGCTTTGAAAGAGGGTTGTAATGAAATTAAGAATGCCCTCCTTGATATTGCTGCCTCAGTGAATGAGAAGCCTTTTGTAAATATTGAAATTAAATCTTTAGCAAAAAAGTTTGAGAAATATGAAAAATATTTTTCTCATATTTTTTGTAATTGTTTGTTTCAAAGAATGAATTCTGTTATCAAATCACTGCAGTCTTAAGACTTTCATCATTGAAGTAAGAAACGATTATCTCTTTATTGAAAAGGATGCATGTTCTTTAACGGAATGTATTGTCAATCCCGACGACAACTCAAATGAGAAACACTTAAGGAAAAAATTTTTTATGAAGCTGAAGATCATGGAACTGCTTTAGAAGGGAAACAAAAATTAATCATGGAAACTTTTTACACGATTTTTGATGAATTAGTTGCATTACCGGAAAAAAGAAAAGAATCTACGAAATAAATTTCTGACTTATTCCAGGTGCTTTTTGTAATGAATATTGACGAGGTGAAGAAAAACGACAGCATCCAAAAATTAGTGGATATGCACTGAGAGAACATTGATTCTGTTTTTTTAAGATGAATTGCTACACTTTTTCCATTTTGTCAACAGTGTGGACTTTATATCATTGAAGTCTCCTAATGCACTTTACAAGCTCGTTGTTGATGGTTTGAGTGCTACATTCCAAATGTAGAGACAATTCTTACAATTTTTTGATAATTCCCACATCAAGTGTAACAGGTGAAAGAACGTTTTACACCCTTAAAAGAGTTAAAAATTACTTATATAGTAATGTCTCAAGAGCATTTAACGAGTGCGGCAATTTTAGCGATCGAAATTTCTGCATTGCAATATATAAATTATGAATAGTTAATCGACGAATTAGTCACCAAGAAATGTCGAAGAAAACAAGCACACATTTTATGAATATTTTACGAAAATCTTTCCATTTTCATTCATTTTGTTCCTTTAAATAAAGTCTAGGGTGAAGAGAAGTATTTTCTATTTACCTTTCTATATGCGTAAATCATTAATTAGAAACTAAAAGTACTATTTAATAATATAGTAATAAATATAACCCTTGTTATTAATTTATTTTATGCATTTAGCTCCGTCACATTTTCGGACATAGTCGCATTTATTTACGTGAACGAATAGGGCCCCCAAAAAGGGCTGCGCGCAGGGCCCCGCGGACCATAAATCCGCTGCTGCATTTGTGGACCGATTCGACGCGTTTTCGAAAATCTACATTAGGAAAATAAATGTTCATTCTTTTAGGCGTTCTTTGTTTCAAGTCCCGAGGTTGTACGATGATTCTAAATGCACACGAAAAATATGCTGCACTCATTCCCGCGGCGTTACACATGATGATGATCACTAGATTTTTATTATACGAGCTGTACTCACGCAATGTTTGCGCGGATTTATTCAATTAATTTATTATCAGTATGGAAGAAAGTCATGTGCTGTACACATCAGATTTTTTCCATGTGGCATTAAAATTCTGAATATGTACGTTAAGCTCCAAACACTCCAATCGGCTGTACTTTTTACGTTATCAGTGTTAAATGTATTACTTCCTTTACCCGTTTTCCTAAAATATATACAATAAAATATGAAATTAAACTGATTTGATAAATAAGAATTGAAGTTTTTGACATTTGCCTTAAAATATTGCGCGGAATCACACACGCGCAATACCTAACTTGTGTAAGTGTCCGTTGAATTTCAACGGATTCAGCGAATCTACTTTCGCTACCAATTCTAGGGCTTATGCGAGATAATTACGAAAACATTTTAGTCTACGAAAAACTGAAAATCACCTATAAAGAATACTTTTTCACTTAGCTCTTCTAAACAATTAATCGAATTTGTTTAGTAAACAATCCGTTTTCAACCGTATTGTATTAAAATATAGCGATAATTTTATTTCCTATCACATCACTTTCACCAAATCCATTCTTGTGTAATTATACGTTTCTGAAATGTTTACTTTTATGTCTTATAAGCAAGAAACCCATGAAAAGTCAACGTATAGCTGTCCATGATTTAACACTGGCTCTGGTAAATTCACACCAGATGCGTGGGCCTATTATACAAATAATATCCCACGTCTGTCCGTCCGTTGGTAGGTTAGTCACGCTATTGCATAGGTATCTGGTGGAGAATTATTGTTTAACGCGGATAACACGAGAAATAATCGAGATAGAAACTCTAAATTTGGTAGGAATGCTCGATTTACATATTTTAAGTTGATGACGAAAATAAATCTCGAAAAAAGCTCTGGGTTCGACTCCAAGGAAGACATTTCCTTTTTCAATAAGGTAACACGTAAAAATCGACTTTTCGACGTTAAAAATGTAGAATATAATGAATTTACTTACAAAAAATCGGTACAACATACATTGTACAAACTTTCTCATATACGTACTAATGCGTCGTTTAGTTATCTTTAGAAAATGAAAATCGTATGAGCCTGTTTTTAGAAAATCCAATTTTTGTTCAAGTTGCCCAAGAATAAACTAGCCTTATATTCATTCGTTGGGAAAAATGAAAACGTAGTATTATTGAAGACGTATACTCAAGTAACTGTACGAAATTTGATCAAAATCGTTGAAGCCGTTTCTGAGAAAATGGAATTATTGTTAAAGTTGCCTTATATTCATTTTTTGAGAAATATGAACTATACGGTATTATTGAGGATGTAAACTTAAGTAACTGTGCGAAATTTGATCAAAATCGTTATAGCCGTTTTCGAGAAAATCGGATTGTTGTTAAAAATGCGTAGAATAAAGTACTCTTAATTATTGATCAATGTCGACCATTTCTATGTATACTCTGTTCAGTATGATAAAATTCCTAAGTACGAGATTTCATTCATTTTCGTTCTACCGTCTAGGCTTCAGCGCCAGTAACAGACAGACAGACAGACGGCATTGCGAAAACCACTTTTTCGGATTCAGCGACACCTAAAAATCTCGAGGTCGAATTTTTTCGCGAAAACAATACTTTCTCGATACTTCGTATGAGAAAGTAAAAACGTAAGATTCCAGCATTCAATAGAGGAAAGAAGGTTCAATTGCTTCGGTCAATCGTTATAAACGCTTCCCACACGCAATTAATTATCATAAGAATAAATACATACATTTACGATAAAATCAACTGATAGTAAAGTTTAAATCAATCAAATACCGTTACTGATAGTTAAAATACACTCTCGACAAAATTTATAGGGTATTACGTATTTTTTTAAATAAGGAAATATTGTTATTTTAAGGCCAACCTTCTGTGTGCTTGCCTTTTTAGGAAAACTACATATGACAAACACGGTTGAATATTGAAAATTAATTTTTATTTACGCCCGGAAGGATTACCAATATAACCTTGAAAACCACGAGTCCCATTACACTCCAAAAAGACAAATTTTTTAAAAAGTAACTGTTCTTACTGATTAAAACAATGAATAACCGTAAATATATCTCACCTTTCCGTATGCGAAGTCCATTTCACAACTTTCATCTGGTGTCCGCAAATCTTCTTTATGGCACAATAAAAAATATGGAGCTATTAACGGAGATACCTTACATCCACAATGCTCGATTCAAAATGGGTTTTATGATTTCGCCCGTGGTGGCGCTATAGTCTGTTCACTAGCTGAAGTCTCTTGGCCTACTTAGAGCAAGTAGCCAATCACGAACGTTTCCCCTTCCATCGCCCCTCTCAACTTTCGTGCGGGAGAGCAGATATCGGTGCGCGTTGCCAGCTCTTGCGGATTTTCGCCTTCAGCTGATATACTACGCAATTTCTAATGGCAACGCAGGCCGATGTGATCTCTTCGAGAGCAGGAGTGAGACTGGGTTCCTCCACATTATCTTCCCAAACAAACCGTCTCCTATTGGCTGCTGCTAACTGGCGAACAGAACGCCGAATCTCGAAACAACTGTAGGCAGTATGCGGCAAAGCAATCAGTGGCGCTTTTAAGACTTCTTGTTAGAAGTACTCTCTGCAATTTTGCCAGGGGGCCCGTTTATACCTATATGCTACAAAAATTCGAATTTTCATTTTCAAAATATTAATACGTTATGGATTTATTTAGAAGGGGGCCTGGATGCGAATACCAATGGGGGGCCTACGATATTAATGTTTATAGTTATAACGAACGATATATGGAGCCCCGGTTTAATATTATGACTTTTACGGAGTGTTTCTTTATTGGAAATCAGTTTGCAAGTGATTTTTAGTAAAAAGTTTTGCAAAATGTACATTCGATATTTGAATAATTGAAAACTTCTGGGGCCCACATTATTTGGTGTTTCGGATGCGTCGGCCCTGCCCACAATATGATGGGCCCGTCGGTGCGTTGCACCGACGTTAAAAACGCCCCTGTTAATAATACCATAATAATAATTTAACTGAATTTCTCTTGGTTATTACGCACAATATATACTAACTAGGGGTGCATTGTCGCCCTATGTCAACCCTAGACACATCCAGCTTTAGCAAATCTACTGACGTCAGTACTTGTCGAATCGCCAAGGAAGGGGAGAATATTTTCTTCCAGTGCTGTGTTCATAGGAAGTTTCTTACAATAAACCGTACGCTCGTGTTTGTTTTGTAGAAAGAAGAATTTAGCCCGCTGATTGAGGCTAGGGTTGGCTTCACACGATAATTTATCTCAAATTTACTAATATCGTTTGAAGAAAGTGCGAAAAATTAAACTAAATTGCATGCATGAGTTGATAATTCGAAGGGATGCCCATAGGTGATCCAGTCAATTGCTTTCCGCTGCTAGTGGTTCAAAATTCAACGCCACATTCACACCATACCCGAACTGATCTAGGTTTGAAATAAAATTACGTGAAGTGATTTGTGGCATTCTATGCATATAAGGCGAAAGACACGAAAATATGTGCACACTTTGAGGAGGATGTAACAGCTGATCGAGTATAACGCGGAGACACCAAACACCGGCAAAGTTTACGCTCGGCTAAGGTTCGTAATTAAAAATCGCAGAACCTCCCCTCAAGGGAAATTTGGTAAATACCTGGGAAGCGAAAGAACGAACTGCTGGTAAGAATGATTGGTTATGAGTGTCATTCTCAGTTTTGGCAAAACGAACTGAAGAGCGTGGCCCTATTTCCCAAAGGTAATATTGTGCCAGCCTACTAATCCCTCCAAATGAAGTTGGTCGTAAGCGCTACAATTTTAAGCGTGCGGGTAAATTTTTCATACCATAGCACGTAATTTTCAGTTTGGCTGATTTGTTGCTTTCCAGTATTAAATTCATCTTGAATAATTACATTTAATTTTCCATGCTCCTTATAGGTCAGACAAAATGCTATTTAGGTTGCGGAGAGGGGGAATAATTGTGATTAACCAAGCCAGTCGGTGAGGTCCGACCCTGCTTTCTGTGTAAACACTTACTGAGCATATTGGTCAATGGAGATCCATTATAACAGAGCATAAGACCTTTAAAAAAATTCTATAAATGAATTATCGAGTTCAACATATGACTGAAACTCAGCTGACAAAACTCCAGTATCCATAAAACGATCGATAAATAAGCATTTTATGGCAATTGTAGTTTCATGGGTTGTCAACTAGGATAATATGTTGTGTAAAAATATTCTTACCTCAGGCTCTGCAAAAATTAGACATGATTGGCCCAAGGAGCCTTGCCACCAAGGACAAGGACCCATTCTAGCACCCTCTCTGCTTCCGAAATTTTAGAAAGACATTTTTAATGTGAAAAGGTGAAAAAATTAAACATATATTAATGAAAAAATCAAAACTCCTACGGAGATGCAAGCCTGTTCAGTGATACTGCTGCTAACCAACATTTGCCTGCTATCAAATTATTATACTAACAAATAATAATAATAAAATACTTTTATTGAGAACTAAATAAAATTGCCTAATGCCTCATGGTATACTACTTTGCAACATTTCCAACTTTTTCGAATTTTCATTGCGGAATTTCCGTCTTAGTTATAAAGAGGCTTCGTTAAGCGAGATATACATGTACTATAATATAATATTAGTAATGCCTGCAGCCACATTTACATTTATGAAAGTAGTGATAGTATTCTACAAGATATAAAAATATCCACTATGCATTATAACTTTTGTTTTACACTGAATTGTCTTTTCCCATCTCAAAAAAGATATTTCTCTCTTTTTCTTCACTTCGGAAGAATTATGAATAGCTGACCATATCATGGAACACAATTTTTTGAAGTTATGACTTAGATGATTTTTTTAATATCAATTTCGGTAAAGAACCCAAGTGTCTTGTAATATACTGGTTTAATTGAAACAGACAAGACATTACAAATATGTATCAAATAAATATTTATGGAACCTTCACTGGACAGAAAGAACTATACATACTTCAATGTACGAAAACAATATATTTTTTAAAATCCATTATATGCACCCAAACTGCACTCAGTATGCTAAATAAGTCTATTTAAATACTATGATAATGTTGGTATCCCAGTAAATAATTCATGTCTAAATTAAAAACGATGCAATCTTGAATTATCTAATTACTCATATTTTCGTAAATAATATTTCTCTTCCCAAATTATCTTGGCTATTTCAAATTTGAATAGTTAATATATCATGAGATGTGAAATATAGCAGAAGCTTCATCAATAATAAAGTCTTTTTGGTTTGGAATTTATTAACGATAACGATTTTTACAAGAGTATTATGTAGTATAATTTCAAGCATTTAATAGAAAATTCTGCACCCACGGCTACATCTCCAAGAAGCCTTGATCAGGCGCTGGTAGCTCCTTGAGAATTCATCCACGACTAGATTTCCTTGAAGGATTCCGTGGCTCCGCAAATGGAAAGAGCCAACATAAACTAACGGGTCTTAATCGTCAAGTATGAATGGCTTTGAAATCAATTGCTATTTGCATATTTTTGTTTTTATTTACATTAGCTTCATGACGTGCTTTCCTGATGAAGAACTTTACTTTCTTTCCTCCCTCCTGGTCGGATGTTTGCATTTGGGGATGTTTTCTTCCTTCCATCATCCATTCGATCACGCTTCCATGTGATTGACACGCGATGACACAGAGAAAATTTTCTCTTTTTTTGTTTTCTTCCCGTCCAGAGTTAAGGTGGTCAACTCCCGACATCCCGCCCATCACGTCGTCGGTCGATTTTTAAATGTAGGTGGAGCTATGGGTTCGGTTGAAGAACTCCCTCGTGTGATAGTGGTAGGCGTTGTTGGATGTACGGATCCGGTACAGCAGCTCATCGTCCTTCGACCTCTGGTAGAGGCGGGAATTGGAGCGCAGAGCCCTCTCAGCCCATGTCTGAGGCTTCGGTAGGTCGTAGTAACTGGACGCAACACCGCGCTGGCGCTTGTCTAGGTAGCTGATTACGTCGTCATAATAGTTGTGGCGGAACTCGTACAAATAATTGTACTGGAGGTGCTTGGGACGACTCCAGACGCGGAAGTAGATTGGCCTGTTAGGGTCGCGGGGGCGGGGTGGTGGGGGCACCTCTTCCTCGGCCGGGGGTGCCTCCCCTTCGGCCGGAGGAGCCCCCTCACCACCGCCTGCTGGGGCTTCGCCACCATCAGCGGGTGCGGGAGGAGCGTCACCACCTTCCGCGGGGGTGTCTTCGTCCAGCCAATTCGGTGACTCGTCATCCATGGCGCCGGTTCAACCTAAGGGCGGAAAGAAAATGGGAATTTCGAAAGAAATAAAGAACTTAGGCATATTCCGCAGAGAAATACAGACATTTCAGTTTTAAAAACTGACTTTTATTGATGTGATTTTGATCACTAGTATAGCACCGAAATTGCAGAATTCAATAGTGAAAAATCTGAGTCTTTAGTTTGGTATTTGGAAATTAACCTCGTCATAGGGCGAAATATTTGCTTACAATAACACATTGAAATTTTGATTCAACCGTTTGGGCTCGTCGTTTGTAAATCCTGCTCGAAAAAAATTCAGTTAGCACAGGAATCTCTGTTTCTAATTTACCTCCGTGTTTCGATTTTGAAATGTGTGAAAAGAGAATCCTTGTACATAATATTTAAGAAGCATGACAAGTTTAGTCAACGCTGAACTTTTGAGAAGTATTCGAATCTAGGAATCAATTTTTGAAGTGTCATCCGTTGTCCTTTTAACAAAAATAGATGTCTAACAGTCGTTAACTTTTCAGAACAAATACTATTCCTAATTCGTAAAAATTATTATTAATTTTTACGTTAAATTAGAAGATGAGATAAAAGAAATTCTCTTCATATAGTAAAAGTTACTGTAGATAAAAATCAGTGGAATATTAATCGCTAACCGACTCTCTTTTAAGTTTTCAAATTGTAATTCAAAGAAAATTTATCTTTGTTAGGAAAAAATTAAAATTCATATAGTAAAGCTAGCATCAATCGAATAATTATCTACGAAAATAACTTACTTTTAAAGTTTCTCTGCTGTGTTAAAATAGTTAAGTAAAACTTTAGCCGTAAGCCACTTAAAAATTGTTTCGATAGAGGAATTACTTGTCATAAGAATGAGAATTTTTTCACCTCAAGACCCTAAGAAAAGGACAACAGAAGTAAAAAGCGTAAGTTCAGAATTAACAAAAGAAAAATTTTCATTTCCTATTTCCGTTGTTCGTATTCAACCTCGGGACACAAAAGAATTTTTACGGAATTAACAATGCTGGTAATCTTAAGAAAAAAAACTCCCAGTCGCCTTCACACCGAATTTTATAACTGTCAATAAGATTTTAATGTAAAAAATTGCAATAATGACGGCTACGTATCCTTTGTTACTACTTAACTACTTAATTGAATGTTTTGATAATTGTAATAGCAGTTTTTTAAGTTTAATATGCTAATATTTAATACACCTCACAACTTCTCCTGCATTACAAGGATTTCAACAAAGTTGATAGTGTTCGTTTATTGAAAATTGAATTTGTTACAATTGCAATGGAAGTCCATCTTATTAAATGTAATTCATCTATGTCCGACTTGAAGTTTGCTAAAAATCACTTTTAGTTACGACCGAGTGATTTATTTTTAAATGAAGATGTTTTTCCTTCCTATCACTTTAGAGTTGCCCATTCTTCTAAACGGAATACAATTTCCCCAAAAATTATTTAATATGTTTATTCAGAAGAAAATTCATAGGTATAATAAATAATAATTTATGGTATTAGTCTTCCGAAGAGAAATTAATTCAAGTCTATTTGTGACTAAGTTAGTAAGTTCCGCTTACGTAAATTTGATGCGATTTTTTATTTATTCGGATTGGCGACTTGTTTAACTCTTAATAAATTTAATGTTGTAATGTTTCATTTATTGGCACATTTATTTTTAAAGTAAAAAAGAGCCTATTGAGTTGCTGATCTTGGTTTATCAATCTGTTTGTCCCTAAGAAAGACATCCCAGGATGGGTTTAAGTACTTTATTTTTTATTTTGGGGTAAAAGACGAAAATATCATACTTGGGTCCATAATCCAATCGGTTTGGCCTCTACACTGAAAAATCAATTTTTTGCTTCAACTCGTAAAGCCTTCGCCCAAGAAAATAATTTATATTCAGACTTTGAAAGACAAAACAGAAAGTAATATTTATTAGCGGAAATTTTTCAAGTCAAAGCTTTGGGATTCGTTGAAAGTTCTAATCCTGATTGAACAATGCTGACTAATGTATTTCTTTCAATGATATCACAGAGAAGCTCTTATAACAAATTTCATCAAAATTCATTCATACAGAGTCATATCGATTTATACGTAAAGAAACACGAGCTGATATAATGAAGCTAAAATCTGCTTATACATTTCAGTAAAAATTTCCTGAAAATTTACAAGTTATCAAAACGTCTCCGTGACGCGCATCCAGAATAACGCTTTAAGTCGGATCTTTTCCTGCATGGATGTTGTATCTACCTAATCATTTAATTGGTCGAATCTCGGATATAGTAAAAAGTTTTTGATTTAACCTGTTTTTGTTATTTAAGAATAAGAGCATATTTTGGGATCGAAATTCTTTTAGTCAAATAAAATACCATTAAAGTAAACGAGCATAAGTTCGGCTGATGTATTATTTAGATTTTCTTAAAATATTTTCTCGGAAATCTATGATTATATTAGACCTAAAATTCTTTTCAACCCGATATCAAGCACAATATAAAATTCAATGTAGTATTATAAAAAGCAACCCATTATTTAATTCATTAGAAAATCATTGAGCCCATCTTATGGCTGAAAACAAATTCCTGAACAAACACTTAAAATATCATAAATTGCAAATTTTCAACCTGGAGCCCATTATTAGCCAAATATCACAGAACTGTCAATCGTGAATGTAAATATTTATTTCATCTCAAAAACTGTTTTAAAATATCTGATGTGGCCAACACATGACTTTCTCCATATTTGGGGTATAGATATTTAAATTATTATGAATAATATTACTAGGCAAAATTATTATTTCGTATCATAAAAGAAGACACGTCCTTGTTGCCGTAAATTACGTATATTTTGAATGTTTACAGAATTCACCGCTACACGGTGTTAGCGCTGTATACTGGTATTAAGATAAAGCGAAATATATCCGAAATGGATGGTTCTACGAAAATTAGTTTCAAACAAAACTTGGAAGAAATACTATTCTCTACAACTTTGGTCCTTACGAAGATTACCAATAACGATGTTTTTCAGGAGATATTTAACGGAAACCGAAAAACCGGTTATTTATAAATAACTCCTAAAAAATAACTCCTATAGAAAATTGTTTCAAATGAAAGTTGTAGGAAATTACATTCTCTATAACTTTTGTATAGAATTGTATATACAATAATAATGTTTTAACGAAGAAATATCGCAAAAACGAATCGGGTTTCGAATAAACCTCGACTTCCGTTTATCCGTTATTGTCCAAAAACTAATCAGTTCTTTGTGCTCATGTTATAGTGTTATATATGAAGTTTGGTAACGATATGGCACGTACTTTTTGAGTTAGAGCGCCCACACTAACATACACACACACACACAGACATCATTCCGAAAATAGTCTAAACGTGTTCTAGGGACCTCAAAACATGTATTTCCGTTGAAATCTCGAAGTCGATTTTTTTCATGAATACAATACTTTCCCATTACTACGTATGGAGAAAGTAAAAACAGCGAAGCTTCCCATATAAAATTAGTTCCCTTACTATGCCCGAATTCGTAAGAAGCGTTACACTTTCCCGGGAAAATTTTACAATCATTTTAATCCCATAAAATTATTTTCTATAAAAAGCAGTTACTACTCTTTATATTGCGCAAAACAATTTTTAAAATTCATTCCTGTTCGTCACAGAAGAAGCACTGACAACCTGCGAATGAAAACTCCTCTAGCGCGATTAAAATGGAACATCTCTATACGTCTGTCCTCCCTCTCTTATACACTTTTAGCTATATCAGCTGCGTGACCAGCGTCCGGTCAAGTCGTTAGCTCCGTGATGGACTTCTTAGATAGCCAGAACTTGCTAAGTAAATATCAGCATGGCTTCAGGAAGACGAGATCTTGTGAAACACAGCTCGTTCTGTTCGTTCACGATATACTAAGATGAGGAGACCGTAAAACTCAGTTAGATGCGGTTTTCCTCGACTTCAAGAAGGCTTTCGATAAAGTTCCGCACAGTAAGTTAGTGAAGAAATTAAATGACTGTGGAATTAATCGAAAGATAATCGAGTGGATCAGGGACTTTCTTAATGAGCGTGAACAAATAGTAGTTGTAGATGGATTTAAATCAGATTCAGTCAGCGTAGCCTCAGGCGTTCCACAGGGTAGTGTAATCGGCCCACTACTATTCCTTTTATATATAAACGACTTAGATAAGGTTATTAAAAGTAAAATCAAGTTATTCGCGGATGATACAGTAGTTTACAGAGAGATTAAGAGTCCTAATGATCAATTATTACTTTCTGACGACTTAAATGCAATTCTCGAGTGGTATAAAGAGTGGCAGTTAGAACTGAACTTAGGAAAGTGTTCCTTTATGAGATCCTGGAGAAACAAAAATATCGACGCGACGAATTACACTGTTGAAGGCGTCCAGCTAAAACTAGCCGATTCCGTCAAATACTTAGGCGTTACTTTAACAAGCAACCTCTCATGAGATATGCACATACGAAATATATGCGGGAAGGCTAAACAGAAACTAGGATTCATCAAACGCATAGTAGGTAAAAGTGAGGAAAAAGTAAAAGAGACATGTTACTTCTCGTTAGTAAGACCGCTATTAGAGTACGCGTCGAGCATATGGGATCCGTACGTGAAAGGATCAATCTCAGAGTTAGAAAGAGTGCAGCGAAAAGCCGCTAGATTCGTCAAAAATTGTTACGATAGAAACAATAGTGTTACAGCCTTGATACAGGACTTAGGATGGGAATCACTAGCCGAGCGCCGATCACGCTCTAGGTTAAAACTTTTCGAAAGATTTAGAACGCATATATTCTCCAGCGATGTCGAAGAAATAATAAGAGCGCCAACTTATATCGGTAGAACGAACCATCCTCGTAAAATAAGAGAGATAACCTGTAGGACTGAGAGGTACAAAGGCTCGTTTTTCCCTAGAACGATAGCTGAGCAGAACAGAAGTTACGAAAAGAAATCAGCCGACGTAGAGTGATACTATCCATTATTATGCGCTTTCCCTTGGTGTTATTGCACCCCCTGCCACACACCATTGCGATGGTTTGCAGGGTGAACTGTAGATATAGATGTCCTTGACCGTGAGGTACTGCATCCATTTTTAGGGTCTTTGAGAAGGTAATCTCTTGTTCGATGAACGTTTTATTTCGGAAACAAACTGCACAGTGTACCTCTAGTTTTACTTTTAGCCCGTCTACACAAGCCAATATAATTCGGCCTAATCAAAGCTGCAGTGGCCATTATATTAGTGTCAGTCTTGATTGCAACACAAATCTCTTCAAAACAATCAATGGGTTGATTGGTAATGTTGCCTCTTTCGAAATATTTCATTATTCTGCGACGTCAGCTGTTGTGTTATTTCTTGATTTTTTAAAGGACGTAAGGAAACAAAAGAGGTTTTTTAATTTTAATTTTTGGTGCATGAGGCATCTGATATAATTCATCTAAGTCAAAAAACGAAATTTAGCGTTAAAAATAAAATGATCGATGATTTTTGTGATTGAAATTTCTGTTTTTCGTAATCATGGAAGTGAAACAAATCTTTACTCCGTTTGATATTAATAAAAAAAAGTCATCTTTCACTTTGGGGTAATTCTACAAACAAGATTTATGTTTTACTTTCATCTTGAAGAAATTTTACTTGTAAAAATTGTAAAAAATAAAGGTACAATCGAAGAAGTACTGCCAAACACTAATTAATAATGGATTAACTTAAACCTGCGACGCTGTTATGATGATATTGAATATTAAACTCCTTCCTGACAGATAATTCGATTTTAGAGACAGTCAAATTTTAGCCATGGACAATATCCATAACTTAATTAATCGTAATAATTAAAAATAATTACAGGATTAAATAGAGCATTAACAAGCTTTTACCTATGTAAAACGTTTTTAGCAGAGGTCTAGATTACCTAATGTTATCATAACTACTTTCAACTACGTTAAGAGAGAGAGAAAAAACTTAAAATATTTGTAAGATAACGAACAAAATTATCAAAATCAATCGAAATAACTAATAAAATCACTCCTTAACTAAGAACTTACTGCTAAACCTGTGACATTTACCTCAAACTGGAGCGAAGTAGATATATCTTTACCGCCTACCACATTACTCACTAGTTTTATCACCCTTCAAGTTTCCCCTACGTCTTCGCATCTCTACCGATCATTACTGATTTTGGCCACTTTTTATTCCTTCTCACCCAACGCTCTATTTACCCAATTGTGAGCCAGCGCTGGCGTAAGTGCGCAAAATATAAGTTATCGCGAAGGCATCTGTCCGCGTCTTTCACTTTTTTTAGTTTGTGTTACCGCACCTTTCGAGCTCTATCATTCGTTGCACCGATGCGCATCTGGATGCAACAGCGCGCGTGCAGACGCGTTTGGGTATAAAGACTTTTGATACTCATCCCTAAAAGTGTCCCCTTGCCAAAATCTCACATAAAAGGAAGAGGGCTCCTATATATCTTCCAGAATTTGGCTCCGTTCTCATCTTCATTGCTCCTCCCACGAGACGGCTTCATTGTATCTCATAACTCCGCGATGACCTTACGGTACGGAACAAAGACGTCCCTATGGCAGCCGCTCCTCTTCCCTTTCGATTACGCCCTCCTCGTCAGTCTCTTTCTCCGTCTTCCTCATTCCCTCCGCACCTGGCTGTTAAAGAGGGTCCACTTTCCTTTTGTTTCACCACCTCATTGCGGCTGCCCGGTGTCTGATATTACTTTCCCTAATGAGAACGCGTGGGCCAAGAACAAACAAATGAACGGGGAGCCAAAAAGAAGAGGAAAAAACTCCGTATCTCCATGGTCCCTCCGATCTTGATCCGTCGGCGTCCGGAAGAGGGGCTCTCCCTACGACACCTTCTCGCGTCTCACTCCCCTTTCCTCACCTTTTCCTTTCAAAAGGATCCTCTCGGCGGTGTCGCTCTCCCGTCTTCCTTCTCCCGCTTCTGTCGATCGAATCTCCTCGATCCACTCTCCTCGGTTCCCAAACCACTACTAATCGAGTCAGATCCGTGTCCAGACCCGAGCACCAACTGACTAGGCAGTCGAAGTCCCCGCGGTGTCACGTCCCAACCCCTCCCTTGCTGGACACCACCACGGTCCTCCTCCTCTTCCTCACCCCTTCCGCAAATCATCCCCCTCCCCCAGCCTCCTCAAACAGGGCTCACTTCTCTCCGTCACCCCTCCCCTTCCCCCCGGGCCCTCGGCTCGATCCATGTGGTTCTGGATCCCCCCTTTAACCTCCCACCTTCACTCCCCCATCCTCTGTTTCTCTCTCTCTCTCTCTCTCCTTCCACTCCTCTCCTTCTCCCAGCAATATTCGTCACCATTGTTATCCCGGCGGGGAAGGAGGCTCCTCTCTCCTTTCTCTACTCCTTAAACTGGCCTACTCCACTAACAACACCCCTCACCCTCTGCTCCAAGTTCCTCAACTGTTCCTACCCGCCTCACCCCTCTCTTCTTCCTCGCCACCTTTTCCCTACTTCTATCTCGCTACTCCTCTCTCTTTTCCCCTTTCTACCACAGCCCAACCCTCTCGCTCACCCCTTATCCTTCCTTCTTGCCGAACTCTCTCTCTCCTATTCCCCTTCCTCCAAACCTTTCTTCACCTCTCTTTCTCTCCTTAAACCTCCTTCGAAGCAGCGCGCCCGTCTTCATCAGTACGTCCTCCTTTCCCCTTCCTACCTTACCTCTCCTCCTTTTTTCTCCCCCCTCCCACCACCCTTTAATGCCTCCCCAATCCCGACAGCCCCCTTTCCCCAAATTAATCCTCCACCTCTTCCTTCCTCGTTCTCTTGGCTGCCTTTCTTTGCCGGAACCGGTTGAGAACAAATTCGCGGATTGAATCGTCCAATTGTATTAATGGGGTGTCCCGTCGTACGCTCATTAAAAATCTTCCTGAATTTACGGAGCTAACTTTTTTATCGGAAGGGCCTTCCGTTTCCTTTTCGTCTCAATTAATTTAGACTCGGAGCCAATGCTGGATTCGCCGCCCGAAAATAACCGCATCCTTTGAAATCGAGTTAAAACAAGTCGATCTTTTTCGAAAGAGTTGGGCCACAACCGTATCGATTACGACGTTACCGAAACGTATTATTTTTAGCCTCTCCAGATTTGAAAGATAATCATTCTTTAAATATATCGTGAGCACCTCCAATATAAGGAGAGTTAAATCCATCAAGGTGTTTATTTTCTGTATCGTAACTTCACAAAAGCTTCAATAGCCAAACGTGCGATAAAATTTAAAATTCCTTTAGGATTTTTTAAAGATGTTGGGGAAGAAAAAATTATATAGTTTATGTTTTTATTATTTGTTTTCGTGCCCTTGATTATCTAGACTTACTGAACTTAAGCCACGTGCAATTCCATAAACGTACATTTTATCATAAATAACGTTTTATCATGAAAATTACACAGATTAATAATTTTAATATTTTTCATTAGATACTAAATATCTGAGTAGGAAACACTATCTTCAAATTTTGTTATCCCAAGCGCTTTTCACCGGGATAACCGGTGGGTTAGGTATATTAATTATAAAACAATCAATTTTTTTCTTAGCTTATGGAAAAGGAAATCGCTGTTTTTTGTGAAGCTGCCATTGGGAGACAGTAAACACCCATCGTTCGTGTTTGAAGGATTTTATTTTCGAAAATTAAGATTTTTCCATAACCTGTTGATCCCTTTGAAGCCATTTTAAAAACATTTTCTTTGCGCCTTAACGCCCCTCTTGCTCTACTTTTATACAAGTCAAAGCGTTGAGACTGCTACTTCCCTCTCTTTTCTCCCCTTCCCTCTCTTTTCCCTTCTCCTCAGCCACCTCCCCACTATTTTACCGTCACTAGTGAGCCGCCTTTAAACTAGTCTATCCCTCTCTTTCTCTCCCTTGCCACCATCGCGTCCTTTTAACCCCTGCCAAGGGGTTGTCTGATTCTATTATGAGTTCTTAATTGGAAACTGCATGTGCTAATAGTTTTCGGAGGATGAAGGAGAGGATAGAATCTATTGTCACCCGACAGAGAAGTATCGGAGTTCGATTCTTTACGATGAGATTTTGACGTGAAGGAAGATTGAGCGTCAATGTATTTTTAAACATGTGTTTATGGTGATTTATAAGTGGAGGAGACAAAAAGTAAGTCATATATTATTAGCGAAGCAAACAAATAATTGCTTATTCTTTCAGCAATTTCAGCGCTGAAATTCCTCGCAAAACATTTGAGCTGGCGGCATTAATATTGAATTAGACCGATTTCTAAGGATTTGGATAAACGTCAGCAGATGGTTAAGAACTGGTTTTGATCTTATGGAATATTTTTCGATTTGAGTCATAATGAATATTGAACTAAAATGTTTTAAACAACATTAGTTAATTAGGTTGCTTTTTAAATTAAATAAAAAGCACGGATTTGGCTAATTGGCCCTTTAAATTTTATAGCAATATCTACTCTTCTTCCACTTCCTGAGCGATAATAAAACTTAAGTCTTATGTTTTAAGATACCTACTCTTAGAAAAATCTTTCACGAGAAACTCTCGGATAATTTTTCGAGACCCACAAACAGCGATTCTTCTCTCCGGATAATGAAAAATGTGCCACTATATTTCGTTTCATAGTGTATTTTTCTGTTTACTTCTTATAAAATTACGCCAACTACTTCCCGTATATTATCTAGAGGAATTTTTTCCTACAGCGCGAATAAAAGTAAACAAACGCGACGGCCTAATCATGGTTTATTTTTGGAAGAAGTCAAGCGACGGGTAGTTATAGATTCAAAATATTATCAAATCTCGCGGCCTATATTTTTTCAACGGCGTGAAAATTTACTTCCCCCTCCCATTTAATATACATATCCAGAATTTTCGCACATGTTTTAGCAAGGAAAAAATATTTGGTCCAGTATATCTCATTCGTCGACTGAGATATTCCCAATTTGCTGCCTAAACAACCACATAACGTCTCTTTTTCCTACAGACCTAATTAGACCTATTTATAGGATGCGAAACAAACGTCTGCCTAATCTGATTACCCTCTTCGGAATCGGCGGCGATCGAGTTACTGTTAGAGCCAGACACTTTGACGTTGCCTAGATACGCACTCCAATTCCAATGCCTTTTTTTCTGGCCATCTCCACCACCTACCAAACCCAATTCTCTATCTCTCTCTCTCTCTCTCCTCCTACCCTCCTTAATCCTGCATTCGACCTTTACACGATGGCCAATCCTCAATCTTCCCAAATCGCTTTCCTATGTGATAAAATGTTAATCTCCATGCCTCATACTCCCACCCGCAAGCGGTCCAATTTTCCCGCGCCACCCACCTCACCTTCGGCCCCCATATCGTCTTTCACCCCATTGCCTACCTCTTCTTTTCATCTCCCTTCAGGCCCTCCATCTCCTAAGTCGTCCCTTGAGATGCTCAATATTTCCCATCCACGCGATATTCTTCGTAATTTTGTCTCATTGTCCACCTCTTCTTTTCATCTCCCTTCAGGCCCTCCATCTCCTAAGTCGTCCCTTGAGATGCTCAATATTTCCCATCCACGCGATATTCTTCGTACTTTTGTCTCATTGCCCCTTCAGCCCTCTGAGGCGCGAGGCTCGAAACACAACCGCGCCGGGAGGAAGAGTGGAAAAAGATAGGGAGAGAGGTGAGTCTGCGTGACCACAGTTGGCGACACGCTCCCGTTCCTTTCAGTTGTTACTCTTTTTTCCTTACAGCTTCGATTGTGCAAAGGGATCTTCCCTCGCCCGATCTGCTGCTCCGTCCACCATCCGACCCTTCTCCTCTCCCCAGACTGGTTTGCTTGCCAAAGCCATCAAAAACGTATATATAAGAGGAGGGAAATAAATACATTCGCATAAGAAAATAAAAGTACTCACCAGTTCGCCTATTGTAAGGTTGTGCCCGGGAAACGGTTTTCTTTTGTTTTTTTATTTTTAAACCCTCTCTGCCTCTTTTCTAATCGGTTTCGAACTTGCCTCCGACTCAAGGATGCTCTATCGAGATTCCTACGCTCTCTTTTCCTATCGGATTTCCGGTTTTCTCTGTTTGTTTGGAAAACTCTAGCGTGACACCGTTTCTCATCGATCGATAGAAATAAATATTTTCCACAGAATCAAATTAAATTCGCTACTAACGTGCGGGATGAGTGATAAACGACCTTGTAAAAACGGTAACGATTTTTTAAAGCCAAATTCCGTAATCTAAAGCGCATTCCAATGATTCTAAATTTGCGAACGAGATTTCTTCCTCACTTCCAATATATTTGCCACTTGCCACGTTTGGCGAATCGGTCATATATTCGTCATTCACCAGTTATATTTGTTTAAATGTCGAAATAATATTTTAAATATACGTTTATTGTATTGGAAAAAATTTCTGTGATATAATAATGTAGAGTACAATATTAATCATATTTTGAGTTTACTCCCTATGTTGGAGATATGAGGTGTGGAAAATGCTCTTTTACGTATGTCAGAATGTCATATTTCATGGTTTACTCTGCACAGTATCAGTCTCGAATTGTGTCAGTTCAGAACCTCATGGCAATTTTTAAAAGTTGACAATCGTATGTCGTAGCAAGTGGTATATTTTGTATCATGTGGCGAATATGATGCCTTGATGCTCAAAAGCATGGCAAACATCGAAGTTTTATTGGACACCCTTGTTTTAGATGATAGCCACTCAGTAACCGCATAAATATTTTGAATCTTAAAACCCGAAATTAAATCAATGAGCGAGGATTTCCTATACGGAAAAGATCCACACCGCCTGAATGACATGCACCGACACAGGCGTAGTTATTTACATTCTAGTTGAAGTAATAGGAATTTATATAAAATTTTAGCGTAGTTTTTGCTGAGCGTAAAGTAACTATTCTCGTACGACACAAGAAGGAATTCTAGATTATGGCAACGGCCTGTCTACATCGACGTCATTAAAGAACTAAAATGATTTAAAATAATGATTACACAGCTATAAAAATATGCTATCATCAATTACCTATTATCACTCAATAAAAGCAATTTTAGATTGCACCATAAATCATATGTTTATCCTTTGGGTTATCGTGATTGTGTGAATCCATATAGACCAAGAATAAAAAAGCATACCCGCAGCCATTTATCTGAGCTGTTAAAATAAAAAAGAGTATAATATGACTGTTTTCAAATATTTCTGCCTCGGCTAAGAGTAGCTCCTTTAATTCTCGACACTTGCATTTTTCTTTTTACCTTCTCATACGAAGTATCGAGAAAGTATTGTTTACGCGAAAAAATTCGACCTCGAGATTTTTACGGAAATACACGTTTTAGGTGTCGCTGAACCCGAAAAAGTGGTTTTCGCAATGCCGTCTGTCTGTCTGTCTGTCTGTTACTGGCGCTGGAGCCTAGACGGTGGAACGAAAATGAATGAAATCTCGTACTTAGGCATTTTATCATACTGATCAGAGTATACATAGAAATGGTTGACATTAATCAATAATTAAGAGTAGTTTATTCTACGCATTTTTAACAACAATCCGATTTTCTCGAAAACGGCTGTAACGATTTTGATCTAATTTCGCACAGTCACTTAAGTTTACGTCTTCAATAATACTATATAGTTCATATTTCTCAAAAAATGAATATAAGGCTAGTTTATTCTAGGCAACTTTAACAATAATTCGATTTTCTCAGAAACGGCTTTAACGATTTTGATCAAATTTCGTACAGTTACTTAAGTTTACATCCCCAATAATACTGTGTAGTTCATCTTTCTCAAAAAATGAACATAAGGCTAGTTTATTCTAGGCAACTTTAACAATAATTCCATTTCCTCAGAAACGGCTTCAACGATTTTGATCAAATTTCGTACAGTTACTTGAGTATACGTCTTCAATAATACTACGTATTTCATTTTTCTCAACGAATGAATGTAAGGCTACTTTATTCTTGGGCAACTTCAACAAAAATTGGATTTTCTAAAAACAGGCTCATACGATTTTCATTTTCTAAAGATAACTAAACGACGCATTAGTACATATATGAGAAAGTTTGTACAATGTACGTTGTACCGATTTTTTATATTATCTTAAAAACAATTACCGTTCATTTTAGCATAGATTTATTTATGCAGCTGCCATTATAGTTATGTTAACAGCATACGATTCTCTTTGGCTTTGTGGAATTAAATTTTTTTAATGAATAAATTCCGAGTAGTTGTTGTCGTTTAGTTAAACTTTGAAGTTACTAAAGTAGAAAATTGTTCAAAATAATTAAAAGCAACGATTTTGACGATATTTAAATAATTACATTTAAATATATTATAGTATGACATTTGTTTGAAAATTTAGCTGGCCACCGTTTCAAGGCTACAAATATAAATGTTAAATCATTTGAAATTAAATAAAAATATTTTTTAGAGTAAATTTTAATTTATAAGCCTATGTAATCAAAGACGACAAGAGCAAAATAATATTTTTCTTTGAATTTGTTAGTTAATTATAATTTCCTGAACCTATATGCGGAAACTAAAATAAATAACGAGGTGCTTAAAAATTTTGAAATAAAAATTATATTTCATTTTTCAATATGTTGCCAATGATACACAAATAAAAAGAATTTACGTGCCAAATTTAAGATAACAGGCGGAATTAAGTTCAGAACTAGTAACTAACCAAAAAACTTTTCTAAAATAAACTTTTATATTTGAAAATCTCAGGCGCCCTAGGTAAATTTAAGAAAAAAACCAATAAAACTTACGCTTAGTGAGGTTTTTCATCTCTTCGGTAAAATTTTCAGGCGTCCATGTCACGTACGTTAATCGCCAAGGATGGGTAATCCTCTCTCATTTGCAGATGCCATAATTACGCCAGTTCCATGATGTCAGCAAAGTGCAGACGAGTCGGTCTGAATTTCAGGTGCTGGACGTCACGACTAGAATAGGTCGGTTGCGTTAGACACTTGAGGGATCTTCTTAATTCGTCATGTGGGCAGGGAACATTGCGTGCGGAACTCGGCAATGCCCAGCTCTTAACCGTATCGTTTACATCGATGTATTTCGCCGCCGAAGGAGACGTGAGCGAATTCATGTCTGTTGACTTCGGATATACATCATGTAGTAAAATTCCGTTAAACGGATGAAAATATTCGCCCAGTTTATTTTATTATAGGTTTCGATCGAATCGGAATTCGAACGTCGCGCCCTTTCAGCGCAGGAGGTGGACCGCATGTGTGGGAAAATTGGCAACTAGAGAGAGATATTCTCTACCTCTCTCCATGGTACCACCGTGTTGGGGAGTTTCGTGCTTATGTCCCAAAAGAATGAATCAGTCACATATAAATAGAGCGAAAAATACCTCGGAAAACCTGCTTTCTGCCACGGCCGCAAGTAACTAATTTTGTGTTGTACAGCACGCAGGGGTAGGCGTTGGATGCCAGGTATGTTGATTCTAGATGATAAAAAAGATATACTTACTCTGTGTTCACTTTTAATCTGACAACTTCGTGAGGGATCAAGGGTGAAATGTAATTTACGTTTGAGTGTTATTGTGTGTATTCGAGTAACGCTAACACTTGCATGCCTTTGATGTTTGTCTTTTCGTAGAAGTTGAAGTTGAAATGATTACATCCCCACCTTGCTTCCAAGATTTTCATCAATTAAATTTTAATAAGATGACACTAACTCTTGTGCACTCTTAGCAACGCTTTTTCGAATTTCCAAACTTTTAATCTTATAATAGTCCATATACCTAACAAATGCTTCCTTCTATTTTTAGAGAATTCCAGATTCCTTTTCCATTCAACTTTCTTATGGAAAAATTTACTTCCAAAGGAGTCATCATTTGCAATAAATCATCCCATTCAAATGAGAATATGAAGTGTGAGGTTTCTTAGAGTCGAAATTTCTAATTTTCTTAATGTGTTTTACTCACATTTTAGGCCTACTAAATCATAATTGAAATTTATAAAATTAAAATCGTTAAAGAAACGAGGAGACTAGAAAAAATACGCAAGCTCTGTTGTTTATTCCCCAGCCAATAAAGCTGACAGTTTATTTTTTTGCGTCCCATCATTCAAGCGCTCAATACCTGCGGAAAGCTAAATTTAAATAGGCAGTGCGCTAAATTGAGCAACAATAGTATGCGACATTCCCCGTTACGTGCCCAACGTAAGGTGATAAAAATGTACCATGCAACTGGCGTCGAATGGAACACGAGTCCTTTGATGGTGAAGCTTTGGGCGTCTCTACCTTCATAAGAAAATTAAAACTTTTATACGCCCTAACGGTGAAGATTTATTAGCTACACGGAAAATCGGCACGATAGAATTAGCAGATTATGGATGACAGCGGAAAGGAGATCCTTGGTCAAAGTCTGAAACTCGACGTTGCGCAACTCTGTGAACACTCGCTGTCTAAGCGGATGGGAAAAATTAGCTCATAGGCATCCAAAGCGGACTTTTTTTTTAACTTTTCAAACACCTTTTTCACTTTTTATTATGTATGTTAGAATCCGGTTACATAAATAATTTAATATTAGTCCATAAAATATCGATGATTAATTTCCATGATATCAATATCTTTTTCTTTTATCATCATAGAAAATTGTTGTTACATTATTATCATACAGATTAATTAACCTTCCTTAAAAATATAGAATTTATTTCTTTAAAAAGCACCTCGAAGGTATAATTAAAAATTTTCCTCTGCATATACAACTTCGAAATCATCTAAAAATAATATTATATCTCACGAGACGCTAGTTTAACTCGAGTCTTTAAATAGGAGTACTAATTGTCAGCAACACAATTTTCGTGCACATTACTTTCCCCGCAACCATTTTTTACTTTCTCATACGAAGTATCGAGAAAGTATTGTTTTCGCGAAAAAATTCGACCTCGAGATTTTTACGGAAATGTACGTTTTAGGTGTCGCTGAATCCGAAAAAGTGGTTTTCGCAATGCCGTCTGTCTGTCTTTCTGTTCGTCTGTCTGTCTGTCTGTTACTGGCGCTGGAGCCTAGACGGTAGAGCGAAAATGAATTAAATCTCGTACTTAGGCATTTTATCATACTGAGCTGAGTATACGTAGAAATGGTTGATAGTGATCAATAATTAAGAGTAGTTCATTCTACGCATTTTTAACAACAATGCGATTTTCTCAAAAACGGCTATAACGATTTTGATCAAATTTCGTACATTTACTTGAGTATACATCTACAATAATACTGCGTAATTCATTTTTCTCAATGAATGAATATAAGACTAGTTTATTCTTGGGCAACTTGAACAAAAATTGGATTTTCTAAAAACAGGCTCATACGATTTTCATTTTCTAAAGATATATAAACGACGCATTAGTACCTATATATGAGAAAGTTTGTACAATGTATGTTGTACCGATTTTTTATTAAAGCTATTAGGACATTAGTTTAACTCGTGTTTTAAAGAGGAGTACTAATTGTCAGCGACTCAATTTTCGTGCACATTACTTCCCACGTAGGCTTATTATTAAAGCTATTAGGACATCCGGCGATAGTTGGTGAGCCCGTATCTGTTCGAAACATCGCACCTTAAGCACAATGATTTAAATGGATTGATCGATAGCCAAATTTCATACCACCGATGCGTTCAGTACTCATTGGCTGTGATGTAACCTTCCCTGGCACGTAGACCGCTCTCTCATTGGACCTAGTTCAAAAATAAAATTATACTGTCTCATCAAATCTTCCCCCGTCACTGTCGTAACGGACTTAAACGGAATATATGCACGTATTACGCGGTGACGCACTTGGTAGAAATATATTAACCGAATGTAGCAGGAAAAAGTTTAGTGGAAAGCAGGGCTTCTTTTATCTTTGGGATGTGACGTGGAAACATTCAGATATATATCTGCTAAATGTATCTCGCCTTCTTTCAGAATACACTATTGGGGTTTAGAAAATTTACCTTGAAGGTGATAGATACTGGATGTTATCACAAGAAATCAAAACTTGACATCTATATTTATGAATAATAGCAAAAATTGGAAGCCGGTTGTAGTATCTTTTCCTTAATCTAATACTAACAACAAGTGTGCAAATAAACTTACCTTATCCTTCTTTATAGGAACAGATGATAAATGGTAACTGGAGGTCATTTGCATTACGAGATTGGTTGTAGTCCAATAAAAATTACCTTCGTCAGCACATAGATAACCAATCCAAGTAAATTCACTAAATATCTTTGATTTTTTTGTCGTATTTTTCCAAAAATAAATTCCTTATCTTCTGTAAAAATTACCAAAATAAATATATATAACTTGATAAATAATTATTCCGTGAAAGATGCGTGGTGATAAAATAATAATAGCTGGAGATGCATATAAAAATATTGTGAAATCTTTTGAACATTTAAATTTTCATTGAAATATTACGTATAATTTAAAGAACGGACGAGGAAACAAACATTTTTATCTAGAAATTACTTTCAAGTTTTAAATAGCAAGCATTTCGGCGACTCGGATAAAAGTTATCATCGTTAATTACTCAAGAGAATCTGTGATCAAGTTTGCGTTGAAATCATGCCTAAAAGATGTTTTAGGGTTTAAACTTGAGCTGGAAAATTTTTGCGAACATATTTTATTTAAAAAATATGAAGTTTTCTTCACTAAATTTCGCGAATCACGGATTACCGTCGTTTAAAAAACTGTTGCAGATCGTTCACGCGGCTGGTAAGTTCCGTTCCCCTGCTTTTAAAAGAAAAGAGAGGCAGAAAGAAATTACGTATTTAAAAATTTCAACTCGTTTGGAGGATGCGTGATAAAAAAATCGTTAAAACCGCAGAAATGGCCCCCAAGTATTTCCTACTATTAATAGTTATAATAAACGTTGTACGGGCCAATGGTAAGCCACGTGTAGATCTTGACGAAGGGGATACGTAAACAAGGGCAATCGCTAAATCTTTTTATAGCCAGTTTGCGGTGTTATTTTTGCAATCACGAGTTTTCGTCATGCGTTCGACCCGATCGACGAGCCTTCCTGCGTAGTTGTTTACGTTCGCCTATTTGGCGGAATGCTTCGATACCGCAAACTTGCGAGAGCGATGACAAGGATCGCTCTTGAGCCAAGGCTGTCTCCTTCTTCCCTCAAAAAATTCGATTAGGAATATAATGAGGTACGTGACATGGATGCTCTACGGCAGGGGTCCCATAACTTTTTATTGAAAGGGCCACATTAGGATTTATGTACGACAGCGCGGGCCACTTAAGACTTTTTCAAATGACTGATCGGGCCGTGTGAAAACTTCAAAGAGCAAGTTTCGAGGGGGGTTTGGGTTGGGTATGGCTGTCGGGTCGGATTAAATCACTGCGCGGGCCGTAGTTTGGGGACCCCTGCTGTACGGCGTGGAAAAAATAGTATACATTTGCAAATTCTAAATATATCATATGTTTCCTGATTATGAATTCGTTTAGGCTTTTTAAATTAATTTAAAATACGGTAAAAATAAAAGTAAGTTATATTGATATAATTTTACGAAGTCTGAATACACACATATATCTTTATTAGATATTCGTATATATCTTAAGCTTTATGAATTAACTAAGACGCGGTAAAATAAGAGCTGGCGAGTGAAGGGGGACGTAATAATACAAACAATAAGCACGTTGATTCCCCATCATATTTCCATGTCAGAGTTTTTTTAACAGTCAAATGATCAAGAAATTACCAAGAATGTTTGTCACTAAATTCGCAGGCAACTATGTGATTATCTATATTTATAAATTATTATTAATGAAAATTGTATACAGGTAAAACGGTAATATTATAGCGAGACAGTTTATTCTAATGAAATGAACAGCATGAACATATACTAATCATGTGCGCAAAATAAGGACGGCAAAGTTTCGTTATACTGTGACTTTGAGGAGATCATTCCAAAAAGTTGAGCTAGTTTGTGTATTATGTGTCTATCAATTTAGAAAATCGCTATTTTTCTTACGCATTCGTCTTATTGTGTTTTGAAAAAATAAGGGTGGGTGTTTTATGTAAGGATCTCTCCGAAAGGCGTTTTCTTGTGAAAAGACAGACAGACATCTTATATTATATGAATTAATTAAATCAAAAATCCAATGCGAAAAGATTATCGAATGAGCGAATGTTCGTTAAATTTTCAAATGGATTAATTGTATTTATTCACTTACCTTCGTAAAAAAAACTGGAGCTCGATTCTTATTCGGGCGAATGCTGTATTCGAATTTGTTAGGTGTAATCTGAGATCTCTTCTATTTTAAGGAAAAGCCATTATTAAATAGTTGTAGTAGTTGTATTCGCTCACATTCTACGTATTGTTTCGCCGCGTCATTAATTCTTTCTACTCTAAACGTTCTAGCGTTCTCAGCTAAATTCGAATGACTTATTTAACCGTTTCAAAGACAGTAGGATTACTCTTCGCGCATTTAACAAGTGAAATCCGTAAACATTGAAAGCGTCCCTTAATCCTCCGTCACGACCGGCAAAAAGCCCATAGTCCTCGGGCGTCGCCGTGACCGGCACGCTATTTCGCCCGGTAAACGTCGACACGGAAAAACACGCTCCGTTGCCGAGAACAAGCGAGATGACTGAACTGCCCCGCTTTCACTCTCGGCGCGCTTGTGTTGGCGGCAGATGCAATTGCCCGAGAGCTGGAATCATGCCCCCGGGATGAACTCATCGCCCCCTACGTTCACGTGACGGGCAGATCATGCGCATCGGACCCCGAAGCTTAAATAAAGATATGCGAAATTTTCGGGATCATTGGATGCGATAAATTGTTTTTGCATAAGAAGGTAAAAAGTCGTAAATGAGCTTTGTGAGCGTTTGAGATCGCTGACACGGGGTGGATAGAATGGAGTATTTCTTAAAAATGTCAAACTTTTCATAAAGGATTCTCGCGCCAAATGACGAGGATAAATTTCCCAAATACATGGTGAGACGATAAAATTCGTTGAATAGTGGACAACTTTTTTATTAATAGGAATTTTGTATTTTTGCATCTTTTTTTTACTTTTAGCCGGCGGCATTCTGCTTAAAATAAAAAAATAATTTAGATATTGGACTGAAGATTTTTTTCTTGGCATTCGGTGTATAGAATTCTGGTTTCGAAAAATTGCTGACTACTAATTTTATGAGGATTTAATTTAATTTAGCCAACAAGTAAGGTTTTACATAGTATATAAAACTGTTTTAATTTAAAGAAAAATGCAAGTGAAATTACTAGCCTTATTATAATTATTTCAAGTGCAGCATATGGAATTACTTTGATATTATCACAATACAAACGTCGATATAGTAATTAGAAATCAAAGGTCTCTTTTATACAGGAATAAGCAAAAATCTTGAGTTTCTCCTCGTCATAACCATTCATAAGTATTTCACGTATTATTCCAACATCATTAACAATTTTCATAACACCCATCCCAATCAAACTGTTTTTCCCATACATAACTTCGTGAAATTATTTGGTTATATATTCATAGCAATGGCTATTTGGATTTAAAATTCTCGTTCTATTATATATATATATAAAACGTTCCATGAACTAATGTAATTTTGCACTGTTGCAATTACATGAATGTCTGTTCGTTTGCACTCCCAATGGTGAGCCTTCTTGTCTATTGGTGATATGTTTCTTGATATATGGCGCGCAAATGATCACTTTTATTTCCTGACTCTTTCCATTATGTCACATATAATAATACTTCTTTATTCTTACTGTCTGAAATTCATATGCAGTTATATGTTGAGCTTTGAGATTATATTTTTCGCTTTTTTTAATCGTCGTTTTCACTTTGTCTGTCCATCCGTGAGCAAAATTTTGAAACAACGATATGAGATGGTAAGATTTTAAAAATAGCTTTGGCTGATAACAGGTATGAACTCTGTTGATTTTAGGGTCCGTCCGTCTTTTTGCCTTTTAGCAGGATTAAAAAAAAACTTATGAAATATCTATACTGACCCGTTTTAATGTGAAAGTCTACATTCTACAACATTAAAATTGAAGCGTAAATACGTTCAATTTACTTTTGAAAGAGGATAAAAATCATACTACAACTGCTTAACGGCGGTGAGGTGTGTTTTAAATAACTTTTGATTGATTTCGGGTTTTAAGTTTTGGAGACTCCGAAAATTTACATGAACAATCTAAAGAAAAGCTCTTTTGGAGGGTATTGTTAGGTTGTCAGGACGGCCGAGTGTCTAAGGCAGTGTTTCCCAACCTTTTTAGAGTCGCGGCACCCTTAAGTGACCTATCCACCGTCAGTAATAATCGCGGTGAAGTTGGACCCCTAACCCTAATCTCCATATCTCCTTTCATTTGAAGTGCCTTTGCAACGAAATGAAGGTCGACTTAACTCTGGTTTGCATTTTTGAAAGCCGACGATGCAAAATGAGGCTAAAAAATGGGAAAACAGAATATTTTTTGCGGCACCCTTCAGGACACTTCACGGCACCCAGGTTGGGAAACACTGGTCTAAAGTGCTAGACTACTGAAGCTGATAGCTGATGGCTGATTGTTCTGAGGTTCGAATCTTTATGCTGGTATTTTTTATCTTTGACGATGAAGTACTATTTGGTATAAGTTTCATTCTTTTCTGAAAAAGTGCCTTGGATTATTAGGTATATTAAGAAAAACAAATTACGCAATTAATGCATGGTAAGCGTATGCGTGAGAGAAACAGTTCCTCTTGCTTACATAATGCATATTCATTAACAATTAATTAAACTTATAAATGCATTTCAAAGCATTAGCATTGTTGAACAGCAGGAAGATACAGCTAGTAAAATATTCTATTATTTTAAAAATATATTTTATTCTAATGGAGAGAGGACTAACAATTCAGAATGCAATAATACAAGATGTATTAACCCACACGCACGCACACACACTATGAAGAAGAAAAACGCACTGGATATGGAAAAGATCGTTGTTCATACCACACACCAAAAAAGTAGATACGCTAAAAAAGACTGTTATGCATCACAAACATTAAAAAAATGTCCGCCTAATTAATATAAATACATTGCGCACACGCATAAAAGTAGGCTGTGGGCTAGGTTCATTTATTGTACAGCAATAATTGAATTATTGGTAATCAATAATTCTACTTTTCATTAATCACTTTCCGACGAACTGTGCTCACCAGCACATAATTTTGAGTGATACATTTCATAAAAACAAGGAAAACAAAGAATGTCCACACACTAGCCCATTTTAAGAAACTTTTCCAACCACATTTGCAATCACGACTGCGTAGTTCGCTGGAGAAACACAACTCATTGACGTTCATGAACACTTCTTTCCACAAGTTTTGAGGTGTACCACGCACACTGCAGCATAGGTGTGAAGCGTGGCGCAGAGAGCTGGTGATGCAGCAGTGAGTGGATTCTGATCGCGTTCTCACGTGAGCTGATTTCTCGCCTCTCTTGAAGAAGATATGTAGAATATTGGATATGGGCAATAAACTTTCCTATAGAAATAGACGTCACATGGCGTACAACGGCGTACATTTGGGTGGTAAAACCTTTAAATTTGCAGGTTGACACATCATTTTCATCGAAGAATTTTTCGTCGTACATGGCTCCATTTGTTTGCCCGCCCCAAGAATCTATTATCGGAAAGAAGTTTCTATTCCCGACGTAAGGTTTAAGTACTTTCTGAAGAAAGGATTCGTACAGGATAGAAGTCAATTTTCCTGATTTGGACCAGGTGACAAATACACTTCCGTGCTCGCCCTGTAATTCCTCGACTTTTTCACTCACTCTCGGTCCAAATTTGCCAGCTGGTTCTTGCGTACACAAAAACATTACTGGCAGTAACTTTCCTGATGCAGTTAGCGCGTATTGTGCTGTATAGGAGTGAGTTATTTTATTCATATCTTTGACAGCAAGATGCACCGATTTTTTCACTTTATGAGATAATGTGCATGAATTGCGTAATTTGCTTTTCTTAAAATAATAATCCAATGCATCTTTTCAGAAAAGAATGAAACTTATACCAAATAGTACTTCATCGTTAAAGATAAAAAATACCAGCATAGGGATTCGAACCTCAAAACTACAACCATCAGATATCAGATTCGTAGTCTAGCACATTATACACTCGACCGTTTATTGTGGTATTAAACATTATTTACAATTAAGGAATTTTCATCGACTCATCCTGCTTAGGATCTCTAGAATTTTTTCCTTTAACTTTTTAAATCAACAATTATTTGCTTGTAGAAATTCAATTTCCAGTGCAATTATTTTTGTAAATGCTTCAGTGTGTTGGTGTTAGCTTCAGCATTCATATAGTTTATCAAAAAACATACAACATGGTTTCATTCATCAAATGTCTCATTTTGCTGTAGGATAAAGGCTAGATTACTGTCTTTGTCTTGTGATAAGTATTAATAACTTTTCACCGAGGATGCAGCCTATTTGTCGTGTTGAAGTTCTCTCGTAAAAACTACCGCCGAACATCTGGATGCTGTTCATTTTGTGCCATATCTTTAAAAACGAAACTTCTACGGAAAGGTTTAGTATGATAAAGTAATATTTTATTTGTACAGGAAACGAACAGAAAAATAGTGACACGGTGTTTTCATGTTGACAAAGTCAAGAACTTGGCTCTACCTACAGACAAGTGGCATTTCACGTGGAAAGTGACACACTCAACCTCCCGACTTGATGCGAAAAAATTATCACGAGACATTTTCGACCAGGGTGGGCGGAGTGAGGGGAAAAATCTCAGCCGGAAGTCTGTTCTGCCTTCCTCCCCTCCACATCAACCAAAACATATCAACCACGAACGAGCGAAGATTTTCATACTTTGACCAAGAAAACATCGAACTTGGGACACCCAAAAATAGTTTTCCGTCCTTAATTTGGGCGCATCACATGCACCCTCAAGATGTAGCCAGCTAAGCCCTTTGGTGCACACAGTTGCACTTCTATCTCGTTCCCTATAGGGGAACCAGAGAAGGGGCGAATCTTTCAAGGAAGTGGGTCTTTAGGCCAACTTAGGCGTTGCGCTCAACGGTTTGCACGCTATGTGTTCGAAGTGGGTTTGTTGGAGGGAGCAGAGGGGAGATAAGGAGAGAGAGAGAGACAGGAATGTGAAGAGCGCGCTCCTCTCGTGGAATAAACAGGAGCTCCCTAAAGCCCTCCTCTAACGGCTGATACCATACGGAACCCAGCGACTGCTGCCACTACGGGAATAGATCCACCCTTCCTCTCTCCCTTCTACCAGACTGCTGTCCAAATCTACTCCTACAACCCCTCTACCCGTCTTTCTCTCTTTCCCTCTATCTCCCTCCCTCCCTCTCCCTCTCTCTCTCTCTCTCTCTCCTTTTCCTCCTCTGTACTCACTTAACCTCCTCCGCAATTAGTATAATGCTACCATCCACCCAACCCTGCATTCCGGCAATATGTCCTTCCCTCGATCCCCCTGCCATACCAATACGTCAGGCAGTATTCCATCACGTAATCTCCAAGATCTCCCATTCCTTCCGGACCCTTTATTCCCTAACCTCCCTCCCATCCCTTCTTCCTCGTCGTATTTCTTCTCCTATTTTCCCCTTCCTTCCTTCTTTGATCCCGTCCCTTCCAACCCTGCCTCATTTCTCACCATCCATGACCTTGGTTTTCCTCTCATAGATTACAGCAGGTTTCTTTCTCTCCAATATCCTTAATTGTTTTTCTCTCCCGATCCCCTTTAATCTAAACGCTGACATTAATACCTCCGTCAGAAGATATATATGAGAGCTAATCTGAAGGATGAAGGCGGTGACGATTAGATATTTTCCTGCCTCGGGCACTGTCACAATAAAGGGAAGGGGAGTTGGATTAATCTCCCGCGATAGACGCTCGTTCGCCGCTAAGCTACCTAGGCGGCGATGACGGCTACATAACTCGCCACCTCTTTTTAAACGCGAATTTATCTTAAGGAGTAGGAAAGAGTTTATTCGACGCTTCGATGGGGATATCGAAACAAGTAATAACGGCGTGTAAAAAAAAGGAATTTTCGGAAGCATTTGGCTTCCGTCCTCACCATATACCGAGTTTATTTTGTTTGATCGCCTTTAAGTTTTTTTTTCGAATCGAGGCTGTATTTTAAGCCGAGATTCGTTATTTCAACTCCTTCGCTCGAAATTTTATCTTTTCAAATAAGCTTAAATCGGCATTAACGCGAAGAAATAGCGATTTAAGCGAACGAATTTCCGTTAAATTATCATGATATCTATAAATATAACTAAGTATTTGATACGTATCGCTTGCGATAAATTTTTTATGCGTTCGCAGAAACAGACTGCCGCGGGAGAATTTATAGGAACGGAAAAAAATGTTTTGTGTGGGGTCCTGGCACAAGTTCAATTTTTTCTGTATGGAGAGTTCCGAGCAAATAATTGAAAAACACGAGATTTAGGCACATTTATGTTAATAACAAGGTCACCTACTGGTTTTAAATGAAAGCGGCGACTGTACTACCTGTTCCTGTTTTTTTTTATCTCTTGGGACATCTTTTAAACTAATGTATGATGTAACCTACAAAAATACCTCGTGAAATAGTCTCTTCTAGCGGAAAAAAATAAGCTTGCCAAGGACGAAATTAACTCGTTACGGGCATTCCTTAATTTTCCAGTCGAGCTTGGCCAATGTAGCGGCATTATGTAAATTTCTTTAAGCTGGTTATAAGCTCAACTTTCCTGCTCGAAAATAGTAGACCATTCTCGATACCAAACACACGGAAAATATATTTTAGTCCAAAAGTATCTTTTGCATTTTTTTTATTAATAGTCGTTTCAGCTTTTTGTCGTGTGGTTGCACATGATGAGACGGAGTAATTCAACCTTTGATCACCTGGGATAGGAGATTAGGAATAGACTTAAGGCTGCACAATACGCCAAAGGATTCATCTTCACATCTCCAAAGGAGAGAAACAGATGATGGAGTTTGACCTATTCTACAGGGGCAGATACCAGATGATTCAAGATCGTGCCGGGGAGATCTTTGAACCACGTCTTGCGCCTGATGCTGGTAATTATTTTTAGAATAAATCCTTAGATTAAAGCAGGTAATGGATGGCGCCACATATCCATCGAATTATTTTCTAGTCTGTTGACTAAGGGCACATACATTGAAAATGGTCGATGATTAGCGCGTGTACGACAAGAAAAATTTTGAAGTAATCACTCAGTTCCATTTCCAACCCGCTAGGTCAGCAACCACCAAACATTTTGCTAAAAGCAATAGCGGATCCAGGATTCATCCTTGGGGAGGGGGGGATGGTAATCAAAGATGAAAAATTAAACAATTTAAAAATGCCTTCAAAAACATAGAGGTTTTAAAATGTAAAAAGTAAATAGATACCATTTTGTGCAACAAAATAAACGCAGTAAAAAATAACAGTTCTTTGATATATTGTTTTTTATTATTTTTTTCTGTGTTCTAAAATCTACGATCCGTTCTTGACTAAAAGGGTCACATACGACATTTTAATTGACTGAACGGACCTTGTTTAAATTTTAAAGAGATGTTTTCATTATGTAACGTGTCATATTATATAAAAAGTATATCGGACCCAAATACTCGAAAAATATCCTTCGTGTTTTATAAATGATATCCTATGCCACCTCCTGCAAACGAATATTTATGTCATCAAGAAATTGCTGAAGTAAGGCGGGCTGGATGAAATCACTGCGCGGGCAAGATATGGCCCGAAGGCCGTAGTTTGGGGACCCCTGCCCTAGGTGAATTGCTAATGAATCATCTCCGCTTGACGCGCTGCGAAATCGCTTAGATTCCGTATATTTTCACAAAAATGTTATTTAAGAGCTTATCGTATCCCTTTATATTACAATTCCTCTCATGTCTTGTGCATTTAGTCACTAAAGGTGCAAATTTGTTATCATTATTTGCTTCTCTCTAAAGAGATTTTTAATTGCGTTTTATAAGAACTAGCATAACAAAATCAACCAATAAGTAAATATAACATTAAAACTTGCAAAGAATGCTCAAATGATAATACTTAGCCGTTATTTAAAATACTGTAAATATATTATTGTAGTTAGTTGCTCCCTTCATGATTCTAATTCTAAAAATCGTTCATCGAAATAATTTAATTGCTAAATTAAGTGGGAGCTATTTTCAGTATATGTATTCTAAAGATTATTAGTTTTCACTTGATAGCTTAAATGTAAAATATGTTTCGTCGGTAATAAATAAGTATAATATTATTACAATTTTATACATCAAACGCTGTTATCCACCGTTTAACGAGATGGGAAAACATAACTAGCCTTGATTCTGTTGTTGCCCTTCTACATTAGAAAAAAATCAAATCTTGCTCGTTAGAAGTTATTATAAACTCTATTTTCTTCAATTATCTAATGAAATTTCGGGGTTGCTGACATTATTACATAGGTCACCTTTATATCGACTACGTAAATATTACACTCTGCACGCTACGAATAAATTTGACCCTTTCAGTTCCGACGCGTCATGTTTATCCGTTGAACGACCCAAGGTTCTATGGAGTGGGAGGACAAACGGGGTCGTTTTTGTTTACCAGAGTATTCTTTCGGATATACTTGTTCCTGTTTAGCCTCGCATATTTCTTGGCATCAAAAGAATTTCCTGGTTCCTTTGGTTCTTATTTTACATGAAGTTCCTCCGGTAAAAGCCGTCAGGAGTATTCCGATCCTTTTCAAGGACTATCTTATTTCTTCGACAACATTCAAATGAATGCCACACGATTTATCCATTTGTTCAATTTGTGAGTTAACCCACGCGTTTCTATTGCGCTCCACGTTTCCCGTTTTTCTTCCGTAAGGCATGTAAGAGGTCACCCGTAAAAAATTCCGGTGGTGTGAAGTGTTATTTGTTTCACGCCGTTATTTATGTAAACGGACCCTCTCTAGGAGACGTTAAAGCCCCCTAAACGTTTTAAACCAACTCAGGACAACAGAATAGCACGAGCTTTCGTAAATACAAAGACATTTCCTATACACCGTTTAAAAAAATCACTGAGTAGGACTGGAATATTCTGAAATAAACACGACGCTTAAAATTGTATAAAAACCTCTCGCTTAAAGTTAAGATACACCTGTCGCTTTTTTCAGAGTAAGTTATATCACCAACTTTTCCGTCTGTCCCTGCCCATTCGGTTTTATTTTGTTTTGGGTTTTGTGTCAAAATTTATCGTGTTATATATCTATTAGACTCCATATTTTAGAATTTTCCAGTCATTATATATTTTGTCGCCAAAAGTGTGGGTTAATTGAAACTCCATTTCAAATTTTATGATAAACTTATAATGTTGTAGTACGTACTATATTTTTCAAGATTATAAGGCTTATTAGTCTTCAACGGTATTTTGTGGCTTTTTAAGCTTCTTTAAAACATTTCTGTCCAGGAAAATTATTAGCATTCAATTTTATTTTCTTGCCTACTTCGTGCAGCCTCTCGAATTAGCAAAAACAGTTGTCCTTGATTCTGCTTAATTTCTGATCTGGTGTCTACTCGGTAAATTCGGCATTTTTCCACCATTAGGAAGCGTGATATCAACCACTCCTTATTGTATGAGATAGCATTTATTTAATGTTTTTTGTTTCATTGCTGTTGCACTCACATAAAATTTTCCATCCTCAGAATAACAATTCTGTTATTGAGGGTCAATCTTCTGCGATTAAGAAGTATAAGGATAAAGTGCTACATGTTTCCAAATTCATATAATTCATTTTTGTTTACATCGAAGGAACACGAACAATAATTTGCATTTCCTGATATTTTCTAAAAATATATTTTTTCATATCCGATTAGCCCAGTCAAATCAGTATTCTTCAGTTGAACGTGATAATAATTCTTAAATGAATGATTTAAAGATCTATCGTAAAAACTTTTTAATAAGCAATTATTATGCGTGATGTGTTTTTGGATCTACTTATCCGGTTCAACTCTGTTTCTCGCATAATACATACCCCATTTTAAGTTAAGAACCTAAGCTCTATTTTAAACTTGAACCTTTATGTTCATTAAATCATATTAAAATAATTGCATATATTTCATTAAAACATGAATATTATGTTTATTTCAATTATATAAATACTAGTAACATTTTTAAGTCGAGTAAACCATTAGTGGAATTGATGCGTCTTTATCACTCATGTCAGATGAATCCTTCAACCCTTATTTCATGCATTCATTTAAATGTATTTGATTACCCAATTTTGGAATCCTTAGAAATGATAATTAAAATTCTCTGAATAATCATTTTATTCTAAATCATCAAATTTCACCGTACATTAATGAAAATAAATCACATTATTCAATATTAGAGTGCCAATCCATTTTATAATCTCCTTTACACTAATTGAAAAAAATAGCAATCTGAAAAAAAAATCGTACTTCGAGTGGTTGATTGGCAATATCTTATCGTCTGTTATCGGACACTTCTCATCTTTATATCAGCGACAGCTTTATGTCTTTCATGTCGTTACCATCAAAGGTCGAGGAACCAGCCACCTCGCTCGCGTATCTTAAATGAAACTGAGACAACACTGGGAGTCTTTACAACCCATTGCAAAGTCCTCTGGCGACTCTTTTATCCCTCCTCGTCTTTCTGCCTCTCGTTACGTTCCCCATCTCTCTCTCTCTTTCTTCTTTCCACCTCTCCTCACTCCCATCCCCCTCCGCCACCTCGTCACCTTCTCCCCACGTGTTCCCACCCGCACGCGCAATCCCCCTTTCCTTTGTTCTATTCTGATTGCGCCGAATGCCTCTCTACCGTAATATCCCGGGACTAAGCATTCGAAGCTTCCCTAGGACGAAGCCTTTGATCCTCCGGCATCGGGAATACGTCAAAACACCCATCGATTTATCATTTCGTATTCCCTGTTTGAAAATTCGAATTGAGAGATATTGCACTTTTAATGGACAACCTGTGGATTTTCCTCCAATATTAACTCTGTATTGATAAAATGAGGTGTAGATGATAGTAAAAATATTGCCCATTTCAAAAGTAGGAATATATTAACTATACTGTAAGCGTAGTGAGTATGAACTCTTTTTTGACACCTACGAGTGGAATACTTAGGGTGTTTTCTCTCAATTAGTATTTAATATTACTATATTTAATATAGATGGTTAATATGCGTCATCGCTTTTATTACATAGAATATTAAGGTACGTGAAATAGATAATAGTATTAGCAACGAATTCTTTAAAAAAATACGATTTTTTTCTCTTGTTAGTTCTGAATTACGATGCGATGTTCTAATTCATCCATATATTTTGTAAATTTGCAAATGCCACAGGTGTATTTTACAATAGCGTAAGTGTTGCCAGAGAATTCTTACAAAATTTAGTTAACTTCTTCAAATTGTTCAGTATGAGATATTATTTCAATTTCATTACTGGACCGTTAAAGTTATCCCATGTTCACTGGAATTTATTTATGGGTGAAACATTTTCATGAAGGGAAGTACTCTAAAGATAGGAATCTTAAAAAGAAAAAATATGATTTTGATATTTTCTAATAAAATCTTATAATTTGGCTTCCTTTGCTATGGGTGCCTGTCTAGTTAATTAGTTGGAATTAGGTCTAAGCCATGCAAAAGATTCGTGTTAACTCAAAATCGCTCTGCAATTTTTCAAGTCTCCTCTGAATATATGCCATCATTTTACGCTAATATCCCAATTACGTTGTTATGTTCAGTCCGAAAATAATTCATCAGTTCAGAATTGGCAGAAAATAAATTAGCAGAATTCTCAAAAAAAATTATTCCAGGTTTTAGGGATCATTCTGAGTGAAATGTTTTAGAATGTCCATTCAGTAGCAATAATTTAAATTCATAATCTTGAAAAGTGTAACGAAAAAAATTACTTGAGCTTTATAACTTCATATATAAAAAATCGGTACAACATACATTGTACATATATGGGTACTAATGCGTCGTTTAGTTATCTTTAGAAAATGAAAATCGTATGAGCCTGTTTTTAGAAAATCCAATTTTTGTTAAAGATGCCCAAGAATAAACTAGCCTTATATTCATTCATTGGAAAAATGAAATACGTAGTATTATTGTAGATGTATACTCAAGTAACTGTACGAAATTTGATCAAAATCGTTATAGCCGTTTTTGAGAATATCGAATTGTTGTTAAATATACTTAGAATAAACTAGCCTTATATACATTTTTTGAGAAATATGAACTATACGGTGTTATTTAAGACCTAAACTCAAGTAACTGTACGAAATTTGATCAAAATCGTTATAGCCGTTTTTGAGAAAATCGCATTGTTGTTAAAAATGCGTAGAATAAACTACTCTTAATTATTGAGCAATGTCAACCATTTCTATATATACTCTGCTCAGTACGTTAAAATGCCTAAGTACGAGATTTCATTCATTTTCGCTCTACCGTCTAGGCTCCAGCGCCAGTAACAGACAGACAGACAGACAGACGGCATTGCGAAAACCACTTTTTCGGATTCAGCGACACCTAAAACGTACATTTCCGTAAAAATCTCGAGGTCGAATTTTTTCGCGAAAACAATACTTTCTCGATACTTCGTATGAGAAAGTAAAAATCGGTACAGTATACATTGTACAAACTTTCTCATATACTAATGCGTCGTTTAATTATCCTTTGAAAAATATGAACTATGTAGAATCATTATAAACATCAACTTAAATAACTGTACGAAATTTCATGAAAATCGTATCAGCCTTTTTTTTTTAGAAAATCCAATTGTTGTTAAAGTTACCCAAGAATAAACCTGCCTTATATTCAGTTTTTGAGAAATATGAAGTAGGTAGTATTATTGCAGACGTATACTCAAGTAACGGTAAGAAATTTGATAAAAATCGTTAGAGCCGGTTTTGAGAAAATCGAATTGTTGTTAAAATTGCCTAGAATAAACAGCCCTTAACTATTGAGCAATTTTAACTATTTCTTCAAAGCTTTTATTCTGTATGATAAAATGCCTAAATACGAGGTTTCATTCATTTTTGCTATACCGTTTAGACTCTAGAGCCGCAAACAGACAGACCCACCCGTCTGCATTGCGAAAACCATTTTTTCGGACTCAGGTACACCTAAAATGTATATATCCACCAAAATCTCGAGATCGATTTTTTCGCGATTAAAATACTTGCTTAATATACTTCGTGTATGAGAAAGTAAAATGACTTTTCTTAATGTTAATAAGTAACAACGAGGAACAAAATGCAATTTCATTTTACAATTTATATCAACTACACAGTTTTGTTTTATATTTTCTTATATTTCACGGCCTAACATTATTCTAAAAATTATTAAGTACCATACTAGAAAAAATTATCAAACTCTGAGATAATCTCTAAAGATTATCTATGCTATTTTATTATTAGACTTGCAAACTCATGTTTGTTTAAAATATTTAAATTACAATTTCAAGTAAATTAAAAAATAAAATCAATATATAACTCGTGATAATTTTTATTAATAACTAAGAAACAGTTTCGTAAATATTATTATGTTAAATGTTTCAAAATTAAATTAAATGAGTATATTACTAGTTTTAATCGCACTTCAAAGTGACTTCCTGGCGTCGTTCCACAAAATCAATTGAAGAAATCGCCGCACGAAAGCGTCATGAGAATATTTCATTTTCGTACTGCGCCTCTGGATTTTCTTTCAAGGACTCATGAATTATACGTTTATATTTGCGGGTACCGCCGTTGACGTCACTAAAGTATTTATGGTGCTGCTCCGAAATCAACTAGTATTTAATTTTACTTTCTGGGGTAAATGGCCTTATTGTTAGTACATGCAATCTGTTAGTACATAAGATTTTTTTATGTATTTTTTATTATTATACTCAATCATTGCTTAATTTGTCTGTATGTTTTTCGTGTAATATCGCCTCGGCTACAAATAAGTAAAACCAAAACAATACAAAAAATAATACTGTTGTATTAATTGTTTCTTAGAGATTTCGCTTTGATTTGTAAATTAGACGTTTTTGTATGAACTCTATGGGGAAATTCCAATAAAAAAATCGGTACAACATACATAGTACAAACTTTCTCATATATGTACTAATGCGTCGTTTAGTTATCTTTAGAAAATGAAAATCGTGTCAGCCGGTTTTTAGAAAATCTAATTTTTGTTAAGTTGCCAAAGAATAAACTAGCCTTATATTCATTCATTAAGAAAAATGAAATATGTAGTATTATTGCAGATGTATACTCACGTAACTGTACGAAATTTGATCAAAATCGTTAGAGCCGTTTTTGAGAAAATCAAATTGTTGTTAAAAATGCGTAAACTTCCCTTAATTGTTGAGCAATGTCAACCATTTCTTCATGTACTCTGCTCAGTATGATAAAATGCCTAAGTACGAAATTTCATTCATTTTCTCTCTACCGTTTAGGCACTAGCTCCAGTAACAGACAGAAGGCATTGCGAAAACCACTTTTTCGGATTCAGCGACACCTAAAACGTATATTTCCGTCAAAATCTCGAGGTCGAATTTTTTCGCGATAACAATACTTTCTCAATATGCTTCGTATATGAGAAAGTAAAAATTTGATGCGTGATTGTAAAAATTACTTTGTGAATAAATTTATTTAAAGCTAGCATAAGTGGCCGTCAAAAATGACGGGGATGATCGATTATTCTGAAATAAAATTGAGGCAGTCTTCTTTGACCTGAAATCATACCTCCTGCTGAGAGGGTTGCCTTCGATCCGAGCGAAGGTTCGAAACCCTCACCGCGAGTATCTATTGTGCTTCAAAAGCTGACCTTAGTCCCCTCTTGCCAGGTATATTTCTGTTTTGCAGAGCGTGACAGAGGGAGTGACAAAATGACAAAGGGAGAGAATAAGGCTTTTATATATTAGCGATACATTAAAACGTTTTGTTATTATATCATAATGCTATCCTGAAAATTTCATCAAATTCGGTTCAGTCCTTTGCTTCAAAAAGCATTACACAAACGTTTGCTAAGGCTTTTATTTATATGATGGTTCTTCCAGAAAAGAAAAATTTTACTCTATGCACTTTTCTGAGATTATTTCATTCTCTCGCTAGCAAGGAATGTCATCAGGGTGGAAGCCGAGGAATTTAAATATTTTATTATAATAGGAATATTTTATTTTTTTTAAATTAAGTTTTTGACTGATTAATGAAGTCATCAATAATAATTACATTGATTCATAATTTTTATTGTAAACAGCACTTACCTGTGAATTTTGTCTTTGATGTATCTACCAAAAAATGTATGTAATATCAGTAAAATACATAATATTCCACATGTAATAGAATCTAGAAATTGTAATTTTACGGTAAAATATGTATACTTTTCCTAATTTGGAATTGTAAGGTCACATGGAATTAGCAGTTTGCTAATCATAGCTCCTTCTCCGTTCAGACTACAATGCGAGGACTTATGTATAAATGAAATTAACGACATAATCTAGTCAAATTTCTTTATAGGTTGCATATGTATTCGACATTCTCATATTTATAATTAATCTCATCTTTTGTGGACTTTTCCCATTGATATATGATTTTAACTGATTATATGAAACCGTAATCAAATGTGCACTCTCAACTCTTGAAATCACTTAGCAAGAATTGACTCCTTCACCCGGTCGAAAAAAAATCAATATTATTTATGCTGTTATTAGCTAATTAAAAAATTTTGGGTCAAATGTCAGATTTTGCGCCAAAAAAACAAACGCATAGATCCACTTGAAACTAGTTTTGGATAGGAACGCTTTTTCATTCTTTTTAGTTCTCGTCTCTTAAGATTTTTCAACAACCTCCCGGAGCATTCGTCTAGGCGTAAAAAAAATTTTTTTCTTCCTTGCCGCCGGAAACTTCCGTCCTCTTCCTCTTACCTTCTTCCTCAAACCACCTCCTCCTCACACCTCCAAACCGCCACACGTCCTCGCAATTACTTACCATCACCGCCGACAGGTGACGCGCCAGTTCTCCGCGACGAGGGGTACTCTGGGATCGCACAAACGAAGGGAAGGTAAGAGGGATGAGACACGAAGAGAGGTAATAAGCTCAGTCCGGGAAGATAGGAGGAATGAATGCGAGTATATGGGTGGGGCAGGAACATCTTGGGCGTTTATTTCGAGCGCGTAGCCCGTCTCCAGCCTCTCTCTCTAGAACCGCCTCCTCTCCTTCCCTCCCGCCCTCTCCCTGGCTCCAACGAGCTGCCAAAGTCACGTCGTAGGATTGCAAACGCAAGACCCTTTCCTGGGATAGAGCCAGACCAGAGAGAGAGAGAGGTTCCATTCGTCCATCTCCAAAGGAAAGTCTTCTACTTCCCCTTCGCCCCTTTTTCCAATCCTCCCCCTCCCTCTCTCTCTCTCGATCCCTTTTTCCATTTTTGATTCTCTTCTTTGTCTCATTTATCATCTCTCTTCTCTGCTCATCTATTTATCCGCCTCTCTTAACTCTGGTTTCGTTTCATTCACCCCTCCCCCCTCATTTACGGGTTTAGGACAGTTCGGCACGACCGATTCGGCACTACCGGTTCGGCGACGGGCTATTCGACGATGGGGCTATTCGGCACCGGACAGTTCGACGTCAGCCGTATTCCGCTGACTTGATTTCATCGAACCAATACTGTTTAAATAAAAATGATTATATTTTTATAGAATTAACTTTCAAATTTACTTTCGTGAGAAAACGTTCACAATATACAACAATGAAGTAAACGCGGTTGATTTGACTTCACCGAACCAATAACGTTTGAATAAACATGGTTATATTTAAAACAGCTTAACTTTTAAATCAATTTACTTGAGGAGCTTCGTAATGTATTAAGTTAAACAACAGTATTTCTATAAATAGTCAGCTAATTTAACTTAACAGTAACATTTGTATTAAATTAACATTAATATAATTAGTTAATTGTGCCAAATCATTACGCATATCATCCGGTGATTTTTCGTCGTATAATTTTTATCGTGTACTTTTTCTCACGAAAGTTAACTTAAATCTATTTTCCTTTATACATAGTCATTTTTATTTCTACATAATAGACTCGGTAACTTAATAGTTGCAATATTAATATTATCATGACGCCATTCCCTCTAAAATATATTGGAATTGTGCCGTGCGGAACACGGCTGGCGCCGAACTGTCCGGTGCCGAATAATCCCTTCGCCGTATGGTCCCGTCGCCGAACCGGTCGTGCCGAATCGACCGTGCCGAACTGCCCCTTTCCGCTCATTTACTCGAGTACACGTTCCATTATTCTCTCTCGCCACGCCACACATATATCTCTGGTCCTTTTTTCATTATTTTAATCGCGTCTTCATCCGAATCGCTTCGGCTCCTCATCAATTTCAAGGCCAATCTAGCGAATTGGGCGTCTGTTTTTCGTCCGAGGAAAGTCTTAAGCAAGGGGAGAGATAAAAGGTCACGCGCTGAGTTTCTGTCAAGTGTGCAGATTTGTGCGCCCCTTTCGCTCGTTCTCGAGTTTTTTGTTTTTTTTTCTAGCGTTGCTCTCGCTGGTACCATCATGCATCACTTGGGGTATCTTTTTTTCGCGCACTTCATCTTTTCTCCCTGAAAGCGTTCACATTTTGAGTCACTTTGTAGGTGCACCGAGAAAAGGATGGTTTGCGTTCCTTTAATTAAGTTTAATGGCCTGAGAGGGAAGGAAAAAAATTTTTGGCTCGGATGGTATCTTGTTTTAATTCGAGGAAAACGTTTGCGCTAAGACCACGAAAAAGAAATATATGAAGGAGAATGCCAAAGTGATGCGAACGCTAATTATCTAGCAACTCAGACTGTTTTTTCTTTAATTTTAATTAACGGAAAACTTCGCGTACTTGTTATTATGACGCTGTTTATATCGTATTCTTCAAGAAGACATAACGACTGATACTTGAACGACACAAAGTTTATTTGACTCGTATCTTAGGCAATCTTATTTAGCTAGTGATCACTTAATTCGAGCGAGTCAACTCCAAAAAAAAAGTCTAGGCACTGTTCTTTATATTTATTTTTTTGGTGTTTATCTTTCTTGTGTTTTAGATTTAGTGCTCCCGCTGCAACTCGAACCGTCGTGTGAATTAGCGCAGTTGTGGTCTTTTGTTGATGATCGTAGGGCGTGCTTTCAAGTTAGTTTATGCGTGCGAAAACTATAAATAGTCTCGCCTCCTCTTCCATTGTATGGCCCCGTTCCGCGCGCGAGAGCGCGTGCACGAGTCATAAATCTCATTCACTAGAGACTAGATTTCGAAATTTATTTCGTCGTTATTTTTAAGTATTTTTTTGAAATACAGAAGGGTCGAGAGAGAGAGAGGAGTTGGGCTAATAATTACGCTTATAATAAGTCTATTCTGAAGAAGAGATGGCCAAAAACATTTTAATACGAGAGCGGAATCATCTCTAATGACGGCTTTTTGGTGGCCAAAGAAAATTTATTCCGTTCCCCTTATTTTTTCCTCTTTGCATTTCAAAGGCTTTACCAAATGCTTGTTCGTCATTTTTAACAGCATATACACTATCACAGTATCTGTGCAATGCGTCGCATTATCATTTTCACCTTGTAACTGTTTAATTAAGGACTTTTAATTGGTACGTTGTACTTTTACTGATCCTCTAATGGAGGAAATATGATGCGTCCGATTTTTCTATTTGCCGGGAAATATTTAAAAAACTTAAATTAGATTGGGTATAATGCTAACATATACAATATAATAATAATAATCATACTTGTCTTATCAGTTCAGGTTACATTATGTTTTATTTAATGGGTCAATAAGATATAAATTAATCTTTCAATTTATTAACGAATGGCTTAGTTATACATGTATTTGAATTAATTAAAATTAAAATAAATCAATTGAAATTTATGAAATTAATTTTCTTTTTTCCTTACTTTAATATAATTAAATGGAAATTTATTTGGAACGTTGAAGAAATACTTCGTTCGCCTATAAAATTTCACTCAACATTCCATCATATTCTTAGATTTTCACATTTTTAGTCTTTTTATGTACCTTTCATTAAATTTGAATAATCGGATTCTTGACAACTACTCTTTTCGTTCGTATTCCCAATATTGACAATCCTTAGCAATTAATCCATCATAGTTTGAAAAAAATGTGAGAAGACGGAAGTGATTTTTCAAGCCTCTCAACACGCTAGCGATGCTGAGAAAGAAAGAGATCGGTCAATTTGTCCCCAGTTTTTCCCCTCTTCTAAAAATTCTCCTCGCCTTTTCGTCAGGTCAACATCAACTCTCCCTGATAGAGCCGTCACGCAAAAAATAATTCCATTTGTGTATTTCTACAGCGCAAAATTGCAACTCTCTTTCCATCCCCCGCAACCTCCAACGGCCCTTGCCCTTTAAGCATCTGTCTTTGAAGCTTCACTCCACACCCCTTTCTATGCTTATTTATCCTTCTCTCTCCTCCCTTTCAACCCTTTCGCTGATCCCTTTTGTCTCTTATTCTGCCTGCCGCGACCGCAAATAAGTTGGCATGGTCGCCAAAATGTCCGTCTTCGTCGCCCCCCCCCCCCCCCCCCCGAAGCTCCACCCCCTCCATAATACCCAACGGCCTTTCGAACATATCGAATTTCTACCTAATCTTTTTTTCCGACTCTTATTTTGCTCATACTCGGATCGCCTTACACCAATTAACACACTTTTCATAACCGGATTACGACATGCGGGACTCTCTCTCTCTCTCTCTCGTTTGAATCGCAGAAATTTAAAAAAATAAACCGAAAAGGGAGGACTGACCGACTCTACGAGATAAAGAGAACTAAATGACGCATCCGGGAATCGCATGAGTGCATTCCCTCTACAAGGTCAAGGATCTGAGAATTTGAGCGATAGAAGGCGATTTTGAAAGAGATGTTGGAATTTATCAGATTTTTCATCACGTTCGATTTTTTTAGGATACCCCAGCAAAATTAAAGATAAAATATAAACGCGTAGCAACTTTGGTTTTGAAAAGATATATAATAGTTGAAAACGCACGTATTTCGGTTAAATTGATCGTCGTAGAATTATGTACATTGCACGTCGAGTTTTATTAGAAGATTGTAAGCTATTTTATTCGAATTATATGTATTTTTAGGAATTAATCACCAATTTATGGGTGAAAATATTGTTCAACATATTTCTCGCGGTATTTATTTATTTATTTCCTTTTCCTCGAGAAAGAATCGACTTCCTTGTTACGTTATCGACCCTATCCATTTTATTCGGACAGGACGTTACTTCCAAAAATAATCAAGAGAAAATTTCATCCAGACGGAATTCCTTCCCGCTTTCTAATGGGAAACGGAAGAGCCCACCGTTTTCGCCCGCAAATCCCGGATTGTTTATCCCGGAAGGCAACCATTTGATGGCGGCTTCTAGTAGGTTTCATACCTTGGTGAATCACCTAGCAACATCAAAAAAACCTTGTAAAACGTTAAACTATTTTTCTCTAACCTAAAATTTCGCTCGCCCTTACGAAGCGTCGTGGCGTAAGCTTTGCGGAAAACTATTTCGGGTCAACCACGCGCGTTTGAGAATAGACAGCGGCGGAGGTGAGAAGACCGCATGTGAGGAGTGAGAAGGGATTCCCAGGAGAAGGGCGCGGAGGGAGAGAATGGGAGTGAGAGGGGAGAGAAGGAGTGGAGGAGAGAAAGGAAAGGGGAGACGGAGGGGAAGAGGAGAAACGGACGATGTAATGGAGGAGAAAGCAATGCTTAAAAGTTAAGAGGGAGAGAGGAAAAAAGAAAGTATGAAAGAACGAAAAAGACGAAGATAAAAAAGAAAGAGTAAGTTTAAAGCAAGAGCGCGTGTGTTAGGAGAGCCCGAGCGTAAACAAGGAGAGCGAATGAGTTGAGATAATGGAGGAGATAAAAAAGGTTTTTTTTCCTAAAAAACCAACACGGCTATACTATTGAGCGATATCATTCGTCGCATTACAAAGGGAGTAAATATGGAAGGAGGCGATAATGCAGGATGCTCTGAGGAAAAAAAAACAGGCGCATTACGGCGGAGGACGCGGATGTACGAAAAAAAACCGGGAAGACCTCGATCAAAAGGCGGGAAGACGAAGTAATGGAGCGGGAAGGTAAATAAATCGGAGTTGGACAGCGGGAAAATTTAAAGCGCATGGAAGTAAAACATTTCGCGTTAAAGTGCGGGAGATAGAGAGATATAGATAAAGTATTTTTTGCCAACTTATAAACTCGCGAATAGGATCTGGAATGGATGGTCTATAAGAGAGAATCGCGAAGAAAGGATGGAGGCGGTCGCAAATTAGAGGAAAGGAATGCGACGGAGAATGAGGACGTGAATATTTCAGAAACAAAAACATTTTGGGAGACAGAGAAAGAAGTTAAGAAGGTACGCTGGGTAAATTTTATCGAAAATTATAATATATTTATGTACATATTTGCGTATTTTAAGTGGGACCTTGGCAACCCGAACCTTTAGAGAGAGTTTAATGAAAAAAGGTCGACTGATCGAAAAGTTCGAGTTAAAGAAATCAATTTTGAAAAGCAGGAAAACGGAAGGGGGAAAATTAACCTCTTCTAGCAATGGAAAATTTTCTTCCGGGGTTCAGAGTTGTCAATATTTTACTATCACTTATTTGAAAGGAGTGAATTAATAGAGATGGTG